>JAKEPQ010001009.1:24645000-25245000 GCA_024500445.1 Entomyzon cyanotis | reverse complement strand
AACAGGAGCCTCGGCGAATAAAGGAAATGCAGTCTCTCAGCTTTTGGAATCCAGGGTTTATTGGTGGGACAGCGGGGAGGAGAAGGCAGCTGGATCTGGGATGGAACACGGGGGGAGGATAGAGCTGGGTTCCGAGGAGCAGAGAGCGCCGAACGGAAGCGAACATGGGGTTAAGAGGGATGGAAAGATGGGAGGGGTTTTGAGAGGATAGCCAACCGGGACGCAGGGGATACAGATTGACAAGGGCTTCAGGGAATGGGGGTGCAAGGAGGGAAGATACAGAACTTTTAAAACCAATAATAACACTGCGGGTAAAGAACTTTCTAGCTATTAACTAGATATGGGATAAGGGAAGGCAGATATGCAGTGCCAATCAGACACACTGCTACATGACAGGACAAAATTTAGCTATCCCCTTAGGAGAAACAGATTTTAAATGTAAAATGTGTTGGGTGCTCTAGATTTTGTGTCCAGAAGATTTGTTCATTTTTATCCACCATCATCAGGGGCATTTATTATGCTGTTGAATAATGATGCACAAATTGGTTTTTTCCATCCCAAATGGTGGTTCTTTTACTTTTGCCTACCAATAGAAAGGCAGAAGACATGTTATTATTATCATCCTAACAACTTTCAGAGGACAGTGACTAAATAGAATAGTCTAAATACACACCTAATGCACCAGATAACCTATGAAGTTCCTATGGACAGCTTTCTGTTTCAGAATTACTGTCTTTAAAGCTAAGGCATATAATTGAGGTAAACAGGAAGTATATATATTTGAAAAATCAACCACAAGAATATTTTTTAAGAATATCTGGAAAAAAAGGTTTGTATTTGAATTCCAGAAAATATTTACAATACTTCCATGGGGCTTACTACAAATAGTTCTGTGAATATGTTTTCTTCACTTTGGTGAAGACCCTGGTTTTCCATAGCCAGTCATAGGCAAAAGAGCTTCTGTTTTCAGTGCACTCTAAGTCTGAGCATTGAACAGATGTCCCCCCTACTTAATGGGTCTGTATCCTTTTTTGAACAGGGGTCATTAAATCTAGATCACCAGACTGTACTCTGGATCTGTATAGCATTCTCTGCGCCCTTATGGTTCACATCTGTGAGCATGGTGGGGGCAAAAAAAATATTTAAACTTGTTCATTCATTAGGGTTAGAAATTTAATTTCATAAGAAAACAGGAGCTCAGTTTCACAAAGTGACAGCGTGACATCTCCTTCCAAGGACATTAGCACTAAAGCACACCCGTTAACTCAGAACCAACAGCAGATGGCCCTTGGAGTGTGGGATGCTTACTTGGAAACAAATTGGGAGCAGGGATACAGAACATCAACTGGGTTTATCCAAATAAAAAGGTACAAGGCCAAAGAAACAGCTGGCATAAACTGGCATATATTCACTGAAGTCAATTCAGGAAGACACTTCCATTTCTATTAGTGGAGTCCTGGAGACCAAAGCTTTCAAGAATGAAGAAAGGTTGCTATTAGGAGGGGGCTCAGGAGGAAGGGAGTATAGCCATAAATTGAACAAAAAAGCCTTAAACAAGCAAGCTTAAAACTATGCTCTGGACTGCGCTCCAATCAAATTAATGTTGGATTAATTAAAAAAATGGTTTGTTTTCATCAGCAAACATTAAATCACTTGAAGTTTGATTTTTTTTCCCTTTAAAATGTGGGCTTTCCTATGCGAGTGTTACAAGAACAGATATTTCTGAAAATCCATTTTTAAATCAAAATTCCAATATTTTCAATTCAAAATGGCACAAGTAGGAAACACGGCCTTATATATAAGCAAAATTTCAAGAGATTTGTTTTATTTTTAAAATGTTGATATTCAATAGTGAAAAAAGCCAAGAAACTTCAAAAATAATTTTTAAATTCCCTTTGGTTTCCCACTTATAAGGAATTTATAGTGGTTTTCTATTGACTCATAAAATCTGATAAGGCATCAGCTGCTACAAAAAACAAAATATCAAATAGGAGGGGCCAAAAGATGTATTTTCAGTGTTTAGTGTATTAAAATATCTTATCTAAAAACTCTGAGCAGAAATTGAAACAAATCAAAGTGTTGATGAGATCAGCTTTAATTATTGTTAATTTTTTGAGAGGAAATTGGTGGCTTTTTAGTTAGTTGAAGATATTAAATGGCCCATGATATCTCATGTTCCAGTTTCCCCTTACACAATGCTTCAGTGCAGTTTTCCAGCAGCACAATCAAGACAGTGTCTTTGTGAAATAAGTGATGTGACCCTATAAGATGCAGAGATGGTGCACGTGGAGTACAATTGCTGAGCTGACTGATAGATACAGGTAAGGATCACACAGGAGCTTAACGTGTTCTGCAACCAGTTAGAGGCTTTAAATCCCATTGTATACTTGCTTTCACACTACTTTTCTAACAGTTGTATGTCATATCTACAGTTGATAAACAAAGAAGCTTTTTACTTCTAAGTTTTAATTGTCTTAAGATAAGTTTTACAACTTGATAATTTTCTGTTTAATTTTCTGTTAAGAATTTGGTTTCTTACTAAATTTAGATTCTTGAAACAAGATATGGGTTCTTTTTACAATTCATATAACTAATAGATTAGGAACTGAAAATCATTAAAGGAAATGTTGTGTTTTCTGTAGTGCAATTGTAGCAATGTGGGTTTTTAGGATTCCATGTGCTTCCTTTGTTTCCCTGCTCCGTATGCTATTGGTTCATTTTGAAATACACACCCTGCTGTACCTGAAAATCTATTGGTGTGTTCCCCCCTGCCAATTTTCCCTTCCTCCTCCTGGGACTGGCTCAGAGAGAGCCAGCCCCCGCCCCCTTTCCTTCCCCTTATAAGCCAGCATCTGCATCAGAGAGAGGTCCTGCATCTCTGAGCTGCCAGCCGCTGACCTACTCCCTTCCCCTTCCCCTGGAACCCCTTTTTCCATACCCCAAATAAACCTCCCTGGCAGAACAGAGATGGAGTTCCAGTTCATTTCTTCGTCTTATTTCATTTCCTGCTGAATTTCTGTGGTTGGGAGACTCACGCCAGCCCGCAGGACCCCGGGGGCCGCCCGCCCAGGATCCAGTGGAATTATGCGGAGCAGGGACCCTAGTCCAGAGGGAGCCAGCTCCCGCCGCCCTCCCGGACCCTGCCGCATCATGCAATATTTACATAAAACTCATTAAAACAAATAGAAGTGCTTTGTACCACTAAAATTGCATTGCATTGCCCACAGAAGGGTCAAATGTGGAAATGGAAAAGTCACACAACATATATCTATGGCCATTTATCTGCCATTCATTTTTATCATGTTTATCTACTCAAATATATATTTGAGTAAGTAGAGAATAGCTTGGCATTCCAATTGCTTATAGAGTAGTTTTTTTGTAGTATTTATACCATATTAAAAAATTTTAATAATGTATTCTGTATGTCATCTCAGACAATTTTATTATGGAATATTCATAAGCTGCTACAGCATTATAAAAAAAATTTCTAAAGAAATATCTGCTGACAAACCCTCCTGCATTATTTACAGGGAGATTCAACAAAATGAGAGACTTTACATAACCTTGTGGTATATTCTGGTGCTACAATAGGAAACTTAAATTCAATTAGACTTGTTTTGGATCTGACAAAGAGAGGAAAACATTTCTTTTACTGAAAATATCAGTCCATTTTACTAGTTGTTGTACCACAAATTTGAAGTGGAACAACCTACCCAAAATGGAAGTTACCTCTAAGACACAAAAATGTTTTCTAGACTACAAATCCTTCAATTCCCTCAATTTTCTCAGCTTTTACCTCTCTTAACAAAAAAAGAGAATCAAAATGTTCCCATGATCTAGTCATGCTTAGACAAAAATCTTGCCTATGATTTGTCAGTGTTATGTAGGTCAAGTCTAATAATCTATCACTGCTTCAAAACAAAGAGATTATCCAATGTTAAGTTTAGAAGCACATCTGTAAGAATGTGAACAACTTATCAGATATCCTGCACATTTAATATGAATCCTATGAAATGTCCCTCAATTGCCTGATTCCCATTCCTTGTATGAAATTTCACTCTGCTTTAATTCTAAAAAAAACGAACATAACCTAAAATCAAAGATTGGATTAATTTCATCTGTTTTTTAGCTGCAACACATAGAGGAAAAGGCCAGTTCTAAGATGAAGTGACTAATCATCTGAAAAGAAGTACCAGTACTTAGTGTGTTTACTAATGACACGAAAATGTTGAGCAATGAGGTGATAACAACTGCAAATTCTATTAAATCCTGCAAGTTTTCAGCCTCATTAAGCGCTTCAGAATGATTTAACCAAACTTGGCATGTAGGAAATGTGGTGGGAATATGCGATGGAGCATAGAAGTGGACATTAGGAAGAGTTCTTCAAACTGCACGAGAATAGATGAAAGTAGTGATTACCCTGTTTTAACTCTAGTAACAACCCTTTGCTAGTTCTTCTGCTCCCCTACCACAGTGGCAGACTCTATGTTTTAAGCCTTCTTTTCCACAGATTCGTGTTACAAAGCAGTCACCACACGCTTTTTGACCTGTTTTTATTAACTTCTCTTAGACTGAAGGGAACTGAACCTACCAATAGGTAATTGGTTCACTTTTTGATACATGGAGATTTTGGCATTGTTTCTCCTCTTTACTATTTAAGGCTCCAGAAAAACAAAATCTGTTTAAGAGACAGATTTGCCTGTAGATAATTACAGTTGTTTCATAAATGTCAAGGAGTAACATCCTCGTCTAATAGACACAAAATATATCCTCTGGCTGGAATATGAAAGATCTCTGAAGAGATGAGACCAAATGATTTTGATATTAGCAAGTATAGGATTGTTCTGTCCTAATTATCTGATGCAGGCCGGTATATCTGTAAGTTCCTGTGGAACTTTTGTTTCCTGCTTTCGATCCAATTGCCTTCCATAAGCTACCATGTGAAAAATTTTTGCAAGACCATGTTCAGTTCTGCTGTTAAGTTTCTTTCATGAAACTTGCTGTCACTGAGAAGATAAATCACTTCTTATTAAAGCTGTATAAACCAATGTTCTCTGTTCCCATAGGTAAAGATATTGTAAAAGGATATGTAATTTTTCCATTTCGTATAATGAAACCAGCTTTTAAAGATTCATTTAAAAAACAGATTAAAAGAAAAACCGGAACTCTTTTAAATAGTGTCATAAGTTTTATTTCAAAAGTAAAAGCTGCAGCTTAAAGAAAATCTGATAAATGTCTGTATAAGAAAAGGAGGTCACTTTGTTCCAGAAGGGTGTTGTATAAAATGAAATGTTGTTGTCAGAAAATATGATTTTGATTTGTTGATATTAATTTTGTATGGATGGGGGCATTATTTTGCCATATTGATGGACATTTAATCTAGACTGCAGTAGGAACTTAAACAAGGAGATATAAATGACAGTTTTTTATTGTCAGAATGACAGAAATTACCAGAAAACCTGATGAGAAATATGGAAAACAAAAATAATATCGTTATCTCCTCTGGTGTTAGAAAATGACAAACCTAAATTATATATTCTTGTGGCTCCAAGATATCTTGTTGCATTAACTCAGCCCACTAAAGATTAAATTTACAGTTTTCTGTAAGCCCATGCTTGATAAGCAAAACTCTCATCTTTAGTATTCAGCTGAATTCATTGTTCGTTAAGCTTATTTCTGAGAGTTCCAAAGACTATGCTGTGCTGCAAACCTAAAGTAGCAATTGTGGTATTGTAAAGCTTCTCCCAGAGGAAACTCTATAGCACTTAACCCAGGTTTCCATCACATGGGTTACTAGACTCTAGAGACAAAGATAAAAGCGAAAAGTCGCAGTCTCTTTCTACATTAAACCACTTGTTGAACTCAACTCAGAATTCAGAGATGGAAAAGGACCTCTGTTTCTTTAATAAAAAATTTATAGTGTCAAAACAGAAAAGCTTTATGAAAAGGAGGTTTTTCATTCCTGATGACTGATTCAAATACAAATTTTTAAATTTTTCTTCATTTAATGCCTAAAGAGCAAAAGAAAGTGGGGTTTATATGCCAAATAGAGAAGATATTTCTGTCCGCCCTTTGAGACCCCTATTCACAGTAGTTCTACTAACTTCACCCCTCTCTTTTCCATATAGGACAGTGGCTGGTAGTTGGGAGAACTTGGTCTGCTATCTACAAAAGTTGAAGTAATTCTACAGCAGTTAATGAATTCTTTCATGCTGCTTTTCCCTTCAAGAAAGGAGGAATCCACGGACTGAACTACGACTTTCACTCAAAGTATAACCCTTTCCAGGCCCTGGAAAAAGCAGTCTCACACCATCTCTCAATCAGGTTATTTGCTGCCAACTCTTAATCAAGCTGGAATTTTTCATCATTTTCCAATACAGAGGGAATTACTAATATAATAAAAACAGCCCTTAAAAAGGACAATTTTTGTAAATTCTATAGAACATGACTTGTTCTGCTTTGAACTCTCTATAAAAAATTAATTATATCTTATACATATTTTGATGTAAAATACATTTTTGATCAAATTAAAAAAAACATAAATGCTCAAAATAATTAACTTCACTTTTTTTAATATACTACCCTTTAGGAAACTAAAAGAGTAACATTTTAATATCACGTGGCAGAACAATATTTTATCCAAAATGTTAAAAAAAAGTCTAGTCAGACAATTCCTAGTAAAAATGGTCTGAGACTTTCACCCTAAATTAGGCTTTTGAAAAGAAATAATGTTCCTGAACATCAATAAAATGATGGTCTTCCTTGCTGCCCTGTGTGTGTTTTCTTATTTTAGGTGTGATTGGGTCTGGCTTCCTCTTGTTACATCTCTGCTATCAGATGTCAAGCATCATTTATCCTACTCAGAGGAGAAGAGATGCCTCCAATGAGCTATACAGAGTAACTAAAGTTATCTACCTACACTTTATCAAAAGCTGCAGAAGCCAGACTCCATGTGTGTTGACTGATGAAAAACTATCCCGCCAAAGAAAAGTTTGCAGGTGTTTGCCACAAAGGTTCAGTGCCCAAGAAACATGATTAGAATGACTTTTTTCAGCTTGATTTTCAACAATGAATTGGACTGAGATTAATAACATCCTGCAGTCCCAGCTGTATTGCTGCTCAAGGCAATCTTAAAATTTATTATTGTATATATAGAAGCAATTGCAAGATTTAGTAGCTGTTTTTTCAGGGAAATATGCAGATTAGATAATAATGTTCTGGATTGTATTTGGAGACAGAGGCAGAGAGCGAGAGAGAGAAAGAGAGATATTTATTCCCCTGACAATAGGCAGAAATATACTGTATTTTAGGGAGTAACTTTTCTTTTAGATTTTATATATATCTGTATAATATTTGGCTGTTATATACTCTTTCTAGATAGGGATACTCTAGGATAGAGTACTCTCAATTCTCACTGCAAAATCTCAATCTTTCATGTGTAAAATAGGCTAGTGACAAGTGACTCTTACACACTACAGTTTTTGGCTCACTTACATATTTAGTGTCCAAAAAGTTGGAGCTGGAATAGACCCTCAAGAAACAATTGCTCTCTTCACATATTTTAAATCAGGATTGAAACGATTTATTGATTTATAAATTACACTAATTAACCCATAATCAGTGAACTATACAGTCAGGATCAATATAAGCAGTAAAGTGTATATAAATGACAACGTTGCACACTTACAAAATGTTAATAAACACCCATAAATTTGTCAACACCCTGCTAGAACTAATTTTGAAAAGTTCAGTCACACAGCTGCAAACACCCTCCCACCTCTCTTGGGAGCACAGGTTCCCATGTTTCACACTCCTCCAGCTGGAAACAAGGGTGGGTGCTTTGTGGGTACCTGTGCTGCTCCTGGCAACCCATCAGCCCACAAGGCAGAAAGAAAGCACCCCTGAGCTCACCCAGGCTGCCCACAGTGCTTGCCCCAAGTGCTGCACACCAAGCTCCTCATGACAGGGCAGCTGCTCTGACCCACACAGAGGTTGCAAGGTGATTTCAGGCACCAACAAACCACGTTGTCAAAAGCAGACTGCTTATTTGCTTGCTGCAGGAGGATTTCACTCATTTGAGGGGAAGGAAAGGGAATATCATGATTTTCTTAGCATTTGGGGGGGGGGGGGGGGGGGGGGTGGAATTATGTGTGTAGAAACTGGCCAATGATAGCAAAAAGGGTGTTCCTAAAAAAGCTGAGCAGAATGAACTATGTATTAACCTTGGCTGACCAGGATTCTCATACCATTACTTCTGGAAATTTATTGGGTTTTGGCTCTATTGTATGAGTGTATAGATATTCATATATATTTACACATTCATATACATGCATATACATGCACACACTGACCTATAAACTCTTAATTTATATTATCTCCAGGCAAGAGGCAAACAGTATATTTCAACATTTAGATGCATAATCAAAGCTGTTGATGGTCTGACTTATGAGATGCTGCCATTTTAATCTGTTAATACTGTATAGCCACATCAATTTCTTTTTCTGAACTCTTACTTTTTTTTAAGAGTGACTCTTTGTTACTGTAAGTTTTACAAATGACTGTGGAGTGTCTTATACTGAGTGCCACCAATCAGCTATAATTCAGTAAGTAAACCCTGTGGTGTATGAGGTTTTAGCTCATATCATCTATATGGAAAAATGGTATTTTCATTCCTTATTGATAACTCCACACTTTGGTGAGAGTTATGAAAAAGACAGAGCTATAAATTAGCTTTGATCAACCAAGAGGAACAGCAAGAGACAGAATACACATTAAAGTGTCAGTACATATACTATTTTTCAGTTTGAAATAATGGAAATGAACATAACTTTTGCTATGGAATGAAAGATACCTTATTGCCATTTTGGCAGAAGAATTTGATTTATACGCCCATGAATAGACATGACAATTATTTACATGTGTCCTTATATTCCTTAAAGGTGTCTTCTTCATTTCACACTCATGTAGTATGATTCACATTGGAATTAATTTGAAACAGACAAAATTGCTCAAATTTTGCAGGTGTTGTGTAATTTGTCCACATCTGAACACTTTTTGGGAATAAAAGCTTTTCACTAAAGGGCTTGATGATCACTGCTTGTACACTGCCCAACAGATATGGCTTGTCGCTGTTGAGCGGCTAGCTGAGGAATGACCCAAGGTCTCAGACAAGGAAAGAGAGAAGAAGAGAGCTTTATTGTTTTGATTTCCATATATATAGAGTTTACAGAGGTGCCCCAGATTGGTCAGCCTGAGACCTCCCCCTAGGCCCAACTGGCCAAGCCCGAACTGACCTAATCCGGAGAAGTTGTTTGCAAAACATCCAAACTTTATCTTGTTTATGAAATATAGCAAAATGTTCCCACGGGGAGGACCTGTGCTAGCCACAATGGCTCATTTCTATCTTTACTCTGCCTGAATTAGATTGATCTGCACTTCACCAGGGTTTTGTTTGGATTTGTTTTACTTTCTTTCCTCTATAATTTTCACTTTCATTTCTATACATAATTGATTTTAAATTTGTGAGTACCTTAACTGGACCAGTAAGACCCTTAAGGTTCACTACCTACACGGACAGTGAATACTGTCCAAGTATTAAATGTACCCTATCAATGTCAATATTTTAGGTTGAAGGTTTTTGTTTTGGAAAGTATTCAAGGATTGTCAGTAAAAAAGAGCTGCATGAAAAAGGTACCATATCAGATATCTGAGTCAGAGAAGTTGAAATAAAATTTCATTATTTTTTTGAACAGTATTTCTAAAGATGTACAATTATTTAGTTTTAAAAAATTCCCTTTCAGGCTTCATCTCTCCAACTCTATTGACCAGGGAAATGTATTACAGGTAATAAAAACTATTTAATTGCTTTTATAGACTAATGTCTTTGTTCAGGTTATGTAGGGAATTGAGATTCTCCATTACGAAAAGTAAGAAAGCCTTGGTTTATTCCACAGTACCTATTCTGGTATAAATTTGCATTGCCAGGCTCTGAAATTTCGGTGTAGAAATAAAATATATTCACTGGGGAATGCAAAAACATAGCTACATACAAAGCTGGGGCAGTACTGAAAAACATAAAAATAAATAAAGGAAGATCAGAGTTATAAAAATTCTGTCAAATTAAGTCACACACTGCTTCTTGCTTTCTCCTAAAGAATTGCTAAAATGGCCAATTACTCCAGTAGATTAATTTTAATTCCTTCCTCAGAAGGAAGGCAGAATGTATACAACAAATATACAAAGGGATTATTGCAAGATAAGAGTGAATGGATAAGCTTTTTATAGGCTCAGTCTGAGTTCTCTTATCTGAATATCCTTTAGGTGAAAATACTACATAGGTTTTATTAAATGTCTTTTTCATGGAGATATATGGTATATGAGGTAAATAAGGTAAATAAGAACCTTAATGTCTGTCCATTTGTCTGTATGATCTTTTAATTTATAGATGCAATATTGCCTACTGAAATACCTACCTGACTTTGTTAGATACATGCTCTGTAGTTTGTCTATAGGTAAACCTGAATGCTTCCAGAAGAGATTAATAGACACTGAAAATGTCATTCAGTCAGTAAGCCCCATTCTCCATTTTGTCTTTGCATCTTGAAGGAAAACACTTCTTCTTCACTTTGAAAAGAGTTTGCCCGTTTTTTTTTTTTTTTCTATTCAGCTGGCAAACTGGAAAAAACAATCAGTCATTCATAGTTTTACTCTTGCCGTCTGGTCACCAGAAAAAGAACAGTCAGTTTAAACCATATTCAGTCAAACTTACCTGTAAACTAAATTGAACACTGCTCTCTGCAAAGCATATTTATTTCCAAGGGGCATAAGTTGAATTTATAAGAACATTTTTTCAAGAAAGACATTTTTTTGTTTCCTAGCACATTGAAAATATCACTGTAAAGAAGATAGTTTCTGTAATTTTCCCTTCCACTCCAAAGAATATTGTGTTGACAAGAGGACTTCTCTAGTTTCTCTTAGCACTACAGAGATGTTGAATAAAACTTAAAAATTTCTTCCATTTTCATAACATCCTTCAAACTCAGACACAGCAGGAATCAGATTATATTCCTTATTGTAGTCTCTTTCTGATTATTTGAAGGATAGTGACTTCTGTATTATGCATTTTTTTTAAATCTCTTACATATAAGTTTAGTTCTCTCACATTTGAGCATGTGCAATTACGTTTAATATTGGAAAAAATCCTATGCAGTATCATTTAAGTAGCTTGTAAAATTTAAGCAGTTTATAACACCTTTAATCATGCACCTCACAAGGCAGGCATGTAGTCCTTGTTTTTCTCTGTCTTTCAGCTCTAAAGCCTTTCATAGGCCTTTTTACCTTAGTCAAAAAATAATTCAAAGCTTATGTATTGAAATCTACTGAGCTGTTTCCCCATTGTATGCATTTTTAGTAACACTATTTACTCAAGAAAATACCCTGTATATTTTTGCATGTTTTTTCAAACTTTCCCTTCACTCACCTTCTGAATTCTTATTAATCTAGATTTCATGTTACACATAAATCACTTGAAGTCAACAATATGAGTGCCTCACATTTAAGCCATCTTCTTTCCTTTCATTTTTTGGCCTTTCTTAGGGACTGCATCCTTTGTAATCATGTTGTGTAAGAATTTCCAATATATATTTCAGATATGTTTAAATGTAATAAGACAGTGACAATTTAGTTTTGAAGGTTGCTTCAACAGTATTTCAGTCCTAACTCAGAAAGTCTGTTTTACTGGGAAATTTGACAGTTACTCAGTTCCTTTACTAAGAGGACCCTGTTTGCAACAAAGCCACAGTCAGTACTGAGGAGGATAAAGTATTACGCTAATTCTTGATAATGTTAGGAACGCCAGCACCTGTATAAAAGTCTGCTGCTATTGAAATAATCTACCGTATTCCACGTTACCATTTTTGTGGAAATCATAGAAGCTATTATCCACCCAGTAGAAAGTTCATATGCTTGTATACAACAGAGTAGGCTCACACTGAACTGCCATGTTCAGCAATAATGTATTTTCAGTGCTAATTAAAATTGTATACATATATACACTAAATTGAGTGAAGCCCAAACCCTGGTCTTAGTATAACAAACAAGTGCTTATAAACATTGGTACTGATTCCCCAGAAAACGCAGTAAAATAATATTGGTGAGAGTGTGTAGGACTGAAGTGATATCTCTGTCTATGAGAACATAAAATATCGGACATGAGTTTTTCTTCTGTTCTTGGGATTTCACAGCTAATTTATGAGCCATGAATTTGGCAAACAATGGCAAGATCAAGAAAAAAAATTAAAAAGACCATTACATGAATCCACTTGGCAATGAAGTCTAATCATAACTGCACAAATAAAATTTAGATTTTCCTGCTTGATGTCAAGTGGGGACTGAAATAATGTGCTTAGTAATCTCCAGATTTTTACACTGATGAGCTGCAGGCTAGTAAGGCAATCTCTGCGCAATTATGGTATTAGTTGTTAACATGTCATGCATATTATCATGCGAAAAAGCCCAGACTTCACCAGACAGGTTATAGTCTGACTCCCTGTGAGTTGAAAGGGAACTACTTACGTATGAGACTGTGTACTATAATTAGATCCCTATCAGTTTTGCTTTTTATCACATGGACTCCAGTTTTACAGGGGGTGACCACATTTAGCTGATTGATGTTACCGTTTAACTTAGATCAGAATTATTCTTGCTTTGTAATCAGTAATAGAAAAGAAAAATGCATCTAGGTTCCCTGAAAAGTCGTCATATCCAGAGAATTTTCTGCATGGAAGACTGAAATTCAGTTACAGTATCACCAGAATTTCATGAGGTTTTTTCTCCATCTGTTTCCATTACCGTTATACTCTGACTTTCTTGAAATGCATATTTTACTCTAGATTTTTAAAAATCTTGTTAAATGAATGAGAGCTCATTTATTTAACCAAACCATTGCAGGGAATTTAAACATGATTTGACATTCGAGTGAAGTAACTTAGTCATGAAAAAGCATTGTAGAAGTCCCAAGTACTCATATAGAGTTGCTTTTGAAAAATTAGTTCCAGGAAATGTGTGATATTTTTAATCTCTATTTTTAAATCCATAGTTCAGTTTCACTGGGACACTCCAAAACTGTGATTCAAATGTCTACCAAACCATTTTAATGTATATGCTTTCCCCCTTTCTCTACCAATTCACCATACTACAAGTTCAAAAAGTTGAGATTATAATGAGAGCAAGCATTCTTCATGCAGCTGTCATATCTCTTTTGCAGTAGACTGCTATTATACCCAATGCAATGCTTTGTAAAAATATCTAGGCAGGCACAGGTGCCAACAGTAGTATAACTGTGTTACTGCAATACCCCAACTAATATAACTAGATTACTTCCACTACAGTGCCACAAAGTACAATTACGCATTACATAAATATATTCAAGTTTAGTATGCACAGAAAATTCCAGTTAAACTAAAATAAATGGCATTTTTCTAATATAATTGAATTGTTCAAGGATTTCATGCATAGACTATATAGTTCCTGATATCCTTCAAGACCGAAAATTAAGTTTCTAATAATATCAGCTCAAAAATTTTCCCTTATTCAGTGTGAATTAGCCTCTACAAGGGACAATTTAAATCTGGCCCAGGGCCATCAGCATATACCACAGTCACTTCTGAGGCATTACCTAAAGTAGTTGTTATAGTTTTGTGAGATCTAATTCTCTTTGCATTCTCTCTTTCAGTAATTCATTGCCTTCAGCCTGCAGAAAAGAGAAATGTAAGTTCATGCTAAAGATACTTAGGCTCACAGAAACAAAGGATATGTGCATTGTACTTCCAATACAGTGGAAGTACAATGCACATATTGAACATTGTACTTCCAATACAATGTTCATCACACTTTGTGTAGAACAAAAGTAGAGTACAACGGTCTATGCTAGATATAAACAAAGAATTCCTGCTGAATTCTAAGGGAAGTTGGCCCAAAATGAAGCGGTCATTCTTTCATTTTGTGATTTTATGGTTATAAAAATGGAACTAAGACAAATGTTCTTAATCTTCAGAAAAAAAAAAAAATATATATATATAGGGTTGGAAATACAGATTTATTAGGTGGGAATTTTAGCGGTTTTCAAGACAGAAAAGATAGAAAATACTGTTAAAAGTCAATTTTCTTAGTATTCTCATATTGTGAAGTAATGATGAAAATTTCCACATTCCAGATCTTGGCAATAGCACTTGCAGCACTTTTTTTTCTAATGTAAGCTGACCAGGAACAAAAAATTGCAAGCTCAATATCTTTGTATCTATAGCAATAAAAAACCCCAAAATAACAAAAAAAAATTCATAGATACTACTCTGTCTTTGGTCCTTTGAAATGTAAAACCTTTCTTGGGCCATAAAGTTGCCCACTTTTTTATGCAAAACTTAGAAAAGTGATTATTATTCTAAGTTGTTTGAGACACTGTTAAACATAATTTTTCTGGGTAAGAAAATTCAAATTAGAAAAAAACCCATGTAGAACAGGCTAACCTGGTTAGCCTCATACTATATTCTTTGTCTAACCAAATAAAATTCAAATTTATGTAATCTATAGGGTATATTCTTCTCCACATAAGCTCTCTGTTGAAACAGTTTCTGTGATCACACTCATTTATCTCATTTAAAGAACCCAAAGATTCCAGATGGCAACTCAGCACCATAAAACTGCTCTCTAAATCACCCCAATGGAATGGGGAGACAATCAGAAGAGTAAAAGGGAGACAGCTCGTGGGTTGAGATAATGACAGTTTACTAGGTAAAGCAAAAGATGTGCAAGGAAAGGAAAACTAGGAATTCATTCACAACTTCCGATGGGCAGGCAGATGTTCAGCCATCCCCAGGAAAGCAGAGCTTCACCACAGGTAACACTGACTTGGGAAGAAAAACAGTATCACAGAACATCCTCCACTTTATTCTTCTTTTTCTCTCAGGTTTATAGGCTGAGCATGATGCCATATGATCTGGACTGTCCTTGGGTCAGTTGGGGTCAGCTGTTCCAGCTCTGTTCCCTCCCAACTCTCCACCCACAGCCTCCTTGCTGGTGGGTGGGGTGAGAAGCAGAAGAGGCCTTGATGCTGTAAGCACTGCTCAACTATCATGAAAACTTCTCTGTTTTCAGCACAAATCTGAAGAATCACCCCACACAGTGACTCTGAAGAAAATTAATTTATCCCAGTCAAAACATGAATATTCTCCAAATATTCCCAAAGGCAGCTCAGGTCCAGTCACTGCTGCACGTGCACTGCTCCTTGTTCCTGTGATCCTGTTATAGTAATTCCTGCAATACACTACTCACTTCTGTACTCAGATGCTGATGCCATGACTCGACAGAGCTCATCTCACACAGCAATTCCTGTCTTGTCTAGAAAAACTCATAAAAACAATGAACAGAGATTAGAAAATGATGTTATAGGGTGCAAGTCTGACCTTAGGCACAGAAAGGGCCAAGTCTGGAGTGACTAAATAAGAATATAGAGTCTGCATGGACTACAGAATAGAGATTTGTAGCTGGTTTTGTGAAGCTATTTCTTATGTTTAGCACAGTAGTAATAGTGCAAAGGCAGTCAAAATAACTACAGCAATATGTGTAAGGGGAATGAATAAATCTAAGTATCAAAATACTATGATTATATTAATCTGATAAATTAGTACTACCAAAACTTTCATGAATTTTATGCATTTAATGCTGTAACAATACAGAACTGGATATCCACATCTGCATTTTTTTATGTTACAGCCTTTACAATCAAGGTATTTGTCCTTTCATAGTGTAAGCTTTCACAGTACAAAGTGCACTGGTTGCTATTCTCATACACAATACAACTGAAGTAAAGTTACAGCAGATGCTTTGTACTTTTCTGGTGTCTGTTTCAGTACCTATGATTATTTCATATAACTCATCGTTGCTCTTGTGAATAGAGTCAGTCTGAAGTAGTGTTAGGTTTTACTGAAGAAAAGAGTTGAGGAGTGAGGGACATTAAAAACAAACAAACAAGCAAGCACACCCCCAGGAAGTGCTGGCTTTACCACCACCATATTAAAACAGCCAGAAAATATTATAAGGCTAAAAAGAAAACAATTGCAATAGCAGATGTGAATTCTGGAAGATGGGGATCGTATGAGTCATATGTGTGCCAAGAAAATGTTGCAGGTATTTGATAGAGTGGGGTTTTTTTGGGATTTTTTTTTTTTGTTTGTTTTTTGGGGTTTTTTGGTACACGAGATGTGTATGGGACTTGCAAAACAAAAGAAGTTTAAACTGAACCACATCAATATTGAAACTGATGCTTGCAAAACTCTGCTTGTTTCTGGTACACGTGACTCATTTGCAACAGCTATTAGACATTGTCTGATGGAAAGCACTGGTACCAAAAATATCATCAAACTCATCACCCCTTCTTTCCTTTATACCCTAGATAACTGACCTCCAAAATCAAATCCTTCAAGTAGATGTGAAGATTACAAGAATAAGACTAAAACTATCATGAGGGGAAGGAAATTTTAAAACCAGGGTTTTAAACTTCAGCTGTGTAAGAAATGACAGACTCCAAGCCAAGGAATTATTCTTGATTGATTGAGTTACATGATACAATCACACTGAGAAGAGCTTTCTTTCTCGCAATGTAAAACGAGGTATGAAGAAATTGCGACCTTTTTATTTCTCTGTAAAACATTCATTGTTAAATATTTCTATAAACAAAAAGCTTTCCCTGAACAACGTTGTGGTGAAAACAGTTATTGACCCATGTTTAATTTCTGAGAGAAAACCACAACCAAATTGACATTAATATCCCTTATGAGTCCACCAAGAACTGTGGTACTGAGTTCATAGCTATTCTAGGTAAAATCCTATGCTGTGGGGCAAGGTCCCACCAATACTTTTATTCTTGTACAGACTGCACCAGAGAGCAAGGCACAGTTTCTACATTCAGTAATTGCCCCTGCAGGGGGGAATGGAGGATAGCTGAAAGGTACTATTTACCCTAAAACATCATTACTTATTGTGTTTCATATGATTGTTTCCTGTAGTTACCGCAAAATACTATATTTATTCTAGTAACATCTTTTTTTTTTGCCATTTTATTTGTTGAAGAGCCTCAATAACTTGATTGTTTTTAGGAAGAAAAAATGTTTAGTGATTTTGCTATGCCCCTAAATTGATTTGCAACATCATATGGATTCTTTCTTATTTGGCTTTACTCAGCTCATAGAGATCAGAGTTAGGCCTATTAACTTCCAGATTTGGAACTAATAAAGAAGATAAGCTAGACAATAACCTCAGATTTCAAAGGTCAGGAAATTATCTGGTCATTTCAGGCCATTGAATCCAGTCTTTTGCGGTGTGCAATATCACAATCAGGTACATTGTGCCTAGCATTAAAAATATTTACGGTATATTATTGGAGTTGAGATATGACTACCTTGGTTAAAGTTTAGGCTATTAAGATGATCATTTCAGGAAACTGTAAAGTGTTCATTCCAATTTCTGTCTGTTTTTCCATGGTTATGACAATGTCCAAGTTTACAGATTAGGAAGAAATGTAAACCAATTTTTTCTATTTTTGCTTATTTTAATAAAAAGGTAGGGTTTCTTCCACTACATTTCCTGAAAAACAAAATATATTTTAGTATATCAGACACCTTCAAATACCTAAGTAGTACCAAAAAAAAAATAAAATCAAACTTATATTCTCTAACTGTTTTCCATATATAGTGACATTCTGAACACCTAGTTATCACAGCAGACTTCTCCCCAGAAAAATAATAAAAAAAAAGCCTTACTGTTAACGCTGAAAAGACAGAATAAAACTATACTGAGAAACAGTAGGTAAACACTTGTTTTTACCTGAATTCGGTGGCTTTGGTGGCTTCCCAAATCATCTGCATTGCAGTATGTCTGCTCCTAGTGGCAGATTTTCTTTTGATAATATTTTCTGTAATTTTACTAAAAGCAAACTACCTTGGAGGTATGATCCACTGGAAAATAATGAAAATCAACAGACTTAATTCTCTATTTTCTTGTACATTGTAATGCCTTGGCTTTGAATTGTGTCTTTAGCTTTATTTTAATAGAAATGCAGAACAGAAGTAAATTGATTCTATTCTGATGTAACAGTTTGGGCCCACTTTGCTTTTCATTTACACCAATGCAATCAGGAATAGAGATCTAAATCTGAAACTGAGAGGTTAAATCAACTTCCCTTCAAAATTGAGCTAGCTAAATGTTACCATCTCTGAGCTTTATCAGTTTCATTCAGAGAAACTCAGCTTGTGGCATTAATTGCTTTGAAACATAAGGAATAAAAATAGTGCTATTTTTCTTTCCACTCTGATTACAGCAAAGTAGAGATGCTTGGATGACTGATTAATGTGCTGCTCCAATAGTTTTTTTTGCAGTTCAGAGTGAGGCATCTCTGTTTCATGAACCATACAACCATGGCACTATGTCAAAGCTAATGAGGCAGATGAAAAGCAGCTTAGATGAGGTATGGCAGCTTCATAAAAAATAGAGTTTCTACATGGTTTATCCAAAGCTGACTAGATACTTAGTCCAACTACCTTTCACTGTACTAAGGACAATCTTTATTAGTTTAGGAGTAGTTTCACAAGAATAGTGCATGGATCACTGTACCAGTGTTTCCTATAGCTATTAAATGTCCTTGTGCATCTTCATAAAAAGACGTTACTTTTTAAAAATTCAACATTCATATAAAAATATAACAGGCTAATTTAAAATTTTGTTAATTACAGCTCACATGTCTCTGATCTTCTGTTAATGTTCATAGTAATAATTCTTTCAAAAAATGTGTAAACCTCTATATAATCACCAGATAAACTGATGTATCTACAATTTCATTTCAACTATAGGTATTGCACTTTCTTAATTTTCAATTTGACCTATAACTGCTCTTATTCATCTTCAGGTTTGTACACAAGTCTTTTATAGTTCTAGAGCATTGATTTACTGTTGTGGCCAAGCTGGGTACAGCCACCTTGGTTTTGTTTCCATCTTGGTGTGAGAACACTCCATCTTTCTCCCTTGCAAAATTACTAACCATATTTAGTTTCAAGGCAAAAATACCTAATTTTATTTCTTAAAATATTTAGTTTGTACCCTATTCTCACCATACAATAATGAATTTTCTTTCCCTTAATCCTTTTTCACCTACATCAATGAGGATTTTTTAAAATTCCTATACCACTCCAAGGTTATGCAGAGTATCTAAAACTACAAGAGGTTACTTGTTTTTCATCTCAGCTTTTATTCTAAAAGCTTTCTTAATGCTTTAATTAATTCAGTTAGTTCTTTAGCCCTCTCACACAATATTTTTTTTCTTTCCTTTTTTTGAATTGCAAGTTTTGGTAGGTTTCTTTATTATACAAATATGTAATTACACAGTGAGAAACCTCTCTTAATCATATGTGTAATTGGAGCTTCATTAAGTTATATCTGTTTCCCCCTAGGCTCAGCATTTGTTCTAAAATCCATTAGATGATAAATGCATGAAAATATGAACAAAAAAATTTGTTTAAAACAACAATAAAAAACATTTTATAACTCTTTAGAGACCAAATAAATGGCTAAGAAAATGTGTGAAAGCAAGCCTGTAAACAACACCCTTTATGACAAATAACTTAATTACAACTAGTTGACAAGTCACAGCAAGGGTCAAATAAAAATGACTTAACATCTGAGGGAAAGACCAAGCTTTGGTCTTCTTGTCCAGATAGATAATGAACCCTTTTGCCTAAGTTAATGAAATCTAAATGGCAGCTATATGATTATGAGGCCTGAGATATCTCAGGTGAATGGACATTCAAGCTGAGTAACTTTCACTGAACATATTACTACTAAATCCTATTAACAGACAGACAAATACAGGTATAAAATTAGTGGTTCAAGAACAACTAAGGTCAGCAAAAAAAAAAAAAGGAAACAGAAAGATCATCATGAAAGCATAAGTGTTCTTATAAACACATGAAAAAAAGCAGTGAAAATGGCTTCCCCATAACTCTTGCTGGAAAGACTATTTCATTTTCCCTTGGTCACTTATTTTAATTTTGTTTGCTAAATGTGGTCAGAATCCACCCAGGGAGCCAGGTCAGGACCAGACTGGGAAGGGGAAAAAGGCAAGGCTGAAGATAAGCCACAATGTACATGGACAGTGGCCATCCAGGACACAAGCTACTACAGTGCAGAACAAAGGTCTGTTCTGGTCACAGAGAGATGGGGTGGAGACCTGCACTCCTACAGCATCTCTGGGAGAGGACTGATGGCTCAAGTCTGGGCTGAAACGGGGTGTGGGGCCATGGGTAGTGTGTGGCCCCAGGAGGCTACTCAGAACTGTTGAGGACTGGTGGTGCCCTCAGAATCCTGTGAAAAGAAAGAAAAAAGGCCATGCTGGGACCAGAGCATCTGATCTGTGATTAGAAATTAGAGATGGTTGGAAACAAAATGAATGACGGAAATGTCTACAGGGAGAAAGAGGAAGAGCTGCAGGGAATATAACCTTAGCAACACCAAGAGCAATTTAATTTTTATCAGGCAGGGACATCGAGCTGGCCATTACACTGATCCAAAGAACAAAAGTGTGATTTATCTTCTAGCAGCAAGGATATTTCGTGTGAGTCTGAGGCTGGAAATTATTTTTAAGGGAACTCCACAGTATGTATTAGTTGTCCTTCATGTCAAGACAGATGATGCTGCTTTATTCGTCAGTGAAATGATTCGAGGGCAATAATGCTGAGCATGCTTATCGAGAGAAAGGGGCAGAGAGGATTGCAACGATCTGAGTGGAATTTTTCAAATCCATAAAGAAGATGGGAAGATACTAAAGCTCACTAGGCAAAAGAAAAAATTCTGTAGAACTATCAGGAATTCAGACAGCACAGTCACTGGTAAAAACATTGTGTATTTTAATCTTGAGTAGATTAAGATCAACAAAAATACACCCTTCAGCCCATCAGATTTCCTATGGGCTATTAACAGGATTTTTCCATTCTGTTCCTTTAAATTAGGACCTCACCAACTTTTCACTTTATAGGGATTGTCTCTTATTTCCTAAGAGAATTGCCCCTGGAAAACATAAGTTCTTTCTTTGGCTGTTGATTATCATGGAAATAAACAACAGAGCCCAGATCTTTCTGGAAAGGATTTCTGATCAACACAGAACCAGTAAGAATTATACTATTTTAGTGTGAGGGTTTTTTCAAAATAATGTCAATAGCTCCTGCAGCGTAGCTTTGTGGTGCTGATGAACAATATTTTCAGACTGATTCATTACAGTGGGCAAAATGTGTTCACTCACTTTTCCAACTGACCTGATACCTTGTTTTTGTCTCACCTGACTCACCGTGAAGTGCTTGAGGACTACCTGTTTAGAAATTCATGGCATACATAAAGTGCCAGGTAAAAGGCATCTTTGAATGTTGATAAAGGATTTTTTTTGGCAGTGCACATGAAACCTTTTACTTGGCTTCTCCAACTAACTTGATCATTCCATAAGCCCTTCCTTATCAATTAAAGTGAAAAAATGCAATCTAGCTGTACAGAATCAAATGTATGAGGAGGAGTGGTCAATCTGCCTCGCCTAATGATAGTTTTCAAATGACAAAGCTATCTGCCCAATTCTGTGCCTTTTTCATGTCACTTGTGAGACAGGTAGTTGTGCTCTGGCATTCATTACTGCCTAGCAGGGAGGGCTTGGGGGGGTTTTCCGTAGGAGGCTAATATTAGATTTTGTGGAGTTATGTTCAGAAGCAAGGAGTCTGCATCCTAGTCTTTCTTGGGGGAGAAAAGGAAAAAAAAAAAAATAAGGGAGGTTGTATCTGATACAGTGAAAGCCAATCTGTGTGGAGAAGTAGAAGAGGAATAATTCTGCTCGTGCTCCTTACAAGGGATAAAGCCATTTCATATCATATCATTGGAGCCTAGAGGTAGCCTTTATTGTTTAGATAAGTGTAGCCAAAACACTTGTTGGTACATAAAGAAATTATTCATGTGGCATGGAATATGCACAGCAGAGAGACATTTAAGTACATAATTTGGGAAATCATGTAATGATGCTTCAGATTTTCAACTCAAGACAATTATATGCCAATCAAGGAGTGAATAATTGCACTCTAAATCACTGAATGAGCCTCATCAGATCCAGGACATTATATACATAATCAGATGCTCAGATATTCTATCAAAAATCTGACAAATTAGGGTTGATATTTCCCTATTGGAAAACAGCAAATAAAGCAGTTGTCTCAGTCCTGCTCAGCAGGCCACATAAAATAGAAATTTGCATTACATTCTTTACCTCTCAGAGATGAAGGAGAAAAAAATCAAGTCAATAAGGATGGCAAAAGAGCTCAGCAAGTGACTTACTCTGTAATCCTAGTAACAATTTTCTCTGTTCTGCACCAGTTTGCTTTGACATATATTGTTTTCCTGGTTGACTTTTAATATAAAAAGAATTAAAAACAACTGTTTGAGTGCAAAATGTTCTGAATGTGCTAATAACAAAACCTGATTGTAACTACACTGAAACTTTTGTGCAAAACATGAATAAATGAAGTTGTATTTATTTACCCTTTTCATGGATCAGCAATATCTAAGAATAAAACTATTCTTAGATATTAATTTTCCTTTTCTTCCATAGAATTACAGAGACAGTATTAGAAATAGCAGTTCACATTTACACTTGAAGAGTGAAAAGGATAAAATATTAAAGTACTGTAATGAAGAAAAAGAGAAGCAGGCAAAGATTGTCAGGAAGAGCAGGTAGATAAAATTCAAGATATGCTGAAGTGGGCAGAGATAGAGAGGTTTTAGGTATGGAGTAGCATTGTTATTATTTTATTCAGATATATTCACACATCCAAAAGTATCCCTTGGTCGGTTTTTATCTCATTTTGGGGATCAGATTGCAAGTACACACCATGGTTTTTAGTTTATGCCTTCTGGGTTTTCTACTTCAGCTTTAGTCTCTTCACTGTTGCTACTCCTCATCTGAACTCATGTTCTTCATATTTAATCAGATTCCATTTAGCATCCATCACATGTAATTTCAAATTACATGGCTAGCTTGCAATGCAAGTTGTTTCTTTTAAATTGGGAAAAAAATTAATTCTGAAATGGAGTTGTGCCCAGAGCAAATGGGCACAAGGGCACTGCTAATCTGTAAGGGTTCAATTATCGTCTGCTGAGCCACAGAGCCTGCATTTGTCTGATTTAGTGTCACTTATTTCAAGTAACATGAGGAGGAGGGGAACGTGTCCTTTGTATGATTAGTCTTAAACAGGAACAGAAGAAACAACTAGGGGATGTTTCTTAAACTTTGTTGCCAGTATTTAATAGGAAACAACCAAACCAGTCTGCCCTATCTTCTCCCCATCCCCCACCTCCATCCTTTTATTTTCTTAGGAAACCTTTATTTCATTCAGGTTTGTCTTCCATGTGAGAATACAGCACAGTTATATAACACTTACTCATACTTATTTAGTAATCTGGTTAACTCCTGAAATAACTGAAGAAGCTCAATGGTTCCTGGGTAACTAGTGCACATTAAAAATAGACAGCATACATAAATTACCTACAGTGCTCTTTGAGACTTTAGATTTGGCCTTTCTTTGAAAGGCAAATTGAAGTTAACTGCTTGGGGCCTAGACAGAGTTACTGCAAAGAGGAGCATTTCTTCTAAAATCTGGAATAGGTGAAATGAAGGTTATAGTCTTATTTAGTAGACCAAGTACACCATCTTCCCCTGATTAAGCCAACACTTGGTTTAAGTGACACATTCACAAAGCTAGTCCCTCTGGACTGCAAAGAGCTACAAAGGACTATTTAGCTGAAGAAGATTGTTGGTACAAAAGTCACAAGACTAGGAGTGTGGAATTGTGAAGGGTAATCAGCAGAAAGATAAAGGAGAGTTTTCCCTCAAAAAGGAATCTTTTTTGTTAGGAGCTGCCAAATCCAGTAGTGCAATGGAGGCCAGGCTGCCACAGCCCCATCACCACAGGTCCAGCAAGTAGCAAGACTGAATTCCTAACAGACATGCACACACACACACCTATGCACATAGAATAATTTAGTTTGGAGAAGAACTTTAGCTTATCAAATCCAATAGTAAAAGAAGTGTGCAAGAGCACAGCCAACTGCACAAGTCACCACAGGCACACAGAGTCAGCATGAGCACAAGCAGCACTAATGACCTCATCCTGTTACTTTTGCTACAATGCTAAGGCATTTTTTCCTGCGTCCCATAGTTGGTGCCATACCTTTGTCCAAAGACTGCCAAGCTTCTCAGTAAAAAAGGCAAACCAGAGAGGTTTTCTGATGATTCCTCTTCTTGGGTATCACCCCAGGCCTTGGGATTGAGGCTCCCCTGGAAAAGCCCTGGGAGGAGGAGTTGAGACAGGGGCTGTGTAATTAAGCTTTCCCAACCAGCTGTTCCAGCTCTGTGCTCTTCTGTGTTCTTGGTGATGAGCCTTAACCACCTTTCCTAATGTTTACATCAAAGGTCTCGATATTAAAACTAAATGTACCAAAGATGTCTGGAGTTCACCCAAATCTAGATAGCATTATCCATATTTCAAAATATTGTTTGGACAACACAGGCATGGCTTTTTTTCTGTTGGATATTGAGGATGGCTTCATCACATTATCTCAGCTGTTGATCTTTACCTGTAAGGTGAAGCTCCACAGATTTTTGTGAAGAAGATATAAACAGTACCAAACTATGGTCAAAAACCAGGAGATCCCATTCCATGATATTAAAAGATCATTCTTCAAGCAATACCTTCAGTTTCAAATTAATTAAATGTGAATTAATTTGGTTCATTACATTTGATTAATTATGTGGCATGTGATTGATGAAGTAATCATTATAACAATGTGTATGTTACAAAATAATGAAATAATTGGTAATTGTATTCTATTAGAAACTTGTAGGAATTAGAAACTGTAGAAATAAAAACACTTGATCTAGAAGTTTGACATGTTCAGCTCACAAAAGAGGGCGACATACTATAATTTCCCTCCTACAGAATTTAAATAAAATCACATACTTCATTACTTTTTAATCATATAGGAAAAAATCTATACTCAATACTTACATAGATTTATGCTCACAGAGGAAACACATTATTGAAAACAGTTGTTAATTAATTTTAGCTTACCGTATAATATGTACAGAAATCTTTAAAAAGAGGTTGCAAGGGATTAGGCAGCAGCCAGGCATGATTTCAGTAGAGGACTTTTTACAGTATCAGTCACCCTTTACGATGAATTACTGAATGAACTTGGAAATAGGAATGCCAGTGTAACAAAAAAATCAGGTTAGGTTGCAATAACTCTTTCTGTTCTTGAAATTTATGAAGTCTAGATCTTGAAAACGTAGGGAAAACAACTTTATGCATTGTCTCATCTAGCCTACGTACTGGTGTAGAAGGAGGAAAAAGAGAGATTTAACATAACAGATTTTTTTTCAGAAAATGGAAGAAAAAGGAGGGAAGGCTCTGTAGAAACAAAATATTTGCTTTTCATACAGACAAGTGGGAAGACTAAAAGTAAGGGCACATGAGCATGTCTGGGAGAATGTACTGCCTGAGGCAATGACCTGTTTCAGGTTTTCCTCTGTCCTTAGCAATCACTTTTTGGCATCTATGGAATTCCATTCTCCTTCCTAATTTTCAGCAAAACTAGGACAATCAACCTTTATTCTGGCATAGTGCACAAACAGCTTTGTATCCTTTAAACAATAGAATATATGAAATCCTGTTTTGGAGAGCAGTAAGAAATACTTGCTACTGCATAATTCTAAAATTTTGAAAATGATCCTAGAGTTTGACTTTCTTTTCAGGACCTCACTAGCCATAGATTCTTCAATGTTTGTCTGAACTATATTTCTGTGTCAATACGAGCATTGTCAGAAGGTAATGAACATTTCATTTGAAAACAAATGAAATGCTTAAAAATATCTATAAAAAACCTTAAAATGCTGAAATGTTTATGTGAGGAGGAAAAAAATGAACTGGGGTTTAGCCTTGGGAAGCATTGAAACTTCAAAGAAATTGGTAGGTATAGCCAAAGGTATTTCACAGGTTTAAAACCTCATAAAATATGTGAATCCAAGGTACCTGCTTTAGGTGATTGGATTACTAGAATTAAACATTCCCTTCTATCTGAATAACAGTCCTTAAAGTAAAAATGTATATGTCCCATATCACAGTGTGCATTCAGCTGTCCATGAAATAATTGAGGGTGAGGAAGGGAGGGAGGGAGGGGTGTCAAAACAGACAAGCTACCAGCTGAAATGATGGTACTAATTTTATTTTTATTGATACACAATAATGCTCATTTTTTCCAGAGGCGAAGGAACGTCTTCCTTAAAGACAAAATGTCAGCTTTAGCTTATTCAGTGGCTGCATCATTGCCATGAGAGATTCCTTGCAGGCAGTGTGCTACATTTCAGGTTTCTGTCTCACATAGGCACATTTTAAGGTATTCCTGACACATCTTAAGGTATTTCTGACACAGTTCACTACAATGCCAGTCAACCAACAGAAATGCAGAACTTTGTATTGTCCTATAAATGTGAATGGTGCATTTTCACCTTAATCCCTTCACTTGGATAACCAACTGATATTTAATTACCTATTGAGAATCAGGGTCCTAATTAGAGCTGAGCAGAGCTATTCACACATTGAACCTGAGTGAACAAGCCTCTCACTGTTTTCAAGTTTATTGCCATTAGCACAGTGGGTTTGCTCTTCACCACAAGACTTAGTTCAACAATTATGCTCCAGAGAAAGAAAAACCCTGAGAACACAAACACTGATATTACTGCACTCTTGCAGGAGCCCATTGAGCTTTTCTACCCTTTTGAATAAGCTATTAAAAGACAGAGTAAAAAAAACTGTAGTCGATCCAACCAGTGGGGAAATACTGAGGCATTTTTACAAAAAAAAAAAGGTATTACTGAAAGAATGAAGGAGATTTAGAGAAAAAAATGTTGAAGCAATTAAAGATAATAGGATGCTAATTAAAGAGGAATTATAGGGGAGATTTTATAATACTTCTAACGCTGGAAGTAATGTTGACTGCATCTGGGTTGAAACAAGCACAAGGAGCTAAGGCATTACAGGCAATCAGGAACCAGACACTGCCACTCTCAGGGAGCAGGTTTCTCTGTAAGCAGGTGGCACTCAGGGCAAGTAACAGAGGCAAACTGTACCCCAGGTGCTGCTCAGTGGGATTGCTCTGCCACTGCCACGGCACTAGGTAGCTAGGAAAAAAATACACAGTCAGCACTCTCTCATCAGGACACAGTCAGGAGTCTCAGGTGTGTGAGTGAAGAGTGACGCCTCAGTCTGAATGGATGTTTCCAGCATCTGACTCTTGAATATATTTACTCACCCTAAACTGCATAGTACACTTTCAGACAGCTGAGACAACATCTGAAATGCCCAGGAAAGGTTGGTTCCTGTATGGGTCAAATTATATACTCAAATTTAGCAAGAATAGCACTACCATAATATATTAAAAACATGAGTTTTAATGTCCAGTTAGTATTAGATAATGCATTAGAAACACAGAAATAATGGCAAATGTTAAAATATCTGTTGAATCTGTTTAAATTACTCATTTGAACCACTTTCTTGTTTTTCCTTTTCTTTGGAAAATTACAAAAGCTTCAAAAAAAGCAAGAATAATTTATCTCTAGTTTGGTATGGTTAATATAAAAACATTTAATAATTAAATGGATGTTTATTTTAATTAAAATAAATAAAAGGTTTTGTAGTGAGGATGTAAGAGAATCTTTTGCCTGAAGTAATGTTATCAGGTTACACACCTGAAAAAAAATGGGGCTTATGAAATTAAGATTGAAAGTACTGAGTTTGCTGACACAACTTTAATAGTAGGAATAACACGTGACCATAGTAATGTAAATATTCCCAAATACAATACCTAATCAAATATAGCACTATACATTAGGAAAAAGAGAAAACCTTATTCGTTGTAATTAAAAATACATTGATGTCGCATACTCAGTGGAAAAACATAACAAAACATAAGAAACTGACGAAATTGTACAGCTACAGAATTATGCATTTTAAAATTATGCATTTCTTCTCCCATGTCTGTCAGTTTTATTGCACCCAGTACACGACTCTAGAAGACCAGCAGCCAAACACTGCGATAAGCAGAAATTGAATATAGAAAAGGGAGGAAGGCATATTACAAGTCCTGTAATTATCCTGTCCCAGAGGTATTTTCCTTCCTGAGGTTCTGCTTATTCCAGTGTTTCAAGGGTAGGACTCAGCTGCCTGTCTCTGCAACAGAAAAGACATAATGACTTCTGCTTCCCAAAAAGGACTCAAAATAAATGAACGTACAAAACACCCAGCAATCTGTACAATCCACATGTGATTTCCTGAAGGACTAAGAGGCAAGAAAGTCAAGGGTATATTTTAATTTTGTTCTGACTCATTCTATTCTTAGTTTTCTATTATTATCTCTTCTTGAAAGAAAAAGTCTCCACATGTGGAACAGTCTAAAATAGGAACATCAATCCTAGATCACTTCTTGCCTGTACTGGCAGCTAAGATCATTTGCAAAGAAAAATCATTACCTTGAGGTCTTTTGGAAGGTCCTGACCTTGGCTACCCTAAAGGGCAGACAACACACTGTTTCAGGAGCATGCTCCTGCTTGTACCCATAATAAAAAGGCTATTTCAGAAAGACAAGCAAGATATCCCCTTCCCTCTGGATCACTTCACCATGCTTCTTGTTTAGGTGCACCTGGTACTGTTACATTGAACCCTGTGCAGTCTAAAAGAGACTTCAAGCATCTGACAGCAGGCAGTGGAATGGGAGATAGCAGCAAACATGATAAAGATCATAGAGGCAGTTGGGGACACATGGCTCAGAGATGAACATTGCAGACAGCTAATGGGAGTAGATAGATGTCATGATGTCCGGCATGGCATTACACAGAGGCAACAAAAAAGGTTTAAAGGCTGTGGAAAGAAGAGGAAGGAAATCTTCGAATGCACACATGGAGGAGATTTCAAGAATCTGTGATAAAATATCAGAAGTGAGGAGAGGGGGAAAGAAAATCAAACACAAACCCCTATTTTCTATCTAAATTCAGGCAGAGGGGAATCACAGTCATAAGAGGGTCAAGTAAGAGATCGGCCTATGGGATGTTGTATTACACAGTTGCCCCAATATGGGAGTAAGTAGAGAGAACTATTCCTTAAAACACAGCCAAAACAAAATGAAAATGTCATCCTAGGAAGTTGTTGAGCTAAACCACAGAGGTTCATTACTGATATAGAGATGCAATCTCCTTAGGAATGACAGGTGTAAGAACAAGAAACAAAGGTGTACTATGCATTAAAGGTATACTTTTTCACAAGTTCATGGAAAGGAGATAATTTTGCTAGATTATTTTATTTCATAAAAGGAACCTAAATGCACAGAGGAATTCACATATTCCAAATAAGCTAGAAGAAAAAATTGTTAATTTTTTTTCTTTTTTTAAATTAAAGCCTTGTACCAAAAGGAAATTTTAATTGTTCAGATTTACCTAAAGGGCAAAGTAGGATGACAAAGTAAGTGTGTGGAATATCTTGCAGGCAGTTTTTGTTTTAGAGAATAAAGGATGCACCTTTTCTAGATCGTGTTTCAACTAACTAAAATGACAGAACATGTAAACAAAAGGTACAATCAGAAAATGAAATTGTGAAAGATTGCAGTAAAGCTGTGAGAAGTAATAAAGCATGAAGGTAAAAGAGCAGGAAAGTGAAGGCTGAGGGGGAAGGCAAACTCCATTTTTCCTGGAATACAGGAGACAGCCTACTGGGAAGAGAAAGAAGTTAAAGGGCATGGGAGTGCAGCACTGCTGGAAGTTACTGAAAGAGAAGGTATTTAATGCATAGTAGTAGGTTATTTGCAAGTGAAGCAAGGAATGGTAAAATTGTAAGAAGCCATTGTAGAGGCATCAGAATTTCTCCAGTGACCTGAAAATTCAAAAAGAATGAAACAAAAAGTGGAAAGAAGATTATGGGTTTTAATGTGAATATAAAGAAACAGCTCCAGACCCTTAGGGATAAGATCAAAAAGCTCAGCGACATAAAAGGAAACAAGATAAGGTTCACTAAATGCAGAAAAAGAAAATCAAAACATAGGCTAGGTGCTTAACAGTGAAGTAGAGAAGATTAAGAAAGACTCAAAAAAGATTGAAGTATTCAATAGTATCTGTTTTCAAGTCTTTCTGATAACAAAGAAGCAAAATTACATCTGTGGAAGCCCTCTGGAGTAAAATCTTTAATAAATTCAATTTTAATGAGGAAATAACAGTGTAGAGGACAAATATGTGTAAGAGTATGAAAATAGGATAACTGATTTTTCACTAAGAAAATAACTTTACAAAATATAACATTTATTTGTTCCTGATCTCTAACTAACCATAACTATCCTCTGAAATTTGCCTGTAATGCCCAAAACAAAAGCAAACCTTGCACTAAAAAAAAAAAAGAAAAAACTAGAAACTGTAAAATAGTTATAGTAGTTTCCATTCATGTTATTATTTACTTAAATGTACATAGTGATTGTTCTTCTTCATTCCCTCAATTGAATTTTTGAAATTCTAAAATATCTAGAAGTTTAGATAGCAGCAGGTTCTTGGTTTTCCTAAGAGCTGATCATATTAATTTCATTCTCTTAGGCCAGTTACCTGTGTTGAGGAGCACATCTGGTGCTGGTAGCTCCGTTTGCAAGCTGTAGTTTGGACTCAGGGTGGGAGCTTGAGTCAAAAGGCTGTGAACTGCCAACCTCTGGTTAATAAAAGGCATGAAGATGGGTGGTGCCAGCCAGGTGGATGGATGCTGGGAGACACAGCAGGAGCAAGAGTGTAGATATATTTTCCCAATGTATAAAAATATTTTTTAATTTGGACTCTAGGAAAGAAAATTCTCCAGGACAGAGAGCACTTTCTGTGGACAGTGTTCAAAGGTTTTGATATTTTATTGTCATTTTCTGTTTTGGTAAAACGTATTTTAAAGAATAGATGGTGATGGTCTACCGCTGCTTGATTGCATCTCAGTGTATGATGATGGGATACATCTCATCTTGGCCACATCTACTACTCTCTTTCTATCACTCTGAATACCATAAATATTCTTTGTGCAGTGAGGAAATGTCACATTTTCTCTTGTAGCATTGGTCACCTTTTTATTTTGCACTATTTTACCTTCACTTTTCAATGCTTAATGGAAACAATAGGACTGTAAACTTCCCTCTTCTCACATACATATTACAGCACTGCAATGGTTACATGTAAAACATACTCTGTTTTCTTCATGTGGCCATATAAAGAAACGTATACTGATCCATGGTCAAAACAGAGAACAACAAGAAGGATTTGTACATCTTCTTACTGAAAAGTGTAAAAATATTTATTAAAATTGCTCTGTAATTTCTTATCTGATTGAAGAATCTGATGCACAAAGTTGCACTCAGATTTGCTGTGAAGTTACTTCAAAGAGCATATTTGCTAGGGAAAATGGTAGGAAGAAGATTTCGTCTCTGTAGGCATGATTTTTTAAAATTAGTGGAAGAGGTTCTGATTTGATAATGATACTTGAGTAGAAACACTGAGGATTTTCCTTTTTCCACCATCAGCTAAATACACAGTGGTTTAGAAAGAGAGGTTGGCTTGAATCATATTTAGATAAACCCACAGCAGGAGAGTTGCTGCAGAGGCAAGGAGAGGAGACCTGATTCCTTATCCCACAGCTGGGCAGCCAAAGCTTGCAGCTTTGGCCCTCATGATAAGTTGTCTGCATTCATCTAACACCAACAGTACTCTGCTACTGTCCACCCCATATTTTGATCTGATACTTTTTATTTGCCTATTTCAAGTCCTTCACAAAACCCATCTGTTTTTACCATAAGGCCTCAAGCAGCAATTCTGTCTGACTGACAGACCTATGGTTACACTAGGAAGGTATAATTTATCAATATCTTATAGTACAGGTTGAAGTCAAAATCCACCCTTCAGTGCTTTCCTTAAAAAAAAACCAAAAAAACCAAGAAACAGAAGAAAGGCATGTTTGAATATCTACTTTCTTGAGTTTGAATGTGAGACTTGGATTGTGGCCTCTTTCTAGCTCAGCTTTCAAGGTGACCTCAAGAATAACTGTCTTAACACCTATCAGCTACTTTTATTCAGATAATTTACCCAGACTGACATTTCTCTGTGCAATCAGAACATTATTTTACAAGGACACTCTTAAACCCACAAGAAATCCCCCAAGATTTATTGCATATTATCAGACATTGATTTATTTTTCTCATCATTCTCTCTGCAACTGGATAAAAATGAGAATAATAATTTAAGGTGATATTTTTATATAGGATTAGAATTTATTGCCTATAAAATAAATTATAATTGAGCATGCAAAAGCTGGGGCAAGTTTATGCATAGAAAATAGACAATAGTTTATGCAAGGAAAATTTTGAGTCTGGAATAACATGCAGTGCAGAATAATTCACTGCATGACAGTTTGTAGAAAAGCATCTTTACAATGAAGTCTTCTGAAACTCCATATTTACACTTCTGCATGTTAGACACCAACAACATTCTCTGCTAGATGTGCTGGATGAGGATTACCAGCTAATTAATTGGTCAGTGCCTATTTTTTTCCCCAAGTCCAGCAATATGAAACCAGCTCAAATACAGTGCATACAATCCTGCTCCCCAGCTAATTCTAATCTACCTCTAAATAATTCAGGCTGCATCTGGTACAAGTTGAACACTGATCTTTTGCCTTTCAAAGGGAGGCATTATACCTCTCTTCAGAAATACACAAGATAAAAGAAACAATTATCCACTGCTGTTCCTTGTATAGGCAGGTCCAGTTTCTCCAGCTTTTTGCTGCTGCAGTGCTTTTTTCAGAGCCAAGGACAGTAATGTTTGATACATCTATCACCAGTCATATCACCATAAATCTGGACTGCAGGAGACAGTGAAGACATTAGTGACACAGCAACAGTTGGAAAAAGACACCTGTCACCCCCTAACTGAAAACCTTCCATCATACTCGAAAACAAATCAGTGTCTATGTGTTGCATGTTTCAGAGCTTCTTATGTGAGAATTTTCTTCCTGGTGCTACGATCCCAAAGGACTTCCCTCTGAAGTTTCTGCATGCATACCTCTGTTGGTGCTCTCCCATCCAAAGGAGAATAAGAGTCAATTCAAAAATCCTAAAGCAAACTTTCTCAAGTAATTCAATTTTTCTAGAATACTTTTCTGATATTTCCTAAATATCAGAAATACATAACTATTTTATATTTTGAATTGATTTAATTGTTTTAAACATCCATGAGGCCTTCTTTTGGAAGAGAGGTTGTTCTTCCAGCTCAAATAAGAATAGGAAGCACTGGCAATATTTTGAAATTATTATTATTGTTTGAAATTATAATTATTATTACTTTGAGCCAGAATAATTTTACTGGCTCAAATTTAAATTACATAATTTCTATATAGTCTTGTAGATATAAATAAATTAGTGCATTCCAAATCCTAAATTAATGCATTATTTTTAATCTTTCCAGTGACAAAAAAAAATTTAACTTTTTTTATTTCACATTATTTTATTTTTCTTGTCCATTATTTAAATTCAATAGAAAGCAAAAGAAAATAATAAATTACATAAAAAGTCTCACTTTTCAAGTCCTATACTTATTTCAGTAACATGATTTTTAGACATACTCTTTGGAAAAAGATTGGATTCTTTGAATTCCTAAAATAAAACCTTTTGTCACAGGTTAAGTTGCATTGTCTGGATCTTTAGATTTTAAGTAGTGAGGGACTGTGGTGGTTTGACCTTGGCGCAATGCCACATGCCCACCAAAGCTGCTCTATCACTCCCCTCCTCAGCTGGACAGAGAAAATAGAATTAAAGGCTCATGGGTCAAGATAAGGGCAGGGAGGAATCACTCACCAGTTACCATCATGAGCATAATGGACTCTGCTTGGGGAAATTATTGAATTTATTGCCACTCAAATCAGAGTAGCATAATAAGAAATAAACCCAAATTTTACAATATCGTTCCCCCACTCCTTTCTTCTTGGGAAGCCAGTCCAGAATTCTCCACCTCCCTCCAAGAAGCGCAAGAACACGTGGAAGGAAGGCTGTGGCAAGTTCATCACACATTGTCTCTGCCATTGACTCCTCACACTCACTGACTCCTCACACTATTCCACAGCTCCAGCATGGGGTCCCTTGCATGGGAGACAGTCTCCACCAACTTCTCCAATCTGGGTGCTTTCCACTGACTGCAGTCCTTCAGGAACAGGCTGCTCCAGTGTGGGCTCCTGTCTCCATGGGTCCATGGGTCCTGCCCCATGCCTGCTCCAGTGTGGGCTTTCCACAGGGTCACAGAGTCCTCTCAGGCATCCACCTGCTCCAGCATGGGGCCCTTCAGGGGCTGCAGGTGGATCTCTGCTTCCCAATGGACCTCCATGTGCTCAGGGGCACAGCTGCCTCACCATGGTCTGCACCACAGGCTGCAGGGGAATCTCAGCTCTGGTGCCTGGAGCACCTCCTCCCCCTCCTTCTGCACTGGCCTTGGTGCCTGCAGAGCTGTTGCTCTTGCATATTCTCAAGAACATTCTTGCATATTCTCTCTCCTCTGGCTGCAATTAGATCTGTGCGATAACTTCATTTGTCCTTCTTCAATATGTCATCATGGTGCTACCATGGCTGATGGGCCCAGCCTTGGCCAGCAATGGGCCCATCCTGGAGCCACCAGGGAATGGCTGCATTGGACATGGGGGAAGCTTCTGGCAGCCTCTCAGATGTTGTAGAAAAGGAAGAAAAGGGGGGGGGGGAAAGGCGGGGTTTTCCCTCTCTCTCTCTTCCCCTCTCGATCGCCTGGGCCGGTTCAGTCCACGAGTAGAGCTTCCCCAGCTCTGAGGAGCAAAGGCGGCCCCAAAGCAGCTGCAACCGGCGACCCCTATCTCTCTCCTCCAGAGAGCAGGCCAGCTCCGTCCAATCCCAGGGCACCCTTTTGCCTCCGGGCGTGAAGAGGGGGAAGCCTCTGCCTGAGGAGGCGACAAGTCGTCGGCGGCCACCGAGATAGAAAAGCTTCCAGAGAGCCGAGATGTTCCAAAAGGCGCTTTATTCAGGGAGCAGCAAGCAGGAAGCCCTAAGGAACTCTCGGGGGCGCTGTCTGTGCCGTCGCCTGGGGCAGAGCCCGAAGGTCTGGTTGATCACAGAACAGCGGGTCAGTGAACAAGGAGAGCCCAGGTCCAGAGACACGAGGCACAAGGGGAACAAAGGTTTTAAACTGGGGCACGGGGTGTCCGGGGGGCGGGACAGCAGGGGCGGAGCCAACGGGGCTCCGGTACAATATGAGGGACAGGAGGGGGAGCAAATGAGCAATAACTAGGGCGGGGAGCACAAAGAACCAATAACAGCAGGGCAGCAACAGAAAGTTCTAGGGGAAGGCGGCAACAGGGGAGGGTATAGGGCGGGGTACAGCAAACTTTAAACCAACCAACTAACACAAAACTTTTCAGGGGAGGAGGCAGGGCGGTTCAGACCCCAGTCTCCTGCGAGTCCCATGAGATTGCATCGTCTGCCGTCTCCTCCAGTCCGACCTCGACGGCGTTGGCCACTGGGGCCTGGGACTCGGGGTTTGGCGTTTCGGGCTGCCGAACCCCCACACTCAGAGAGGCCACCCCTGTATCCCCACCCCTAGCAAACCTTGCCACACAAGCCCAATACAAAAATCCAGCTTACAAAAACCCACGTCAGTAGTTCTTACAGCCTATGACTCTGCATCTCACAGCCATTAATAGACTCTTCCTGATGGAAGAATGAGCAACAGAAATGGCATCATCTTCACATCTCTCTAATCAACTGCAACCTCCAGTTTTCCTTGCTGAAAAATGCGAGGTTCTTTAGAGATATATTTTCTTCCAGGAAGTGCTGCAATTACAGTTACCATCAATGTAGTTTTTAATTTTAAGACTTAGGAATAAATTAACAGTAATAAAAGACTCATTCTGTACTGGATGCGTAAGTCTGGAAGATAAAAAAGTGAAGATCAGAATCTGGACGAAAAACAAATTTGTGTTGGTACCCCAACACTACAGCAAGGATCCAACAGAACCTAGGTATAGGCTTACCTTGTATTCTTCACAGAAATATTTTTCAGAAAAGTGGAACATTCCCACTGTTTGACAGTGAAATACTGCAAGAAAAATATACTGATATATGTTTGTATGTGTAATATTCTGCAAGGTTACCATAACCTTCAGTTGTCATTTACCATGAATTTGCCTTGCAAATTTGAATTATCACTCATTTCCCTCCTTCCATCCCTTCCAGAATTACTTAGGTTTACCTCTTTGTTTAATTTGCTTGTTGGACCAGATCCTCCCTTTTGCAAATTAATTATCCAAATAAATGTATCCTACTTTCATAGAATCTATGATGTTGTGCAAGTTCTACAAATGAATAAATGAAAAAATGAGTTTTGTTGTGTCAGAAAAAAATTACTCAAAAGCTTTAAAAAATTCTAAAACATTACAAAAGGAGTAACATTGTTATACATTGTTATTAGAAAAATAGCAGACATTATCCTCATTCCATCTTGAGTCAAAAGCTTGTCCAATCAGTCAGAAATGAGTTATTGTATTTTACTATACTTGTACATGTCTGTTAGCACCAGCCTCTCAAAATGTTGTTCTCTACAGTGATAGTAGCATTCACAAATAATTAACCTTTTTTTTTTGTCAAATCTGAAGGGAAACACAAAATGGAATTTGACATGTAAATGAGGGATTTATTGCACATATCCACAAAATAATCAAATTTTATTTTCTAATTAATTTGTGTAAGACACTTGAAACAGTTTTATTAGAAGCATTTGGTTGAAACCTATTTTAAAGTGTTTGGATGTCAGATTTCAACAACCTCTTGGTTGTGCAAAAGTCTCACCAGCTGTAGTATAAAGTTTTGGGAGACTTGCATTAGAGCAATTAATCACTGAAATGGAAAGAAACTAGTGTATCCATTGGCACATAGATAAATCACACATGATTTCTTTCTAATGTCTAGTCACTGAGAATAATAGAGAACACAGCTGGCAGGAACATTAGGAAATTATCTACTCCGTTTCTTTCCTCAAGCCAAAATCAAGTGCACCTCGTTTGTGCCTGACAGATACTGTCTAACATCCAGTCATGGTGCATCCACACTTTCCCAAAGCAATGTGGTCCTTAAAGATAGAAAGTGTTCTGAGGTATTTCAGCCTTAATCTACCTCGCTTTAATTTATTTTTGTCACACGTATTTCAGATATGGAAAGCAGATTATCCCTTTCCTCTCTGAAGCAATCTTTTCTATACTTCAAGACCACTATCATGATTAACACGATGCAAGCCTTTTCAGCACATCTACCTTTTTGCTGCTCAAAAACTGCAAGAGAAGTAAGCAAAAGTCTACCCTGAGCTCCAAGAAACTGAGCTCTGAATGACGGAAGAACTTAGTTTTGGAAATCTGTTAGGGTAGAAGAAAAAAGGAAACTTGAAATGTAGTCAGGAGCAATTTTCATGCAGAGAAAGTTGCATTATCCCCTTGTCACAATAAATATGGAATACCCAGTTAAAACATAACAATATAATATTTATGTTTAGCTCCAGTGGACTTTTGAAAATTTTATGATGAAGTGAAGGATACAGCATGTGTTTTTGAATGCGTGTCAAACCTGGACAGATTTCCTAGAGTTATGTAAGCTCAGTCTCTAGCAGAACATCTATAAACAAACGAAATTATTCATAGGTAATTGACTTCTCTGTTGTTGCTCATGGATGTGCATCTCCTTGTTTAAAGTAGGAAAGTAGGAGTTACGGCCTAGTTTTCCAGTGGCCAGTATTTTTCACATGGTAGGAACTTCTACTAACCAAATTCTGTTGACATTCAGAAGTCAGAAAATATTTATTTAAAATTCATTGGTTTCTTTCACACTTTTTATTTTAAAATGGATGCCAAAATAATTTTAAAAGCAAATAGACAGTCTCTTAAGGAAGGGCATGATGCTGCATTCTTTTTTTAAGATAGAAGCAAGAAATAGAAAACTGGACTGGAATTGGACTTTTTTTCTTCTTTTATTGACTTTGTCATTATTTTTCAGATAGCTTTGTTCATATTGTTTAGGAATAATTCTACTTGAACACTCAGATGACTCTTCCTTGAGCAATTTCTCTGCTGATGTGAGATTAAACCAATTTCTGTTACTAAGAAGATAAATTCATAACAACCTGTTCCAAAACATTTTTCCACATGAGGTAGAACAATTATTTATTATTAGCCAGGTAAAATCTGCCACTCTGCACATTTCAAGTTCCACATTATTAGGCAGTAAAAACAGACTGTCACTCAGGCTGGGAATAGCTTATATTTAAGCCTAATACATATTATTCTAGGTGATCTATTTTTGCTATAAATCTTTGCATGTGTTTTGGAATGTACGTTCTATGAGTGATGGTTAAAAATGAGAAGAGGATGACTTGACCAGATGTTATCCAACTTGTGGGTGGTATTCAATCAACACGATTTTTCACAGAAAACCCTTCTCAGGGCAACTTGAGTTTTGCTTTTCTGTGTGAAAGGTATTCACAAAGTAATATGCTGCAACATTAACATTTCCAAATACATATTTTTATGGATGTTCCTAATTCAGAGATTATTTTAGAACTGGTTCATAACCAGAACTGGTTCAGAAAATCAAAGAATTCTTCATTTGATTTTCAGTAAAACCAAGCTCCCCATTTGAGCATGTTTTATATCAAAGAAATGACAGGAAAGTGTCACTACTTTTCAATACAATCTCAGTGCATTTTCACAACAAAAAGATATTTCAAAATAAAATATTTTGCTTCTTTCTGTCAGGAAGTGTACTTCAGAGGCCTACCCTTGTTATTAATGGCTCTTGGAAGTATTTGGATTTTTGATAATGCCACTGACTATTAAGGTTTGTATTTAAACTGAATTAATTTCTTAGGCGGTATATGGCTTAAAAGAAATATAAAATCTGGACATTTTCTTATTAGAAAATCTAGTAAGGCTTCTTCTCTGTATAAAAGTGTCATTTTTGCAGTGGTTTTGTTACAGATATCTTGTTCTCAGTCATATACTCTTCCAATGAATAGGTTATAATAGAATGTAGCATCCCCAATATGTTACTAGGCTTCTGGTTGGCTATCACACATAACACTGACTAAAATGTGTAAAATTCTGTTTATTAATTGTCCCAACTTTGCACTATACATTGAAAGCTAGCAGAAACATTTCCTGATTTACAATCTGGGTGGTTTGAGTCTATAATTTAACATTGTCTGAGCAATAACTTCTATTTCAAAGTCTGTTGGATTTATGTACAGAAGTTACTTTTGCTAAGCAAAAAGGGTGACTCACCCTTACTTCTTTTAGGGAAATCTAAACTTTAAACTTGAAGAGCTTAAGGAGAATTGAGACTGAATTTTCTACCTTTAAATTATGTAAACAGTTCCTGTAAAGCAGAAAATTCTTATGAGTAGTCTACAGTTTACTCAGACTTTCCTAAACTTAATTTCTTTCAACTCTCACACATAAATTCTTATAGTTCTAGAAAGTAACTAAAAGAGTTCAGGGGTGGAGTGATTACACAACGTGGAGTCTGCAGAGAAAGAGTGCAAAAAGACAACAGGAAAGGAAAGAATGCAGGAGAAAGAACACGTGAAGAGGAGAAATGTGAAAAGTAGGTAAACAGAGCAAGCATCCACATGCTGCTGAGATTCTCTGATTTGCAACCAGCACTACTCAGTGTGGAAAGAAAAGGATTGCATCGTTTGTTAACTTTTTAATGACTGCAAAACAAAAGGAAATTATTAATCTGCATAAGTCTAAACATCTCAGAGTCTGGACTCAGGTGATTTTGGCCCACAAGCTTGATCACTGTGGTGGTGTAATAATTAATCTCTACTTCACTAATTTTTGCCTTGATTAAATAGAAAGCTCGAATGATACTTATTGTCCATGCAAAAATGCTTCTTCATGCCTCCATTCCCCCTTCTGCCTCCCTTGTTTCAGGACTGAAGGGATTTCCAGAATTTTCCTACAGCTCTTTGCATATTCAGAATCCAATATCACTTGAGCTTTCCCTGAATGATGTCCTCTAAGTAATAAACACAAAGAAGGCTGAATGAGTTTAAATATTTCCTCTCACTTACAAATCTAAAACAATCTTTGCCTCAGAAAGTATAAATCAGATGCTTGAGACCAATGCATTAGCATTCATTACTAAGGATTAGTATAATAATCCTAAGTATAATTAGTATAATAATCCTAAGGATTATTATACACTTTAAAATTTTACCTGCCAAAAAATCAAAATTGTAACACTAAAAAAAATTCTAATATCCAAAATTCCACCTAAGAGACTAAAAAAAACCTATAAATTCATCTAGAAAACAAAATAACGATGGTTTGATTGTCTAACAATTACTAAACATCATGTTCTGCTGGCTGTCCCCACAATCCTTTCAGATGTGTTTAGCTGTTTACAGGATAAATGTAAAGTGTTGAAGCAGATAGAAAAAAAAATCCCATTCTGTAATTATAGGAAAAATCATCAAAACAATGTAGTAGAACAACTCCTACTCCTAATATCATGGTGCAATTTATATATACCCTATTTTTCAAGTTGACTGTTTGCTTTAAGTACTCATCACAGGTTCTGGCAATTATAGAGACTATTAACCTCTGTCTTCTTTAAATTACTCAGATACCTTGATCTGCATATTTCTATCCTCAGGAAGAATAGACCATCTTTTGAATCTGTCATTCATTATTAAACTGTCTTTGAGGATCAACATTTAACTATTGCTAAAAACCCCCTGTCTCTTGTACTAATAATGGGTCTGTAATCCAGATTCATTAATATTGCATTATACATTTTCTTACAGGAACAATTATAAAAATCTTTTTCTTATAGATTTTCTGTAATAATAATTTATACCAGACCTTAACATTTATGATTTGAGTTTGATTGTATCTCTCTATCCAATATATTATTTTTATATCATTGCAAAACACCATATATATTGCTCAATATGAGGAAATTAGTTGATCAGTAATGACACTTGCTCAAAGTCATACTGTTCATCCCTCAAGCAACAGACAGAGGTTTACAGATCTTGTAGATTTCGCTTATTTTAGGGAAGGAACAGAACATACATGGCAGTAGTTATCTTTTAACTAATTCATCATTAACCTATGCATTTTTTATGAATAAGATCCTTAAAATAAGTGAAGGCTTAGAGTTCTGACTTCAAAATCCATAATTTAACATCCATGGAAATGTGGAGGTTTTGTACAAACTTGGCTTATTTTCAATAGTAACATCTACAGAGAAAGCAAAGTTTGAAAACTTTTCCCTTCAAATGCTTAAATTTATCTGAGTAAAAACACCTTTAACAGACTATATGAGGGAGAAAGGACAGAATTTTTTTCATGTTCTTGCATCTGGGGAAAAGGAAGAAAAGATAAAAATGCAGAGGATAAATATTTGAGCTGAGATCAAGAAAGAAAAATTGTGAAAATTATGAACACTAGAAAAGACTTTCAGATGTAAGCAAGAACCTAAATTATATGCATAAGAATGTGAAAATATATTTATAAATGCGCTCCTAAAGAAAGGAAGGTTGTTAACATAGAGGATTTAATGGCTGCCTCAAAATGATAGCTCACAGTTGATGATTTTTCTGTCAAATGTAACTACAATATATGAAAAGATATTAAGGAGTCAATAAGTGAATAAATAGTTGGACTACAGGATGGAGCATACACAGCAGAAAAAAAATTAATATCAAAGTAGGTGATTTAGCACATTACCAGAATGCTTTCAGTATATAATTGAATGACAATTTCCAGAAAAAAATCACGTTAAACAGATAAATAAGATTAGCAGACACTTTATTGAGGTGCACTTTTCCCAATGTACTAGGGCAAGTGAAACAGACCACACAGTTTAGAGTTCTATGGATCTAATATTTTGCCAGGAAATCAAGTCTTAAAACAGAAAATGGAAAACATAATCCTGTCTCTATCCAGCTATTCTGGAGTACTTTAAGAAGTCTGTAAACAGCAGAACACTTTCCTATTGGTATATGAGTAATCAGTATATTTTCCAGCTACTTTGATAACATCATATCAGTGATGTTTTTCTTTTCCAGCAGGATTGGGTTGCTTTTGGTATTTCCCCCCATATTACTGGAGCATTTTCCAATATTTCATGAATACTGAATGAAAATTGTCTGTGTGGAATAGGGGAATCATTCCACACTTGTGTTTGTTAGGACTGGAGATGCCATTTTAAGTATGAGCTGTAACATTTACAGCACAATCAAGATTTATTAAAAGTACTCCACAGAGCACAATTGTAAAGAATTTATGAACTATAAAACTGCTATAAAGGTCGCTTGAGATGCAAAAGTTTAATTTGGGCTATCATGTTGTGGCATAATACTGCTAAACTTAATGCTTGTTTAAACAAATAGCTTGAGGATATTTGTCTCAGAATGTGGGGTTTATTAACTTCAGTAAAACAACTTTATATCATTTTTTTTTCTGCCTAGCTTTGAATTTTAAAGTTTTGCTCACCTTTTTATGTAAAAACTGATCTATTGTTTTACTTCTATGAACATGAGGATAAAGCACAAGGAGAAAAGAATAATTTTTAAAAATTGTATTGTTTAATAGAACTTCACATAGTTTTATGGCTATCATTATTTTGAGGTTTATTAGTCCATTTCATAAAGTTTGTTTTCTTTAATTACCAGCTGCAGAAGTTTATCAAACCTTAACTGTCATATGTGAATAGAAAAAAAAGGAAAAATTTTATTCATACTTAGTGAGGCCCTAAAAATAGAACTTAAAAAAGAAATCATAATTTGTGGGTAAGAATGTAGAATTTCATGTGAATTCCACTGGATGAACAACTAACTCATTTGCTGAAAATTAATACTCTTTATAAGTTTTGAAAGCAATTTTTTTTCTTCCACCAACTTCTATACTATTTTTTTAATTTTTAAAAATCACAAACACTTGGAAAAACCCCTTGCTCATATACTTAAAGGCAGGCGGAGAATGCCTTTAAACTTCCAGGAGGCTGCAAGTGCCAAAAAAACCCCAAATTTGTTAATGTGAAACATTTATGATTTGTCAACAAAAATTGTTTCCTGTTAAAATTGGCAAGGGTGTTCAGTTGCTTTCTCTTAGTATTTTATTGAGGATTTAGGAAGTTTACAGAGGGAAGCTGTAGTTGGTAATCCCACCTACCCTAACATACAGCTGGATCTGGTCTCAATAGAAGCAGTTATGAAAAGAAGTGATTTCATGTAGGGTTATAAAAAGGCATAAAATTATTGCATGTTAATAGCATCAGATGATGTATTTAAAGATCTTTCAGATGGTTTGTCTTTCAGTATATAGTTGTACAACATAGAGGCCAATATATGTCAGGATCACAATCACAGCAAAATTACTAACAACCAGGAATAACATAACATATAAGATTTATATATTTTAGAAAATTGAAGAAATATTGATACTTTGAGCTCATTTTTAAGTGGAATTTACACAGATTCTACCATGAGCTTTTCCCACCACATAAATGAAGGTTTGATTTCTAGTTTTCTTCTACGTGAAAATATTTTTGCTATGTTATGCCTCAAACATATGTGAGAAAACATACTTCCAGATTTAAGAGTATTAAGGAACGGACTTATGAGATAAATAATAAAATAATAAAATTTGAGGAGAAAGGATATGAGAAAAGGGATGTTGGACATGATAGTCACACACTGACTGATAGAATGGACCTAGGCCTTTGGCAAGTTTTGTTTATCAGTGTTTAATTACAGGAAACCTAATAATCAAAAATATACATGTGGAAGACATATATTACATCTATTCAAGAAAAAGGATGGGGCTTTTAATTTTAAAAATAGGAAAGACAAGAGCTTGTGTTATCTACTGTTGATTCTCTACCAATGTGAAGCTCTGAACTTAGACATGCTTCCTCTCACTTTCAGTACAGCAAATTGCCTGTGGTCTTCGATGTGTTCCTTCAAGTGTTAAATTAACAAACCAGCTCCCAAAGCTGTCAGTGAGGAATGCCCCTGCATATTCATTTTCAGCATGAGGCAACATTCACCCTGCAGACTCAGCAGTCTGCCTGGGTCAGGTCTTCTGGTTTTGACAGGGACCATATTCAAAATAAGTGTGTTTACTATAATAGAAAGAGCTTGTTTGGTTGGTTTTTTTTCATTTTATCTTGACATAGCAAGTACAAATAAATAGGCATGTACTGCCATGAAATATTTAATCAGAGCCATAAGAAAAAGTAATTTCCTGAGGTCTCTGAGAAGATATTTTTAAATATATTCTGCCAGCCCTTTGATAAAACTTCCATTTAAATTTCAAGTTTCCCAAGGAAGCTATTTAAGTTTTTTAATACTATTTTATATTTCAAGGGGAAAAATAAGTTTGTGTTTACTTATGAACTGCATACTAAATTCTGCACACTACAATGATATTTTTATGACTAAAAGACCTCACACATACATTCTCCTATGTATCTACAGTTCTTCTGAAAAGCGTTGTTCTACCCACAGCACACTGACAAACATGACTTCATGATAGACATATGAATTTTGTACTGTTCTACATGACTGCTCTTAAGCATCTGTTAGATTCATCGCAAAAGCAATCTAGAAGTAAATATTAACATTTAAGTTATTAGCCTGAGAAAAATGTGCACTTTTGCAAACAAAGCACAAGTATTTAAGTTAAATTACCAAGACAACTCATGCATTACAGATTTTTAATTGAACTGTGCTTGTCACATAGCATTGGATTTCCTCACACAGTTTCAGAGAAACATGCAGAGGTCATGTGGTAAGTAGTTTACATTGAGTCAGTGGATTAGGCTGAGCAAAGCCCTCTAAAGTGTTTTGAAGTGAAAATGGGCAAGGCCAAACACAGCAGACACTCAGGGGAAATTTTATGGATAGAACCCATGGAGATTATATTCTTAATGCAAGAGCCTTTTCTATAAAAGGCTACCAGGATCTTGTGGTAGGTAAGGGAAAGACAGGATTTAGTGCCCATTGATTGGATTAGAAAGAGTTTGAAGGCAGAGACAAAAATTCACAGGATGCTAAGACAGAGAGTACAACGATAGAGAAACATGAACTGAAGAAGCTGGGCAGCATTAATTCATGAAAACAAGCTGCCAGTAGGAGGCTATGATCAACTAAGGGCATCAGAATGAGAAGGATGAGAATGCAAAGAGAGCTAAAGAGCATTGAGGAAACAGAGATTGGTAATGACAGTAAAAGTGTTTGTAGGTACTGCAGAAAGCAAGCACAAAGGGGGATTAGTGGTGAAGAAGCTAAGAATACAGCACTGATTATATTCCAAAAAGTAATTGGTGAGGATAGAAAGAAGAGAGGATTCAAGACAGACATCTTGAATGGTTCATTGAAAGTGTCTGCCTAATATGATGTGATGGCAAAGAGGAAATTGATGCTGGTAAAAGCTAAAGAGGAGCAATGAGCAAAGAGAAACACTGCTACTCTTAAATCTACTGTGCTTTTTAAGCTTCACTTATGGTGATGGACAGAAATCAACTAAATTAAGAGCCATATGAAAAGGGAGAATAATTATTCATAATTTTTCATACCAGAGGAAGCAAACTGGAGTCAAAGAAATTATTAGGAACCAGATTTAAAACAAACAGGAGGTACCTTTCACATAGCAAATAAGATATTACAGAACTTTCTTATCCCCACAGGAAATTATTGAGGCCTGAACCATAAGTAGATTCAGAACATGTTCAGAGATATTGATAGAATAAAGGTTTCTCATGGTCTACTACATATAGTAACACAAATTACAACTCTAGACTCCAGATTCAAAGGAGGAAGTTCTACGAGGCTTCTGTTTTGTCATATGTTCTCCAGGATCTGCTTGCAGTCACTATGACATCCTGGACATTGGGTGACTGACTTATGCATTCCCTCTGTCTCTTCTCTGTGCAAAGAGAGACACACACACACACACACACACACACACACACACACACACACACAAAGAGAAAGGAAAGTGACTTTTATCAAGCACTGTGTTCCCATAGTTAACAAAAAATATATATTTTTTTAAAGATGTGATCATTGCCAAAGATTTCTGAAGTGCAGAATCTCAGATGCTGAGCCCTGTTGGACCTACCATGGGCACTCTTGGGAAGACCCAGTCTAAGAATAGAAGAATGATGATGCTCTGTGGCAGAAAAAGTAAATTCATGCTGCCCTCCATATGAAGGATGTGAAGCCAAGCCAATCAAAGATCAAAAGAGCACTTAGCTTTGTAAATCTTCATTTAGTCATTTATGCTGAGATACAGTATAAGTTAGAAGTTAGTGAAACTAAACTACTAATTTATGTGAAAGACAACAGAAGCTGTCAGGCAATCAGAAGATCACACTAGCAAATACATTCAGGATAAAAATATAGTGAAATAGTATAGAAAGAGTATTTTAAACACTACAGAATCCTGTGTCAGTTCTATTTTAATTATTCCAAATGTGACTTCCTTAAGAATGAACAGTGGAGATAAGGAGACTTGAGTAGAAAAGATGATGAGATGGGGACCAATAGGTAAAATCAAAGGAACTGGAGGTTCTGGCTAGAGTCTCTGTCTCCAGAAATCTGTAGGGAAAAGCCCTGTGGATAGATCATCTTTCACCAGTGAAGTACAACTTCTATTTTAATGCAAATGGAAATAGCCTTAATTTATCTGATGGAAAAAGCTCATGGTAGAATCTGTGCAAATTCCACTTTTTTAGTCTTTTAAATCATCGTGGATCCAAGTGCATTTGAACTGAACTGAGACTGAGGTGTATCTGTGTAAATATACACACACACTTATCTATATAAACACAAAGGGGGAGGTGCTGATGGTTTGTGTATAAATAGATAGATATGTAGATAGGACAGACAGCTATACAGTGATTAGTCCTTGTCCAAAAAGAAACATTTTTCAATTCAAAGCCCTCCACTCAACACTTCCTTTTTGCTTCTTTTCTTGAAAGCCACTGGAATGTAAAGATAATCCCAGTAAAACATCTGAACAGTGTCAGCTAAATGCTGACAGAAGAAAGCTGTGAATCAAAGAATAGGAAGATGGAGGGAATCCACAGTCCGTATCAGAACTCAGTAATTTAAATAACTATGTGTAGAGGAATGGCAAACTTCTGTCAAAATTATTGCAGCTTTTTTTTTATTTTTCAGCACAAAAATATGTTGAGCTTCTATAAATAGAAAGCCATTCATAATATTTTGTTTAAACTGCTATTATAGCTGTGCTAATAGGTGAGAAAAAACATATTATTCTGTCTTGATATTTTTTGAGTCACAGTATTTTTTATTACTGTTAACTACGTCTGACCAGTTTTGTTGTAATAGTTGGTGCATGATATTGGTCAACTCAGCAAAAACCTCCTTTGCTATGGGGAATGTGTTTAATTACAACAGAACTAGCTAACTGTCCTTTATTCAAGATGAGAGGATGCATACTGCTATTAGTCAGTGTTATGGCCCACTACTTCAAACCCATTCCATGCCTTGTGCCCCAGAGCAAAGCCAAGAGCAAGTACACCAAAGGTACAATTTACAAGAGGTAATGTGATTCACAGAAGCAACAGAACAGAGGAACTACAGCAATAAATACCTTGCAGACACAAAAAGAGCCATTTTCATTTTAAATTTTGCACAGCATCCTAGAATCAAATATCGATGAAAGATTTTCAGGAAAACACATAATCACCCTCAAGCTAGTCATTAAGGAAATATGCAACTTTTCCCATATGTATTTGGCTAAACTATACTTTTTTTTTGGTAACATAATAGTACTTGTTTCTTACATTTTCCCAGAGGAGTGTTATACATGTTATTTATATGCATACAAGTCACAATTTTTGGTTCTGTGTTCTCCATGACATTTGAAGAATATTTTCATATATTTCATCCTCTGTGGTGTCATAAATGAGTGTTTCAAGGTCACTTAAAGAGTCACCTCAAAGGTATCAGCAAAAGCAGGTTTAATATAAAAGTGGAAGCATGACAAAGTTCATTGAAAATGTTCTGTCTTGCTACTTGAGAGATGCTTAAAGCACAAAGAGGAAAAGCAGACTGAAAACTAAAAGCAGTTAATCTAAACCAAAAGGCAACATGTGTGAAGGCTGGGGGAGGGGAGAAGGAGAATGGGATGGGGAAGGTAAGGATGAAAAGCAACAAAAAGACCTTCCTGTTGTGTCACAATGTTCAGAGTAGACCCCCTTGCTAAACTGAGCTCTGGACTTGACTAACTGTTTAGGCCTAAAGTTTTAACAGCACTTGACACTTAATCAATAGCTTAAGTTACACAATTTAACAAAAGATTCATATAGAAATTACTATAGCACAAGAGTATCTCAAGGCCTAACTTATGAATCTAAAATAATTTATCTAGGAGAGCAACATTCATTTGCTCTAGCATAATCACACTCACATGCACATAAATGTAAAGACTATGTACAAGATACACCTGTGAAAAATTCCCCTCAAATTCAGTCAATTATTCACACCAATGCCTTTGCATCTTCTCACCAGGGAAAGAGCTGCTCCTTGAGAGTAGGGGTATCAGCCCAGGCTCCATCAGCAGTGTTTGACATCAGTTCTCCAAGTACACCAAACTTGAGGCTTTGCTGGCTCTGAGAGGTGCCCATTCAGAAGGAGGTTGCTGTTTGCAGCCCGGCTGGTCCAGGAGGGCTCAAAGGGTTTCACTTCAAACTGATTTTTCCTGGGTCACAAGGGAGTGGGCTTTAGTCATAATTTTTCATCCTGGACACAATTTGGGTAGGTAACTTTCTTTCAAAGTTTGATAACAAAAGATGTTTGTCCACTTGGTTTGTTATTCAGGCAAGAAAAATAAGTTTCCAAAGTTCTTCATTAAAAAACAGGAGCTCATTATAGAGCATTACATGGTGGGAGCAGACAGTGTTTCTGATAAGCTGAAGAGGAGCTCAGTCCAGGTGCTGTTCATCAAGGCCAAGGCCTAAGGAGCATTTCTCAGATCATAGGGTAGCCTGGGGGATGTTGCACTGCCACACATGGTCATAAATACCTAGTCAGTGGAAAGAAAGTGGCTATGTATAGAAACCAAAGCAGGCTGCTCTGCTCTATTCCTGTAACCATGTGGAGGAATGTACTCCTGTATTATACAAAGTAAGGGTTTAGGGCATTAAATTTTGGTTGTCTTTTAATATAAAAATTATTTCTTTTTTGTGCAAGACTTGTGTAAATGCCAGAACTGATCTTTTAAATTAATTTACTTGCATGGGTCCATGAGAAAGTGCATTGCCTTTACCTAATCATCTTCTAAAACATCCTTACATACATTGTGTGTAATATACATTTTCATTTTTAAAGGCTTTTCTATTTCAGTGGATACATACAGCTTATTATTTGAAAGCAATGAATGTAAAGAAATATTCTCAGGCAAGTGCAAAAAAAGGCAAAAGGTTGTTAGTTTGCAAAATTTTGTTCAGCATCCCGTAGTTTTAGACTGTGGCCTTGAAAAAGTAATTGAAAAATATGAGAACTAAAATGGAATAGCATTTTAATTATCAGTACATACATATATTGTATCAGACCTCACACACTGAAGACAGAAGCATTGTTATTTGCAAACCTCAGTAAATCTCTGTATGGAAAATGGCTGGAAACAGAATTAATATCCATGTCAAAACTACATGTTAGCAGGGCCTCTGGCTGTTTTAAAGCAGCTGGATAAGCGCCTTAGTTGCTGGGGTTTTTTAATCCGTTTTGTCTTCAATATAAGAACAAAGCAAAAGTTGATTTCTGTGTGTGTGTCGTAGGTGTGTGTGTGCCTGTTTGTGTGACTGAGTACATTGGTAGTAGGAGCAAAGAAATAAAGATATGCCCTTTTGAGCATCCCTCGTGTCACCCCTTCATTCATAGAACTTTGTATTTACTTTCATTTTCAATAATTATTGACAATAATGCTGTAATTACAGTACATCACTTTAATCCACCATTTGCTGACTCTTTTCTATCCCCCATGTTAACTGGTTTAGTTTAGAAATGTTTTTCTTTCATAGTCCATTTATTTCTACCTTCTAATTTTCTTTCCTTCTTATTTGTGACAGAAATAAAGACCCTGATAAATAAATGTTAGTCTGATTAATTAAATAAACCACAAATATTTTTCCTTTACCTTTGCTGTACTTTAAGGTTTTTGTTGTTTCCTTAAGATGGAAAATCCAATAACAGTAACAAAATCTACACAAGATGCTTGTCTACCTAACTGTCCCAGGACATGAATATATCTCTCTTCTTGGCCTTCTTTAGTTTAGTCAAGTAATTCTAGGACATTGTAAGATTCTCTTCCATGAGTTGGCCTCATAGAAAAGAGCCAAAGCAAACAGTTTTAACTCAAATATCTAAGCATCCATTTAACATTTACAATTTAATGTCAAATCAAGAATGCAGCCATATAGAAGTAAATTGCCTGTGTAAGGAGGGCAAAAAACCAAGCTCAGAGTCAATAGATTTAGCCAGAAACTCTAAGCCAAAATATTGCACCAAAGAATTTAGGAAGGAAAGGGATCCTGACCCAAGGAGTAGAATCACACTGACGTAATTTTTTTTTATTATTATTATTTTAAATGGAATCCAAATTTGTTCTTTAGCAGATCACTGTAGATTTCATTCATACTCTGATCATTTACCTAACCATGCAAAAAGAGCTATATGGGGAGGGGTGGTTTTTTTTTCAAGCTGTGCAATGAATGTAGACTGAGATTATATTACATTTGTCTCATAAACTGTAAAGTAAATAAAGAAAATTCACAAAATTCAATATATTGCTAATAAGCACAATCAGGTGTCAGTATTTCCTTTATAATTGTTATGGTTTTTTGTTTTGTTTTCCTAGTGAGAGGTTTCCTAAATTGAACATTTCATAGTCTTAATCTTGAGCCTGTAGACACCCCAACATTTTCATCATAAAAATAATAAATTTGAACCATTACAAATGTTGGTATATATTTCAGAGCTAGGCCATTGTTGAGATAAAGATGGAAGGCAAGAATCCTAAAATCTGTTCAGCAATGCTGAAATGAGTAACAGGAGGCAACAAAAATGCAGAAAGATGGAGAGTGTCAGTGCAGACATCTCACATTTTCCTCTGAAATTGCCATGACTGAGGCCATACAGATGGATGCAGCAGGGCCTCCAGTATCGTGCAAGAGGAGTGTATATTTTATTTATTTATTCACTCTTCCCTTTAATTTCCCATTCCAGAATTTGTTTAGCTGCAGACAATAAAAATCTATTGTTTTTTTACAAGTGCAAGTGCAAAAAGACAGATTTTCTGAAAAGTCGTATTTTCTAGCAAAAATAGGCTGCTCTGAAATGTACAAATCTTAAGTATTAACATTTATGGATCCAGAATACCACAGAGTTTTACCATATAGTGAAGAAACAGATATTGCAACTCCTAGAGAAATAAGAGTCCCATTGGCATCTACAGAATTTTGCTTGAGGTCAGAATGCAGGATCAGACACTAAATCACAGTGCAGCTGTCAGACTAAGCCAGAAACAATTTCAATACATCACTTCTTCTTCACTATATTTCAAAAAAAGTCGGTCTCACCCATCTGCTGCTTTGAATTTTTTTTTGAATGAAGAAATGCAAACATAACTGATTGAGACATAAGTGTCCTTCTATCTACAGAATTAAGTAACATGGGATATGCATATGACATAATATTCTGTGAGTTTCCTTAATGACTTTATTTTCTTTTGTAGACAGCTTTGGTGGTCTCCCTAGCTAAAATATCACAAGAAACTCAGTATGTCAAAACTAATCCCTTGATGATGTTTTTAAATATCTTAAAGATTTTAAATGATAAAAAAACCCCCCAAGTATTAATTCTGCTTTCTTCTCTTCATATTCTGGATCTTTTTTGGTGTGCCTTTTTTCTTGTGAGTATAATTAAAGAAGGAAGTGAAAGTACAACTAAATCAGTTAACAGAAAACTTAAGCACTGGGAACAATAGTGAAAAATAAAAAGAGATTACATCAAACAATACTCATGATGACATGTTGATTGATACAGCACAAGCACTTACAGAGCAGTATATTATGTTCCTAAGGTGACACACTGGGCCACAAGTGATTTGCAGACAATGTGAGTTTTAAGCTAAATAGAGAGAGAAACTGATAAGCAAAGTCTTCATGAGCAGAAATGTCTATCAGAGAGGTGAAAAAGAGACCAGTCTAACAGGGTGGATGAACGGATGAAAGATCAGTTGTTAGAGAACTGAGGTGGGAAGACTGAGAGCTCAACTCTGCCCCACAGACCACAGAAGGACAGGGAGAGTAAGCGTTGGTGAAAGATGCTAAACAAGAACAAATAAATTTGAGACTTTCTGGAAGGGAAAGCGTGGAGAGATTATAATTATTTTCCTTTTTTTATGCACACTGCAGTCCTGAAGAAAAAGTTAATTCCTTATGAGAAGACTCTTTCCATGCACATGACAACCAGACAAAAGTATTTTCTGTAATGATAAAAAGTAGATCTGAAGACTTCTCTGAAATGCACCATAAGTATCAGGGATCATCTGTAAAATAATTCTCAGCCACTTCCTGCACATGTGTTTAGCAATGGAAATAGCATAGGAGGAAAATATCTAAAAAGAAACAGTTGCCCATACACAATAAAATAGACATGCTGAAATATTTATAATTTTTTCTACTGTATATGATATACAAATTATTTAAAAGTGCTTGCAACTCTCCTTAAGTGTGTGTAAATGAATTAAACAGAATAGTTCACAAGATTTTAAATCAAATGTCAAGATTTCAAATGGAGAAGTTAGATTTTTTTTTTAATTTAGTATGCATGTGAATCAGTTCGGATTTTTTAAGATAACTTAGCTTAAAAGTTACATGAAAATCTCCTTACACATTTTTAATAGTCTAACTTAATTATAAAAAATTGCTGTTGACACAGGATTTACACTTGTCCTTACACTGTGTCATTTTTCAAATGCAAACAAGATACCTGCTGAGTATTAGCTTCAGGAAGCATGTGAAATATAAATTGCTGAGTAAATATCTCTACCATGCATGCAGAACTTAATTCATGTTTAAAATAGTCTTTCTAGGATCATCCCCTTTTTTAATTTTAAGTTCAAAAACACTGCTATGCCTCAATTTAATCTGTAGAAAAAATGTAGGTAACAAATACTCTGTATGCTGTGACCTGAGGCCCTGAGAATTCTTTATTAGGGTTTGGACAGAACACAAGACTGGTTGTATTCATGTTGTAAGTAAAACTTTACGATTTTCAGACACAAAGAGTTTTTATTGTTTTCTATTTTCTTTCTTTCTCAAGCTAATATATTAATTAGGAATGACCTGCAGTGGATACAGCCCACAAAATATACCTGATTGGAGCCCAACTCCTAAAAAAAATCAAAAAACCAAAAACCAAACACATTAGATTTTCTAAATAAAACCTAAAGATGCAATTCCTGAAACAAAGTTATCTATGGACTTCAGGATGTTCAGGCATGTCAGCCATTGTTACGTATTAATAATGCAAAGAGGTCAGCAGTGATGTTCCAACTTTGACACTATTGCTTGGCAAACAGGCCAAGAATTTTCCCTGCATCCTTTGCTCCCTTTTGCTTTCTTCTGCTTTTGATGAAGCATAGAGCATGTGCACTGCAATTCTCACTCTGACTGTCACTCACAACTAATTGTGCTGTGAAACATGGAAGATGTGAGGTTGAGTTGGTTGCTCATATCTCTGAAGATAACCCCTACAGACATATTAATCTGGAAGTTCCTATGTGGATATATGTGAATCAGCTAAAGACGGTGAGATAAGCTTACCACAGACCAAATATCCTGCTTTGCAGAAGTTATGTTTTAAAAATATAATCTGCCAGCTTTAAGGGTTTAATCCTACACATCAGAGGTGCTGAGCATTGCTTGTACAAGCACAAGATAAAAAAGGATGAGCTGCAAAGGGGGCACAGCAAAGCTTGCAGCTGCATTAGTGGGAAAGCACTGCTACATAAATGTCAGCTTGTTCCCATCTAGACAGATGTTAAGGCTAAAGATGAGAAAGAAGAGTTTAGTCCTTGCTGACAGCTCAAAATTATACTTGAGACCACCTCTCTCCAGGCACGCCAATCACCCTCACCTCTCCTGTGTTAACCAGAAGTGAGACCAGAAATCTGGATAACCTGCTGGAACTATCCAATACTTTGGTCCTTGTCCAGTGATGACACACACCTGTGAAAACAGTGATGCTCATGTTCCACCTCCTTCTCTCCCTATTGCCTACAACACAAGGACAAAAAGGAATATTTCTCTTTTTTTTTTTTTTTTTTTTTTTTGTGCAGAGACATTTATACTGTGCAATTCCTGTATTTTTGGCCTTCTTACTACCATTTGCACTAAATCTGGCATGCTGCGTATCTGTTTAGCATTAAGCATGAATGCCTTCCTTTGAAAGGAATTTCTCTTTAATTTTTATGCCTCTTTTAAAAGTGCTCTCAAAAGCCCTAGGCCAAACAGCCATTTTTCATTTCCATGAATAAGGTGTCTTGAATAAGGCGATCCCCAGGTCCCCAGTTACTTTTGAATTCTGCATAAATGTTAGAAGAATTTGAACTCTACTCACAAAACACCATGTCCAGTGGATTTTTTTTTGGGGGGAAAGCCTTCAAATACCATAAGGGAAACATTTCCACAAAATTTCTAGATTGTGGTGTACGGGTGTGCAGCTGTACATATATTCAACTCATTTAATTCACAATGCAAAGTCTTGTTATCTTTCCTGCCATTTTAATCTCACTCCAACTGTCATCTTAGTATAAAAATGTACCTATTTGATCTCAATTCAAACAAAGCAGGATTAGGAAAAAATTTTCTGTCACAAGATTCAGCACATATTGAGCATGTCAGAAACATTCAATCCCATTAGAATGTGGGTTAAATATTAAAATCTCAATTGTTTAGAACCTTACATTGGTAGTTGTTACTGTCTCTTTTATTCTGGGTTCAGAAAGAGAAAAGTAAGAAATGATACAAACACGAAGAAGCAGGCCTGAAACAACTTGTTATCACAAAATAGTCACAATTCAAGTTAGTAAAAACCAGCTTTATTTCTGCTAAGATATAACAAGAAAGTAAACCACAATTTTCATGCCAAGAGTCAGTAAGCAGATTTGTTTCAGCCTCTGAAAATGGTCTTTCTTCAGAAAGCTCTTCAGCATGACTTTCTGCCTGCAGTAACTGCTGAAACTGCTGGCACTAGTGTGGAATGACCACATCCCCACCAGCCACTGTTTTCTCAATGTGTCACAAGCCTGAAACACTACATCCTCAAAACAGTGTTCGTCATGCTTTAATTCTGTCATATGTCAGGTTTTTTTCCACACTAACTGTATAAGACTTCTAACTAAAATATAAAATCCATCCATTTCTCTACTGAAAGTATTTTCCCAATGCTGCGTTTGATTCACCTCCAGGGAATTGCAAAATTCACTATCATCTGAGTCACTATTTTGTATTCCCTAAATAAAAAGATAACAAGAAAACCATTCTCCACTTCTTTGGAGACTGCTGAGAATCACCTTAAAAATACTACAGAGATAAATCTTGTGTAAGTAAAGAAGCTTGAGATCAGATCTGAGAGAAAATTGTTGTCTCAATCCACAGTGCTTTCTATCATTCTTTTTTCTTAAGTTTTCTCAGGGTCTTTTGAGCTGCAAAGAAAGGCTTATGCAGTAAAGAACCATGAACCCAGCCTAAGCTCAGAGGGTGTAGAAAATCTGTGATAAAGTCATGTTGTCTAAAATTGTTGATGCATGGTTAAAGCTTGTGTCTTGCACAATTTAGATGATGTTGTGGTTTCACCCCAGCAAGAAATTAAGCACCAGGCATCCCCTCACTCCCAGCATTGGTGAATACCAAGACTGTTCTATTCTGTTCACGTTCACTTTGCTGAAATTATATGAACTGTCCTTTCCACCCTGGAGCAAAGAAAAAATATTGTCTTAGCAACTTTGTTGAAACTTACATATTCCTTAAAAATACATAAAGTGTGGGGCACTGGGTAGGGTTTTTTGTTTTATTTTAGTTTTGTTTTGTTCGGTTTGTTTGTTTGGGGGTTTTTTGTTTTATTTTTTGTTGGTTCTGCTTGTTTGGGGTTTTTTGTTTGGTTGGTTTTGGTTTTGTTTTTTGGGGGTTTTGGGTTTGTTGGTTTTTTTGTTTCTTTGGGTTTTTTTTTTGTTAGAACCACTTGTGACTGTTAAACTATTATACTTTTAGGACAAGAACAATAAAACTTTTAAAGGCAGCAAACAGACAGGCATATTCAAGGTTTTAACCACATTACAGAAGGAAACCCTCTAGGCCAAAATGTTTTAACCATAAAATTTCCTCTGCAGGAAGTGTGCAACTTTTATTTCAGTATCTTTTAAAAGGTAAAGTTATTATCTAAATTTTCAATGAACTGATAACTCAAAAGTTTCCTAAACTGAGAAAAAGGAGAGGGATGAAATGTGCTGGTGAGGAACTACTTGTTGAGTAGTTCAGATCTGACAGATTTAAAATTAGTTGGAGTTTTTGACAAAGCAGTTTTTATTCTTTATTGTCTTTATTATATTTTCAATTTCCTGACTGAAGAGAAAAATCTTACCTTCCCCGACTAAAACACAGCAGAAATGCAGTGGATGTAGTATAAGAACTAGCTAGAATTCTTGAGTTAAGGTCTCAAATGTTCTGCACACATTTTTGGCAGCATAAATACAAGAGTGAAGGCAGAAACAGCAAAGAATTTAGAGAACAAAAATGAAACAATTACATTCAAAGTGATAAAACATGGAAAGGTACAGTCCAGAGTAAAAGCTAAGTTACGAGAATAACAGAGTACTTCTGTTTTACCCTGAGCAAGGAAATTCTTCTAATTTCTCTGAACATATAATAGAAAGAAAGACTTCTGCTAAGGCTCTGACCAAGCCACCTTTTTTTTTTTAGACTGAAGTTGCACACTGAATACAAATGCTAGCTTGCTATAGATCATGCTGCCAGAGAAATCTGAAGTTACTTAGCGGAGTGCATCCACGAGTGAATGGTATTGCTGCAGCAGGGAATCATTAATCATCTGCATAACTGCCTTCTTGCAGCTGAAAATCAGGTCTGCTGTTCCCTGGCATCACAGAAGACCCTGAAGGCATGCATAACTGAAGGAGTGAAACAGAATAATTTGTCCAATTGAATCACAAGAAATCAAAATAAGGCCTTTTGCTTATATCACACTGAAAATGGGGGTGAGATAGCCAAACTATCTAGACTGGGTGAGGAACTCATCACCTATTTACATAGGATATATCCATACAGCATCAAATAGGAATCAGTATGAAATAGGAATCTAACATAGAGGAATCTATAAAATCACAATCATACTACCCTCTTTCTTTTTTGCTTTTTTTTTCTGGTTCCAACATTCAACAGTACAAGAAGGAAGAGCAAACAGCAAAAACCTGAGCTCACATTATTATGACATGTTTCACCACAAGAGTCTTGTTTGAAGAGCTGCAAGGACTTTGCTTCTATGTATGCCATGAAGGAAAGAGAGACTTCAGTTTTAGAGAAGCTTGGAATTTAGAGATGTCTATTTGGACTACATAGGTTTAAACCTGCAAATTTCATTAGAGTGAGGGTCTTTGCTGTGGTTGAAAGACTTGCTTGTTCAATGTTCATGTTGTAATACATGTGGCGATTCTGAGTTTGTTAACTACCTTTTTTTTTCCTCACGGGCCTTGCTCATTCATGGTTTCTAATAATTTGGCTTTTCTTTTGTGAATTATTAAAGAACAATATTAAAATATGTGAAACAAATGTGAAATATCTAATCTATATTTTGAATAATACATGGAAAATCTGCAGGCTAACAGCTGGAAGTATGCTAAATTTAATCTGGCAACAGATCTGTGAGTGACAGAAGGAGTAAAGTTGACAACGGAAAAAAGAAACAGACACCCTGAGTGGACATTTTGGGTGTTGCCAGAGTTTTGATAAGCTCATGCCCAGAAGACTCATTGAAAGATTGCCCACCTATACAGCCTCTCAGGCACAAGAAGACTGTTCCACACTGAGTCTCAACTTCCAGCCAGGAAACTCATGTGGAAAAGTCTCATCCCAACACCCTGCTGCCACCCTACTGTGCCTGAAATTGGCTATAGCACAACATTTATTTCTGCTTCCACATGGCATTCAGTCTGAAACAGCAAGTGTCTTCTTAATTTGAATCTCCAACTTAATGATAAATCAGCAGCATGCTTTTCATGTGTAAATATGGACCAGGAGAATAAAATTAAATGAGAGGGGTTTTCCCTTCTTTACTTTTCAGTGACGTTCAGAAGTTATTGTAATGTTGAAGAAGGCTTCTCTCATGCATGCAAAAAAAATTCCACTTCATCCTATGTGTAATGTCTTAATGTGTAACACAATAGGGTAGTAAATATGCCAAAATCCCACCCTCTGCACTCTTAAGAGTTAGCTGTAGTGCCTTGTCAGCAAAGTGCAGGGGCCTTCCTGCAAAGCCTATTCTTCATGTGAAGAGTTTGAGAATACTGAATGGTGGCAGCTGATACAGAATCCTTCCCTAGCAGAGTCACAGAAATTTTAGAAATAGCTATGTGTAACCAGGATGAGGCTGTGAGCAGCCAAAAAGGGTGGGATGTGCAACTCCTCCGCAGCCCCACAGTGCTGCACCGTGCTGCCTCACAGCTCAGCCCCATTCTCACATCTGACTCCTGGGCAGGACTGAACCCCTCTGCTGACTGGTGCTTGTTTCTCAGGCAGCTGTCTCCAGCAAACACCCACACAGCATCCACAGCAGATCTGGGCAATGGAGCTACCTGTGGAGCCTCCATAAAGTAAAGGGACAAGGCCACACAAGTCCTGAGACTGGGCACTGGCATCCCCAGCTTGCATTAGCAGCCTCTGAATCAGATGATAAAGGGACAGTTTGACAGGAGGCTCGAAGCAGTACTGGACAAGTGTCTTTTCTGCTCCTTAGAAGAGTAGTTTTGTACAATTGCTTTTGCATTAAGCCCTCTTTGGGTCAGATCTGCACTGTATAGAAACACAGTGCTTCATTGCTGTGACAGCTAAGCAAAAAAACCCTTTTATTTTGACCTTTGTAATCTGAGTAGAGGAGTCATTACTTTTGGTTTTGAACTACAGGAAATGCCATTTCCACCTGAATAAACTTAATTGCAACACCCACTTTTTCCATTATGCCTTTTGAGATTAGTCTTCCCTTTCTTTATAGATGGAATATTTCAAACAGAGTCAGTTTTTTTTTCCTTTTTTCACAAAATAACTTTCAGGTCTATCTCCAAAGAATTAAATGTTCTGTGTAATATTAATCACTGATAAATTACTGACAAAAACAATATTTTTTGTCTGGACAGTTAGTTTAGTTTTCTTATTGTAATAGAAGGATGGTTTGGGGATAAGGGTCTTAACAGAAGCACAGGTAGATTTATATTCACTCCAGCTATATCCATGTGAAGTTTAATATTTGAAAGCTATTTTCTCTGGAGAAATTTATTTATTTAAAAAAACACATAAATTCACCAGAAGGTGTGCTGAAGAAAGTTGTTGTTATTTATGGATTTTTAAGATACAGTATGCCACATCTGATTTTCAGTAAATTATTCATAGTTCAAATTCCTTAAACATTTCCATATACCAGCTCTCCAACGATGGCATATCTCAAAGGAGCATTTTACATTCTCTGTTGCTGGTCCTTCCTGTAGGCAATGTTTATATAATTCTCATTCCATTGTTGTAGAAAAATAATTTTACTAAATGCAATTTTAAACTGCTGTCTTAAAAAAAAAACTTCTATATTGCTTTTAAAAATTCAATCTGTAAATAGGGAGGAGGTAGAAACTAAATGCTTCTAAGTTTTGATTTCTTTGAGAAATTGTCAGTAATTGTAAAGTGGAATGACTGTTCAAGTCTCAGACTCTGATAGTAATGAGAAAAGGCAGAAAAAGGAGGAAGATCTCTGTGTAGGATATGTATGCTGTACCCTTATTTATTTTTTATGTTCTGAAAAACATACACAATCCATCTCCCCAAAGCTATTTTTTAGCAGCCTGCTTAAATATGTTCAGCAAGTAAAGATAAGAAGTACCATGGGGCTTTATGACTGGAATGGTTTCAGCTCTGACACATCTTGAGCAATGTGCGCTGTAGTTTAAAGATTCATATTCTGAAATACATTTGCTGTAACAAATTTTTTATTCACAGATAAGTAAGCATCACATGACAGCAAGCATCTGACGGATAGAAAAATGCACTTCAGGTACACAAAGTGCACGACTTTTTCAGCACATCACCTGTCAAAAGGATAACCAGCTAAATTCATCTTATGGTTGCTTGTTTAAATTTGCTTTTTTCAGGGGTAAAAGAAACACTTTAGTTTACATTAGTCAATACTCATGAAGGCACTCAACTGATCAGTGAGGGGAGTAAAATCTGTTTATTTCTGCGATATTCTCACTGCATTTTTCAGAGAATCTTGATATCACTTATTGACATAACTAATTATACTCTTCACACCCATTCTAAATGGAGTATATAGTTTATGAATTACTTGAGTACAAAGCTTCTACTACTCAATTTAATTTCTTAATAGCTAAATTTGAAAGAAATGCAATCTACTCTGTTTCTAAAGCCAAAAGAAAGATAAAAATGTGGCAAATGAATGCAAATGACAATGCAAATGTTGCCAATGAAAGCATTTTATTAAGGCGTTTTAAACGCTCAACTAAAAACATCCAGTAGCTGTAACATGACATCTTTCTGAAAACTCAGATATTTCTAGACATTTGTAGAATAATTTTTTTCACCTTTTCATTAGAAGAAAACAATTCCAATTATCTTCATGGAAACAGTTAATGGAGTTCATGGAAAATACAACAATCACACTCATATAGTTTGCAGTTTCCATTAGCCATTGTAAATTTTAATATAGGGATGTTATTTTATTTTTGCATTGGAGTCTAATGTCAATAAATTTCCATCCTGACAGCTTGAATGTCACAGTTTTTGTAATAGTTTTTTTCAGTATCTTCATTGCCTAAAAATTATTGTTTCTATGTATTCAATGGAAATAGTAATAAATACATGAAAATCCCAAGCTGTTTTACTACTTTACATGCAAGAAAGAGGCATACAGACTCCAGAATTAGAAAAAATATCCATTAATACAATCATCCCCAAACACAGCATTCTCTGAGAACACTCCTTAACCGAAAAATATTGCCTTTATCCTTACCTAACCTTTCAATGAACTCTTCAACCACATGATGCAAAACTGAGACAAATTGTACACCCCAACGCTTTTACGCTTTTAGCTCAAAAATTTTAACAGGTGCTGTATTTTCCTGTTCAGAACAGAAATTTCAACCTTTCAGAAAACTAAAGGTTGGTTAGTTTGCTGCTTACTAGAAACAAAGGACATCTGTGCCACAGCCTAATAACATCACTTCTACATTTCCTCTGTGAGATAATGTCCATATGAAAATTAAGCAATCTATTCATTGTTGCAGTGGCCCTTATACAGATAAGCTTGGATGACCAGCCGCATGGGTCAGTGACCGTGGAAGAGGAATCCTGGGTCTGAGGTGAAAGCTGTCACTGTCGAAGTTAGGGCGACAAGCTTGTCACGACCCAGAGGACTCTGCAGCTGGAAGCATTATTATATGCCATGTCATAAGCTTATTGGCCCCGTGCACTTCCCTGCCTTTGTCCCATTTATGGTTTCTGTTCTAGAATGTTCCCCCCAGCACGGCACCCCATTGGTTTAAAAGTTTTGTACCCTCCCTCGCTGTACAGTTACTGATTTGTACCCCCTTCCTTCCCCCCTGGGACTTTCCCTGGTTGGCCCTTCAGGGTTGGCCACTCCCCATTTCCCCCCGTTTTTAACCCCGTGCAGCCCTTTGTTCTGCACTCTTGCATTCTGGATTCCTGCCGCGCTGCCGCCCCCCACTCTCCGCCCTCCTTGCTGCCCTTCGCTTTTCCCTGCGATCCTTCAATAAACCTCCTGCAATCCCAAGCGCAAGAGCCTACGCCTCCTTCATTTCTACCGCTTTCCTGTCTCACTACTGTCCCCTCTGGCGCCACAGCTTGCCCGTGTGCTTCACTGCCACGGCACATCCGGTGTGTCTCCGGCACAGCCCTTCGCTCTTCCATGCTGCTTCTCAGCATTCGGCTGCCATTCATTACCCTTAGGGCCCCTTCTGAAGATAAGAAACAGAGAATTAAGGCGAGAAGAGTATAGACTATCATCTTGTTCCTCTACAGCCTAGTCCTGAAATGCCAAGCAAGGATTAGCTCTTCCCAAAGTCAATTAAATTTGGTTTTAAAAGTGCATCTTCTTACTGTAAGTTGTTTCCCTTTGCTTCTAGTTATTGCTCTTTATCTCACGCCTGGCAAAATAAACTTTCTGCTGCCTTGCTGTTTGGAAGTGTTGGGGAGGACACTTGCAGTTTAAACATTTCTGGCCAACTGCAGCCAGACTGGACAATGTAGATGCCTGCAGAGATCAGAACAGTGTGACAGAAAGGAGCACAAAGGAGGAGATGTCCTGGTAGTGCCAATAAGGTTGCAAGGCTGTAGTACCAACCAGCTTACACTCAGACACCCCAGAAACTGCCAAGGCACAAACAACTGCATCATAGGTAAAAGTTCTCTTGGTATCTTAATGCTGTCCAAGCATGGCATAAACACCTGCAAGAATCTCCCTTCAGTTTTCAAAGATGTTTTAACAGAGTTGGTAGCACCTTTATAATGCAAGGAGTGAGACCTTTGCTCCTGCAAGACCTTTCTAGCAGAGCACTCTAAAACCCGGTGCAAGGCAAAGTATTTGCTTTGTAGATGTTTCAGATGCATTCCCTGGGCAGCACTGGGGAACAGAAAATATAGCTTTTCTCTCAGGAAATAGCAGCATTGTGAGGTTTGTTTTTCATTTTCAGTGAGAAACAAGATAATGAATATGAGCTACCCCAGAAGGCAGAAATAGTCAAGGCAGAGAAAAAGCGCCAAAATTTGTCCTTATGCTGCCCAACAATCCAACAACAACAATAGGGCATACTTATGAATGTATATGTAACTTCTATTTGAAGAACAGTATAGTGCTATTGAAATTAATGGTACTTAAATAATTTAAGATTTTTTTAGTTCCATTCTGCAGGGAATTTATTTCTTCTGACTGTTGTCAGAAGAAGCAATCCACCCCTCCCCTCCTCAGGCCAGGATTAACAATCTTTTATTCTCTGCCCTAATGCCCTAAACAGAGATTTAAATTTAAAATCCTATTTGGCAAAACATTTAAATCTAAAATGATTCCTTGATAATCAATTTAAGTGGTTTGTGTACATATGGGGTCTGCACATAGCAAGACAAAGAGAGAGAAGTAGAAGAAAAGAAGAAAGGAAGGAAAAAAGTAGGTCCAAAACTGACACCATGGATCTTGAGTCTATTCAACACAAAACTAAAGGACAGATATAATTCTCCTCACTTTTCTCACAAACAAAAGTGAAGTGATGTATCACGGGCCGGGGGGGGCTGCACGAGCCGGCTCCCCCCAGTCCGGGGTCCCTGGTCCGTGTAATCCCACCGGATCTGGGGCGGGCGGCCCCCGAGGTCCCGCGGCATGGCGTAAGTCTTCAAACCACATCAATTCAGGCAGGAAATTAAGTAAGGCAAAGGAAGAGCTGGACTCCATCTCTGGTCTGGCAGGGAGGTTTATTTGGGGTAACGGGGAAAAGGGGGTTGCAGGGGAGGAGAAGGGGGGAGGAAAGGCTGGGAGAGGATAAGGGCTGCCAGCCCAGAGATGCAAAGACCCCGAGCTGATCCGGACATTGCTTTATAAAGGGAAAGGAAGGGGAGGGACTGTCTCCCCTAGAGCCAGTCCCGGGGAGTCTGAAGGGAGGACAGGCATAGGGAACCCACCAATAGATTTCGGGTACAGCAGAATGCATATTTCAAAATGAACCAATGGTATACAAAGCAGAGGGACAAAGGAGCACATGGAATCCCAAAACCCCACATTGCTACAGTGAAGCTTTCTTTTCCACTCTCTCAAATGCTTCTTTCTCTTTTCCTACTGCACTCAAATACGCTGAGGTTTGTGTGTGCCTCACAGTCACGTGCAAAAGCCCTACATGCAACATCATAAAAATAGCTGTGTTTCTGCTGTAACATCACAACTTAAAAGCCTTAGAGATTAGCAAATAATTGTAGTACTGTGCTGTAAGAAGACCATGATTCTAAGTAGAAAACTTCATCTTAGAAGAGATATAAAGGTGAATTTGACTGCTTAATTCTACAATTAGTTTTTCAAAAAGCATTAAATTGCCTTTTGCATCACACAGAAAGTAAAAGAGGACTTCAGAGACAAAACATCAAGATACACTAATCAACTTGTCCTTCAAAAAAATTTTGATACTCTGTCTCTCGAAATCTCATTGTTAATAATTACCAACAAAAACTAATTAAGAAATGTTTGAACTCATTTTGTAGACTCACTTTCCCATGTCACCTCCCAGTTATTTGAATCCCTAAACTCTGAGTTAATTTTATGACTGAAAATATTGGGAAAAATTAGAAATTTATATAATTATGAATTATCAACTGATATGATCATTAATAGAATACATTTCATCTCACTAGTTACATATCCAGCACTCTGTTTGTAAACCTCAAAGTGCATGTATTGTTCATTCAAAGTTTAGCAAACTCTATTCAGAAGTTCAGCTGGGGTGAGGTAGCCTTTAAAAATCTAATTAACACTATTTTTTGTCTCTTTCAACTTAAATTACCTACTTCACATGTAGTTAGCTGACTTACGGATAAAAATAAATTAACCTATTTGTTCTGCTTGTGAATGTAATCCCATCCAATAAATCTGTCTGAGGCAGAGTCTATTTTCAGTGTATCCTTTTTCTCTTCTTCAGGTATTTTCTTTCTCCTTGGATGCCTGCATATATCCAGTTTATGGGAATGAAGAAGCACAATTTCCAACAGAGACACAGTTCTAGCATCTCTTTAAAGATTTCTGAATTATTGTATGTGTCAACATTATTCTGTCTCCATGTCCACGTTACTGCACAGGGTCTATTCTACCTTTGTAAGCAGCATAGTCTGAATGCATTTATAGAACAGAACATGTTGGTGTTGGGGACCTATCACCCCTGTATGTATTTTGTGGAAGTTTTAGTTTGGAGTAGAATTAATCTGAATGACTGAATACTCACACACTGGTAGAGTACATATGAAGCCCTGAAACAAACCTCCTAGTCTAGTTTCATCAAAAAGGAGTATAACTCAGATGCCCCAAGACATGAACCAAAGCAGAGGTAAGTGAGGGCAGTCCATAGAGTAGATATGACTTCTGCTGTATTTAAGGTTTCAAATTATTTTTCTATGTTATTTTTTGAGGGTATTGACCCATCTCAGTCCTAGAACAGCTTTTGCAGCACTGTTTGCAGTATGTACATTGTTTCCCTCATCTGCAAATCTCTGTGAATTCATCAAATTAGAGAAAAACAGATCAGAGTTTTGGACATAAATAAAGCAAACTGCATTATCAAAAGTCAGCCTGTAAGAGATTGCAAACTGATTGCATTTACCTATCGATTTACTTTAGACTCTTCATTTGTGACTTTGCAAGCAAAAGTGTGGAAAAATACTAATGAACAAGTCATTGAAGTTCTGTCTTCCCACATGCAATCGGTTTCTCCATCAATAAACCATCTTCATGAAAGGTTAGCAGAGCCATGGAGTTTTGTTGCTATTATGTTTGCCCCTTGTGAAAATTAGTCAATGAAGGATATTTAAGGTGGGAACAAGGATAGCTAGGTGGAAATTATTCTCTGAAGAAACAGAATTGTGATCTTTTGGAGGGGTAAAAATAGCAGGAAGGTATAAGGCAAGACAGACTATGTTTTTTAAAAAATCTTTATGTTCAGTTTTCTGTTGCCCATGATTTTTTCCTGTTAAAGAGGCCTTTATGCAAACACATTTACTGCTGATACAACTTATATCACTCTGTATTTCACACCTGCACCCAGCTCTTAATGCTGAAACTTCCTCAGTTAAAATCACCTGTGCCCACCTGGGTGTCTGACCTCCATGGGCAGCAAGAATAGCATGATTAAAAGGGAACTGGCTTCTCCTGTGTCTCAAATCCTATTCATAGGTACCAATAATTACACACCTTATCAGTCTACTGACAGGCATGCCGATGAGTACTGGACTATTATTTTATTTCAATCTCCTTTAATATTTCTCTATATAACAAGTATATAAATATATTATAAAATTACATACTCTTGACACTAGAAGTTCATAGTGTTAACACAATTTTCATAGTGTTAACACAAAAATAGGACGTTTTAATTCCCTATGGTGAAATTTGAAGGAAATGGTAGGTGGCTTTGCCAGAAAAGGAGTCCATTTTAAAGTGTTTCTGTAAAATTGATAAGAACCAGGAGGATTTTTTCATATGATTGAGGCGCAGTATTTTTATCCTACTGCTGAGCTTAGAAACAAGTTTAAAATTCTGCATGTGCTCCCTTCCAAACTCTCCAGTTAGACACACTGATGGAAAAATAAATAATTCGAAATGAAAATATTTTGCTTAAGGTCAATGAAAGTTCTGATGTTGATATAAAGAGCCATGGGCTTCCTTCCAATAATCATGCCCAAAGACAAAATGTGTGTGGCAACTTATTAAAATTCTGAGCCAACTATTCTTTAAAGCAAACTAGTGGGTTTCAGGTTCATCTCCTTGTTATTTGTGGGATTTTACAAAGACCTGCTATTTAGCAGGCTTCTGCCTTCTCTCTCACCTGCACGCTTGTGTAGCAAGCTTTTGGTAGGGAGGGTTTGCAGCCAGATCAGCTCTCTGAAAAAGTTCTTAATTCCAGTATCAACACAAGCAAGACAGGAGTTCATCAGCCTTATTTTTTGACTGGTCTGAGTTGTTCTGTGAATCCCAGCCAGAGCTGATACAAAAGATAAATCCGAGCATTGTCTAAGGCAGATCCTGCTCTCCCTTCTGTGGGTCTGTTGTTTCTATTGCACTGTCTCTAGCTCTGACATGAATTTTTGCAGCTGCTTCATGAACTAGCTTGGTGAACTGAGACAGCAGAAAAACAACCACAAGGAACAAAAGAGCAGGATGATTCTTTAACTTAATCCCCTGATCAGTGAGGCTTGTGAGAGACATTAAACTCATTTAAACAGGCCTTTATTTAGAAAAGACAACCATTTCCATCAAATGAGAGTAAAATGAAGCTTAATACTGTAGAGATCTTTTCCTTATAAGAAACAATGTGTAAGTATTTTAAAGGAATACTATAATAAGAAGAAACCCAAAGATTTCTGGGGAAAATCAGTGCAAATCTGGGGGCTTGTGTTTTTTCCTAAAAGAAAAAGGATCCTTTTAAAGATGATACAATTACAAGAACAAAAGAAAACTTTGGTCTGCAAAGAAAATAAAAGCATCTGGTATCTAATAAGAATTACAGTCTTACCGGTTTTTGTTTTTAAAGCTACGTACATATTCAATCAGGACTTGTTATATCTGAAGTGGTTTTATATGTAACTAAGAAGGTGTGGATTCTATAGTTTTATGGTAAGGCTGAAACTCAAGCATGACCCTTTGAAGAAATTCAATACAGTAATAGGAAATACCATTCCCTTTATTTGACTGTGGACAGAAAATGCATATATTTTATACAGGATCATTTATACATTTTCAATTAATACAGTACCTTCAGTTAGTTCACTACATATTATATGTATACGATCCTAAAGCAGAAACAGAATAATGTATGTGGGGAATTGTACAGAACATTTTAGTTATGTTGAGTATTTTTTACACACATCAAAGCACACTTATTAGAGGAGAAGAAGCCACCTTTTTGAAACTCCAGGACAACCTCTGACATGGAGAAAATATTCAGAACGAAACAAGGTGGTTTTTTGCAAATAATAAGATATAATTTAAAATGTGAAATAATTGGGGTTGTATTTGGCTGGGAAAAGAAAAAAAATTATAAAGACATTTTAGATGTTAAAGAGTTACATGTTGTGAACACAAGAACTCTCAGGAATAGTAAAAACTGTCATTTGTCTCCATATAACAATTCCCAGCAGGTGGAAGAAGTGTAGATTTGTATTCAGCCCTTCCTCCTTTTTCACTTTGTTAAAAGAAAACCACCTCCTAACAATCCCTTAAAATACATACCACCCACTCATACTGTTGAAGCACTTGACCTGAAGTCTGATAACCTAAAAGCCATCTTCCATTCTTCTCTGCTGGAAATGTGGTTGGTTTCATTGTCTGAGTGCTCACAAAGCATGGACATAGGTGTTGAAAGAACACACAGCTTGCAGTCAAATACTTCTCAAGCGAAGTGAATTAACACTTTCATTATCTGAGGTTTTCTTTCATTTATTTGTTGTTATAGAAATAAGTCTAGCTGCCTTTATCATAAAAAGGCATACATCTAAGGGCCTTTCTTAGTATACTACGCTCCTTGCATAATCTACAGTTGAGATTATTGTCACCGATAACAGCAGAATGCAGATCAACAAATATATATTTTCTAACACTGTGAATAGAAATGCTCGTCACAAACGACATAATTCATTGACCATAACATGAAAATTGCAAGTTATGATGCAATATTCATTTCAACTACACACCAACTAAGGAAGGGAAATTTCTCATTTGCTAAATGAAAGGATCATTACAGAGATATGTATCAATTCCATAGTGACAAGCATAGCTCTTAGATCATTCCACTCATCTCTGTACATAATTTCTAACTCTACCAATTCTTCCAGATGCTCTATGAATGCTAACTATCTTTAAATTACCACCACCTGAGAAATATAACTCATTCCATTTCACTTCTTGGAAATATGGATCTGTAGTAAATTATGATACTACCAGTTTTACTTAAAATGGAGGACAGAGCATGATGCAGTCACCAAACCAGACAAGACTAACTCCCAGCACAGGTGGTACCTAATGCAAACCATATACATTTCTTGATCAGCCTTTCAACTACAATTATCAAAGTATAAAGGTTTTTTTAGCTACCAGCTTTAAAGGTATTTCCCAAAGCGGTAGAATGTTTTAGACACAATATCAATATTCATGACTTTGCTATCATTCATAACACACTGTATTAAACTAACAACTGTATCTTAGATAACTAAGAATTATCTTGAATTAAATAAATATGACACACCACATCCTGATGTAAATATGGTGTGTTTGTTTCTCAGACTGATTTTTTGTGGTGGTAAACACCTGTATTTCAAGTTATCCAAGCTGATGTTGTTTTCCTGGGTGTACCAGAACTAGAGACATTGAGTTTTGAAATGTCTTTGCATGAAAAAAGCATATTTAACAAAGTGAGCGTAAAAATATTTTACGCAAAATACAAAACAAGTGAAAATTTTACTGAGCTATTGAGAAAAGGAAAACATATTTCTGGGGACATATTTCTAGATCATAGTCCCATATAGTAAATGTTGGGAGAAATATCTCACTTATAAGACATCAATACCTCATTTCCATTGTTAGTTCCCAGTGTGGTGCTTTTCTAATTGCAAGCTAGATGTAGAGAGCCAACAGATCAATTAAATATTCCTGTTATTCCAACTGAGTTAGGTCCCACTGGGTGAAACCTAGAATTGGATCCATACACACTCTTAGGACTTTTTAATTATATTTTCTACTGAACTACCAAAGTGCTTAATGAGGGAGTTTGGCACTTAGCATTTTGCCTATCCAGCTCAATGGCACCTTTACAGATCCCTAACTCTTCAAAGACAGTCCTTATTACATATTGCTAATAGAGAAGTACTGTGCAATCATGACTTGGTTTATTGTATATATTAGTCATAAGAAAGATTGAGAGAACTGGGTTTTCCTAATACTTTAGCTCTGTTTTAATTTAACCCCTTAATTGTTTCAATTCACTTCCCTGATACCTTCCCAGAAACAATATGTAACTTTGTGCCACAACTGCAGTTATGACAATTGTGTTCATAAGGAAAACCAGCATTATTTGTTTACCTAGGTGAGTGAGCTTTACTCACTTGGCCTCTCCTTCTGTAAATGCTTATTTCAAGGCAGGTATAAATAAAGGAAGAGGAGCTGTATGCTGATTTAAAACACTGTCAGGCTGGCCAGTCTGGAACCTGAGACACGAAGAGTCATCTAGAGCTGGCAGGTTTTGAAGCATATCCTGAGGTACTTGAACATGGAATTATCCACCAAATCACATGTTTTAGATAAGATCAGTGAGTGCTATTTCCCTACCTGAGCATTTCAGAAACATTACAATCTCCTATTTTTCACATTTCTATTTCTTTACTGACAGGCACATGTTCGTTGGATTCTTATTTAGTTGATTAATTATGCACATTTACATACAAGAATGTGAGCATTATGATACCCATGAAGTATATCTAGACATTGAAGCTAAACTAATTATATTTTTTCATTGTTGAATTCATCACACATGGCTAAAGTGAAAAATCAGTGAACAGGCAGGAACCTGATATTTTCCAAGCTTCAGGAAGGAATTTAGGCTTGAAGCAAGTCAGGGGAAAAAAATCACAAGTATTAGAGTAACCAGTTTGAAATTCAATTATTAAAGATCAGTAAACCATTTGGAATTTTTTTAATACCTACTTATTATTCAGTGTTCAGAACTCTAGCTTTTCTGTTTAAAACAGCAGTAAATTTAGGCCTAATGATTTGCAAATAGAGTGTGATATTTTTCAAATTTTTTAAAATTGATTTACTATAATAAAGCACTGAATTTTTCTGTTTCATTAAGACAGACATTGATATTAATGCTAATACTTTGCCTTAATGGAAATATGGGCAAATTGTAAGTTTACAAAGAGATTTAAATCTACTAATAAAAAGCAAATGTGTTAGATACAAATGATCTTCTTTTGCATGTACCCAAGAGGAGCTGCTGAAAAACTGTTTTATTACATTTCCAAGAGAACCCATTGCATTTGTGGCAATAAAATAAAAAATACTGTTGAGACCATGCTTGTAGAATATGACATATTCAAGAAACATATTTTACAGAGACCCTAGACTCTTCCAAAAATTACAGAATTTTTTATCTGAATGTTTTCCATATTTGCTATTGAATTTGTGGATAAACATTAACATCACGAATAAAAAGCAAGTAATCATAGATTATTATGCTGAACCAAAATTTTGTTGTGGATTAAAAGTGTGTTGTTATAATGTAAATGCTAATTGACATTTAATTTGTCCATTAATAACGTTGCTAAATCTCTGCTTCCTCATTAAATGGCATAGTTTGCTAAACATAAACAGAGGAAAGACAGAAAAAAAACACCAGTCCCAAAACCTGATCTTTGAGCAGCCTAGAAAGCATAAAATCAATATGTATTATATGAAATACAATTATATAACATGATACAAATTTTTGAAACAAGTGCTGGTTTTCTATTTTCTTTAGTAGTGACAGGATCCGTGCAAAGGTATAAAAATGCAAGTAACATTACACATCAAGTGCTCACTAGCCAGGAAATGCAAGGTTTCAGGTTGAAACCATAACCCCATGGACAGTGTGCAGTATGGCAACATGTTGTTCCAAGATCACAAAAAGTATCGAAATATAAGTGTGCAGAATCACTTCCACCTCCCCAAAAGAGAAAACATCTTGCAGTAATGTGGATATCTTTCAGTTCTCACCAGCAGACACAGGGCAGAAAATTCCTAACTGTACAACAGAAACACACTGGGTTGTAGCATTCTCCCTTACTTGGATAAGCTGCTTTGTGAGCCCAAAAAAAGAAGAGCAGTGTATAAAGGAACTACCTAAAAGTTCTGCAAACCTCAACTCAAAATATCGGAGAATTTTTCTCAGTTCAGCCCTTGCTGATTAGAAGAAATGCAATGATTTCAAATCCAAAATGTTATATTAACTAAAAGATGTTTAACATGAAACAGAGGAGAAATACACAGTGTAATTTCATATATTACCTTACATATTTTGGTTTTTTTCCTTCCTGCATCATTTGCAAAATACATGTTCATATAAAATCAGCTTTATGAATCACTGCTTTAAGCCATCACTGATTGACGTCTACAAAATAATATATGTCTCTCTGTAAAAAAGTCTATTCCACTGCATAAAAATTATAATTTATTTAAAAGTAAGTTTCACTGTACAGTGAATTGTGGTTGTAAATCATATGCTCCCTCAGATTAGTGAAAGCCATGGTTCAGCCTATCATCCTTTGGTTACAGTAGATTTGCTGATGTCATATCAAAAGGCTTATTTGCAATCTTATTTTCCAGTTTTAATTACTTATGCAGACCAGCAAACAATGAAATATTTCATATGAATTCAGTCCTTACAGTATTAATTCAGCCATTTCCTTTCAGTACTTTATGTTCTATATAACAAATGCAAAATTATGTTGCACTGGCTGTTACCTGTATTCAAAAATGGCATGTCAATGGAAATAATTCTGCAGATTTAAGTATATTCTCTTGAAAAATCTAAATTAAACATTTTTTTTTCTTTTCCTCAGGACACAAGAAGCAACAGATTCAAATTAGGAGATTCTGATCCCTTCACAACACTTTCAGACAAGACACTTTTTGTCTTCACTCTCCTTTCAGCAAAAAATAACTGCAGCCACCATTCCATTACCTATATTCTAAACAGTACATTAATGAAAGCCATATGACCAAAGAGTTAGCTCTGCATGCTAGTTTTACATAAGCCTTCTGTATTAAAATTTTCTCTTTACTTTGAGCTAGCAAGGACTGGGGAAGCAAACATAAAAATGAAGTTCTGGTGAGAGCACAAGAAATCTAATTACCCCAGCCATGACATCGTTGTGGGAGAGATCCAAAGCCAGTCATCTTCACTCTTTAACAAATAAAAAAAAAAAACCAAACAAACAAAACAGTTTCAATTGTGTGGCTGAGGTTTATTAAGCATGGCAACAGTTTATCAATAGGGGCATGAAAATGACAGTTTCACTGTGACAAAATGAATACCAAGCTTCTGTTTTATATATTACTGGTCTTTCCTACTCTTTCCTTTCTCACTCCTTGTGCACATCACTGGTTAGCATGATCAGCCACCTGAGCTCAACAGATGCTCCTGCTGTACTTCAGGGACAATGCCATTTTGTCGTGTTTACAGGTGTGTTCTTTAAAGCACTGCAGAGAATCACACTGAGCACAGTTTCACAGCTGAGTCTTCTGCTGTCTCCACAGAGAGGCAGATGCATGATGATTCCTCTTGCTGTCAGGGTTTAGTCTTTCTTAGGAAGACTTCTGGGCAAACAGCCCAGAACAGCAGCAATCCAGGGATGAGCTACTCGGTGCTAAGCAAACTTGGGAAAGGACACGTCGCCTATGCCACCCATGGAATGCTGCAGCCTGGCTGTCGCTGCTGTGTGCTGACACCAGATGGTGAGCAGCAGACCTGACAAGCCATCTACCACGGTGTAGGTGGTGCTGCCCTTGTTTAGTGCAGGTGTTATGTGCTTGAGCACAAAGCACCACTGCACAACAAAGAATAAAGGCAGCTTCATCTCAGGAGTGGGAGAAATCTTTGGGGGTTTCCTTCTGTACTAGTGTAAAGTGCCAATTTGCTTCAGGCTTAATGACCTGCCCCTATTACAGACACATCCCAGTTTGATTCAATACAGAGCAATAACCTTTGTAAAAACTCTGTAGCTTACAATACATGCAAGTTCTATTACGGTAATGTGGGGATAATAGTCCTTTCCATTTCCTAACACTAAAAAAGAAAAAATATCTGAGAAGACACTTTACCTACTTATTTCAGTGCTTGTGTTAAATATTATTGTATTAGAAAACATTTAACTGAGTTCCACTAGGAGTTTGAAGAGGATTAAGGGCAACTTTTAAAGGAACAATTCAAATTTTATCTCAGCATCAATGGCAATTATAAAAATTCTGCCCTTGAGTTAGATTTCATCATAACAGAAAAATTACAAATGAGAAAAATCATTTTCTCTCAATGCTGAAATTTGTTTTGTTGAGTTTCACTAGGTTTACAATATCTTTGTATATACCTGTAGTCTCTCTCTTTCATCACCTTTTCAGATAATTAAGTAATAATTTATAATGATAATTAACATTGATGTGAAGAGATTTGTCTTCCCTGAAGTAATCCCCAAAATTATTAACAAAGTTAAAAAAAAAAAAAAAAATAGGGTTTTGCCTGAAAACGCTAATTAAATATTTGTAACAGTAGGAATACTGTTCTTAAGGCAGCTCTTTCACTGAAAGTAGGTCTGTATTAAAGCACCCATGATATTAAGCAAGGCTTGAAATGTAAAACCTTTCTGGAAGACAGTGCTGCTCCAAGACATTAATGAGAATTCTGCCCTGCAGGCAGCATGTGCTTTGGCATGACTTCAGCTGCAGCAGAAATTTGTCTTGGACACATAATGGTATCAGAAGAAAAGTGATTTTCTGTCTAATGTTACAAATAGACAGGAAGATAAGGCTTGCTCCCATAAAGGAACTCAGAGACTCAGACAAATGTCCTTTTTTAATAACACCACTGAAATCTTATGACGCAGAACAGTTCTCCCAGCATCACACAAGAGACAGATTTCTGATTGTTGCACAAGAGAAACGATTACATTTTTGGTCTACAGTTTATACAGTGGATTCATGAACAACAAAAAAACCCAGCTCAACAGATAACTACGTAACTACATACTGTATGGGACAACAAAAATAAAGGAAGTATTCAGAATACATATTTGCTAAGTACCTGTCCTTTCCCAGGCATGCTAGCACATACTTTTGGAATTTTTTCAGTTTGCCTGCATAGGTTCATAGCCTTGCATGCTGCTACTCTCAGACTAAAAAGTACTTTAGTTTGTGTTCTGCTAACATCTCCTGTTCTTTATATTTCCCTAAATCTGGAGCAACAGCTGATCAGTATCCACCTCTACTATTTTTTCCCTTTTATCTCAGCCCAGTACTTTGAAAGTTATGATCTATCCTGTTTTACTTCTGTAATTTTCAACAAAAGTTTGGGTTACACATAAATACCTATGACTCCCTTACTCTGCATCTTCTTTTGTTAAATGTGAGCTCATAAAATCAACTGACATTTAAGAAATGAACCTGCTGTAGTTTGGAGTAGTGCTGGCCTATGCAATAAATATAATCTGTCTCAAGCAAGAAAAAAAAGCAAGAAATAAGGCTGAATTAATCTACATATTTGCTGACTTGCCTGAGACTACAGTAGTGTATTGAGCTAGACTTTAGGAAAGCATCATTTTCATTTGATTATTCCAGGCAAGTACTACCAACACAACCATCTTTTAATTTGATGCCAGATGGCTGTTTGTAATCTGCTTTTTTCCTATAGCATGAGGTACTGATGAGGTTTAAAATCAATGCCTTTCACATGGCTGTAGGAGCTCAGTATATTCTCACCTCTGTTGTTGCCTGCTGTCTAAAATCACTCCCAGCCACCATTTAGAAGAGGGCTGAACCCCCTTTCAGGAATGCCTGCCTGCCTGCCTGAAATTTCCTACTTACCAAATTTCTCTTACTTATGGGTAAAAATGACAGCAATTGATATGATGCCAAGGGGTACTCTCTCAGTCATAATAAAAGCCAATAATTATAATTATCATTTTGTTAAAAAGGAAAGGTTGATACACGAGACAGCAAATCATCAGACATTGTTCTTATTCTGGTTGCACAAGAATGAGAAGGAATGGGGAAGAAATTTCTGAACAATCTCAAACGAGGAACCTGAAATCATGAAAGATTGATGTTTGTACTGAAGCCCTCTCAACTTCTGTATAGATAAAGCTAGAGGAAGGATCCCCTTCCTTCTGTCTCACTATCCCTATCTTCCTTACTTCCCATTCCAACAGCTCCTGACAAGATTGCTGGTAGAAATATAATTCTCTAATCTAGCTATAACTTGCAATTTAAAGGGGAAAGGTTCTGCCTCTTCCTCCTCTGCTGGCTGGTAAAATTTCTTTCTTCTTTAAAGTCTGCTGCATGGAATCTCATATATTGGTGCTCCTGGAGCAATATTTTAAATTACAAGGAGTGAAAATTTCTGTAGAATCCATTACACTAACCCTTCTGAAACAGGCTGATAAACAGCTGATCTTGTGTGTGTTACTGAGTATCCCATGAGGGTAATTTACAATTCCTCAGAGAAAACTGAGGTGAAATAGTCCCTTCCTGTGTTTCCTCTCAGCAAGCAAATCATGCAATGTCCCAAGAATATTAGCAGCAGTAATATTTTCCTTCTACCATTTGCAGCCAGCTGGAATAAACATGACCATTCACGCTCACACAGCTGAGGGTTTCACCTCGTCTGCCATGTCAGCAGGGCACGTGCCTGACTGACAGAAGTACCACACAGTGAAGTTTCCTGGCTATTAAATCCAGATCTGTGGGGTGATTTGTGGTATGTGGGGTGATAACCATGCAGTCTACTAGAATTGATTTCTCTTATTCTATCTTCACCTAAATCTATCTAAGAAATTAACAGAACCAAAGTGTTTTGCGTTATGTTGCGTTATGTCATGCTGATGTTTGTACTTCATCCTGCATCATAACAGTGTATGTTTAATATTACTAATCTTATACAACATACTATGCAGCTTTTCTTGAGAGGCAAATCCTGATTTTTTTTAATTATTCTGTATTATCCGCCTCCCCATTCATACCAGAATATATCATGCTTTTCTGTCTTAACATCTTAACTCTAATGCATATTTCTGTAACAATCTCAGAAGCTTTTGAAGTCTCCTGGATGATCTATTCTGTTTCTGGCAGTTAATACTGTACCATTTGTGTAGCCAAAAACAAACCTTAGAAGCAAAGGTAGAGAACTCAATACTAGTTTGGGTAATGTCAAGGCTGTTAACTGTACTGTGCCACTGTTTTCAATACCCAAATCCTTGACTGTATTTGGTGGATCAGACATGAGGCAACACTGATTCCATTTCATATGTATGAGGTGAATTCACTAATTGTACTCTATTTTACATCCTAATTGAGAAAGAAAGTTGTTGATACCCAGTCAAACTTACATTTTTTCTGTCTTTCACTTCATTACATTTAGGATATTAAAAATCCCTCTATCCTTACACATGACTAAATGGAAAATCCCATTCACTAAGCCAATACAGGCAGTGTTTTCAATTTCTGACATTCTCTCTGCAAATGTTCAGAAGTCACCAGAATTAGGGATGGACCTCAGGAAATTTAGATGCATCGCTTTCCATCACTTTTAGTTTTGACCTTATGATTTGAAATGAGTAACATCTGTATTGCCATCATATATATATTTTCTCTTAATTTCTCTGATTACCTAATGTGTGCTGCTTAGTGTCCCAGGCCAGCCTTGTTTTGTTAAACCAATATTTGCCAATTACTGAAGGACCATTTCCTTCTGCAGCTGTTAATGAGAACAACAAACAGTTAACCCTGTATTGCCTAGCAGTGTAATTGTGGTCCTAATAGAGACAGAACAGATTATACTCTGCTTTGTACACCAGTTCAATAAAGATTTTTATTAATAATAGAGGATTTTTATGGATTAAAGATGAAAAATCATACTCTGACATGATTTATTTATTGGTCTCCTAGCACAGTGCTTTTTTCTGAACCATCTACTCATGTTAAAAAACATTTGCAGTGATATATACATGAATCCTGATTAAGCTATTTGAGTTCTAGCTGCTAATGATGCAATTACTTATTAAGCACTCCTTGTACTGTGGTAGGTAATTTCTTTTTCAGAAGCAGGTTGTTCATCCTGCCTCCTTTCAGAGAGACCATCTATTCCCTCTGAAATAAGTGATTTTCAGTTGTATATATAAAAACTTCCCCAAAATCTAACTACCTGAGCAGCTATTCTCTATGGTGGATATCTGCCTCAAGCTTTTGAGGAAAACACAGTTAGTGGACATTAAAAAATTAGGCTGGGGAAATTGCATTTTTATAATGTTAAATCTCAAACCTGACATTTTGACAAAACGTACTTTCAATGTTTCACTATTTAACCACTTATAAGCAGGATTGTGAGTTTTGCCTGAGAGCAGCTGTTAAATAGTCCAGCCTGTTTTTCCTCTGAAAAATCAGTCTGCTTTTCTGACTGAGTTGCAAATTGCTGAAAAGACAGAGTTTGCACATGTTCAGATTTTAGTAATCTAATTGTCTGTGTGCACTAAGTACCCTTATGCCCAATGTCAGTTTGCAGTGCACATACTGCCCTCACTGAAAGCCCAACCAGGAACAGAAGTGACTCTCAGTGTTATTCTTACAGATTGAACATGCTTGCTGAAGATAAAGACCTGTTCAGAGAAACTACACCTGAAATTGGGAGCAGGAGGTGGAACTGATGAAGGAAAGAGAAGGACAGATGTTGAGATACCTACCGAGATAACTGAGCTAAAGTCAAGTTTTGTCAAACATAAAAAGTGTGTTAAACCCTCTGAGAATAAAGATTTTTACTACTGCTGCATTTTCACATAAATGCAGGAAAATATATCTTGAAAAACTCTTCTAAAGTATAGAATTAAATGGTGCAGGATATTATTTATGCTATCAATAATCTTCCTCAGATACTATTAATTACTGCATGGACATTGTGCAACACATGTAGATCTGTTTAAGAATTTAATTTGATTTAAGGTAGAAAATAGTCCCTATAGGAAGACTTCCTTCCTCAGTAGAGTAACTCCCAGGACCAACTCCCTCCATCAAGTATTTCCTGAGGAGACCATAGCATTCAAATATGAAGATTGTGTCTTAGGAAAGTGAAAGAGTCTGATAAAAAGTGAAAAATTCCTGAAATAATGGCATAAAGGCTGACAAAAGTAGAAACTACCAGGTTTGTGCCAAATAGGCTAACAGGAGAATTTCACAGGCTTGTAGGTATTTTCAGTTTTTAGACACTATAAAGAATTTCCAAAAAAAAAAAGAAATCAATTTAAAAAGTTGGGAATCCTACTGATTTCTCACCAAAAATGGGTTCTCTTCTGCCCACTTTCAATACACAACTGATACTGTTCTGCATCTCAGAGCTGATTTTCCCAATGTTAAGCTATTCAGTTTCATTCAAGTCATGAGTATTCTCATTTCCAAGTAGCACTCACTCAGAGCAAACCCTTTAGAACTATTTTACTTGGAGTTGCCCATAGTTTTCTGAAATGCTGGCTGGGTTGGTCCCTACTGGAATTAGTTCCTTTTGCCTGGGTACAATCTAGACATAGAACTAGTTCAGTTTTAAGAACTCCTAAAATTAAATTATCATAGATAAAGTTGAGCAATATTTCATAGCCTTTGCCAAGGACAGAAATCAAGTCACTGTTATTCTTGTCTGGATCATGCTACTATACACTGGTCTTAATCAGTAAAATCCAAACTAAGGCCAAAAGTTTTATGAAGATTTTATTCTAAAATTGCGAAGTCCATGTTCATGCGAGTTTGGGGGGTTTTTAATATCCTATGGCTTCCAAATAATTTGTGCCAATTAAGTTTGGGTATTTTCTTACTCTAAAAGCATGAACTAGAGACTGATCTGTGCTGAAAAAGATAACACAAACTCTGAAAGTGTCTCTAATGTATCTCCACATAGGTCTAGTCATGCTTGTATGCATTTACAGTATCAAGTCCCTAGATATGTCCTATTATATCACAGTCTTATTTTACAGGAACAGTACTAATGAAAATAATTTCCAAGGACTGATGAATTGTGTGTGATTCCTATGGAAATATACGTACTTGGGAGGTAACTTGGGCAAAGTTTTCTGTTGCAAAACACTTAGAATGAGTTGCAATAAACTTTAAATCTAATCGACTCTTTAGCCTGAAAAAATCTATTAAAACCAACCAACCAAAAGAAAAACCAGCACAAACAAACAAACAAAAACTCCACACAGACAAACACAGAAACAAAATCCAAATACATTCTTATAGGTTGAGATAATGGATGAGTGACAGCAAGAATAATTTCTGACATTGTTTTTTAGGACATAGATGCATTTGAAAGACAAAAAATCCAAACAGCTCCTCATATAGTTGGAGAAGCCATTATCTCCCCTTAATAATATACTTCACTGAGCTTCTAAATTGTTGGAAAATTGTTGAAAATTTGCATGCCAGAAAGCCTCATGCCATGAAGAAAACTCCTGCTGTCCTATTTCCTGCTGAGACCAGAGGCTAAATGCAAGAGTTCACATGGGAAAGTTTTCATTTGTTTTCTTTCCATTAGATCTCAGAAGTCTCCAACTTGTACTTTGCCAAGAATATGAAGCAAACCCAAACTGAGGACAGTTTTTGGCTTGCCCAACACACACTGAGATGAATATAAGTAAAGGGCAGCATTTGCTGAATTATAGTGAGCGTGAAAGAGCCTTACAGATTTATTTATAATTTTGAAATACATCTATTTCCTTCAGAGGCGAATATTTAAAACAAGAAGCAAGATTTACACAGGCATATATAATCGACAAATCAGTCATAAGGTTGAAACACTAGCTATGCTAAATTAATTCCCACTTCATCCCAGTGATGTTTACCCAGAAACCAATAAGGGTACTTTAAATATCAGCCTTGTTAAATATTTTGGTGTACATCAAAACAGATGATGGAAATCTACAATAGCGAGGGAAGAAAGAAAGGGAAAGTCAACATTCTCAAGTTTATAAGACTTTTGGCAAAGAGCCACAGGATCATATCACCAACACAAGAGGAGAAAGCACTTCCAGCAGTGGTTCACAGGTAAGAAACATTCTCCACTGACTCCATGGTTTTCAGGGCTGATTTGAGCAATTGATTGTGTATTCAGATGATTTCTTCCTGCCATTATTTTGGATTACCAGAATGAATTTGATTACCATGGCCCTGCTGTGGACTTCATAGTATGGCTCCAGCGCAAAAACTCTGCTTGAGAAAGATTCTGCTTTTGAGATTCAACCAAAATCTTCCTAACCCCTGAGAGAATGTTTGAGATATTAATAGAACAAAGAGTCATAGTCAGTGATGGATTTTTTCTGCTGTGAACATCAAAAGCAATTTTTATATTCTTCCAAAAATTTCCCAAATTTCTGTAAATTTAAAATGTCAGTATAACACAAAAAGCCAAAACATGTTTTAATCACTTGACATTAAAAAAGCCAAAACAAAAAAAAACCAAACAAAACCTGTCAGGACAGTTTTTCACTTAATTATTGGTCTCTACAGCTTTTCAGTGCATCCTCTCTGGGAAAAAAATTCTAGATTAAAACCCCTCTAAAAGTTAAGAGAACACATGATCTCAGGGCTACAATATGCATGAAATGTAACAATTTAACACAGAGCATAATGAATTAAAGAATCTGCTAAACAATGATCAAGTAATCAAGAGTACAGAAATAACCAACAGAAGAGCTTCATTCTGCCAGATGACTCCATGTACTTTCACTAGAGTTTATAAGCAGATCAAAAGGCTTCATGTTTTTCTTAAACTACCTATGCACTAACAGTAGGACAAAATCTGCCCTCAGTTATACCAATGGAAAATCACTCATTTCATGGACTTTGATATATTGGAAGTTCCACTGACATAGTTGAGGGCAGCATTTGGCCAAATATATCTTAATTCAGAAGCCACATCTATTATCTGTAATAGCTTTTCCTGGAGAATGGCTGAGAGCCTCTCCTGATACTATATAGCAGCACAGGTATTTTCCCAAGTTGTTTCCTAAGAAAAGGGATTTGGAAAAACCCCTTCCAAATCAAATTGTCTTTTAAACTTCAACTATTCCATTTGAACAGAGGATAGGGAAAAAGAAAACTGGGATTTTTTTGAAGGGGTTAAAAATTGTTTCCTCTTTCCTCTTCACTCAGTCTTCCCATTCCTAGATTTTCTATAAAGCACTTGAGCTCTAATGCTACCTAGCAAGCTAAAAGTTACTGTTTTATTAATAGTTGTATCATAACCCTGTGCTGTGACAGTATATATAAACCAGTTTCCTAAGCCCAAAGCATACAATAATGGTAATTAGGAAACAAGTTTATGCACTATTGTTAGCTCTCGGTCTGAAGAGATGTTACAGTACTGCACCATTAAAATGCCTGCTGTCATCCTGAAACACATCATCAAAGTAGGTCAGGCATGTCTAGTTCTGAGATGGACATATTTCAGAATATAAATTTCCCTCAGTTGATACAGTTAAGGAACTTGTGGGCTGGGCAAAAAGAAAAGCTTATATACAACAGTGATACTTAAAAAAAAAAAAAAAATTGAAATAAACCTTTTTTGGGTTATGGGGGGTTTTTTGGTTTTTTTTTTTCCATAAAAGCAGGGAGAAAATGCTGACATCCATCAAAATAATTTGAATTTATTCTGGGATTTTAAAAAGAACCTGATCTTCTTAAATGCTCACATCCTACTTAGGCAGTTTCAAAATCCTTCCTTCATGCACAGAGAAGCTGACAGATTGACAACATAATGACTTGAATCTTTTATTCCCCAAACAAGAACACCACAGGCAAGGGATGAGGCCAAGACTTTTCACTCTTTCTTTTCTGTGCCTCAACCTTCACCTGGTGGGAGCCACTCAATAGTCAAAAGGACATTTTATCTTGCAAACCATTGTAATTTTCAATCTTTTTATAGGCAAGAAAGATAGTGAATATACAGAATTGTCTACAGTTTCTAAAAATAATGGTTTGTAGTGATCCTGAACTGAAGACCATTGTATATAGAAGAGTTAGTGAGCCACAAAACACTTAACCTGGGTAGGATAAGACCTGTGCTGTGAATGTTGTGTTGTGCCACATGTAGAGTTTAGCCTCCAGGTCAGTGTGTGCTGGACAAATCTCCTGCCTGCAGGGTAACCTCAGCCTGCTCACTAGAGAGGATGATTCTGCAGGCAAGTCCCCCTTGGTTCCAGCAATTACACCTCCTGCATCACCTTGCCTTTACCTGAAAGTGCAGCAAGAAGTTCTTATGCAAACATCCTCTCTGTTTGACTGTAAAAATGATGAATAGAACTATTTTCTAGAAAGAGGACCAAATAATAGCTCAAGTGACTGAAATGGAGTAACTCTTTCCACAAACAGGGCCTGCATGATGTGCTGCAGACCCTGGGGAGGCACATGGGGTGCTGCTCAGCTCAGGGTTCCCAGCATCTGAAGGGACATAAGATTACAAGGAAGGCAATAAAGCTGGTGAAAGAAGAAGATTTATGAGAAGTGTCTGAAAGGACAATTACCTGAAAGGAGGTTGTGGTGAGGTGGGAGTTGGAGTTTTTTCCCAAGTAACAACCTACAGGATGAGAAGAAATTACCTCAAGTTGCACCAGGGGAGGTTTAGATATGATATTAGAAAAAAATTCCTCACTAAAGGTGTGGTCAAGCAGTGAACCAGGCTGTACAGGGAAGTGGTGGAATCACTATCCTTGGAAGTGTTCAAAAACGTCTAGATGTGCTGCTTTGGGACATGGTTTAGTGATGAAGATGTTAGTGCTAGGTTAACATTTGGAATCAATAATCCTGAGGTCTTTTCCATCATAAATGATTCTGTGATGTTATGATTATCTACACTATTCTCACTTTCATCCTTGTGTTAGCTTTAACAAATATTATTTTTAATGAGACTTTAATGATACAGATTTTATAGAGTCTGATTTCCTTTCTTATTTGACATCATAACTGACTAGCACCTCCTGGAGCAAAACAGTCTCCTTTTGAGGTGTGAGATTTAAAGACACTTCTCAGCATTTATTCACAATTTCAGGTAGGAGTACTATTTTTCTATATATTGCTATAAAACAAGTATGAAATTAGTCTGTTGGGAAAAAGATTAATCTCTAATTAAGGGAGCTTTAATTAATTAGGCTAATCTAATTAATCTGCACTTTTGCTTTGACTTTTCTGCAACACCACCTCTAAGCTTCTCTTAGATACAGAGTTCTAACAAGGCAGTGGTGCAAGAAATACAAGAATACATTGGTGCAAGGAGACAGCTTGACAGAATAAAAATGGAAGAAATAGATAAGAAATGTGCAACACAGAAATTGGCTACACGTGAAGTTCTGCCTTGAGGTTTTTCAGTGGAATCCGTATCCAAATAGACAAAAATGATACATTATCACCTGAGGCAGAATCAAAAGAATATTGCAAGTATTTTTAAGCCTCTAGTTTAAAATAGGTGCTTTGAAAGAATACAAGGACAGCTCAATCACCCCTCACTATAAAAAGTCCAAAGAAACTTCTCTTTTTTATTTCAAAAATATAGTACAAAGACAGATGAAAGTTTATAGTGTAACACCTAAAAGAGAAATGGGCTATGTATCAACACTTCCACTGGAATCCAAACAAGAAAAATAAGAGATATCTGCCAAGAAAAATAAAAAATAAACAGGCAAATATATCTGCCAAGGTCTTCTGGGACTACACTAATATTACTCGTCTGAGGAGTAATGGCTCTTCCTGCCCCAAAGTAGAACTATTCACATACAAAATCCTACGAAAAGGAAATCATAAAAAGATACCTAAACAGAGCACATGATCACAAAGCCATAATTAAGGATGAGACCAGGTCAATAAAAACATCCTGACCTGAGACACAGACTTAATGGCCAAGTATATATCTCTCTGTATTATTTTCCTGAATACTTTAGTTGGGCCAGTTAAATTGTCAGATACATTTAGGGAGAAAAACCACACCTGAAACACTCTCCCATTTCCAAGATTTTCTCCATATTTTACATCCTATTTTTAGCCAGCCACTATTGTGTTCTGACAGGGATAGTCTCTGCATACAAAAAAAAAAAGTCTCTGCATACAAAAAAAAGTGAAATGTAAAAACAGAAGCAAGTACAAATGATTTTATGAAAAATCAGCATTTTTTGAGGAACTGCAAGAAAGGGAGAGAAAACACCATTGCAGGATCTAAATTGCAATGGGACCATGGTTATTACCAGATCCTGAGAAATGGAAAGCTCACACTTTGTGTTAACAATGCAGGAAAAAAGGCCAAATCTGGGAGAACATCCAACTCAAAATTAAACTGATGTGAATAGGTCAGTTTTTCTGACTTGGTAACCAAGACAGACAAGAAAAAACAGGACAAAGAATCCAAAATACTACCTGAAATTTTTCTCAAAGTCAGAGCAGATAGAAAACAGTCTCTGCACTACAAGAAATGCAAGAGAAGAAAGAGTTTTTGGGAAAAGAGGTAAGAATGACGGTGTATATTATTACTTTGCAGTATTCAAAAACAGCCATCAAGTTCGAAAAATCTGGAAGGAAAACTACTACAGTGGATAAAATTCTTCATGGGGAGTGATGGGCATGCCTCCTTGGAGGCAGTATCAGTCTTAAGGAAAAAGCAAATATTGAGGTTGGCAATAGGAATACAAGGCCACAAGTTGCCAGAATAGTGCTACCTAAACAGAAAGTAGGACTCAACTAAGGTAAAAGACTATTTTCTTCAACATGAACTGAGCATATGCACATGTGAAAGATGAAAAAGATGTTAAAATTTTACCTGGGGAAAGTGCCTGTCTGAAGGGTATTCAGCTTGACGACCATCTTTCTTTCATTAGAACTGTGCAAAAATGTTATAATTGAGAAAGTCAAAGAAAAATCCTACATGGGAAAGGGAGTACTTAGTTGAGTGGATAATGTCCAGAATGAGTATAGCTACTGCATTAGTCACACCTCAGGGAATGTCTCATTTGCCCTAGGAATATGGCTGGACAAGCTCAAAGCATAAATTGAAAACTGGCAGAAGGTAAACACTTGTGATACAGAAATAAAAGAAAAAAAGAAGAGAAAAACAGAAATTCTCATCTCTGTATTGACTTAAAGTACGGTTGTTATGTATGAAGTGAATATTTTCCACTACCTACAAGAGGAAAAATTGCAGAAGAGTTGCTTGATACTAAATGTTTTCCTATACCTCTTACATCTGCAGTAGTCTGGCACATGCCTTTAAAAATACATAGCACACATATACATGGTGCATATTCAACACTCCCTTTCCAATATGCTCTTTCTCAAACTGCCATTTGGTTTGGATCCATCAATAAAGCTGTTTTAGCAAAAAACACACATATTTTTCAAGGGCTAGAATATGCAAACATTTGTATAGGTGACATTTTGACATGAAGTTGGAGTAAAGGAGGAAAGGTATATGACCATAGGCTTTAGTTTTAGAAAGAACTCAAGCTGTCAGGTTACACCTACCTTAAACAAAAATACATATTATTTATGTACATATTCATTTACAAATTATTTACATATATTTATTACATGTAAGTAACAGTTCTAAAAGCAATTATTACATCAAGAGGGCTAGTAAACACAAAGTAAGATTAAGGTTATTACAATAATAACTTGCTAAAAAGACAATGAGATGAATGAAGATTTCCCAAGTATTGTGAATCATGTATGGAAAACTACATTTCATCTAATAATGTAAATCCACAGAAAGAGCAACTACTATGTCACAGTGACATAAAATTTTAAAATTTTGGTAATTAAATTTAAAAGTTCCAGTCTTGAAGGACTAAAAGTATTCTGCAAATCAACTTGGTCCCAGTTGCTTCTGAAATCACTGACATAGTTCCCCGACTGTAATATGATCCAAGCACTTCACATACACTAACAAAACTGAACATCAGTGTTCCCAAATAGATAAGAAAGGAGACCACTCACTTTTATTCTGTGCATGTAAGAAATCTAAACTGTACATTGGATCAACTGCTAAACACACAAATACTAGTCCTTCTTTCTCCCATGCAGGGAAATGATAAAATAAGGTATATAAAATAAGAGCCTACTGAAAATTTTATTCTCTTGTCTGTAATTAGTACTGTTAAATGATGGAAAGCTGCCACCAAGGCATGGGTTTTCACCTGCTGACATTCTGGTTAGCATAAAGCAGGAAATGAGAACAGTAGATATGTTTATCAATCACTTATTGATAAAGTTATCTGACAAAGAAACCTGTTGCTGCCTCCCATGATTTAATGATACTTCCAATCCTAAACATTTGCTGCTAACCACAGAGCATTGAGCTTATATCTAAAATCTGCCATTTTCTTTAGTAAGTGGCAGATTGATTGGCAGTGAGGAAAAAGTTAAGACTGCCAACAAAACTTCCTTTACAATTTTGCTTCTCCACTTAATTAGGCTCTCAGAAGCTCTCCCTACTTTATAAATATAGTATAAATTGTATTAAAAATCAAGTTCAGATTTGCTGTTGCCCTCTGCAAATGTGCAATGAAGATGTCACCTTTCTGAGTTTCTTATCAAGGGTGTCAGTGGGAAGTTCTAGGCATAAAATATCTGTTTATGGTCCACTCTATGTCAGAAGTGAGCTATGGTAGAAACTGAGCAACAATGAATTCCAGTTTAGGAGGCTCTAACTTGAATTCTATATCCACACACATTGTTCATTAAAGCAGATGAAATATAAGAACCTTCTAAATATTTCATTAACATGACCTTCTACAGTTTTATTTTACATAACATATTTTTATATTTGCTTAAGGTTCGAGGGTTGTTTTTTTCTTACACAGATACATCATGGCCTTCTTTCTGAGCCTGACTTTTAAAACAAAGTCCAACACAAAGATAAAGGAACATATAGAGCTTCCTATAATTAGGCCACTAAGACTGTTTCCACAGAGGCCTTTCCTTTCCATGGAAATAGATCCAAATAGACAAACATCAGTTTTCCAGACAGAGAAAACTGGATCACCCAGCATCTTGTTAAACCACTGAAGGAGAGAGATTATGGGAAGGAACAGCCTGGGACATAGCCACGTTTGAAGGAGGAGCACAGATGTTTCCAGCAGCAGTCAAAGAAATTGCACAGTGACAGGAAAATAGAGAGTTTAAATTAATATAACTTGAATTCAGAATGGATCATTATGGTCATAGCATAACCTTTTCTGCAATGCAGGTTGCAAAAACTTCAGCAATAGCCTTATCTCTGAACTTACAGCATCTGTCTGCACTGCAATGTCTTATCTACCCTCCCCCTCACATACACACTTAAAAAAAGCACACAACTCTCTTCACAGTTGTCCTCTGCTAAGTTCTTGATTTGGCAGCAGAAACTGCACAGTTATCCAAACCAAAAGATTTTTTTTGTGGAATAGCAGCAGTTAATTTTAAAAGCATTTCCTGATTGCCTTTTGTCTCCCTGACTTTCATCTAATTAACTGCTAGAGCTAGTTCTCTATTTAACTTCAGAGGAACTTAACAGATATGAGCAATCAAAAGATGATTAATAGCCATTAGTGTGACTTCCAGAGCTACCATAAACATTTATGTGTGGCTTTGTAATGATCACTTACTACTAAGCCTTGGGGGAAAAGAGGATCAATTTTTCTGTTACACTTAAATAGTCGGAATCCAGAAATAATTATTTTCAGACTTCTCTAGAAAGAAAAGTAATGAAAAACCTACTGTTTGGTATTGACAATGTTTAAATTTTCCCAGTATACTGAGGGGCAAGGGGTACCATGTAACTAAGGAAAAAAAAAAAAAGCCAGCAAGAAGGAGTGAGAGAGGGAGAATGAGACAAAGACCTTCTATTTTAACATTTTAGAAGTGTACATGCTCTTTGGCATGCAAATAACTTCTCTGAGGAGATTAGGTGAGTCACTGAGGTTTTCCCCAGAAAGAGTTCTTTGTAGCAAAGACAAAACACTTCACCCTTAACAAAAATGACCCAGAATGTCCATGAAAATTTAATGTACTTACTGGCATAAATCTCAAGTAAGCACCCTGCTAGGAACTACTGATTAGATATAATGTAGAAAAACAAGTATTTTGAGCAGTTTGTGCCAATGTATTTCTTACACAACTTAATGTGCAAACATTGCTGGCCCATTACTACTAAGAAATGAGGAATTTTAAGGACTATTAAACACTCTGCAAATAGATCAGCTGAAAGTTATTCAGCACAGGTGTTCTTATAATTAGGTAACATTGGAAAAATGCAATGTTCAATGGTCCTTGTACTTTGCCCTTTTTCCTGTGTAAGGATGAATATTACCATTCATAATTAACCAAAGCCTGTGTTCCAATAGAAATAAACATTGAGTGTAACAGAGTTACACTTTATTTTTATACTATTTAAAACTAATATTTTCTACAATCAACTGTATATTATTTAATGCTTACTTAAATTTACTAACTTTTACTGGAAACAAAAATGTAAGATCCTGAGAAGAGCCTGCTGGGTTTTTTTCCCATTTCATCTAACCAGAATGGATCCAGGAAGCACAGGAAATGTTACTATTTCATATTTGCTAGTATAACCTTGTTATTCCAAAGGACACAAGTTAGTCCCTGGAATATTAAAAGGGCTGTTAGAGATCCTTAAAAAAAAAAAAAAATTATTCACACAGTGATTCCATGCAGAAAACCCTAGAATTTGTACTTTTAATGAGCCTTGACAGTAGTCATGAGGTCTAACAAAAATTTCAGGCCTGAAATGTTGGTGAATATTCAGTGAACCTGCTTCCAGCCAGCTAAAGTTTCAGTGGATTTACAAACATATCTTTTTTCATTACAGTTATTTACTTATTAAACAGCTACCTAGAAAGAGACAGAACAATTTATTTCTCAAACTGTTTATAATGCATGTGTTTTCATTCTGGTAATGGGATCACTAGTACTTTTATTTAATCAAGGAATAGCTAATTTTGGAAATTATTACAGAACTGTGACATTAAAGTAGTTAGACCTGCAAAAGCACAGTTATCCTGAAAAAATATACATTTAGAAGATAACATGTTCAAATGAATTCCACATGAAAGATGATAAAAGGCTTTCATTCTTTGTTTTGAAATTTGGTAGGAGAGATTGAGGAGAGGAATTTCAGGGGTGGGGGTGGTGTGTGAATACATATTACACAGCTTTGACAGCTGTTAAAGAAGGATATTACCTGTAGCCGATCCATGTGTTAGTGAGCAAAAGCATTTTACTCAGCAGAATATTCTGCAATTCAAAACTACATTTAAAGATATTGGAAGTGGTCAAATAAAACAAGATAAAGGGAACATAAGCGGAAAGAAGCTTGCTTAGTAATTATACACTTGCATGTTTCTCTGTTCAAAGATCAAATCAAGAGTCTGGAGATCTTATTTGAATTCCAGTGCACAGGTGTTGGACTGCCTCTTCACTTCAACACCGGTTAGTTTAGTCACTGAGCACTGGCTTAAAGAGTGAGGCCATGAGAATGCATCCTTGGAGGCATATGGGTAAGATATATACATGGATGTAAGACAATGTGGAATATAACATTCATATATACTGCAGCACGTTTAATTATGTATATTCTATTGGTAAGTCAGTGTAATGGCAGGAATTTTTTTTCAGAGACCTGATACACAAGAATATCTGCAATACCTTGAGATATGCTTCAAGATGTGCTGCTTGATACTTCCTCTCCAAGTTCTGTGCTGGAAGAAATATGATGCATTGTCCTGCTATTCAAGGACATATGAAAGGAGGTCCTACAGTCCCTCCTGCCTTTGAGCTCAGCACTGTGTTACCAAGGAATCTTTGAGGACATGTCTATCCCAATGGAGACATTTGAGAGAATAAAAGTAAGAGGAATAAAACCTTGATGTTATAATAATACATATAAATTTTATGTGTATACATATATATACATATATATATATACAATTTTACTCACATTTATAATTTAAACATTCAACTTTCCTGAGTGGTTGTTTGGGGATTATAGTTAGGGCTTTTTGTTAGTATAATTTGGTTTGGCTCGGTTTTTGTTTGTTCATGGTTTTTTTCAGGGTTTTTTGTTGCTTGTTTGTGGCCTTGTTTGGGGTTTTTTTAATATATAGAGAAAAAAACCCTAAAGGAATTGGCAGGATATCTCACACCAATGTGAGATCACTTCAGAACTTTGTATAGGAAAAATGAAACTGATTCACACATGTCATGCAGTTATAGTATAAATAAGAAACAATCCCCCAGAAACCAGCGCAGTTTATTCTGTGTGAAGACAGGATGTGAAAGATGATACAGACATAAAATTTGCAAATAGATGAATATCCACACTTGTGAAATTCATGAAATTCTTATTAGAAGTCTAAAAATAATATGTAGACAAAATATATATCATGGGGGAAAATCATAAAGGATAATATTCTTTCTGGTTAAACACCAAGAGATAAATCATCTTTCTGAAGGAAAAACATGTTCCAAGAACCCACAGGCAGTGGGTTTTGTAAATTTTACGGGCTAAAAGCATTTGACTTACTGCAATATATTTATGAAATTTAACTAAGCAGTTAGATTTCAAGATCAAAACAGCTTGCAAGAAACTGAAGATTTGCATTATTTGCTGTTCTCAAGCACTTAATTCCATAAAAGTCTCAGAGAGGTACACAAGGATGTACAGCTTTTCTTTATAAAGAATCTATTCTTACAGAGTGAAACAATCTACCCTCTTCAAACACAGACATATCACTGAGAATTCAAAACTTTAGGATGGTGGGGAGAAAAAGGAAAACCCCTGCTAAATTTTTTTAAATAGCAGAAAGTGGCATTAGATCTTTAAAAAAAATGTATTTGTGTATAGTTTTGAAGTACAATCAATGACAATTCAGACACCATTCAATTATGTTACCTTTCCATAGATTAATGCAGTAACCAGCCACGTGATATTGCATCAAAGAACAGTTTTGAAGGAAGTATCCAGGTTCTGTGCAAATGGTACAGCAATAGCACTAAACCTTTGTGGCACTAGACAGAAATTTAGAATTAGAAGGAGATTTGGGGTTTGCCATGTAGACAGTAAATCAGAGCTGTTCACAGGAAGAAAATATTTGTTTCTCATCCTAATTACATCAACTTGCTTGCAAGATGGTGGAGTGGGGCAACTGATTCTCCATCTTGCTTTCTCTAGAACTTACCTTCACACCATAAGCAGTTTCCTGTGTAGTGGACATTACACAGCTTTAATATCTCAGTCTCTTGATAACCACCAATTCTTGGGTTTAGGAGGGAATTCCCTGTCCTGTCCTGTACAAAATCCTTGATTTTCTTACTTTACTTCATATTACAAGTTTAAACTCTAGTCTTTATGCTTAATTAAGTTCTAAGTGACTATTTGAACTTTTCTTTTGTTGTAAAACTTTGGATCCCTACACTTGACAGATTAAAGCAGTTCAAGCCAAAATAAGGTGGAAATGGATCCATTAAGATGAAAAAAGAGAAGTTTTCAGCTTCTTGGGAGCTGAGTCATGCATCATGTGCAGTCTAAATCATGAGCAGGAAAAGAGATTAGTGCTGCAGAGATGGATCCTCACTCCTCGTCTGTTCAGCACATGTATGAGCCCACAAACTATCTTCCCAATTCTCATAAGCCAAAAACATTTCTACAGTCCTGTAACAATACTAGACCTATAGTTGTGACTTTTCTTTTTGGAATGATGATGTGTTGTGAGAGAGCTGAAGAGCATAAAGAAAGTCAAACTCACTCAATGAAATCCTAAATGATGCTAGAGAGAGTGGCATGCTCCCTGTGTCATAAAATAGGAAAAATCATAAATAACCAACATGAGATGGATGTGGAACTGATGGAGCAAGTCCATAGGCCACAAAGATGATCAGCAGGCTGGAGCACCTCTCCCATGAAGACAGACTGAGAGACTTGGGGCTGTTCAGCCTGGAGAAGAGAAGGCTCCAGGAAGACCTTATAGCACCTTTCAGTACTTAAACGGGGACAACAAACACTTCTGACTGTTGCTGAAAATTGTATGTGTGATAACCCTTTCAACTCTTCCAATTCAAAATGAGAAGGAAGGCTCCTATTACACAGACTGAATGGCTATGGAAAAAAGCATAGAGATAGGTTTAATGCATCTATTTAGAGCTAAATGCTGGTATGCAAAGGCTTTGAGGTCTTCATTGCATAGCTGCTGAGGGCTGAGCTCCAGCTGTCAATTATAATATGAAAAAGACTGGCATTATGAATAATTTTAATTTCTGTCCTAATTAATGAACAGAAAGAAAAGATAACACTTTATTATTAACTGCCTGCCCTGAATGAAGAGAATCTGTGAAGGCAGTCTACAGAGTGATGTTAAAAAAAATAGAAAGTAACAGGAATACCATTTACATTCCTAAAATCTGCAGGCAAACACAATGAATTCTGACTATAACTTTATTACCTATTGGCTCTGCTTATTAGAGAAGGAATCAGAAGAAACCAGCAGCAGATGAGCTGAATGAAAAAAAAAAAGATCACTGTTTGAATGAACTACAAGATACATTTGCAATACCATTCCTTTGAAGACATAGAACCAACAGACCTCTCATGCCTTGATCTGGCTTCTTTTTACTGGACTACAGGTAGCTCTGAAAATATTTTACTTGGTCTAACAGTAAGACAAAGTCAGTGCTTTTCCCTCAATTACAATGTCCATACTCCCCCAGCACATCCAAGGGGAACTGAACAGGCTAATGTAGTGGGCAGTGCAGACTGCCAGCTTGACCCAATAATTTGGTTTTTCTTTCACAACAGCCTGCTTATTATAAGGAGTTGTTGACTCACTGTTACTTTTAACAGTGAGTCTCTATATTTATCTAACTTTGTCTTCCTTCACCTTGCCCTGAAATATCGGAGCTCACACTTGGCATTCCAATTATCTACTGCAATGTAAGATTTTGTAGGCATATTTTTTCCCCTTAAAATCTGTTTCTTGATTGGCTGAAATGAATGTTTCATCTTTAACACAGAACTAGCCTAGGTTTTTATTTGGGGTGTGGTTTGTTTCCTTTTCTTCTTTATTTTCCTCTTCCCCTCCTCTGATTTCATTGAGTCTCAAGGTGCTCTAAATAGCGAATTATACTCTGCTTGGAATGCATTAGATTCAGGATTTGATTTTTATTAGACTGAAGCTGAAATTTAATGAAAACTTGATCTGAGCATTCTCCAGTTTTTTTACCCTCCAGACAAATTCTGGAATGAAGATGAAATCCTAAACATAGAGAATTCTATACCAAAAGCTATTCCACCTTGGAAAGTTATTCCAAAAAGCCTTTGTTCTTGGATTAGTACAAGGTGAAAGCATCTTAAAGAATATTTTAAGTGTCTTGATCCCTGTTGAATATGTTGTTGGGGTGGAGGTTCTCTTCCCTTCATGAAAGGCAGTAAATACTGCCTTAGCTAATACATCTATTGCATACTGTTGTAAAATAACTCTGTGATAACATTTGCTAGCAACTCTGCAGAAACTTGAGAGCACCAGATCTCTCAGTCTGATGAAATGAATAAAGCTTTTAGATTTTTTTGTTTGACCTTGTCTCTCCAAGCAGAATTTTACTTAGTAGGAAATCTATTCCCTGAGGTTTCATTAGCCTGATACTGAAATTTTATGATCCTTTAGTATCAGTAAAAAAGTGTGATGGGAGGAGCGGGAAGGAGGTGCCAGAGTAGGAAAAGATTATTCTGGTAGTATCTGAGGGTGGTAAATGTATTTTGTGGTAGGGATACCATGGTAACTACCACACAGTGTGGAAAATACTCCATGTCCTTTCTGTGTCCACTGCTTTCCTACAGGCTGTTTTCACAGAATTTCAGCCTGCACCCACATATTTAAAACTTTTGGGAACATAAATCAATGATTAGCAATAATCATAAAATGGAATTTTTTCTTCTCTGCTGATGCCTATTGCAAAATTGCTCAGGTGCAACAAAAAGAAATTGTAACTATCAAGTTGCCAGTGGTAGCATAATAACAATGCAATAAAATCTATCTTTAGTTTAAAGAGCACACTGCCTTTTTATGAATTCTGTAGATGCAAAATTCACCTAAATAAATCAGTTATAAGGGTATGTGTGTTAATGGATGTTAGTTTTTCTCCATTGACCAAATATTGATAATTTGAAAATAAAGAAACATAAGAAACTGTCCTTTGTGTAGAACAAGTTCTAATACTTTTAGTAAACTTCAAAAGCAGATGTCTGAACATTTCGCTAGTTCTCCTTTCGCCAGTGTATATTAACATTTGTTTTATAACCTCTGAGTTTGCTCTTATCCTGGTTTTTAGATTACTATCCAACTACCACTTGCTATTCATGAAATGTTGCCATTTTGCTTCTGAATAAAACAGTTGAATATAGTGAGAATGTAATCTTTCCAGACTTCATTTATTAACACAAACCGTATTTTAAAAGATTCTTGAATACAATCTGACTAATAGACTATTAGCCTTAGAAACTCTCTGATTTTGATGGTATACAGCACATTAAATTTTAAAAAGTGACTTATAAAGATAAACAAATTGTATTGCCTTCCTGTTTCCACTTTTTCTCTCATATGTAAACAAATTCTGAAATGGTTTTTGCCTTTTTTCCCTGCTTGTTTTTGACCTTTAAAATACAATGAATATCAATGTGGGATTTGGCCTGCAGGATGACTTATTTGATGTATGAAAGAACCAGAATATGAGGTGTCTTAGCTCATCTAATGTGAATTTTTCAACAAAAAGCATTTTGTCAAAGTGTTCATCAAACTGGCTAGAGAAGTTAAACAAGCCCCACACAAAACCAAAAGAAGTTGTTCAGGCTTTAGGTTTGGAGACTTTCTTCATTTAATACAGCAGGAGTGTTTTCCCTGCAATTTCCTCTTCATAACACTATAAAGAGTAACAAGATTTTTTTAAATTGGGAAATAGGTGGGAAATAAGCCTTTAGAAAGCATGGGAAATGCCTTTCACTCTCTTTCTACTCAGTGAACCTATCTGATTTTTAGGCAAAATTTTAGCTTTTTTATTTGCTAAAATTAAGTAAGCTATATCCTGCAATCTGATTACATGGAGGAAAAGAGAGAAGGAAAATTTTCTCTCAAAAATGACTAAAATTATGATTCACATGTTACCCAATGGATAGTGATTAAAAAATTTAGTTTGTGTGTGAACCAGTCAGCCTTCCATGTATGATATTAATTGGTAAAACCTAAACCTATGGTCTCTACATTTCACTGGCAGATGAATAAATAAACTCCTTCTACCTTTCGGGTGTTTTTAAATATATTTTATACAACTATCTTAATGTAAGAGAATATTTACATTTGAAAGAGAAGCATTCTAAATGTTTGGTTATAAAAGATAAACCCCCCCCCCAGTTCATTAAGTATTTCAAAGAGATATTGAAATATTATGTTGGTCTTACTGTGGAGGCAGATACTTTTCAGGTTTGAAAAATTATTCCTAATGTGAATTCCTTTTGATTTTTTTAACAGTGATATTTTTAATCTCTTAATTACTGGAATTTTGACAGATTTCTCACATATGTTGGGGACAAGGCAAAGCTGTACTTCAACATTTAAAAAAACAAAGGGTTCCACGGGTTTTTAGCTTGAAATAGAAATCCATTAAATATTAGAAGATAGAACAACGTATTGGTTTGATCTATGAGATGTAGCCATCTATAAGATCTAGCAATATGTAAATATCTACTTGTACAAGTATGACACAGAAAACTGAAAATTATGTACACAAGTTCATTCAGTAAAATATCAAAATACTGTATCTATTCTTACAGCGCCTGTCTGACTTTTTTGTGCAATTTGGTTCTGGGACCCCACAGAAAGCCTCAGGAAAATGATGATTGAGCAACCCTAATTCCCAGCCAGACCTGAGGTGCAGTCTGCTTCCCAGTCTCAGAAGGAGGGGAGGGCTGTAATTTATCACAGGTAAGAAAGGCACATCTAGGTTAAGTTCAGGCTGAGGCTTTTTAAGTGAGGATGCAGGAGACACAGAGGAGTCACCATCCTCCTTTAGTCAAAATGAAACAAAGGTCTTCATTGCAGAACAAACCAGCAGGGAATGAGAAGTCAGAGTTCATGTGAATTGAGAGAAGCAATAATGAGAAATGAAAAGCATAATCTGAAGGTCTTGTTTATTTTTGTGCCACCTGCCTGAAGCAACAGTGTTACTTGCCTGCACTGATAATTGCTGGAGTAAAAAGATCACATATGTATTGGTTTTGTTTTCAAAAGTCATAATTACTAATTTCAACCTATTTTTGTGCACTGCTGCCCACAAAGACTTGGGTGTAGGTTGACCCAGGGAACCCCCAACTGTCCAGCAGCTACTGCCTGTTAAATTAAAATTTAGATGCTCTTTCTCTGTGCAAATTAACAAATGTGAGATTTTTGTAATAATTTCTCTTTCAAACATTTCCATGATTTACTCTACTTAATTCAGTGCAGTTTTCTTTAAAACTCTTTTTGAAATACAAAGCAGTCCTAATTAGCTTTATTCACATTATAACAGAATAAGAAGTTTGAAGCCATTGAATAGACTAAAGAGGGGGGTTATTTAATTTATAATAGATGCTACAAGGTAATCTGGACTTGCCTCAGGATTCCTTTCTGGCTTTTTGATCATGTAGTGACCATGAGTGGCTGTTATATTCAAGAGCAAGCTGGAGAACTCCTGCAATATCTGTGTTTCCAGGGGAATTCTTTGTGGGTGGGCAGATCAAATGCTTTGCAGCTGAAGCTCAACACCTGCAAATCTTGGCAATTTGGATCTATGTCAGCTTAAAGGGAGGAGGGGGAAAATGCTTCTTGACTCAGTCATCAAAAGTGCTGCTAAGAAAATACTTTCTTGTGAAAGTGTACCATGATTGAGGTTTACTTAGGAGTGGAGTCATGGAGTTCTCAGGTATGTTCATGGGAAGATCAAGAAACAGAAACAGCTAAAAGAATTACCAAGATATGTTAGATATCTGGTAGTGTGAAAATGACATGCTCACATCTAGTGAGGTTATCACTGTGTGTATTTTTAAAATAGTGTGACTTCTACACTTTTTTATGCTTCACTCAAAAAAAAAGTGTGTTTGAGGGGTTTTTCTAAATAACTGAAGTTCAGTGAAATAATAGACAAAGGGAGTAGTTTAATTGAACCCAGCTCTGTTTTGCTGATTCAGTGTCTTGTTCACCACTGAAAAATGGAAATTAATAGTAAATGAAATTTTCTTTTAGAAAAGCAGAATCCCTGGAACTCTTTCCTTTTCATTATCATCTGATATTTTCAGGAAGATACAAGTGTCTGAAATTTTATTTTCTCTTCTTATCAATAATGATTAAAGAGCAAAGTCTTATATTAACATAATGTGTCTGATGTATTAAGGCCAACATGGATCCAAAAAGACCTGACATTTCTGATGCTATTTTTGAGAGGGGTGACAGTACTGTGATGTGTGGTTTCACTGTCTGAACCTCTTCTTAGAGCAATGTACTCTAAATGTTGTCAGCAAAGATAAATGCCTTAGGCATGCCAGAGATTTCCATTTGTACTTATTATCACTCTTTGTTTCATGGATGATTAGGAGCTACAAAAGTGCCTGTTATCTTTATCTCAATGATCCCAGACAATGTGGAATAACCTTGCTTTTTCTGTAGGTAACAATTCAGATTTAGTACAGGATACCCTAGTGCAATATTTTGTGGTCATTATTATAAAGAAGAATAAAGCTAATCAATATGAGCAAACCAGTAATAAATAGAAAGAGCTGATGTCATATGTGTGACTGAAGCTGGGGGTTTCATCCTTAGCAAATTAAATGCTTTAAAGAAACCAAAATGTCACCTGCAAAAGTGCAAATGCTTTCTATAACTAAAAAAAAGTCTAGTTAAACTTAAAAGGCCAAATTTTCAGGTTTCTTCTTTTTTTTTTTCAGTGTCAAGACAAGAAAAATGTCATGACTTTGTCTAAAATATCACATTCTCAGCCTGTAATCTCCCCCAGCCCAGGCTCTTTTTTTCTTCTTTCTGTCTTGGTTTGATTGTGGTTTGAGGGGGTGGGCAGTGTTGTGCATTTGTTTGTTTCTTTTGTTGTTTTTAATGATACTTCAGAAGGACTATATTTTTGAAGTAAGTTTTTATTCAGGAAATTGAGAAGAAAACCTGTAAAATGAAAAGATGGTATAATTGAGTTGAGCCTGGGTAAGGATTTTTTTCCTGCTCTAGCTGTTCTAGCTGTTGCTGAATAGTTTTGGTTTCTGCTGTAATCCAGGCAGGCACAGGAGGCAGAAGGCTGATTGCCAAACCTCTGCTAAATGTACAAGGAGTTTTGAACCAGATCTGCCTGTTCCTGTCCTTTAAAACTTTATATTTTAACATTTTAACCACACAATTTTAACATTTGCCCTGATGGGAAGAGGGAAATATTTTGATATATCAGTGATACAGAGCAGGGAAAAAATATTTCCTGCTTATCTCTGGCTCTAAATCTACTTGTGATTGTAAGGTCAGAACAACAGTGCTGTACCTTTCCATCCTCACAGCCATCAGCTATCGTAAATGCTTTTCTGTGCTGAATTTTATGGGTGTTAAAGATCTGCATGTTCCTTTCACTTCATCTGGAGTTATGAGCACTCTCTGCCTTTGCAAACATTGGATCTGGAATGAAAATTCCACTCCACTCTCTACTGCCTAGTAGCATTCAGTGCCAGTACAAAGGTTGGTAAAATACCAGGGGGTGTGCATGAAGTCAGTTTTAAGTGTTATGAAGGTTCCCAAATCAAAACAGATTTTCTTGTAACGCTGGAATGTGTGGGTTGGATGCTTCTAGATGCAGGAAGTTAATTGATATGGATATAATTAAAGGCTAGATTCCAAGCCACTGGCACTCTTGTTAGTCACTAAAGCAAAGTGTTCCTGACTTTTTAAACTTTTTTTTTTTTACATTTTTAAACATTCTTAAGCTTTTTCTGCATTTGAGGTTTATCCAAGTATTACATTTTAAATTTCAGACGTTTCCTACTTAAGCCATATATATAAAAATCTGTTATATTCAATCAGTTGTAACAGTCATTTAACAAGGCATTGTTCTCTGCAGGCTTAGCAATATAAATGTTGTGTGCACTGAGGAATGAATCTGGGCAAGAGTCTGCTCAACAAAACTCCATTGAGTAGGGACAGAATTTTCAGGCACCAGTGCCTGAGGATCTATCTCACTTTTAGCTAATCTAAAGCTTGCCATAATGAAGGCCAAGTTTTACACTTGTGTGTACCACAGGGAAACAATGGGATTAAGGTATTTATACAAGAAAATAGCTAATTTGTCTTGTAAACTTTCATCAGGGACCACACAGTCAAGTTCTTCAGGTCTGCTTATTTAATATTTCATCATTAATCTTGTTCCCATCCATAAATTCACAGAATGGACAATTTAAAAACCCTACCCTAGCCCAGAGAATTTCTCTGCAACCCTCCAACATATAATAGCCAGAACATCTTCTTTGTTCCTTGTTTACAGCTGTACATTATGACTGCATGACACAGAAAAAAGAAATAACAACTGATATCCATGCCAAATTTTAAAGCATTATCTCAACTATCATGTCAGTACTTTGACAAGTGATGGGAGCAGACATATTGCTGGCCCTGGCCAAAAAAATGGCAACACTCACACACTGTTTGTTCCCACCTTTGTGGCGTTTAAAAGCACCTGAAGCAGTGAGGTATCTAAGTCCACTTGAAAGCTGATATATTCTACTGGCCTTCTTCAGCCCCCCACCCTGTGTGTGTCAGCTGTGTGGAGGAATTAATAACTAAGAAACATCTAAAAGCTAGGGAGCATATACAAATATGGGATGGTGAAAAAATAGATGTAGACAGGAGAAAAATGAAAGAACCACAAGTTTTTGCGAGGTTAGTGCACAGTAATAATATAGAAAACATTCTAAGAATTATGTTATTGTGTGGTTATTTCTTTCATTTTGTGATATTACTAGTCTTACTGTACTTAAGTTATATTTCTCAAACTCAAATTTAAATACCAGCTGTTTGTTTGGAGAAAAGAAAAATAAACAGCTTGACACAGAAAATATTTCTCAATAGCATGTTTTATATTCAGTTTTCTCTTTTTCAGCATAATCATAATTTTACCATTTTATAGTTTTGTGTGCATAGGGGAGTATTCCCCCTTTGTTTTCTAAAATTTGTAGTAAAATTTAACCCAATCATCGTAGAATAACTGCAAGGGTTAAAAACCAGAAGAGGTGTAAACTCAAACCGATTAATCATGGCACAGGTCAGAATTGCAGCAGGGTTTCACCTTGGAATTACAGCTAAATACATTACATGTACCATCACAAGCTCTTCAGGCATCCTTGACTTTACAGGATGTTCTTGTGCAGCACTTGCTGAAAACTTGTAAGCTTAGCTTCTCATGCCCTTATCCAAACTCTTCAATACCACAGAGATAGGTGACACCATTGTATCAAAGAGAAATGTACTTAAGTGTAATGGAGTGGAAATTCACTCCAGCAGGTTTAAGTCCAAGTGTCAGATTGTCTGAAGATGGGTTTCAGGACTCAGTTCCGTTAAGTGTTTATCTAGTGACAATGTTGCTAAGGATACAGCCATCCTCTCTGGTTATTGCCTCAGCCACTAAATACTTGTCTTTTTCTTCCAGAACATTTCTATGGAACCTTTTGACTACTTAATGAAACCTGGGAGTTAGCATTCACAATTAAGTTACAGCAACTGTGTATGTTATTTCAGTGAAACTTAGCCCTCCTTAGATCAGGGAGTACGGTACAACTGATTTGCATCTGATTCAATAGAGCTGCTACTTTCTCTTTTTCTGTTGTCTTTATACATGTTAAAGTAATATTTCAAGTTGGTTAGCATTCTTCCCTGAGATATCTTTTGTGATTGTCAAAACTACAGTAATCACCGTCATCTAAGAGTTAGTAATGTGTTAGAGTTGTAACACTCAATAAAAATTGGTTTGCATCCCAAACCTAATGTCATAAAAAATTCCATTTCATACTAAACTGAGTGACACATTGAGAAAAACCACCATTTAATTTATCTTTTGCACATGGATGTAGGACGCAACTTTTCATTCCAGTCTATTTAGAATGAGATAACAACCCATTCCAGACACACAGACCAAAACGATCTTCAGTTTGGTCTGTAAATTTATAAATGACAGTTCTGCAAATTAGATTTGAAAGGAAAAGCTGAGCAGAGGGTTTTAGGACTTGCATGCAGAATTCAGGACAATTTGTACAGGAAAGAGCCTTGCTGCTTATGTTATAACTGCATAAATCCCAGAGATGTCTAGGGCCAAAATGAATGAAAATAATCCTGCCATCGTCTCACTTTTCAATACTTTTTTGGTCCCTGATGATTTATTGCTGCCCCACACTGAGTAGAGTATCCACCTATTTCTAATAATCAGAACTTTCAGAGACAAAATTATTTTTGGAAGCTGTTGTAAACAGCTGCTGGGGAAATACCTCTACAAAACTCAGAGCTAAGCATGAAATGGATAAGCCTGAATTTTCTGTCCAAATATTTTCTTCTTCCCCAGCTGAATTACTGACTATAGCCTTGATCATGTGAGAACATTGATTGTGTATAAATGCATGTAGGACACATCTGACTCCTGACTTTTCCATTTCAACACACTTACCAAAATACACCTGTATTTGTGGCCCTGAGACACTTGCCACTATATTTCACAGATTAAATTAAGAGACTGGATTCCATATTAGTTCTTGTAAAGGAATGTGCTCGACTGATCCTAAATCTTCATGTTTGCTATTTTATGTTCTATTCAGTCCAATCTTTCCCTATAGAAGTACCATCTGTTTTCATATACGTGGCCTTCATAATTATAGATTTTACTTTTAAGGCCTTAGTTTTCCTATTTCAGTCTCTTGCTAAAGACTCAGATATACTTTGAACAGAAAGCCTTGATATTTCTGGCCAAATCTCTTCTACTCCAATTCATTACCCACAACCAGGCTGCTTGTAGCTTGCATTTATTCCTTGTTCGAGATATGTTCCTAGTCTGAAACTTGTTTCCTACCACACTGGGTAACACAGCCTTAGTCTGTAGAGTCAGATCTTTCTTTTGAGGCACTTCTCTCCCATTTCTGAGATTTCCAGGACCTCTGCTTTTTGCTCTCCTCCGCAAAAATTGCAGCTCTTCTCCTTTGTCCTCTCTATTTCTGTTTTGTTCTTAGTTCTCTCCACTACCCTGTTGGAACTCCAGACTGCTTTAATCTTTTCTCTACAGGTTTTTGTACTTATTACTGAATGGTTTCTCACAAAATGGGCGAGAAATTAAGAACACGGAATAAGCAACTCCTTAAGCTCATATTCGGTTGAGTAATGTTAGTCAAAAATCAAATTTTTTTTCATATTTTGGGACTAGAGAATGCATATTAAAGCCAGACATTTTAGTAACTTTATTTGGAATACTGTCAGCAATCTATTGTAGGTGGTTTTTCCAGAAGCTGAACAGATTTTTACAATTTTAGGAGAAAAACAAATAAAAAACCAAAATCAAATGTGCACACACAAAAAATCCGAATGGTAACATCAGTCCAAGAAATATTTCCAAGTAATGTTTTCTCTCTGCTCAAAATTCTTGAGGATTTTGGCTTAATCTACAGTGTTTCTAGAGAGAAGATTATATGTATTCTTCTGTCTTTAAAAAAATAAATCACATTTGATTAATTTTGCCATAACTCTATGCATTTAAGATTCAAGCTTTATAGTAGCTAAAATTTGAATTTAGAGATGCAAATGTTTCTTATAAACACATATTATGGTTTATAAAAATAAAGGTAAAAATACATTGATTTGTTTTTTAGGAACTGTGACTGATTTGGTATTGGGAAGCATGTCCTCTAGTGTCTGCTCCTGAAGCTGATCTAGAGGAATGGTCAAGTTACAGTTCTGTTAAGATGCTTTTAAAAGATATAGACCTTTCAATCGGATTATGCAGTGTGTCCCCTTTGCCAGCATTTAGACTTTGATTTACAAACATAATACCTTTCACTCAAAGGAAGCAGGCATAAAAGATCTTCTGTATATACTTAATCTGCTTACTGCTATCAGACATGCAAGTCTATCAGAAGTAAACAGATCTATTTTAAATATTCCCTTGAGAAAGATCATCTGGTGCCATTTCATAAAATAAGATTCTTCCTTTTTTTCCCTACTGATCTTTTCTTTCAGTCATATCACTGCAGAGAGTGGGAGCTATGATTTTCACAACAATCTAAGCACAGTACTTTAACTAGAGAAGAATCTATAGCATCAGCCAAAATTCTGTATCAAAAGGAAAACAAATTTAAACAAACAAGAGTATCATTTCAGAATTTGAAATTATTCTGTTAGCTGTTTGCTGATATCTTTCCTTTAAAAGAAGGATTTTGAAAGGATTCTTATCATAACCAACATGCTTGAAAGTAAAAAATCCTGTTACTTTCTAAAAATAGTTTGATATATTGAAACAGCCTCTGTGACAGCTATGAGCTACTCTGATGTTTGGTTTTAATGAAAAATATCTTTTGCTAGAGTGAGATCATAGAAGATTGGTGATGCATTGTTCATTCAACTTTTTAAGAGTCTTGGAAGAAGGCCATATTTTCAGACACCTTCCCTTCCTTGCTCCAACATGAATAAGAACCGTATCCAATACTTAGAAAAGTGAAACCTGTTGTTCTACTAATGCCACAGAATTGTGGCAATTGGCATGGAGAATAAAAAACCAACATCAGTATTTAAAACTACCCACACTTTCAGTTTCACATAAGCACCATCAAGAATTTTTCCTTAATATTAACTTAGTTCTAAAGCTTCTAAAATAGAGAAATTTGGGTCAAGAAGGTTGGAGGACATGTTGGAAGAATGGTTCTTTCTAAGGCCAGCTTGCATAGTCAAAAAAGCACATCTCAGCATTTAAAATATTTCAAATCTTAAGAGCTTGTTTTGACAAAACACAAATTTGAAATCTTTTTTCCATACCTATTGTTTGTTGAATGAGAAAATATCTTGCCTTGTTTTCAAACAATTGAAATGTCTTAAACTAGGTATCCTTCAGACCAGCAGTTCAGCTTGATCTGTATTTTCATCTAAGATGCTTGTTCCTTCCAATTTGTCACAGTCTACTGCTTTAGTAACCCATGTGTTGATCCAGTTTTGATGAACAATTTTAAAACCCAAATTTATCTTCTCTATTGACATAGAGAGAAAAAACATTTATATTTCCTTCTCAAGAAATGCTCGGTCTTTTCTTTCAATTAAAAAAACCCTTTTATTTTATAACAAAATGTTGCTTCAATTGTGCTGTCAGGAAGCTGTTTTGGGAAAAGGAGGGGTGGTCTCAGTGGGATTAAGAGCTGAATCAGGAACTCAGACTGTGTATTATTATATAAAACAAACAGGCACACCATGAATTATGTAGTTTTACATGTCTATCTTGGGACTCTAATGACAGCATAAACCACTTGAGCTTCAGTTGTATGGCTTATGATGTCAGCAGAACACCTCAGTGGAATTCTAATCTCATAATTCCCAACTGCCCACTATACAAAATGTGTCTAGACAGAAGAATCAGAAAAGGAGATGATATTTCATTTTGTCATTTATCTTAGGAGTATAAAATCCACTGCAACAGTGAGCCTCTTCTTTCAGTTGTAATCCTAGAACATGGAAAAACTATGGATTTTTTACTCAGGTAAAGATTAATTTTGCTTTGAACGTACACATTAATATTAAATACATCCAGAGGTTTTTGAAATAGCAAAATAAATGTGGCATTGATGTTTTTTAAAAAATATCCTGAGCAGAAGGGTCTAAATACTTAGCAAGACACAATGACTTGAACAGAATATGTTTGAATACAAACCATATTACTCATCTTCCCAATGTCACACACGTCAAAGAGGAGATTTATGTCAAAGGATGTTTGATGATTTTTGTCATCTGGGGAAGTTCTGCCTCTGAGAATTGGTAGATGAATGTGCTATAGCAAAAGCAGAATAGTTCTGACACAAAGCTCATTGTACCTAGTGGACCCTTATTGACTTCAATACAGTTTTTCATTTATTTCCAGAAAAAGAGAGATGGGCAAAGGCCTCAGTGATTTCTTTTTTCCACAGACAGCATGGAGAATACAAAAGGAAATCTAAGGATATACCTCTTTTTTAAAATTTTTTTTTGTTCCGGTGTGACCATATTACTTAAACTCTCCTTCCCATTTCTAGGGGGTAGCCTCTTTTTTTATTACTGTTTGTGAAACTCATAAACCACATCCATTTAATGAAAATCCAGACTGTCATTCTTTGATATAACTCCATGAACTAAATAACTGCTTATCAGTTTGATGATGTATAAGGATGTTTTGTTTACTGTAAAAAGTCACGGAACCCACAGGAAGCTCAAAGCAAGTCAAATGTACACAGTTCTGCGCTCTCCTTCATAAGAAACATGTTCTAATGCCTACTGCTCTTTGCCTAACTGGGCACTATTAAATATCTCTTGGGGTCATTTGTTAGACTCTGCTTTCAGACCTGGCTAATGGGGTTTTGGTCTCTCTTCATTATTCATCTCTAATCAGCTTTTTCCCATCCCAGAGATATCTGTTGCTAAATCTCCAGACAGGAACAACCAGCTGGCAAATCGCAGCCAGTCTTGGAATTTAAGCTGATTTAGTAGGGTTTCAGTGAATGTTTATAGGGCTTAAGCTAATTGGAAATAAGATTTACAGTGCTTCTTTTAACTAATGCCATTCTATACTTAGAAAAGGGAATTACTTGTATATCTTAAAACAGTAATCTAATTTACTCATGAGTATAACTTCCTTGAGTACAGACACAGCCATTGCCAATCCAGAGCAACAGAGTCGATTTGGTTTTGAGTTTTACATTGTGCAAAGAATTGAAAGGTCATTATCTGCAGTTATATCAGATACAGACAAATAGCAAAGTCACACTTGACCCATCAGATGCAATTAGAATCAAATGCAAGTTCTCACAAAAGAAACTCTACAGTCTTCAAACAAAAAGCACCGATTCTTAGAGTTGCTCATGTCTAAGGCAACTTGGAGTTTTAAATGCTTCACAATAACGCTTACTTACATTAATGGTAACCACTTGACAATAATAAAAAAAAAAATTGTCTGTGTTAATTTGACAAGGACAGGAAATGGAAAAAAATACTACTAGAAAATCAATTCCCAAGTCTCCTGTCCTTTATTTTATGTCCTGTCTTAAGGACTTTTCCACAAACCTCTGCATCATCTAGTAGGCTAGAGAGAACTGTCTATATAAGTATAAAGCCCTTCCTTCCTGGGAACTGAAATGGATTTTCATCCTGCTTATTAATTTAGTTCATTAATAATTTAAAACATATCTCCATTTTTTCATGTCAGGCCTAAACAGGTGCATAATGTCACTGTTGTATTCCAGCTGTCTTGTTGAGTTTTCATTTCTTTTTTAAAAATGTGAGATTTTGGAATACTTCTTATGTACCCCTTACTTTTCTCACATATCCCTCACTAGGCTGCATGTGACTTATTGTGCTAAACAATTTCTTTACAGTATTTTGAACTGGTTTTCAGTGGAAGGTAAATAAATAAGTCTGGGTCTATTTATTGCATGAAAGTTACTTAGGAGCACAGCTGAAAATGGTTTATTTAGGTTAAAGCTGACAAGTGAGTTTTTTAAGGTTCTGCTAAAATCACCAACCAGCATGAAAATAGGTTAAAACTTATTTTGATGATGATAATTTTACCAATATCATTTCTGTTTTAAATGGCTGCTAATATTACAACTAGACATGAATTTACTGCAAAAAATAAATAATAAAAAAAGAGATGTCACCTGCAAACAGCTGCCACCAACTAGCCTTGCAGTTGTATCCAGATTGATACAAATCTGCCTGTGTCAGTTATGACACTGCTATTGCTTAAGATCCTCAGTCATTTTAACTTCTGATCCTGAGTCGAATTGTAGGCTGAGCAGGAGAGAGAAGAAAACATTCCCTCCCCCCTGGCTTCAACTGTAATCCAAATAACATTTAGAAGATGCCTTTCTTATTTTAACATATCCTAAGCCTTCCTGCCAAAAGTTTATAATTTTCTGGTCCAGCTGCTTAGGACTCAGCTTAACCACCTCAACATCCCTTAGGGTTACATCCCTTCTCATAAGTCTGAAACCCAGGAGGCAGCCAAAAGCAAACCCTTAAGCAGCCTGGGATTCACACACATAGAATAGGCCTCAGAGCAGCTAATGAGCCTCTGTACTGTGGTGATTTGCTCCACTGGTGGGGTTCTGCATATGGATAAGCAACAGGCTGCTGCATTTCCTGTCAAGTTTTTTCTCTTACTTTTTAAATGTATTTGTCTCTTTCCTGTTCTGGAAATAAGTGTTTCAGACTTTAAAGGAACATCAGCTTCAGACCAGTTTAAATAACATTTTCCCTAGAACAATATATGATAGCATTTAAAAAATTGGCTAGCAGCTTTTAATCTGCTTTAGGAAATCACCCAACAAAGGAAAATAAAGGATATGCGCAAAGTGACAGTGTTATTTCGTGCTTGAACTCCAAAAGCCTTTGTCATGCATCTTTTAAAAAGGTAAAGTGTTGAATTAGTTTTTAGAGTACAAGACTGTTGTACTTGTGGTTGATTATCAGGAAATCAATGACCACACTGAATGCTGTAGCAATGGGTAAGAATTATTACTTACTACTTCATCATTATTTGATGGTAGACAAATCTTTTAAAAACAGCAACAGATGTATTTAGGTGACCTGATTTCAAAACTGTAAAACACCTGGAGATTTCTCCCAGTATATATTCTTGTTATACTCACATGCACCCTTGTTGGCATGAGTAACACACGGAAATCATGCTTACTGGCAGCTAAGTACTATCCTTCATTATAACCTTTCTTATTCTTTCATTTCCTTTTCCTGTTTTTACATCTGAAACTGAGAATAGCCTGCCCTAATATTAGTGAGTTGGATTGGGTACTGGAGAGCAGAAATGAAAAAATGTGTGGGCTTGACTGAAGAGGAAATATGGAACTATGTGGTTACTCCCACTCCTTGCTCTTTATTCTCATTCATTTGCATTCTGTGTATAAATACAGACAAGAAAAGAGAAACTATGATTATTTTAATCAATATTTTGGATTTCTGAAAGAGGGATTTAGGTCTTCACAGGACTTTATAAAACTGCAGTGGTATATAAAATTTTAGCTATCTTACATATAGTTGGCTTCAATTTAATCTGTAAAAGTTGTAAGTAGTGATAATTCTGAGATTAAAAACAAAACAATCTGCAAAGAGTTCTTTTGTTCTGTGGTCCAAAGCATGACTACCTGGCTCAAACAAAACACAGAACAGATAATTTATAGACTACACTTAGATATTCTTTGATGTGCAGCCAGAGAATGCTATCCTGATAAAAGTACTTACAATGTAAGGTATTTCCCGGAATAAAACTGAACACACTTTTCAGACTTTCAGATTTTCCTTACTACCAAATACCACAGAGTATCTGGCCTGTTATCTGTATTTGACTCATCTTTGCCCAAACCTTAATTGTTTCTCTGCTTACATATAGAATCTGAAAAAAATGTAAAATTACTTATATGCTGTTGAATGGAGCAAACTGTAAAATGAGGCATCAGAAAGATCTCAAGAGAAAATGCAGGTGGGAAGCCGATTCCTAATTTTCCAACTTCCTCCACTGAGCCCACAGTGTAAATTTTTCTCTATGAACCCGAAAAATTTAAACCAAAACAGTCCTACTAATGTTAGACAGTCTTTATTTTGAAGGTTTAAGGACATCAGTTGTAAAGATAGGATATGATATCATGGGCCTGACTAGGTGATAATTAAGATATTACAACTTCAATTTGGCATGTTTCAAATTACAGCATGGTATTACTCATGCCTTAAAAAATCTAAGAAGGTCTCTTAAGAAAACATTCAAAATTTTCTTTGGTAAAGAAAGGAAATCCTTTTTTTCTTATAAACAAGATAACAGTAATCCCTTTTCTTCTGTGGATAGGATAGTTTCTGTCTTCTCAGGTGATACCTGATTATCATTTTATGGTATATACTAATACTTGATTCTGACAGTTAAAAGATAGCTTGCTAGCACACCCTCCTGACTAAATAAAACAGAGGTTTTCTTCAAACAACATGGAGCTTATCACATGAACAATACAGAAGAGAAACAGGATAAAATAGCAAAATTGGAAATTCAATATAGAATAATACTTCTACTTTTCCAAGCAAGACATAAAACAGATGTCTCATTGTGACCAGATAAAAAATAGTATTGTTTTGCTACAGATGTAAACCACCTTTCCCTTTAGAAATAATGTCTTGTTAGGACTAGCTTTGGGAATATAGTACAGTTGGCACAAGTGAGAACACCCGTGGTGTACTATCAAGTTTAGAATTCTTTCTCATGATGGATACTGTTCAGAAAAAAAATCAGCATAATGATATAGCAAGCAGGTACTTAAGCAGATGTTTTATCTGAACAAAGTAGTTCAGAAACCTACAAGAAGGCAGACAGGTTTGCTTCTGCTCCTCAGTTCTTCTTTAGTATTTAATTTCTTTTGAGATATAGCTTTGAGGAAGCTATGTAAAATTATTCATAAACTGAAAAGTGGCTAAAAGTCTTGTTCCTTTCACACAGAAAGTGGGTCTCCAACCTGCTGATATGCTCATCTCCTTTTGCAGCTGATATACCACCAGCCACAGATCTGTCCCAGTTTGAAGAGGTGTACAATGAGAAGAGCTCCTCTTGGCAAGGCGAGTTCCTCATTGCTGGAGGAAGCAATGTGGGTCATGCTCATAACAGCCAATTCAGCTTAACTCAGCCAAGTGTTTTTGTAGAAGGAAAAGCACGGCAAAGCCTGAGCTGTGAGCTGGCAGCATGCTGCTCCATGACACCACTTTCCATTCAAAGCTAGAGCAGTACAGAGCTGCCACCATTAGCACAGTGACAGATAATTTGGAAACAAGGAAACTCAAGCAGATCTTTGCACTTTCCATACTGTACTTTGCAGAGTTTGTCAAGGGCCTTGCAAGGGTTGTAAATATGTACCCATCACAGTCAGCTTATTATTCCAATAGTTGTCTGCTTGCCAATTATCCTGTAAAATAGAAATATAATTCCTTATCCCCAATCCTAATTTCCTAGCTGATTGTAATACACTCTGAAAGACTATAGTTTCCTTTATTGTATTGATTAATGCTACATGTATGCTAAATAAATTTTAAAATCTTTTATAGTGAAAGCATATAATCTTTTGAATATTGGAGCAGCTGAAGTCCACAGCATAACGAGGTCCTTGCTCAGTTCCAATTATCCTGATAACTATGACTCAGACCGTGAGAAGAAAAGTTTTCAGTTCTGCTCTATGGCTTCATTGGTAAGCAGATTTAATCAAGTTCTCATCCTGCAGTATGTCATTGGGGTGGGTGTGGTTGTAACTAGCTGTATTCAGGAAGCGACCACACAGATGAGCAGCCAACTGCTTCACTTCTAACCAGAATATTCACTGGGAGTGGGGAATGGACTCTTGCAATTCAGATGCCCCAGCATGATCCTGGCATTAGGACCACTCATGAAGTCACAAACCATCCTCTTGCATATTTCTGCTTACAATAAAAGTAAGAATTTCCATATTTTAAATGCTGGACAACAACTATAAATAAATGACTCAATTGTTCTGTCACTGCCCCACCAAACTAGGTAATTGGAGCTTAACAAAACTCATCATTTTTTAAAGAAAAATAGACACATCTATTAATTTCATGATGGCAGTAATAATCTCAGAGATGTAAATTGTATTGTTTGAATTTGACTCTTCAAAATTATGCAGTCTGCTATGACACCTGATTTCACCTGCCCATTTTACAACTACCAGATTAAAAATTCATCCTTTATGAATAAAAAGTAAAGCAATAGTCCAGAAGATTGTGAGTAGGCTAAGGAACTTTCAATCTTAAAAGCCTGACCCTTTATTACACTGAAATTAACTTTTTTCCTTCTCCCAACACCTCCCCTTGCTTACATGTTCTTGATGTAATTATTGAAACTCACAACCCATGAGGGAAGGAAAAAAATAGTAACCTTCTGGAACAGGAGATTGGAAACTAAGGCAATTCAGATGGTGTTATATTTAAAGCATTGGCTAAGAGTCAGATAATGTAGGGTTAGGATCTAACAGAAACTTCCTGTGTGAGTTTTCTGAAAGGTGTTTCAAGCCTTTCATATCATAGCAAACTATGATAGTTTGCTATTTACAGTGAACTACAGCATGATCTCCTATGATTCGTTTGGAACTACTTGTGGAGCAAAGCATCATACCTCTTTGTGAAAGTGGGAAAAGTCTTATCTTCAGTCTCCTCCTCCCTTGTCCTTGGATCAATGGGATGGTAATACAAAGAGGAGCTTGCACCCACAAAATGTTCTTCTATTTATTGCCTCACTTATGTTGTTCAGATATTTCGATGATGATTTTAACGGTCTTAGTCCAGAAAAGAATATAAGCATGTTTCTGGCCTTAAACACAAATGCCACCATTAAACTTTATGGATCACTTAAGTATAAGGCCATTAAATCATGGAGAAGTCTAGGTGAAATCTGATTGCCATACTTACCACCTCTGAACTGTGAAGTTCTGAAAATACTTACAGCAGTGCTGAAAGAGCAATTGTCTTGTGCTCACTTCTACCTCCAAAACAAGGAAATCATTTAGTCTTCCTGATTGATGAAGATTCCCACTAAAGTGTTATACATGATAAAGAAAGTCTTACCTGAGCAAGTCTCTAAGTATGGCAACAAAATATTTGTATATTTTATTTCTAGTTTTAAATGCTCTATCATGTGTTATCTAATGATAGTATTTTGTTTTACAGCTATGTCTATACACATTACATATAAGAGTAGTTATACACCCCAGTGCAGAATATCACACACATTTCATTGATCATTGTTTCCTCCCTGTTCAAAGATACTGCATATTATTCAAGAATTGCAGTGAACATTTTCTATAAACAAGCTTTTAAAATATTCCTTAGTCTGGGACAAGCATTAAATTTCCATCCCATTTCTACTGGGAATTTCAAAATCCACATTTGAAGCTTGATATTTAAGCAGATTATTATACTTTTCCCACATCTTTGTCCAGCTTCTTAGTTAGTAGCTGTTGTTTTTAAATGGCTCTCCAATTAGATGAAACTAAAATGTGACATGTTACACAAAACAATTTTAAAAGCAGTATCTTCAGTTTCTTTATCTGTAAAATTTCGTTTTACATGAAAGAGAGTAAGCATTCTGCATAAGAAATGTGTCAGCTTTTCTGGAGTTATATTAGCAGCACACATGGATTTGTAGTGTTGTGGTCTACACTAAAGTACTCTGGCAGTCAAAATACACTTCAGTACATAACTCACACAGTATCATCTCACATAGCCACAGGCAGCTTCACACAAGAGTTCAAAAACAATTTGCTTGGTAAATTAGCTATTTAATATTGCAGCAGTATTTGATTAATTAGTTTTCCAATTTATTAGTGATACATAGAAATTCAGAATTAGAGGTGCCTGTTCATTATGCATAAAAAGTATACATTTAAATTAGCTTCCATTTAATAATATAGATACTTTATATGTCTATTAGTACTCAGTATCACCACATTTCCACATTGTTGACAATTCAGAACTCATAGCTGCAGTTTTTCCATCATCAGATTTGCATTGACTTGGTCACATATGAAATTCTGCTATGCAAGAGAATCATTCTTTACTGAATAGTCAGGTGCATTTGAAAGTCATTATTTGATGCACAGATTCAGACTGTGTTCTCCTAAATTTCTTTGTAAATCAGAGATGACCTGACACTTGATTTCTCACCTTCCACCACAAAAAGTTCTGCTGGTACACGACTGTTGTAAGTCAGTGACCCTCTGTAAAAGAGACATGCAAAATACTTTATCTAATGGAGCTGGACAGCAACAGGGTGATTGCAAACTGATGCCCTGACTCCACATTGTGGTGCTGTCTCACACTTCTGCCACAATACTCAAGCAGGAGTGCAAGCAGGCACTGAGGTTGCACCAGAAGGCAAATATAATGCAATATCAGAATATCACTATTCAGTTATTTCTCAGCCCTCTGTGCTTTTGTTCAGTGGAAGTACTTCCCTTTCTCTTCTACTGAAGCTCAACAGCTGCCCAGAGAGCTATTTTGGTCTCCTTCTGGTATTACAAGCTTGCAATCCTAGCTATGACATTCCCATGAAAAGTAATCAGAAGTTTACTATAATACTTGCAGAACTCCCAAGCTTTCTGTATTCTGAGTATACCACACATACATATTATTTCAGACACACGTACCTAGGAAATGTGTATTTGAAGTAATACAGATACCAAACTCCTATTAATTATACAATAAAACTCTGTAATAACTCACATCTGTTTCTCATTGTAAACAAGTTTGGATGACTCTTCCCTGTTTCTCTTCCCTAGATTTTGAGACAATGGCGGGGAAAAAAATCTTTTTTTTCTTAATATCACAGTTAAAAACTGGTCTACAATGTTTCAGATGCGTATGTTTGCATTCTAATTAAATTTTTATCAGTTTTACATATTTCAAGTGACTTATCTTTGTTAAGGATTGTGAATTTTGAAAAGGAGTCTGATCCTAGCCACTAGACATATATTTCAAGGCTATTACCTTAGCAAAAAAGGGGAGTTATAGCTCACAAAACTGAATGTCCTTTTTGTCTTAAACTGGGGAACAATGACATCTGTAAAATAGTGACCTGTGCTTTTTACTAGAGGTAACCTCCCAGTATCACCGCTGTAGGTTTAGCATGTAAATCAGAACTCAGCTGCTCAAAAGCAATAGCTGACCAGCACAAGGTAGCAATTGCATTTTTATAGAAATGTGTATTTTTTTTTGTTGAAACATGCCAAAAATAGCAACCACTTACAAACTTCCAGCGCTCCACCTGTCAGGTATTGGATTCATCTTCATTCTGCATCAAGGCAACATTGTTTAATTAACTGAAACAACTGAGTTCGTTTGCCAGCCTGCATGGATTTTCAGAAAGTAGGTATAGTGTGAAGAGTGTTCCCAGTAGGGGAAAACATCCAGCTACCCTGATTGCATCCCAAAATATTTTGGGGGCTTGCTGAACCAAAAGTTACATTTACTGCCCTGCCCATTTCACATTGTCCATGTTTACAATGGTTACAAATGGTAATTCATGTTAAAATGGGAGAATAGTTTGTCATGAGAATTAAATGGCTGTAGTGTTTGGTTTAAATTTCCCTAAGTTCCTCATAGTAATTTCTTTTTTAAATTTTATTTCTTGGATTATAACATGCCACCATTGTTTCAGCACGTGAATTTCCTCTCTTTCCGATTTAATTTTATTTCATTTAATTTCTTTTCATTTTTTTACATTTATAAAAGTTAAACTGAAAAGAACCTGTCTCACCAGTACCTCACTTCAAGCAGCTCAAAGATCTTTCTACACAGAAATATTAATAAGAGAAAGAGATATGAGCCTTTGAAAAGCATTGAGACATACATTTTGACAGGGGTTTTTAGACAGAACTTCCCTTTACTTGGTAAAAAGATAGCCAGTTCAAGTACTAACATACACTACAATGTAAGGGAAAAATGTGCGGCTACAGCTTCACAGACTTCACCGGTTTTACTTTGGCCATAGTGGTTAGTACCATTTTTCAGATGGTAGTTCCTTTAATTAAATATAAAATTTTAAAAACTGTGTATTATATATTTTCAAAAATCTCATTCAAACTTTTAATACTATCAGTACTGTCTAATATAGAGCAATCCCCACAGGTGTCACCCTGGACAAATCTATAGGGGATCCAGAACAAATCTTAATCTAATTTTAAATATGAATAATGAAAGATCAAGGCCCTGGTACAGTAATGAACCACACTGATGGCACAAATTTATTTTAAAATATTTTTGATATTATCTCTCAAAAATATGACTATAATATTGCTGATGGGTTTCTTAACGAATGTGGACTTAAATATAGTGTATCTGTTTCAATATATGATTTTATGGCATGTCCTTGTCTTAGTTCATGAGCAAATTAGTTTCCAATTTCCTAATATTCACAATTGTTTCTTCTGCCCATATAAATCCTTAACAAAAACCTGGGCTCAAAGCATAAAATTCAGAGACAGGATGATGATTTTAACTTGCCCCAGATTTGACAGAACTACAGCAAATCCCATTTGTAGATGAAAGTGTAGCTCAAAAGGCAATAGCTATTCTGCCTACCTAACAATTGAAGTACACATACACATGGAGAATAAGAAATAATGCCATAGAAACCCAGATGGTTTAAATGACATGCTATTGGTTAGCTAGTGTGGCAGTGGAAGAGCTAGGAAATGAACCTAGGTGTCGCTGTTGAGCGGCTAGCTGAGGACTGACCCAAGTCCTCAGACAAGGAAAGAGAGGAGAAGAGGAACTTTATTGTTTTGAATTCCATATATATAGAGTCTACAGAAGTGCCCCAGATTGGTCAGCCCGAGACCTCCCCCTAGGCCCAACTGGCCAAGCCCGAACTGACTCAATCCGGAGAAACTGTTTGCAAAACATCCAAACTTTATCTTGTTTATGAAATATAGCAAAATGTTCCCACGGGAAGAACCTGTGCTAGCCACACCTAGGCTCTTCTCAGCTTCTGTTCAATGAGAATCAGGAAACCATCTCCCAGCTTAAAGAATATTATCAAATCAACACTAATTATGACTTTTTATTATTCCCCTCATTCTGTTTGTAATCCAGAGACTTCCCTGTATTTTGTGCTGTCAGGGATCAGATGTGCAAGCTTTTTCTGCCTTCTAAATCATTCTATGAATTATAAACCTGTTTCACAATAAACCATTTCCATTGTTTGGTTGGTTTCAGGTTGGCCTACTTCTTTCAGTTTGCAAGCTGGGCCCTCTCTATTTGACTTGTTATGTTCTCCAGCCATCTGCATTCAGTTCTCTGTGCTGCAGGTTTCTATTTCTTCCTTCAACATATCTTTGGGTTTGGAGAGGGATTTTGGGTAGGATTTTTTGGGGTTTTTTTGTCTAACATTTAGATGTTTAAACAAATATATATGAGGGCCTGGATGGATCCAGAAGACACATAAGGTTTTGCATTTCAGCAGTAAGAAAGCCTGTATGGTTCCATTTAAATATCTAGAATCTAGTATAGAGATTTAGGTTGTTTAGACAATCTCAAGCCAGCAAATCCTCACTTAGTACATTTTTGGCTCTAATACGGCTTTCACCTGTTTTGTTTACCTATGGCTATCTATAAAAAAGTCCTCCCATCTCTCTGAAAAATCCATCCCAAGAAAGGAGTAGGAATTGAGATGAATTACAGATGAATCTCATTTCTGTAATTAACACTGTAGCTATCGTTTTTCCTTTGGTATTTCAAAATTTTTGTGGTTTTAGAATTTCTAGTTTTCTCAAATCTGAAGTGAATTCTGGTGAGGATGCCTTGGCCAGGAGGTTTCTTTAGGGTTCATGTGATATATCACGGTCCGGGAGGGCTGCACAGGCCGGCTCTCCCCCAGACCGGGGTCCCTGGTTCTTGTAAATCCCACCGGGTCTGGGGCAGGCAGCCCCCGAGGTTCTGCAGCATGGCGTCAGTCTTCCAACCACGTCAATTCAAGCAGGAATATAGTGATGCTAGGAAAGAACTGGACTCCATCTCTGTTCTGCTAGAGAGGTTTATTTAGGGTAATGGGGAAAAGGGGTGCAGGGAGGAGAAGGGGGAAGGGAGACAGGGCAGGAAGGAGATGCTAGCAGCTCGGAGATGGAAGACATCGAGCTGATCCAGGCTCTGCCTTTTGAAGGGAAGGAGAGGGGGCAGGGGCTGGCTCTCTCTGAGCTAGTCCCAGGAGGACGAAGGGAAGATTGGCAGGAGGGTACACACCAATAGGTTTTGAGGTACAGCAGAGCATATTTTAAAATGAACCAATGGTACACCGAGTGGGGAAACAAAGGGAGCACATGGAGATCTGAATATTGCATTACTACATTCATGTGAATCTTGCTTAGAGGAAACACATTATTTCATGGTTTCATGGTTTCATTACAACTGGGAGATATGCCCCACTACAGAAAGCAGCTGCTTTGATGACACTGTTGAATAAGCATCTCTTTCTATATCTCATGTCAATAAAACTGCAGACAAAGAAGAGAAGGATCATTGTCCATTAAATATAGACCATGTGACTAAATGTGGGATAGTAACTGATGAAAACCAATTGCATCTGAATTTGAGAATATAAAACATAGGTCTGTTGTGAAGATACCAGGCTGATATGATTATACTCTGTTACTTGATCCACTACAGTAAAAAAGAGAGGGGAAAAAGGCACCAAAAAACTCCATCCGGCTTTAATCTATCTGCAGTAAGTCAGCAGTGATGTTTTTGCATTAAACCAGAAAAAAAAACCCACCTGTGGTTTTTCTCACTGTCTACTCCCTTCTAATATGTTTCTCCTGATGCTGTCTTGGAAAGTTACTGACTGATTTGGATGATTTGCATGAATTTTGGTATTATTTTTCATAATGCTTGATATATTTGTTTCAAGCATGTTATTTCTGCAGTTAACTGAAAAAAATTAGCATTTAAATGAAGATGTTGTTAAATTCTGTCACGGAGAAAATAATGGAACTATTAGTAGAAAATTTTTACTCTGTCTAGACATGATATAGCTGTAAATTAGGCTATGTAAACTAGAACTGAAAAAGCTAAAACACAAACTCAGGGAAACAGAGCATCTTCTTATTGCTATTCAAGGTGTAACCATCATCCAAAAACCAATTACCTTGGTATGTGAAGTTTGCATATGTGTGAAATAAACAGGAGAATCTGCAGCATCACAGCCATTCCCCAACCTCTGAGAAAAAAAGCATCTATCCTCTTGTAATACTAAACATTAAATTTTACTTTTAAAAGTAGGAATGGACCTTTCCATGCCACTAGTGGGAGATTTAAATTGTGCCTTAAATTACTGACCTCTGTAGTTGGACTTTGCTACCAGACATTGTTAAGATGAATGCAAAAATTATTTTCTTCTAAGCATCTAATAGATGAACTGGGAAAAAATGGGGAAAAATTCATAGCAGTCATAAGGAGTCATAAGTAAAAATAAAAGTAATGTTTTGTAAGAGGATATTTCTTTTAGGGTATATTCTGAATCCACTGTTTCTGAGTATTAAATTAGTGGGGAAATTACATTAGCAAAAGTAAAAACAACATTTTTCAGCTTTTTAAAATATATACTATTAAAGCTCTTGTTAATTGGCTACATATCAAATCAAAATTGCCTCTGTGTAGTTTGGTTTACAGAAAAAAGGAAAATACACATGTCAGAACAATCTCTCATCTTAATTGCATGTTCATATATACTAACCAAATCTAAATGCCAGTTAGAAACATTATATCTAGCACACAATCCCAGGTTTAAATTACCAAAATCCAAGATTTTCAGATTCACTTATACTAGAAATAAAACACCTGAATACAGCTTGCAAGTGGGAATACCTTGAAAAAAGCCTCTATGGAGAAAACTCAAGTTGTGACTGAAATACATGTTTCTTTTAAAAGATGAATCATTCAGTGTCTTTTTAGGTGATGTTAGTACTATTCAAGCCGTTAGTTATAAATTATTGATTTTGTAAGGCAGTAAGCCTATTTTAAACTAGACTTTTAGAAGACATCTGTGCAATTCCCATTAATTTGCATAGAAGAGAATCACAGTTTGAAACTCCCTGTAATTTTCAATTGCTTTAGTGGCACCACTGCTGAACACTGCTATCACCCCACACAAACAAAATATTCACTCCCTAAAAAAAAGTGCTTGATCTCAAATTTATAAGATTTCCTCTTAAGAATTCCTCTAAAAATATTTCCTCTGAAGACATTAATTTCCTATGTTTGCATAGCCTTGGAAATATCTTAAAACAAATTTCAGGTCAATGATTAAACTAGCAATCTGTGGTAAAACACATTTCTGACAAGGAAATAAGCCAGACAGCCATACATCTAAGTGGATTTATGAGAATGTAATTCTACTTGAATACCTGAGTAACCATGATTGGACAAGATGGTCTATATCAGTCTCTATTTTACAAGCAAAAAACTGGGTTTGGGAATTTGGGTCTTGCTTTTTTGGGGCTTATTTTTTGCCTTGGTTATTTTGTTTTGCCAGATTCCACACTATCATTACAGGATACCAGTGAGTTGATTAGAGAAAAAATACAATTGTATTTTTCACCTGTCTTAAACACTCAGGGGTTGTTAGACAGCTTAATACACAATTTTTTTTTTTTAAATTATATATATGTTGTTGTACACTCAAGCTACAGCCTTCTTAAAGAATAGGCTTTTATTTACTCAAGGGTGGAGCCAGGATGATTTCTATTGGTTATCCTATGGTATATACAGAATGCAACATTTAACTGATTAGCAGCTACATACATCACATAAATACATGTTTTTTCAGGAGTGTTAAACTGAACAAAAGTCCAGTGAAGTTATAAGCCAAATATCTCAACAGAAAATTATTACTTTTGGGAAACAAAAATATGCAATGCAAATTGATTATCTGAAAGCATTTCATACAAGCCTTAAATAAAAGTTTGTCTGTTTGCAATGTTGAACTTTTGCTTTTCCTAAGGTGAGTAGAACATACTGTACATTACTGAAACAATTTGTGGAACCATATCTAAAGCTTTCAGGTTTTATTCATACACACACAGAATTTCAAAGAAGCCAAAGCATTACAGAGGCAATTACCACTTGATAAAATTGCCAGTTCTAGTTAGGGAAATTTGGAAAATAAAAGGGATCTATATTATTCTAAGAAATACCATGAGAGTTTATTGAAAGCAGACTAGTCTGAATTGGAGGAATAGCATATGATGGAAACAAATAACAAAAGGAACAAAGATATGTGGGTACCTGAACGTTAATTCTACTTCGTTGTGTATCTGGGTGGGTTAAACTGTCTTGAGGAAGTTTTGCCTGAATTAGCAAACTTGACCTTTGTAGTTTGAGCTAGGACAGTCTGTCCAAAAAACAGTGTATATTTTATCTCTATATAACAGTAGACTGTGCCCTCATGGAATACTCACAGTTAATGCTGGAAAACAAAAATTTACCAGCAAAACAATGTAGATTTTCTGATATTAAAAAGTTGTTGGAAGCAGAAATTTAAACCTAGTACAAAATATTAAAACACCCTAAATGTTCACTTAGAAATATTCTTTAACTTCATTAAACTCTATAACACTTTTAGGATCCAATTACTTAAATTCTCAAAGATGTCTCTGCCCAAACTAAGGTCCAAATGAGCCCATAGGCCAAAGTCAATAGTATTGATTTTATTTAACAGTAAATGTGAGGTAAAGAGAGAGATAGGGAAGAGAGAGGGAGGGAGAGAAAATGTGCAACAGAGAAACAGATTAAGTAGAAAGAATATCACTACTCCAGAGATTACAACCACATTGCATGGGACCTCTTCCCAGGAGTTGCAGACTGTATCCATCAAGTGGTGGGAGGAAAATTCCACAAAACACCAGGTCCATGGGGTTTATATTATGTATGCTCAGGCTGGATGGAAACGCCCCCATAGCTCCCCTGGATGATATCATACTGGACCAGAGGACATTTCATGAGCCTTTGATACCTTCTAAGATGTTGCAGCTGTCTCTTTGTCAGGGTTAGTTGAATGATCATGGCCTATCAGGCAAAATGAACATCTTCCTCCATGGGAATGTCCCAGTACTTCAGAGGGGAGTTTTCACAGCTGAGTCATTATGTAAGGGAGTACATTGGCATGACAGGAATTTACCTCACAGGATTCTCTTCTTATCAGCCTCTTCCCTTATCTGGGAATCCACTTTATAGGCTCAGGTGTACCTGCCCTTCTGCACCTGGGAGGACACTGTGTGTATCAGAGCCAGCCCATTGTTTGAACCACTGGCATCAACAGCCCAGGCTCCTGCAGCTCCTGGGTGGTTACTGCAAGTGGTTGAATGTTGGAGTCCTTAACCACTAATGGTCCAGTCTCTCACAAACACACAACTTTGCTCCACCCTAAAATGAATTAGCTTAATTTTGGCCAGGACAATTAAACCTTAAAGATTTTTACATAACAGTTTCTTCATCTATTAAAGAAGCAGTAGAAAGTAGAAAACATATAGTGAGAAACATTTTCCTCTTTCAAATTGGGGTTAGGTTGCCCCTGGATGTGAGGTGTAATGGGCTGCATGATGTACTCTGGACAGATGATAGAAGGGTGTATGGTGGTACTAAGTGATTCAGGAGAGAATTTCCAAAAGCCAATTGGGGATTACTGAAGAAAGTCCTTATAAAAAAATGTCAGCAAAACAAAAATATAGATAAACAAAAAGAAGCACATAGGTCAAAAATATCACAGCTTTAAATATACAGTGTGGTGATATGACCCGCTGGAAAATTAAAAATTTGGATTATAATAAGGGATTCTAATAAAAACATTAGGCAACTGTTCAGAAGCATCCGATAATGGAAATAGGACACCAGATATTATTAGGAGAGGGATAGAAAATAAACTGCAGTCTGCCATTGTGCATTCACACCTTGTGCTGTTCAAGAAAACAGGGAAAAAAGTTGGAGAAAAGCAAGGCTGATTCAAAGTAGAGAAAGAATTCCATGCAAAGAGCTACCGAAATGTAGGAGACTTCAGTACTGGAACAACCAAAGGGAGGGATGTGAATAGCACTGGTATGGTGAATAGGTGACGTTTGTACTCTGTCTCTTACAGAAAAATCAGCAATCAACAGGCTCAAAAAAAAACCCAAAGAGGAGTTTTTTAAAGTCATATACATAAGTTCTGGAATTCCTGATTGCAACACACCTGTAGATACTAAATGTCAGGTTATTCTTTCATTAATTAGGCCAGTGAAGTACTACTAAAGACACTGTCTCTGCCTTGGTGATCTTCTGAAACCTGATTAGAGATTCAGAGCATTTGGAGAAGCTTGGCTCCTCAGTGTCTCAAATCACTCCCCTCATTCTGTTCACTTGCTTTCAGTAAAGGTTCAGGTTCAGTATTCACCACCATTGTTGGCAATGTATTGGACTAAATTGCCAGGTTTTTTTCTGCTCTGATTTATATGCTTTATGTTAATTTGAAATGATGCATTCCATTCTTGTTCTGCTGAGTCACCCGGGCGGGGCTTGCGCGGGAGAGCGGCGGGGCGATTTAGAACCACGCTGAGCAGGTGAGTGCTTCATTCTTGTTCTGCTGAGTCACCCGGGCAGGGCTTGCGCGGGAGAGCGGCGGGGCGATTTAAAGCGTCCCTAGGGAGCGCGGCGAACAGGAGTGGGCAAACAGGGGAGTGGCACGTCTCTGAGGGCGTGGCGTGGCAGTTTGCGCGGCAGTTTGCGCGGCAGTTTGCGCGGCAGTTTGCGCGGCAGTTTGCGCGGCAGTTTGCGCGGCAGTTCGCGCAGGCAGGGCTGCAGGTTTACTGCTGGTGGGGCTTTTAGTTGTTAGTTGTTGTGCTTGGAAGTAATGGTCTTTACACGATCGAAACCTGGGAATGCTACAAGTGTATGTAGCCAAATAGAGCCCTCCAAAAAGGATGTGTCTGTCCAGACCCATTCCTGTGCGGAGTGTTTGAGCCTATCGGCAGTACCAGGGGACGTTGCAGAAGGAGGATGCTTACGGTGTCAACAGGTGAACGACTTGCTTTCACTGGTGGCTGAGCTCAGGGAGGAGGTAGAAAGACTAAGGAGTATTAGGGAAAGTGAAAGGGAAATAGACTGGTGGAGCTCTACCCTTCCATCCTTGAGGGAGGCTCACCAGGAGTCAGAGGACTCCTATGCCTCTCCCTGTCAGGCAATAGGAGGATACCCGGCAGATGAAGGGGAGTGAGAATGGGTCCCCACTCGAGGAGGTGGTAGAAACTCTTCCCTACCCCCTCACCTACCCAGGTGCCACTTCAGAATAGGTGTGAGGCCCTGGATCTAGAAGATCAACTAGAGGACACAGAGGAGAATGATCTGTTCAGTGATCCTCCCAGTCGTGAGTCACCTGTCAGACAGATCACCACCTCTAACATTAAAAAGAAAAGAAGGGTAGTGGTAGTGGGTGACTCCCTTCTTAGGGGAACAGAGGGCCCCATATGTCGACCGGACCCATCCCACAGGGAGATCTGCTGCCTCCCTGGGGCTAGGGTACGGGATATTGCCGAGAGACTACCTGGGCTGATTCGGCCCTCTGATTACTACCCACTGCTGATACTCCAGGCTGGCAGTGATGAGATTGAGAGGAGGAGCATCAAGGCAGTTAAAAGGGAGTTTAGGGCACTGGGTCAAGTGGTGAATAGGGCAGGAGCTCAGGTAGTGTTCTGCTCAGTCCTCTTGGTGGCAGAGAAAAATGACAAAAGAAATAAGAGAGCCCACATTATCAACAAGTGGCTCAAGGGTTGGTGCCATCAGCAGAATATTGGGTTTTTTGATCATGGGGAAACCTTTACAGCACCTGGTCTGCTAGAACCAGATGGGCTCAATCTCTCTGATAAGGGCAGAAGGTTTTTAGCTCATGAACTGGCTGAACTCGTTGAAAGGGCTTTAAACTAGGTTTGAAGGGGGAAGGGGATACAGCTGGGCTCTCTGGAAACAGTCCCAAGGATGGTAAGCCTGAGTTAGGGGTGAAAACAGTAGCCCAGCTGAAGTGCATGTATACTAATGCACGCAGCATGGGTAACAAACAAGAGGAGCTGGAAGCCATGGTACGACAGCAAAGCTATGATGTGATTGCCATCACGGAAACATGGTGGGATGACTCACATAGCTGGAGCACTGCACTGGATGGCTACAAGCTCTTCAGAAGAGACAGGAAAGGGAGAAGAGGTGGAGGGGTGGCCCTTTACATTAGGGAGGTTTTTGATGCCATGGACATTGAAACTAATGATGAAGTTGAATGCCTATGGGTAAAGATTAAAGGGAAGGCCAACAAGGCTGATATTCTACTGGGAGTCTGTTACAGACCACCCAACCAGGATGAAGAAGTGGACAATCTATTCTATAAGCAGCTAGAGAATGTTTCAGGGTCACCAGCCCTTGTTCTCGTAGGTGACTTTAACCTACCGGACATCTTCTGGGAACTTAATACAGCAGAAAAGAGGCAGTCCAGGAAGTTCTTGGAGTGGGTGGAGGACAATTTTCTGTTGCAGCTGGTGAGTGAGCCCACCAGGGGAGAGGCTATACTAGATTTATTGTTGACAAATAGAGATGGGTTGGTGGGAGATGTGGTGGTTGGAGGACAACTGGGGCATAGTGACCATGGAATTATTGAGTTTTCAATAATTGGTGAAAGGAGGGTGAACATCAATAAGACTTTTACATTGGACTTCAGGAGGGCAGACTTTAACCTATTTAAGAGACCTATCCAGAGAGTTCCTTGGGAAGCAGCCCTTAAAAACAAAGGAGTACAGGAAGGGTGGGCATACTTCAAAAGAGAGATCTTGAGGGCACAGGAACAGACTGTTCCAGTGCGACGAAAGACGAGTGGGCGAGGTAAACGTCCATCCTGGATGGACAACGAGGTTTTGAAGGAACTTAGGAACAAAAAGAGGATATATCATCTTTGGAAGGAGGGTCAGGTCTCTCAGGAAGTATTTAAGGAGGCTGCTAGGGCATGTAGGAAAAAAATTAGGGAGGCCAAAGCTCAGTTTGAACTCAATTTGGCAACCCTTGTAAAGGACAATAGAAAATGCTTTTACAAATATATTAATGAAAAAAGGAAGGGCAAGACCGACCTTTGTTGTCTATTGGATGCGGAAGGGAATTTAGTAACTGCAGATGAGAAGAAAGCGGAAGTGCTTAATGACTTCTTTGCCTCGGTCTTTACTGAAAAGACACATGGTGCTCAGGACAACTGTCTTCCTGGGTTGGTAGATAGTGTCAGGGAGCAGAACAGTCCCCCTGTTATCCAAGAGGAGGCAGTCAGGGAACTGCTGAGCTGCCTGGATATCCATAAATCTATGGGACCGGATGGGATCCATCCCAGGGTGATGAGAGAGCTGGCAGATGAGCTTGCAAAGCCACTCTCCATCATCTACCAGCAGTCCTGGCTCACTGGCGAGGTTCCAGATGACTGGAAGCTGGCCAATGTGACACCCATTCATAAAAAGGGTAAGAAGGAGGATCCTGGTAATTACAGGCCGGTTAGCCTGACCTCGGTACCAGGGAAGGTTATGGAACAGTTTATACTGAGTGCTATTACACAGCACCTACAGGATGGACAGGGGATCAGACCCAGTCAGCATGGGTTTAGAAGGGGTAGGTCATGTTTGACCAACCTGGTCTCCTTTTATGACCAGGTAACCCACCTGGTGGATGCAGGAAAGGCTGTAGATGTTGTCTATTTAGACCACAGCAAAGCCTTTGACACTGTCTCCCACAGCATACTCCTGGAAAAGCTGGCAGCCCACGGCTTGGACAGGGCACTCTTTGCTGGGTTAAGAACTGGCTGGAAGGCCAGGCCCAGAGGGTGGTGGTGAATGGTGCTGCATCCAGCTGGCGGCCAGTCACCAGTGGTGTCCCTCAGGGGTCTGTACTGGGACCAGCTCTGTTTAATATTTTTATTGATGACATGGATGAGGGTATTGAGTCTTTCATTAGTAAATTTGCAGATGACACTAAGCTGGGAGCGTGTGTCGATCTGTTGGAGGGTAAGAGGGCTCTGCAGAGAGACCTGGAATGGTTGGATACATGGGCTGAGTCCAATAGGATGAAGTTTAACCAGTCCAAGTGCCGAGTCCTGCATTTTGGCCGCAACAACCCCCTGCAACGCTATAGGCTTGGAACAGAGTGGCTGGAGAGTGCCCAGGCAGAAAGAGACTTGGGGGTACTGGTCGACAGCCGACTCAACATGAGTCAGCAGTGTGCCCAGGTGGCCAAAAAGGCCAGTGGTATCCTGGCCTGTATCAGGAATAGTGTGACCAGCAGGAGCAGGGAAGTCATCCTTCCCCTATACTCGACACTGGTGAGGCCACACCTTGAGTACTGTGTCCAGTTCTGGGCCCCTCAGTTCAGGAAGGATGTGGAGACACTTGAGCGTGTCCAGAGGAGGGCAACAAGGCTGGTGAAGGCCTTGGAACACAAGCCCTATGAGGAACGTCTGAGGGAACTGGGGTTGTTTAGCCTGGAGAAAAGGAGACTCAGAGGTGACCTTATCACTCTCTACAACTCCCTGAAAGGTGGTTGTAGTGAGGTGGGGGTTGGTCTCTTTTTCCGGGCAACAACTGACAGAACAAGAGGACACAGTCTTAAGTTGCGCCAAGGAAAATATAAGTTAGATATTAGGAGAAACTTTTTTACAGAAAGAGTGATAAAATATTGGAATGGTCTGCCTGGGGAGGTGGTGGAGTCACCATCCCTGGACGTGTTTAAAAAGAGACTGGATGTGGCGCTTGGTGCCATGGTTTAGTTTAGTTGAGGTGTTAGGACAGAAGTTGGACTCGATGATCTTGAAGGTCTCTTCCAACCTGGTAATTCTGTGATTCTGTGATTCTGTGATTTTCACTGAAGTCAGAAATTTCAGAGGTACCCTGTTAAACTTGGGTTTCTGCAAAATAATTGTCAAATGGAATTCAACAGAAACATGTAAATCTGTATTTATATGAGCTGTAACATCATTAGCTGTCTAATTACATCTGCTGCAGGAGTTTTAAAGTTTTCAGTATAAACTTGTCACATATGAAAATAAAATTTGTGGCCCAATTTAACTATGTACTTAACAAGTATCTGACATGATAAAGCTTTTTTAAAGCCAGATAAGTTAGAAAATATCATTAGGTATTTTTTTACCTCAACTGGTCCATTTCCCTGATGACATATCATTAGAGTTTCCATAAAATGAGGAATGCAGAACGAGACAAAGCTTCAGAAAATGAAACAGTATTCAGGTACAAGCTCTGACCTTTCTTACTGTGAAAGGCAAAGTGTCTTAAAATAGTCATAATAATCTTGATTTTTAAACTTGTTCCTAGGCGTTATATTGACACTGTAAAGAGGCAGTAGAGTTTACAGGTTTATTCTCTCCGCACAGAGAATACATATACCACCATAACTTTTACATTTCAAAGAATGCAGATATACTAGGGAGTGAAAGGACAATGAAAGATTATGACATAGCCTTTGATGGCTGAATTTGGTCCATCTTAAGCAATCTTTCCATTTGGTGTCTCTATTTTAAGCAAATGCAGGATATGCAAGAGAAATATCAGAGTTATAAGACTAGATATGACAAAATAGTTTAAGTCATTCCAATTTCTCACTTCAGATGCTAAATTGGACACACTGTATTCTTTATTTCTATGTAACAGATGGAATTCTGGTCCTCAGTCTGGAAAATACCAGTGCCCATCTGGGACGACTCCATCCCAGGAAACCTTTCACCTTTCGCAAAGGCCATGAGGGTAGAGTTCTACTGCTGAGCTGCTACCTCTCCATTTCCTTTCACATATTCTTAGTATAGTATTAACCTTTGTGCTATTTCTCAATTGCTCGTTCAGCTTCCAAATTGTAAGAGGATTCAGCATACCAAATATCATTAGACCTTTGATATTCCCTTCCAGGCTGACACTACAAATACAGTTAAAGTTTCACAATTCTGTGTATCTAGCTACAAAATACAAACTTGCCCTTCAACAACTCAGCCAGCTGGAATTCTTTCTACTCAGTCCATGACTGAGCATACAGAGTCATGGTTGAGCTTAGCCACCACTGAACTCAACAATAACAATGTACAATAACATTGTAGGAGGCATAGTCCCTCAGTCTGACTTATGAGCCATGCTTGAAGAAGCTCCTCTTCCCTACCATGGTGGGAAGATGGCTGGGGGTAAAATGAGAGAAAACTGATAAGTTATATCCACATTCTAACAGAAGTTGTTACAGGACAGCAATTGCAAGGTGAAATGCAGTTGCTACTTCCTGGATGGAATGTGGTTTGCATGCATGAAATCTGTTCCATGATAATTCTCCACATACACAGCCTGCAACATTAAGCACATGCTGAGTGAAGAAACAGAGAGTGGAGCAGAGAGGAAACACCATGGCCAGGCTCAGTTTTAATCCTTGCAGGGATGGGACTGAGATGGTCTCATGTATCTGACACACCACACAGCAGCTGCCAGCCAAGGGCATTTCCTGCTGCTGAACCAGCAGCTGTGGGGATATCACTCTCTGCAGATGAACTTAGCTCATTATAATCTAATTGTAATACTAACTCACACCTCCATCCCAGTTACCTGGCCCAGAGACATGACCATCACCAACAATGCCCTCTATATTTCATTGGCTAAATCTTTACCAGTGAAACAAGAGAATTTTACACCAATCAGTAACGAATGTATGATGGAAGATAATTAGTTCCACCAAAGTGTAAAGAAATAATATAAAAGTGAGTGAGGGATGGAGAGAATTTAGGGGAGTAACTTCTGGGATCAGTCAACTGGCTGAACCTGTCTTCTCTTTCATAGGGACATCTGTTGGGTAAGAACCTTCCTGTATAAGCACTAAATTATTAACTGGAGCTTTCATTGTTGATTAGAGCTTGTCTGAATATCGCTATTAATAAACACACTATTATCAGTGTGTTTATTAATAAAGTCTGTTACTCTGAGAACGGTTTAGCGTGAGTCTCTCAAGGGCAATAGCAGTCAATGGCAGCAGCTAACATACTCAATGAAACTGAGGAGATCTGGGAGAGGGTAACTCTTTCGAATTTGTGATAAGAGATTTGACTCCAATACGCTAGCATCTCCCTGAACAATCCTTGAACTGCCTTCTGACACAAAACACTGCTCAGTAAAGTCCCCATAACAGGACACTGACAGACTGGTCAGACAGAAGGGGCTTGGCTTTCTTGGGGATTTGACAGACCAATCAAACACAGAGTACAAGGAAACCCCCTTTCACATGAAATCATGAAGCTCTTTATGACTTTTCTCCAAAGAAGGCAGAATTGTAAAATCCCCTTAAATGCAGAAATACTTCCGCATCCTTGCAGGAAAGATAATCAGCAAAACACAGAAAGTCTACACCATAGACAGATCATGAATTTCAGTGTTTCAGAAATATAAAATCATATCTGCTAGCCTAACCTGTGCACACGCTGTTTGGGTAAACACCTAAAATTGGATTTCTAACACAGATTGTCTTTTCTGCTGTTCTTCAGCTATGGAGTTTGGACAATTAGCTTACACTAGACACCTGTTCTCTGATGGCCACAAGATCTCTATTAACTCTGTATTAAAAGTCTCTGTCACAGGCTTTTTGACTTGCATGTGTGAGTTAAGTTATCCTTACAATACAGAACTCTGCTTTCAAAGGGGGTGAGAATAAAGGAGTTCAACTTGATTGTGAGCATGAAGACTTTATAAAATGATAAACTGAACATCATCTCACCCATTACTCATAGCTTCAAAGAAAGAACCATGTTGTACTATTCATAGATCATAGGCAGTGAAGTATAAAACTACAGTACCATCCATAAACCAGCCATGTAAACATTTCATGAGCCAAGACATCCAGTTCAATTGCTTTTCAGATGTGGAAGTAACTTACAAAATCATATCCATATTATGACTGATTTGGATGTTGTTTTAATATAGATAGATCCTCCTATAATACTACCAATTTTTAAAAGGAAGTTATAGTTAACTGTGAGGAAGGACATTATTAACTTCTTCATGAGTGTATGCATTTTGCATAGCCTCACACCTTCATTGTTATCTGAGCTGTGATACATCCAGGAAATTCATCACCACAGAAGATGTTAGCTGCTATTTCACACACTTTTTACTACATTCTTTCTAAATTTTTACTACATCATATAATATTTTTAGAAATATAAACTCAGAAGTTAGGTATTTATGAAAGAAACGAAACAGGTTTTTATAGGAATTACGTTTCCTCATGAAATATAAATATTTAGTGACATTTCAGTTTTCTAATATCTGCATGCTTTCCTGAGGAGTTAATCTTTACAACATTAACATCAATATACAGTCATTCTGCAATGTATGCATTATATGACATGATGATGTTAGACTATTAACATTTCATACAAACTCTTTGACAATTGAAAATATTGATTTTTATTGGTTGCTGTGCTCTCTGTGCCAGAATTCTTGCAAGTTCTTGTGAGCATTTCAGAACCTATGACTTGCTCTGCCACGTGCTTCATCACTTTCAGGGGTTATTTGCAGAAAGTCTTCAAGAGTGTTACACATCAAAAGTCAGAGAGTGAACTTTGTGAGCCTTCAACCCAGGAAAGCAACAGCATAATGGAAAATTATAAAACACACACAAGACTCCAGAGCCTGTTTGACCCTTCTGTACTGGGACCTTTTCAGCACTCAGAAACAACTGTGTAAAGTAAAGAACATGCTGCTGCATCTAAGGGGTTCCTAGGTCTGCTTTGGTTAAAAGTTGGTTTGTAAGGACACATAGTTATGATTCCCTGTTTGAAAGCATTGAAAGCATTACAGCATTGTGAAAAAAAAGAGGGTATGATCATCACAGGATAGCACATCTCCTGTATAGCAGCTTTGCTTATTATTGCTTCCAATTACATAAAAGGGCTGAAAGAAACATCCCTCTGCAGTACTGCTCTTAGTATTTTCAGTTCAACATAATCAGTCCATTAATTTACATATCTAGAAAATTTTATAAAAGCGTACCATATATAAGATAGAATGTCCTTCTACCATAAGATTTATTTCATAGATATATCACCCTATAGAGGAACTCTAATAAAGTGTTTACCCACAGACCACGTGGTCTCCACCTGGCATGCTTTCATGAGGTGATAATACGGATGAAAAACTGGCTGTTGCTTTAGGGAAAATCTGTGTAGAATGTGGCCAAGGATGTAACTGAGTAGCATATATTTTGCAATATCTTGGAATGACTTAAACCAGATTGGTGCAATTAAAAATAAACACCACCACAACCCCCCCACCCCCAAAAAAACCCAAACCAAGAATACCCCCCAAAAAAACAACAATAACTTAAATTCAGAAGCAGCATAGATTTGGCACAAAATGCATCAGCTGAGACAGCAATTTTTGTGACTAAGAAGACCCAGCTCAACTGCCTGAGGTTCCAGTATGGATATTCTGACATTGCACTGTGGTTTTTGGGCTAAACTGAGGTCTCTCCAGTCTCTACACATTCAGGAGAAGGGAAAAAGTATATGCATATATGTTGTGCTCCTTAGGAAAGTGCAAAAATTTCCAGCCTCTTGTATTATGATGTGTTCCTGCTGATATGTTGAGGACAGGATTCTATCTAGCAGCTAAGAGCTGCTGTTATTGTTAACAAAGTATCAGATGAGTTCATTACAGCAGTTAAACTAAACCATTCAATTTTAATACAGAAGAGAGCATATAGCTATGAAAATGTGTTCTTTTAAAACAATTTGGCTCTGTGCTGAGACTTAAGCTGTCAGTTTCACTCTAAAGCCCATTTTTACATTGGGATTATAAACCCTTAGAAATGGAAATGTTGACATAGCCCTGGCTATAACAACTCTAACAGTAGCTTCTACAATAGCCTGTAAAAGCAACTATTCTAACTAAAACCCCTGTTTATTTCTTTATGTTATAAGGTGCAACTTCTGCTTGTAAGTGAAATAGATTAACTTCTAAAGTATGCAATACTGATGAAGTAAAGTAGGTGAATGAAAGTAGGTGCAATGAATAGTACTTTAAAGTATTTATACTCAGCATATTAAATACTCTTAATATTTCAGTCTATTTAAGACCGTCCTTTAACAAAGTTATGTCTGTTCCTCCCCTTAAGAAAACTCTCCCATGAAGCCCAGTGTATTTTTATGTTATGATTTTATCAGACAGCACTGAATCTGTAAGTCTACAAGACCATGCTGTAAAGATAGGGAAGATCCAGTCCTAACCATGCACAGACAAACTCGTTATTCTGACGTTATGTAAACAGTCATCTTTACAGTACTTTCATTACTCATGGGATTTTCACCATTTAAATGCACTTGACTGCTTTGCTTGACTGTATCTTGTGAGGATGGTAAAAAGTAAGGTGGAAAAGGGTAAAGAAGGACAGACAGTGATAGATATATCTATTTCATGTGAGGGTCAGTCAAGCAATATTTTCACTGAGGTTTTGTTTTTAACTGTAAAAATACAGTAGATAAGGCTTATTATAGGAACAATCGTCTGATTGAAATGATAAAAACATCTATAGATATAAAACCTCCATATTTTTCATTAACAGTATCAAATTAAGGACAAATAAGAATACATAAGAAAATTGGCATTCATCTGATTATACATTAGAATCTATAGTCAAACACAAAACGATAACCAGATAACTTTTTTTATCTCAATATCTCTATATGGATGTCTGCCAAACATGCCATGGAATGTCTGTCCTCATGAATTCTGTCATGAATCAAGGACAGAAAAAAAATGTTATAGAATTAACGTAAGCAAATATATTCATATGGAGAGAGAAAGAAACCATTTTTACTAAATGTACACATCCCAATCATATAGATTGGTACATAAATATTACAGTTTTAGTGTTTTGATTCTATATTTGACTTGAAACCTATTCCCATTAGGTCAAAGGCATTTTTCCATTATTACTTTCAAGTTAGAAAATTCTTTTGTTTAATTATTTCAATTTCAATACTAATATAAGATCCTCCAATTTAAGTGAAGAGAAACTCAGAATATATTCTTTTATCACCATTTGTCTCAAGTAGACAGGGATGGAATAGAGGCCAGTATAGGAAACTATAGTTAGGTAAGTCAGCTGTGATTCAACCATACAATTTATAAATATTTCAATTAAAGCTTTCCCTAAGAAAGCATTGAACCTAAGTGAAGAACTAGATACATTTTCCATACAGTGCATTCAGAGTGTGTTAAAAGAGCATTCATTTGTGCCACTAGTTGGTAGCCAGGCCAGTTTTTGAGGAAGGCAAGCTGTGTACTGAGATTGGTACAGGTGCCTCAGCAAGGAATCCTGCTTCAGTCTTAGCAAAGCAAGCAGGTCCATGCAGCCTGCAAAACTGGCATTGCTGGGCCACTTGTTGCTGGAACCAGCATCACCTCATTCAGAATATAAATTCAGGTCACACAGCAGAACACTGCTGTACCATGTAGCAGCCCTCATGCTTGAGCAGACCTCACTGGGTTCAAATGCACTCTGTTCTCTATATTGCAAAAAATCTGCAGTTTTCATTTGGTTTGTGTTCTGTGTCTTGATTTTTAAGTAGTTTTAGATGGCAAAGAGGAATGCTTCATGAAATACAAAAAAAAAATTGAAGGCAAAATTCAGTTGTTTGCTTTCTATTTTTATTTTAATTATAACCCTCTTTCCAAGTGATTAATGAATATCAAAAATAAAGCATACACACATAACCATACAAGCTTATTTAAAAATGCAATTTCTGAAAAAGGAAAATAAATTTTAGGTCCCTTCTGATGGTAATTCTGTAAGTAATGCTAAGTAAGAATGGCTCAGAATGCAGTTCAAATGGATTATCTATGTGTTCAATAACTTTCTAGTAATTGCAAGCTTCTGTATTTTATGTTCCAGTATACACAGGTTGTATGCTTTTCATATTGATATTTTATACAGTCAAACTTTGAACAATGAGTACTGTTTTTACTTTTACTTTACTTTCTGCAAAATGTCAAATGTCATTTAAGGTGTAAAAGTAAAACCCATATTAAGGTGTAATTAATAAAGTAACATGATTCATTTTAATGGAGTGAGAATTTCACTTCATGTTTTTTTAAAAGGTTCAGGTTAGCATTCTCAAAATCAGTGGTAGGCTTTGAAATGTTAACAAATGCATTATCAATATTTTTGAAGAATCTGAAGTATGTCTTACACACACTGTAAGAAAAAAATTATTCATATAACAGTGTTTGTGTTAATATTTTTAACTAACAGTCCACAGCTCTACATGCATGCACACCAGAACTCCAGTACTTAACAATTTTCAAAACTTCAGTAGTTCACCAAAGTAAATATAAACTCATTTCTCTTTTGGGAATTTCAAACAAGGTTTTGCACTAAATTAAATTTAAGATTTCAATCACATACACAAGTGTATGTTTATCAGGACCGTGCTGAAAGAGGATGAGACATTGTTTTGAAGTTTTAGATTAAATACCTGACAAAGTCAACTGGTGAAAAATATAGTTCAAAAACATCTGTGCATGGTAGTCTCTGCATTGACTTCAAAAAAGTGAAATGCATATCATAACTGAGTAGTGCAAAGGTATTTAGCAATTTGAATATCTGGGACAAAGTAGTCAGCTTGTATAAATCTGCTTGGTTCCACTGCTATCACAGAACTCATGATGATTAACACTATCTAATATTCTTGCATTAAGTATTTTGCAGCTATGGCAGTTTACAATGGTGTTTTACAAGTGCTAGAAAAATTCCTTATACCTGCCCCAGCCAAGATTTCATATGATAGACACAATCAGTACTCTGAAAATTTAGTAAAATTATCACAGAATTACAAAATGAGTCAAATTAAGTTGGAAGGGATCACTGGAGTTCATCTGGTCCCACCTCTCTGCTCAAACAGGATCCCCTAGAGAATGTTACCCTGCACTCGCCTTTGTTGAATTTTAGGAGGTTCCTGTCTGCCCATCCCTCCACCCTGTTTTTATCCCTCTAAATTGCTGCACAGTACTTGGAGGGATCAGCTGATCTTCCCAGAATTGTATCATCAATTGCAATTATCATAATTATGCTCTTACGAGACAGAAACTCCCCCATTAAAACCTTATGAAACGTCGTACATACGTAATATGAAACGTAGTACATACTTATCTACCTTTGGCAAATTCTCTTTATATCTTAAATGCAAACATATTTATGGCTTTATGCATAACTGTATCTAAACATGTATCTTTTTCTCTCTTGTTTTGTAATCTTATTTTTTGTGTCTATGCAAAATATGAGAATTTTTTCTTGCTGTACATTTTTAGCAATGAAAAAAAGAGATCATCACAGCAAAAATAAAGCTCATCTGCATCCAGCACCTGCTAAAGCAGGCTTGCCTATGCTGTCAAGTTCTCCAGAAGGCATGTACAGATGAAGAATAATGAAGATTTAAATGTGATATTTAGTTAAAATAAAAATAATGGAGCACAATGAAGAGTTTCTTTTAAAACATTAATGGCAAAAGGCAGTGCAGAAGCTATATCAACCCATAACAGGAGTTATGGTCACATCAAAAACAGGGATGTGGACAACCAGAGGTGTTTAATGCTTTCTTTACTTCTGTCTTCAACATGGATGATGGACCAAGGGGGTTTCAGTGTCCTGAGCTGGAGGACCATGGCTGTGAGAATGACCTTGATCCTGAAATTGTGTGGGATTCTGCTGCTCCAGCTGGATCCCTATAAATCTGTGGGGACTGATGGGATTCATGTGATAAGACCTGAGGGAATGGCCTGAAGTTGTGCCAGGGGAGGTTAGGTTGGGTATTAGAAAAAGTTTCTTTCCCCAGAGGGTGGTTGGGCACAGGAACAGGCTCCCCAGGGAAGTGGTCACAGCACCAAACCTGACAGAGGTCAAAAAGCATTTGGACAACACTCTGAGGCACCTGGTGTGACTCAAGGGGACATCCTGTTCAGGGCTGAGTTCAACTTGATGATCCTTGTGGGTCCCTTCCAATTCAGAATATTCTGTGATTTTGTGGTTAACTGTGACTCTGTGAAAATGTATTAACTATATCTAAAACAAGAAGTTGATACTAAAGTTGATTTCCCTGAAGCTAGAATAAACAGTGTTTTCTGCCTTACAAAAAAAGTCAGAAGTTCTTGACATGGCATAAACTAGCCAGACCTAACAAAGACAGGTTTAAAAATATATATCTGGGACCTAAGGGGGCTGTCATAATTTAACCCCATCTTGGCCCCACACAGCCCCTCTTTCACTCCCCATCCCCAGTGGAATGAGGGAAAAAAACGGAAGAGTTAAAAGTGAGAGAACTTCTAGCTTGAGATAAAGACAGTTTAATAGGTAAAGCAAAATCCGTGCACACAAGGAAAGCAAAACAAGGAATTCATTGACCATTTTCCATGGGCAGGCAGGTGTTCAGCCATTCCCAGGAGAGCAGGGCTCCATCACTTGTAATGGTGACTTGGGAAAACAGATACCATTACTCTGAACACCCTCCCCTTCCTCCTTCTTCCCCAGCTTTTACTGCTGAGCATGATGCCATATGGTGCAGAATTTCCCTTTCGTTAGTGGGTGTCCGCTGTTCCAGCCGTGTCCCTACTCCTTGTGCACCCTCAGCCTCCTCACTGATGAGATTCCAAAGTCTACAGAAATATTCACTTTGGCTAACATTTGTGACTATGGAAGAAACCCAAGTATATCCCTTGGATAACATGACAGATTAAGAAATTTGTTATGTAGCTGATGCACCCATTCAGTTCAGGTTCTAACATTAATTTCACTTAGAAGTAGAAACCAAATACTTTTTCTATTTGAATATTATTCCCATATTTTAAAGCCTAATTTGATGAAAATGTAGATGTTGTTCAGTTGCTTTGATTTTATTTTCTTCAGCCAATTACTTTTTTTAAATTCTTCTGTACTGTTAACTCATGTTTTTATAGTGCAAAATGTTTCAGCTGTAGATTAAAACAAATGTATAGTCTCTAAGTTAAAGTTGGTTGGTGGTGTTTTTTTGGACAGGAGTTATAAAGTAACTCTTCTGTATTTAGCATGCCACAGATCAGTGTTAAGCTGTCACATCCACAGAACTGTGTTTTTTCATTTAACATGTGTTATATTTTGCTGGTAAGAAGCTGAGTTCTGGCTCTAGCAGAATTGTCTTACAGTCAACAAAGCAAAACTCATTTAATATAAAACTATTTCTTTACTTTTGAATTATTAAACAACCTGGTTTATGCTATGTGATATCCTCATCATGTTGATACACCTCCCACATCAAAAGCTGTCACAAGCACATTCCAGCAAAATGCAAATATAACTACAACAATATGATAAAAAGTAGACTTAAAATATACATATCTACTACCTAACATTTCTCCTACAAGGAAGAAATTGCCTTTATGGGCTATTTTGAGCTGTTTTGAATAGCTACTGTTTATATTTCATATCTGTATAATTATACAACACGAAAATGAGACCTCACAACAAACACTGTGCAGTAATTAATTTCACCTAGCAGCAAAGTTTTAGTATTCGAACACTGATGTATAAGAGACTGGAAGAATTTATGCCGACCTTTAACATCACTGTAATCACTCCACGATGAAGATGGCCAAAAAAAATTGTCTTGTTTAGACATCTCCAGAAACAGAACAATTCAGCAGTTGTGTGCACATACACCCTGCACCTCTTTTGAGAACAGTAATAAAGGCACTGTAGGTAACATTGACCTCATAAAACCATACACATCTGAAATTTCCAGCACAAATGGATGCTGTCAAATATTGAATCTACTTTCAGATGTAATCCATCTCACTAGTCTACTGGTCCCTTAGATTCTGCTAGTCTTTACAAGAATTTTAAAATGTGAAAGCATCCTATAATGTAATTCCACTACACAATATTTAGAAAGACAACAAATTTTGAAATTTTCTTTATGGACAGGAATAAAGGAACAATGAAAAATAGAAGCTGAGGTATTTGTATGGTAGATAGACCTGATTTCAATCAAGTGTGTATCTATCACACCCCTCATCTTTTGAAGTGGATTCCTTTGGTGCTGCCATCCTGACTAAATGTTCTCACGACACATGGAGGGCAAATTCTCTGTTATGGAAAGTGTATCCCTGTTAAGTCCAAACTATTAATGCTATTGAAATTTGGGAATTTTTTAACCCAGTTTCAGGTGATACGGCATTGAAATTTCATGACATTTTTTTCCCACCAACATAGCCACTGAACTAAAATGACTGAGAGCTGCTTCAATGTATATGCTTAAGTGGCTGCAGAGGCAGTGCTCTGCCACTCCTCCTGCTACAAGAGCCATTGTCACTACTGCACTACTACAAGAGCTCTGTCACCCCTGCTGCAGAAACATGGAAGCTGATGGTGCTCACCCCATTTGAACCCTTGCAGCAGTGGTTTCCCCTCCTGCAGCCATTTTCCTTTCTCCCAGTAGTAAGACTTTCTTTTTAATAAAATAGATATTAAAAATGTGACTCTGATCACAAAGAGATTTTACCATCTTTATTTAGATTTCTAAATAAATATGTGAGTTTGAGGAGGTCTTGCTAATGATATTTCCCATTCTAACTCAATAACCCTTTCCAATTTGGAAATTTCAGTGTATGATTGCAATGCTTTATAAAAATACATATCAAAATTACTCAGAAGGTTTTCTCCTTTCTTTTCACAAGTAACCTTAGATTTCTCTTTCATTTGACTGATCTTTATCCAGAAGTAGGGAGATTTCAAACACATAAACAAACCAAAAAAACCAAGAGCAAAGCAAGCTTCTTTACTACCCTGAATTTAGCCAAATATGAGGTACATATTTGAAAATCTATCTGGCTGGTAAAATACAGTAATTTATAATCTAAGAGCCAGGCAAAAAAAATCAAGCTAATCATTACAGTCATCATCACCTTCCACTCATGTGGTTTACTACTGAATACCTACTTTAATATTCGGCTGTATATCAATTTCTCATTCATGATTCTGATTGCAATCAGCTCTGTATCTACTGGTCTTCATTAATGCTCACAGCCATTTTTGAGCTGTAAGGCTTAGATTCCAGCAGAGCAGACACAACACCTAAATTTGTTTTATAGCTGAAATGAGAGAAACCCTACTAATAAATGAAAACCAGATCATCAGATCCCACTGCTATAGCTTTATTTTTAGCCAGGATCTTTTAATATTAATTGTAACAAACCTATGAGGATTAAAGAAAAAAAAAGCTTCTCTCTTTTCCTCTATCTAAATCTTTTGATTTCCCTAATTAACTGTCTAGGTTGGAAGATTCACTGATTATTTGCTTTATCAGTTACATATATATATAGATATATATATATATACTGCATAAACAGCCTTTGAAATGATACTTCAGATTTCCAACTTTCCTTGTTAAATGAAAGACATGGTATGTTTTTAGCCTTTTAACAAGATCTTGGTCATTCTAAAACTGTTGGGTTTTGGTTTTTCTAATAGCCTTATCTTCTTCCTTGCAATTGCAATTGTAAATATAGATTAATCATTATCTGATTTAGGTAAGTGAAATAAAGCAAATTTATTTTGCTTTACCCAGGATTTAGTGGTTTGTTGCAACTTGTTTACCAAGATCCAACACTGAGTCACATATATTCTGGTTTAAGTAACTAAAGAGACGGGCTGAGACAAGATGTATGTATTAAGAGTAAATAAATATATCCTTAGTATTTATTGCTATGCAATACATCATTAATACTGAATGTCTCCAGTGGAATATTTTATTCTTTATTCAGAAAAAGAGACAAAAAGCCTGATTCTGACTTTGTATATAATCAGGTTAAAATCAGTCCGCATGTAATAAGAATCAACATTTTTCTCCATTTACAGTAATGACTACCATAAGCAGCTTGCATAAAATGAATAAATGTATCTCTATAGGGCAGAGGACAGCTATGCTTCCTCAGGGGCTCAAGTGGAGGTGCAAAGTACAAAAATGTAATCCTTAGTGAAGACGTCCAGCACCCGTATATTTGTTGAAAAATATCTATTCTCTCCCTACATGTACCCCACTACACAAAAATCCAATCAATGAAACAACTCTGAGAACGTATACTTTAGACAATCTATGTAACTAGTCTTTATAGTAGTATTTTTCACTGTTTTTCAGAGATCCGATGCCTGTCTTGGCTTTTACTCCCTGGAAAGCATCGGGCCATTTTAATATTTTGAAGTAATTTGGGGGGCAATAAATAATAGCATTATACAGAATAATTTTTATGTCATTGTGCTGAGAATTATTTTTCTGTCCTCACTGTTGGTTAAGATCAAATATTGACTTGTATGGAATATATATATCTACAAAGAATAGTTATAGATATATATATTCCATGTTCCATTATACAAACAACAAAAGCTGAAAGCTTCAGTAAAGAAATACTGTATTCAAAATTTTAGGAATAAATTTGTTAATGATTTTACTGAGCTCTCTCAAGCAACTATTCCTCTAGGTCTAATGACCTTAAAGGTAAGTTACAGCTTTGTTACTGCTTTTGATTTCCTGCCTTTGAAAGAAACATTTTTTAAATCTATTTTTATTAGATTTTTGATTCCTTTCCCATGTACTTCTCTATATTATAGGTGTTCATAACTATGAAGCAAGTAATGAAAATAACAAATCAAGACAGAAATCACAGACAGAGCTACACATCTCATTACTTTTTCCTCTGATAATGAGACTGTCTTGATTTCAGTTACTAACATGTGGACTGGTACTCAACATTGTCACATAAGTCACACATCATTTGTACTTTTCCAGATACCATGGATATTGAAATAATATTTTTTAATGGATGGGTGAAACTATTGTTCTACCACTCTATGAGGCAAGCCATGTGAACACACAGGAGCCAAAGCTTATGCTAAACATCACCCCATTATGTAAACAGTACCATAAATTAGAAACTAAAGGAAGGAAAAGAATCATTGCAAATATGAGGATCAGTACCTAACTGAAGACAGCAAAGCGTCTAATTGATAAATTTACTAAGTCCTGCCAAAATATTTTGAAGACTAATGAATAGCTGGACACTTCAGGTAGGAATATGAGGAAAGGGAAGCAACAGCTTGGAGCTGATATACTGCAATCTAAATAATCTGGCTTTCTTCGTATCCTTATTAAAAAACACAGCCAGAACTGTGAGTTAAAAATAGGCAAACATCTGGAGAATAACAAAATCTTAAAACTCAGAAAGTAAAACTTTAAAAACAAATAATAGTGCCAGAGAAACAGAACTGCACATTGATACTACAAGCAAAAATAGAATAGGTGAGGGGAAACAGTAGCCAAACTATGTCAAGATCTTAAATAGGCTCACAAAAAGGTCTCTGAGCAAGTTCTAACATTAGCTCAGTAAGAATTGCCATGTGAAGTAAGATTCCAAGTGGAATGCAAAAGAAAGATGCTGATAAACAGCAACGTGTATAAACTCAGGGATAAGTAAGCAATATGTCCCAGAGGAAGTTTCTAGGTATTTTCTTTTTTCACGACATAAAAGTATGAAGAGCATTAGGAGCACTTTGATTACATTGCCACAATACTGAATGTTTTGGAAACACACAAACATATTAAGCTCTAAGGAATAATCATTGCAAGCAAAGTGGTTATTCTCTTGTTCCAGCAAAAGTTCATCAGAATGCTGTGCAAAAGAGGGACATAGCCAGGATCAGAGTGTGTTTTAGTCATGCTTCCATCTGGACACATAAAAGGAACCCCTGTAACTCTGAGTTAAGCTATTCATGCAGTGCAACTGACCTGCTGGAAGTACTCCAAAAGGCATGCTAGACTACAGCTGATAATTTTGTTCACAGCCACTGAGCCATACTGACAGGCATGAGGGAGGGCAGACTGCACTATGGCCTTTGGGAGATGGTGACTGCTCTCACAGATCTCCGTGGCTTTTCAACTCCTTCTCGTGACTTGTAACCCACAGAACATCAAATGCCTGTCTTCAAAGGGGAACCAAATACTGTCTTATGAGAGCTTATTCAGCACAGGTAGAACAGTGAACAAAGGAATAAGCAAGGAATGAAAAAAAAAAGACAAGCAGAATTTTATTTCAAAAGGAAAGTGAAGCAAAGACTTAGGTTCTCCATTCTACAGTGTAAGTGGATGTGTATAATTCCAAATGCAAGTTCAAAGTTTTATATAGTTGATCATGACAGTTAAAACATTCATGTATGCATGTTCATTGGGTTGTGTCCATCCATGTCTCTAGGAGAAAAATACAACATACTATTCAAGGAAAGGTACTAATATAGAGATTTTAATGATTAAATAGAGATGTGTTAAAACTATAACCTATCAACAGCTTACCTACAAAAATAAAAGAGTCTCTCTCTACCAGCTTTGCTTTTCTAATTAGCTGAATACTTGTCAAGAATGATTAATGAGCAATTGATTATATCTTGCAGTTAACCTGGGATTAAATATTAAGAAGCAAATCCTGAGTTAAATCTTTGTGCTTGAGAGGCACAAAGATTCTGCAACAGTGGCTGTGGACAAGGACATAAAAGGTACCAAAGGAATTGTAATGAGCAGGTGAGAGCAACATGATTCGGGGGGCAGAATTTTCTTTTTGTGGTTGGTTTAGGCATAAGGCAGGTAACCTTTGTTTCACAAAAGACTGAAAGCTTCTGGAAAGTTGGTGAAGTTTCTCCCATTGTACTCTTCAAATTTCCCATTGTTCCCACTGTCTCTGTCTGTATGAGAAGAAAAGTACTTGTCAGCCTCTCAGAAAAGGCAGAAAGACGGAAAAAAATGCTAAAGGATGTAAATGGTTCTCTTTATATATGTGCTTTGTACTAGGAAGGAATCATACTGCCAATAATCCATAATTTCTTGTCTGGCATAATTTTCAAGTCTCAGAAGCAAATGACATGTGAAATAAAGTACAGTGTCCAGTATAGCTGGACAAATATTTAGAAACTATACTATGGTGACTATATCAATACAGATATTGAGATAAAATAGAATATACAAACCTTTTCCTTTTTTCTAGTTTCAATGTTTTTTATAGATATACTTGGAGATTCCCTAGGCAATTGTTCTGTATGATGCCAGGAAATTAAACAACAATCTCCACTCAAGAGCAGGTTCCACTGCTGAAGTAATCAGACATACCTCATCCAAATTAGTGAAGTAGTTTTATTTCCATCAGCATGGGATCCAACTCTATTTCTTGACTCTTCCTCCTCCTCCTCCACAATTTTTTGTTCTCTTTACACTGTGTTCTTTCAATATTGGTAAAGAAATTATTTTATTTTCCTCCACCTGCCATGTATAATTTTGACTTGGCTCGGTCTGCCAAAACAATACAGTCACAATCTCTGGTGATGTAGAAATGCATCTTAAAATTAACTATGTCCTGCAGCAGCAAAAGGTTTCTCTGCCAAATTATATATACAGCTCAAATTTTAAATATCAGTTTGTCCTCTCTCCAGCTGGCCTGTCAAGGGCATGATTTTAGCCTTATTAAACATGAATTCAGTATTTTTAATCATATGTTATTCTGGTAGAGCACACCAGGGCTTTTGCAGAAAAGATGTTTTTCTGCACCAGACAGAAACTGCACGAAGTCAGACATTGACAATTGAGAGAATGTGATCTGATGACATTATTCAGTGAGTGAGTCAGTGCATCTACTCAGGCATGAAAAAGAAAGGATCTGTGTTTTAATGCGGTATGTACTGTCACAGGATTATCAAAGGAAACACAAGTGGGTGACAATGTGCAGCTACATTAAATCCCTTAGCATTTGAGTTCCTCAGTGCTGTGCCTTGTAAGCAGAACAGAGAAACCTTTGGAGCACCAGCAGCATGTGGCACAGCCTGCATAAACTAAAGCACAAGTCTTTGTGAATGCAAATCTCTTGTGGCAAAAGTGCAACTGTTCTGGCCCCGTGAAATTAGTGTCTAACTGCAAAGTTGAAAGTCCACTTCATTCTAAGATTCAACCTGTTCTGCTGTTGACTGTTTTGTGATGTTGGGATTTTTGCTCTTAATGACCCTCTTAATGAACAAGATTTTTATGGCAGCAAAAAATGCCATTCGGCCCCCATGTCTTGTAATCTGTAATTAATCAAATGCCATAAAAATTTATAGTTCTTTAGAGGTTGTAATTTTTTCTGAATGTACTGAGAGGAACACACTGAGAAATTAATTTTATGCAATATAGCAGATTTCAAACATCCAACAAAATAAGTCGCTATGTTTTGGAAGTGGGATGTATGCTCAGGCACAGATGGTTACTTTTTCCCTTTAAAAGAAATCTCTTGAAGATCCACAATAATAGAGAAAAGCAGTTCTCTAAACTATCAGAGAACACTCTATAACAGGTCACTGCTCTTCTTGTCCACTACGCGCTCCTGCTGTCATGAAGTTTATTTAAGTAGATTGAAGAACATAACTCTTGTAAATGTCTGTTTCATCCTCTGTTAATTTGAAAAAAAGATATTGACTTGCTAAAAAGCAAAAGGGAGAGCAGAAGAAAGAAAGAGAGAGAAGGAGGGAGGGGCCTGAATGCTACTATTCTTCTGCCTTGTGTTTCTCTTTTCCCTGCATTTGTAAGGTCATTCTATAAAATCAGGTTTTACCAGGCACAATTAAGTAGCATATCCATTTTCCAGTAATTTTACTTGACCTCCCCCCTCTTTTTTTTTTTTCTCCTCCAGGTAAACCAAATAGAGCAAACAACTAAAAAAAATGTTTAGACATATCATTCTGGTAAATGGAAGTTGCAAGTTCAAGTGTCACATTCTCTTTGTGGTTTTAACCAGAGTCTCACAACACACAATTGCAATACACCCATTATGAAGACACCCTGAATGGTACAGAGAAAGGATTATACAACAGTTTTCAGCCCAGGTTTCCAACTTCCAGAGTGGTTGAGATACACTTGAAAACGTGGCCAAAGATTCTAGAAAGAGTAATGTAGGCAAAGAATAATAACTGCAAATGAACTCATGGAAGTTTAGAATCCTTTAATCTGAGATGGGGATTGACTGGGATTAGAAATTCTGACGGATAGGCTCTACACTTAAGAACAGCATAATTCCCGTATGATTTAAGGCACTGAAAACACATGGTGATGTCTTCCAGGCCACTGTTTTACCCTAATGGTAAGTAGCACAAAGAAAGAAAATTGCAGTTTCCAATGACCTTGAGCTCATTTAAAGGAGGTAGCCTCAGAGTATCTTCCAGAGGCACTGCAGAAAGGAGAGCACCAAATGAAGACACTTTGCAGCTGCTAAAGACCAGTCCAGATGTCTGCCAGCACAGAAGACACAAGACACTATCCCCTGGATATTTTTGGATATATCTAAACAGACCAACATAGTTGGGAGGCTTTTTCTGATGCTTCTAAACTCAAGACCTGAAAGAACTTACTTGGATGAATTATAAACATTTATAGTGACACTGAAGTAAAAAGGAAATCCTAAAGTGCAGAAAAGAAAAAAAAATTTAGTCTCCCGAGGTGTTCCAGACTCAACATTCATGTGTTGACAAAGAATTAGCTATTTATAATTGAGAAATAATACTGTATCATTGTGTATTATTTAACTGCAATAAAAAATTATAAAGATATTTCTTTTTATTTCTGGCAAATTCTGGAGGAGGAGAGAAATGTTGTTACGTATTTGAATTGTATACTATTTACTGAATTTAAATTAAATTTTGCACGCACTTTGAAGATTGTTGTATGCAAACAGCACAGTTACCAACCAGTAACTGTGAAGGATATAATCGTTTAGAGTATTAACATATTTTGTATATTTCTCAGCAAGTGAATTAATTGTAAGTTGTATACTTTTTAGTAATCATTGAATGTTTAGTCTGTAAGTATTTAATTTGTAACATTACTGATTTGCAATATGTGTTTCAAGTTTAGTGTTTGACTACATTCACTTTCTGTCATTATCTGCTGATTAGTTTATCTATAATTGAAGTCAATAAAGGCTCCTTAATGTACTGCACTGCTGTGTGTCATTAAATATTGGTTGTAATCATGGAACTACTTCAGTGCTTTGGAATTGCACTGAACACGTAAAGGATGCTCTGATAGTCTCTTACTGCATAAACACTTAAACACCCAAAACATGAATTAGTAGCAATTTTATTTTAAATTGTAATCACTAGTTGTAATGGCACCCCATTACCTTAAATTCTGGTTTAGTTGCAAAATTAGTATGTAGTCAGCAACTGGAATAAACAAGTCATCTTTAAGCAACAATAACACATAAGGAGATTCCCGTTCAAATAAAATAGAGCAAAATGCCATGTGGGAAAGCTTCACCCTGAAGCTCATGCACTTCTTTCCTAGAAGTCTGTGTGGTAGCATAATGTCAGAGACATCTCCAAAACAGCAAGCATCTCAAAAATTGTTCAGTAAAACAAAAAAGTAAACCATGTGCTGAAGTGTTTTGCTCAATCAAGGTCTTAATCTGTCCACATCAGTTTAGCATAGTCCTAGAGATATTGTGAATGAAGGATTCCCCATTACATACCTAAGCTAACTTGACCCGGCCTTGGAAGGGGTAGGGTACCAGGAATATGATTTTAAATGGCAAGCTGACCAAAGGGACTGTTCAACTAGCCAACTACAAGAAATGGAGCAGTCAAGGGAAGGGGTAGTCACCTTCTGCTTTGCCCTCACTAGACCACATCTGGAGTATTGCATCCAGTTTTGGATCCCCCCACTACAGTAAAGGCAGGGATTCATGGGAAGGCTACCAGAATGATTAAGATTGTGTTAATCACCATACAGGGAGAGTATGAGGGAACAGGTCTTGTTGAGTCTGGAGGAAAGATGGCTTCAGGGGTACCTAAAAATCAATAAGGAACCACAGTGAGAAGATGGAGCCATGCGCTTGAAAGTACTCAGTGGGAGGAAGACAAGACAATAGCTATAAGATGGAAAAAGATCAGACTGGACATCGCGGAAACTTCTTTCACTACAACTACATAGGAGTTGTTTGCCCTGGGAGATAGTGCACTCCATCCTTGAATGTTCTGAAATACCCATCTGGATATGGCCCTGGGAAACGTGGCCTGATTCTACAGCTGACCCTGCCTGAATGGGAGGTTGTACAAAAAACCTCCTATGATTCCTTCCTTCCAACACAAATTTTTCTCTGATTCAGTGACATGTTTTAATATCATGACCATTTTAAAAGAAACAACATCAATTAAAACAATCAGTTTAAATTTGAGAATGCCCACAGAGACAGGTAGAAAAAAACACGTGCTTACTTTTCTATTGCTGTGAGCTGTCCTACCAGCAGTCAAGACTGGGAAGAACACTGTTGCCACTACAGGACTAAACCAGGTTTATGTTTGGCTAGCAGGGATTGCTGACAAGGGATCTTTCATTCTTCTACCCTTTTCCATGTCATAGAAATGTAGGGTGGTTTGGATTGGAGACCTCCCATATTTAGTCAGACTTTCTTTAAAACTGCTATAGTACTGAAAATGATCAGTAAAAAAAAATTGCATTTAAGCACTCTGTAAGTTATGAGAGAAGCTAATGCATTTTAAATCTTTAACTATGAAATTGTTCAATTGATGGACCTTTATAAATATATTGCCACAGGTTATACATTAAATATAAGACCAATGAAGTGGAAAACCAATTTATCAGGGTGACATGATTTACTGACAGGGTATTTTTCTTCCTCGGTGAAAAATAAAAATTGAGGATATATTCCACATTATAGTCTAGTTTTGGTATCTGACCAATTACTAATGACTTTAATCCTTCCTGAAGGCTGGTAACATGTAAATTCTGAAAATAAAAAAATATTTTATTATCTACAAAAATGCTATATTGGTAGACTTGAAAATAACCACTCATGGCTCTTAAATGTTTATAATTGCTCAGATGAATTCACCCAGAAAATTCCTTCTTTGTTGAAGTCTTTTCTTTGGTTCCAGCAGGTTTTCAACTAGCAGAGTAAACATTTTAGTCTGGGTTCATCACAGCTCTTTTTACACAAAAATATTGCTCATAAATATGCTATACTATACAATAAATGCAAACTTCTGTTCTGCTTCCATTCATCACAGAGAAAGCAAGAAAACAGGAAAAGAAGTCAGATTCTGTTATTAGCCAGTTACCTTGTCAACTAGTCGGTAGTTTCCTGAATCTTCCTTTTTGCCTTTTATGTAGAAGGTAATGATACATTCCAGTCACTCTTCCTCTCATCTGGAACTTTTCTTTACCTCCATACCCTTCCATAAATGGTGGAGTGGCTTTGCAATGACAACATTCAACCCCATTACCAGCCTTGGATGCGTCCTGTAAATTCCCAACAACAGACATTGCTGTTAGTGGTACAAATGGTCCCTTAACTTGCCTCTCTTCTGAGTGGTTGACAGTATGCTTCATCTTTTCTTCTTAGCATAGATCCAGGCTATGGATCCTGTGAAGATCCATAGGATCCTGATTCCCTGTGAAGACTGTAAAAAGAGCAGTGTTCAGTCTGTCTGTTCTGTCTTCTTCTCTGCCATTTTTGACTAATTTGCCAACCTCATTCTACAGCAGTTGATCAAAAGCTCAAAACTTTTTTTTTATTTGCAAACAATTAGTTCAGCAGAGCACTACTCATAGTAAGCAGACACAGTAGTTGCATAAGGACTCACAACATACTTCAAAAATCTCTCAAATTGCTTCTGCATCACTGTGTTGGTTTCTGAAGTCCCCCACAAGAATCAGAACCTGCAGAGCTAAGGATTTTCCAAATTTTTACTTAGCTCTGAAGAGTTAGAATGTTCATCCTGACCAAAATAAATACCATAAAGCAGTAAGGTTTGTGAATGCCTACAAGTTCTGAGCTGTGCGCAATATAAAATCTGTAAAATATAAAGTCAGTCTCAAAAGTGGAGGAATATAAACAACACACATCCTCTTTTCCTTTCTCCCTACCTCTAAAGTGGGACAGATAGAGCAGTTACCAACTACATCTTGAATGCTTTGACAGTGCAAGTACTGAGACTATTAAAAGACTGCACCTCCTTGAGCACCAATCTTTTTAAAGTTCTCTCCAACAGTGTCAAAACCTAAAACTTGGTAAATATTCTGAAGTTTGTGTTTAATATAGAAACACGTGAAATCAACAATTCAAACAAGTCCTTCTTTATGCAGTACTCTGGTATCACCTGATGCTATATGACTGAAAGGGTAAGCAAATTTGGAACAGGTTTCCAGGGAGACTTATATTTGGATTTTTAAGTGATGATTCTCACTCTAATTTTAATTGAAGTACTAGCAAGACACCCACTGTAAATATCTATGCTACCAACAATTACATTTACAATTTCCTATTACTTAGACTAAGAATACCAGTTTTAAATTCTAATGACTGGAATCACTTCTACTTTGGAAAAGCCAGAGATTATTCTTGGAGAAAACATAATAAATCTGGGTATTGTCCCAGAAAGTTTAAATCAAGATTTAACGGTCTGAGTCTTTTGTTCATTTTTTCTCAAACAGATGATATTGCAGTTGCTTTTTGTCTTCTTTTTTTCTGCTTTGTATAATTGAATTTTTATTTGGCAATACTCCCTTATAATTTTCTCCAGTCAAATAATATCCCTTTCTAAGTCATCTAGTTTCTACTTCCAAACCTCCTGACTAATGCATAATAGGAGATTACACCACCCCTCAAAGCCAACTTACAGGCTTACCAAAACATTGCTGGAAAAACTTAGCATTCCTATTTTTATATGTTTCCCAACAGAAGGCAAATTCGTTTTAGAAGCCTTCAGGACCTCATAATATGGATAGGAGATTTTTATGGTTTATTTTTAGATGCAGAAGGTTTCAATTAGATGGTAAGGGTGAAAGAGTCACAGTTGAGGATGTGGGGGTTTCTGTTCTAGCTGCAAGCCTAAAATTACATGATGAATCACCAAAGAAGAAAACTTACTATTTTACTTTCTTGTCAGACCTGTAGTCTGCTAAAATGGAAAACGTTACACTAAAAGACGACAGTATCCCTGCTTATTTTCTTGTATGGAACAAGAAAGCCATGACCCATTCACTTGACTGACACAGAAAGTTCTAGAAAATATTTCAGTGTTTCAAAGAATTAGGATTACCCCTTTTTTTTTCCTGCTATTTTTTATACCTCTAGACACTTCAAGCAGAATTCTAAGTATTATACAACATAGCAGTGGCTCTTGCTCCATCTCTAGGGTGTTAACATTTGCTGCAGCACAAGTCATTCATTACAGAATACAAAGCAATTATTTGAATTCTTTCTCCTATTGCCACCATAACCAATACTTCTGCTCCTGATACTTCTTCTCCACTGCCTTTTTCCAGTTTCTCTTCAGGTCTACGAATTATTGCAAAGACAATTTCAAAGTGCTGTAATACTTCTCAAGAAACTGAGCTTGTAATGTAGAAGCCACAGCAAAACTCAAAGTAGCATTAAGAAAGTAGGTGGCATTTGATCTCTGAGTAGGAAACAGTAATATCATAAGGCAAATCTGTCACAACTCACCCAGGGCAGGGGGGATGTGATTTTATCAATTCTCATCAGGTTGAACAAAGACACCAGTCCATGCGTCAGGAAGCTTTCATGCCTCATTGTACAATCACCTGATTTCCAGGGACCAGCCCACTATTTAGTCTCAAAAGTGTTGAATAACAAGCCCTTAACTTTTACAACATGCTTCTCAAACTCCCAACTCCTTCAACGAACTTTGGTATGAAGTAGGGGATAGAATATGATAACAACACTCTGCCAGGACAAAGCAGGAAAAGAGAGAAATACGAACCAAGATGGGAGAAAAGGAAGGAAGATCACCAGACCTTAGAGTCTGAATTGGTCATGCCACAGGAATGGATCTCGAGCTAACAAGAAGGGAAAGCAAAAAGAGAGGAAAAAGAGCACAATCTGGACAGATTCACTTCCTTTTATGGTTTTTCTGGTTCATCCTTTCATATAAAATAGATTTTTCATGCCACTGTGTTCATGCATGTGCAGCCAGCCCTGTTGAGCCCTCCATGAACTAACTGGCAGGGGCAGGGAAGTTGTCATAGGAGCACTGAGTCTCAAGGTGGAAAAAGAAGTTGGCTCAGAATGGCGCGGCCCCAGCTCCATGGAACCCTCTCTTCCAATCATCACCTTCATGTTACAACAGTCAGAATGTCTGAGACAGAACATGCTTATGCCTGGTCTTCTACACCACCAATACTATCTAGTTGCTTGATTTAATAAATTATTGTCTATTCAGCTAAAATATACTAAATGACTGAGTGTCACAGGTTAAAGTCTGCCCAAAGCGCAGCTCATTTAAGTGAGACCTTAACTACACTGCCCAGCTTTAACTACTTATACAATTGAAATGGAAACTATAATACTTCTTAATTCTAAGCATAATACACTTAATTTTAAGTAGTACCTGAGATTAAATCTGTTGTTAAATAACATTTTTTTTGGTTTAACTCTTGAAAACCTAATCAGAAATGCAAGATGCAGAGAAAATATGGAAATGTAACAACTCTAGGATTTATCAGATCATACAGGAAAGAAATGCTGCAAAGTAGATCATCTCAAATTGAATGGAATCATTGGAAGTAACTATCAAGGTACCTGTGCATGTATAAGAGGCTGTAAAATGAGATCATCAGGATTTGAACAATAGACCTAGACAGCTGGTTGTTGCTGAACATGTAATTCACTTGAATTTCACTACAGCTAAGCTAATTGTTGTAAGAAATAACCAAGAAAATTGCTTTGTTAACCCCTCTGAAAATTAAAGTCTAGATAAAACAAATACTTTGAAGACAATGGCTTCTATGAAGGAAGTTATAACTTTAAAAGAAGGAGATTGCTTACACAGCAGGATACAAACTGCAGCAATTTTTAAAAAATGGCTTTTGGCTTATGTAGTGATTCTGCCAAGCTAATGATTTGTAAGGAAACATAGTATACCTGCTGCAGTTTGGTATGATTTATTTGCAAAATCTATGTAATAGGTATCTACTATATTCCTGAACGGTTAACAGATCTGCATTGAATTCGAGGAAGAAAAATCAACTCCACAGTCCATACTGCTGCTTTCCATGCAATAGAAAGTTTGGCAAAATATGTTAGTATCAAAATCACCAAAAGACAAGGAGACACAGAGATTTGAGTGTCTTTAATCTAAATCTGCAAGTTTCAGGAAACCTGCATCTCTGATTTTTTCACTGCTATCCTGGGGAAGACAATAATATCAGCGTTTTAAGCCACTATGGTGAACATTAAATTTTAATGTTCTTGTGGAGTTTTAAGTGCATTTTTTTCTCCATATAACAACAACAGCAACAACAAACAGGAAGAAAGAAAAGAATAAAAAAAATAATCTCAGTCTTACCCCTCAGTGTGTTCCAACAGGAACCTTAATCTTTCATGTTCTCCTTAGCTTTTGAGAAGTCTTTTTAAGGAAGTCTTTTTGATCCCCTTAAGTGCAGGAAGAAATCATGAAGAGGCATTTAAAAATATTGCTCTGGAATCTCCTCTTTCTTTTTTTTTTAAAGTTGAAAATGCATTTAGGTTAAAGATTTATTGGTCTACACTCCTGAGGAAGCCAGAAGGGTTTGAAAGGAAGTCCTGTATTGTTTCTACATCTGAATGATCTGCAGCTTGATGAGGCCCAGCTCAACCACCAATGAAAAAAAAACAATCACCATAAGTAAAAATTAAAAAGCACACCTGTAGGTTGTAGAACCTGTGATTGGATAGTTTCATTCTGAAGTTCTTTGTTTGGGGGGGGGTCTTTAAAATTGACTAGATAAAGGTTTGCTAAATGACAGCTATTACTGATTGAGTTCTAAGTAGTTAAAGATATGATCATTATTTAAATCTTATCAGAAATTTTCACACCTTCATTTCTGTGAATAAATTAATAAATTTATTCCCCTTACCCCTCTCCCCATCATCTTCATCTTACTCTCAACACCTAAGCATGTTTCAAACTGATCACAGTCTTCCTCTTCTGCTGATTTCAGCCAGTCTTCCCTATCTGTTCTTTCTAAGCTTGCAGTGAAAGCTTCTCCTCCTGACCTAACACACACTCCATGTGTGTGATGCATGTTCACAGGTATCTTCCTCAAACTGCTATCTTCTAATACATACAATATGTCCTCCTACATCAGCAGATGCTGCTTTTGTAGTATTCTTGTGATATCTTCAGGTCACAAGAAACAGGGAATCCTGAGGGTACCAGCCCTTATGACAAACAAATTCTAGTCTGTCTGACAGAAGGCACCTAAATCTTTCCATAACATTCCATAATATTTTTTGGTGATCACAGCCAGCAGACACAGATCTACTGATACATAAAAAGACTAAGACTTAAATCTAGTCAGCCCTGGGCTAGTGTCATGATTTAAGCCCAGCTGGAAATTAAGGTCCACACAGCTGCTCCCCTGTCCCTACCCCCTCTGTTGAGAAAGAGACAAAAGGCAGAGATATGGGTTGAGACAACAATTTACTGCAAACAGGAATGAAATAAGAAAATGAACAGTAACAGCAGCAATACTAGTAACAGTATATAAAAGAGGGAGATTACATGCAAAAGACTTGTTCATTGAGTCTGAGGCAACATGATTGCAGCCAGCACCACCCTACTGCTCCCTCCAGCACTTTTTTTCCCTACCAGAAAGGGACATCCATCTCCCTGGAAAGAAGAAAGTTCTTTTTCCCTCGCCCCTGGCAATTAAAAACAATGGCTGACAATGGGACCAGCATTACCCCACTGCTCCATTCTCTGTTTGCTCCCATGGAAAAGGACAAAATGCTAGTGGATGCTCCATACACCATCTTTTTCCTCCACCCCAAGCCATGCCCCCTGCTTCTTGGTGTTGATAATCCCTTACTTCAACCCCTAGAGATGCTGTGAATAGTATAGAATAACAACCTAGGTACACCGACATGATTCCTAACATCCTTGGCCAAAACTAGGGCACCAAGTCATACAACATTCATTTAATATTCCTTAAGAATATGATTTTACTGCCCAAATGAGTTGTGCATCAGAATCCTCAACTCCCAGAATGAGAATCTTTCACATAGGGCTAACTAAATCCCTACTCTTTTTTTCCAGCATCTATGAAAAACAGATTATTGGTTTGTCTGAGCATTTTTAACAAATTCCAGCTCAAGAATGTGGCGACTAGGGCAGCGTGGATGTTTTTTCCTTAATTGAAGGTTTTCCTTCAACTCAGTGTCTCTGGAGAATTAGAGCAGTGTTTTCAGTCTCTGCCCTTTGTATTCCGCACTCGTTCTCCTCTCACTTCTCATTAACAATGTTTTTGTCCCAGCCACTAAATGTACCTCATCTTCATTTACACTCCTTCTTCTAAAAGTAATTTAAATATCATGATTAGTGATTTCCTTCCAAGACACATCTGAAAAAGATTTTTCAATGCCTTTCTTTTCAACTGTGGAAGCTTCCCAATGCTTCACTGTTGAAATATTCACATTTCCTCTAGGCAATCCCTTCCATGTCAGCCTGTTGAGTGCTTTTAGGTTTGCAGACAGAAGCAAACTTGCAAGACATGCCGACAGCTTGTGAGCTAAAACTCCTGAGCTTTCAGGGGTTTGTTTGCCTGAAGGGTGAATACGGTTCACTGCAGATCTACCGAAGTTCCATTTTGTTAATAAATGTACAGCATGTAGCGGCTAAATGAAAAATGAGATTCAGTAGTAATTCCTGAAGGACCTCAGGGATGTGTTACACCAACAGAATGACAATTTGTATCTTTAATAGGATATTATACTGGTGAAACATCAAAATCATTTTATATGGATGCATGTCACAACATGCTGAAGCATCCTTGTGGTTAGAAGAGTAATGCAGTCATAATAAAAAGCCCAAATTTAACTTCTATCATTCTAACATGACTGTATATTTGATGGTACTCAAATACAGCATAGAAAAATTGATTTTTAATCAAAGAAAATTCAAGAAATTCTCAAACAGAAGAACTCCTGAAAGACACTCCACTGACTCCATTAGCAAGGTTTAGAGTTGCCCCATCTCATGGAAGAAATAACATGACTACTTTAATGTGTGTTAGTTCTTGAGGAGACATGTGGCTTTGTTGGGCTTTATGTTATTTTAATTTATTTTCTTCAGCTGTTCTGTGTATGCAGCTGGGTTTGAGGGTGATTTTGGTCACCTTTTAAGTAGTCATCCTACACAAGTTGGCAATATTACCCATTTCTCGTACCGTGGGTACTGATATATTTTGGATATGAGCTGAGTTGTACTCACTTTAGGCTGCAGCAATGACGGATTATTGACTTAAAAATTAATTTACCAGTGTGATGGGTGACCGCATCCAGCAGCCAAGCATCCACATAGCTGCTCTCTCACCCACCCTACCCATCAGGCTGGGAGAAAGAATAGGAAGAAAAAAAGGATGAAAACTCATGGAACAAAATAAAGACAGAATTACCAGTGAAGAAAAAAAGAGGGGGGGGGAAAAATCATGCAGAGGAAATCACTCACCACCTCCCTAAGCCCCAGCTTTTATAGCCACAAGTGATGTTATATGGTACATAATATCCTTCTGGCTAAGTTAGGTCAGTTGTCCTGGCTATGACCCCTCCCAATCTCTTGCCCACCTCCAGCATACTCAATTAGGCAGAGCAGAGAGAGGAAAAAAACAATGCCTTACCACTGTGCAAACCACTGCTCAGCAGTAGCCCAGAAATGTTTATCAAAACTGGTTTAGCCACAAACCCAAAACACAGCAGCACACTGGCTGCTGTGAAGACATTTAACTCTATCCCATCCAGACCCAGGACCATCTTCTAAGACAGCATCACTGTTTGCAAAGAGCAGGTACTGTACTGATATTCTATCCAAAGAACAAGTCTGCAGTATCATAAATTTTAAGTTATGATTTATGCTGACACTTGAACTTAATTGTTTTGCTTGGATTAACATATTTTAAAAGGAAAAAAACAAAAATAATAAGTTGCAATCATGGAAAACATCAAACAATTTTAGCACACTGAGATTTTTGTATTTTTCTCTACTCTGATTTGGACCACATTTTCAAGATCACTTTTTTGTCTTCTCAGTATGAAAACACAATATCTCAGAACCCACCAATAGAAGTTCATCTGAGACATCTTCTAGCTTATTACATCCACATTCCAGCCCACCACAGCTGCAAACACAGCTTGAGTTCCACTTTCCACAGACCTGCATTTATAGTGAACAGTTACATGCAGGGTAACTGCTAGATTTAAAATTCAAAAAATTCCCTTCACTTGTTTTTATTTAATACAGAAAAATTTTTAGCTGTTCTGTTTTAACACTGAAATTTAACTCCTGGTGACTGTAAATGGATGACTCAGTAAGTTCATGCTTAGAGTACTTACATTCTTACTTCAATACATAACCTTGGAGGAGAGAGGAAGAAGATGCACCCTCAAGGTTTCTTTTGAATCCAGTCTAGATTAATAATATGCAGATACCATTGCTATACCAACAACTATTGAATAGTAACTGCAAGTAAGTAGGTCTTTTCCTAGCATGTATCTGTCCTTGCAATTAACTCGTACCAATATTGTAAGTCACAGGTGAGTATATAAGGAATAGGGACAGGTTATTCCATTACCCTAAGGGCTTGTATGTCCTAAGATTATGAATTTGCCTTTTGAATGCATTACAGTTCAAATTCAAACTGCAGTCTGTTCTCAGATTAATCACTAGACTGGAAAATATAAGCTGTGGGCTTTTTGATTAAGCAAAATTAATTAGATTCCCACTAAGCCAAAACAGAACTAATTTTTACTACTTAGTTTCATCAGGGCTAAAACCAACTCTTTCAGTCTTCCTCTAATGTGGACATTGTTTTAAAAATAATGAAACCAGTATTAAAGACTAGTATTTCAGATAATTACTTGGGGTTATTTTATCCAGTAAGATGGTTTTAACATGTATTATCTGATCCAGACAAATTTTTACATTTATACAAATATGGCATTTTATGTAGCAAAGGAGAGACTAAACCTACAAAAATTTAAGGTGTACTTTAGTATGAAAACTAAAGCATGGTTTTGGCTGAATATAATTATATAATTTAGTTGTCCCCTTGCATAGAAAGGATATGATAATTGGTATATGGAACCTACCATTTGTGGGAGAAGGTAGGCAGCAGGCAGGATATGGTCACAAAGAAATATTCTCACGCTTGCAAAACAAAGCAGAAATATTCTCTTTGTGATGACTGCCAGGGAATGCCTAGAGAGGAGAGGTCATTGGCACCTCAGCATCTTCTTTCTAATAGCTCTCTTAGAAAACGCATTCCTTTGAGATGCAACAAAATCAATTCACAGAACTACAGAATGGTTGGGGTTAGAAGGAAGCTCTGGAGGTCATCTTGTACAACCTCCCTGCTCAAGCAGGGTCAAATTCTCAGGCATTATTTTGAGCAAGAGAAATAGTATTGCAAGAAAAGGACCACCAACACTTCTGCTTTCCTCTCCTACTTCTGAACTTCTCATAAAGACATGTAAAAGCTACACAGATCTAGAATAGAGAGGTTTCAAATATGAAAATATTATAAAATTTCCTCTTCCACGTATTGTACTGAAACAACTCCAGCTACTCTGGTGTGGCTAGCACAGGTCCTTCCCGTGGGAACATTTTGCTATATTTCATAAACAAGATAAAGTTTGGATGTTTTGCAAACAACTTCTCCGGATTGGGTCAGTTCGGGCTTGGCCAATTGGGCCTAGGGAGAGGTCTCGGGCTGACCAATCTGGGGCACCTCTGTAAACTCTATATATATGGAATTCAAAACAATAAAGGTCTCTTCTCTCTTTCCTTGTCTGAGACCTTGGGTCATTCCTCAGCTAGCCGCTCAACAGCGACATTCTGGTACTTTTATTCAGATTCTGGTCAAATGGGAAAAAAAATTTGTTATTGTTTACCATTAGGAGAAGAAGAAAAAGAAAGCTGGGGAGAGAATGGAAATAAGAGGGTCAAGATAATGGCAGTTTAACAAAGCAAAGGCAAAGGTCATGTTTGAAAGCAAAGTAAAACAAAAGATTTGTTCTTTACTTCCCATCAGCACGCAACACCCAGCCACTTCCCCAGAAAGTTGCTGCAGAAGACAAAAGTCATAAGGAACAAGTTCCACTTTCTCTCCCCTTTCCTTCTTTCTCTTAGCTTTTATTGTTGACCAGACACCATATGGTATGGAATGTCCCTTTGGTCAGTTTGGGTCAGCTGTCCTAGTTGTGTCCCCTCACAGGATCTTGCCCACCCCCAGCCTACTGATGGGGGTCATTGCTGATGCTGTGCCAGCACTGCCCAGCAGCAGCCAAAGCTCCGGGGTGTTATCAGCACATTTCCAGCTGCCAAGGCAAAGCACAGTACTGCAAGTGCTGCTGTGGGAAAATCAACTCCAGCTCAGCCAGACCTAATACACTTCCACGTTTTCTTCCTTTTTCTGAGTCCAGAAGCCACTGTAGTATAAGTGGACATCAGTGACATGAAAGTGTTATACCTCTCCAAACAGAATCAGTTTTGTTCCAAGTGAAATCCAAATATTTTAAGTGAATGAAGGGGGATAAATATTTAGTATGCAAAGTGATTTTTTTTTGTTGTGCTTTGCAAATGTATGTTCTGATTTCTTTAAATGAGGTTGATCATATCAGAACTCATATTTCCAGAATTTGGATTGTTTCTGTGCTGCCACTTTTTTCCCTCCATGTGGCAGCGGAACTTATTTCCAGGGGAAAAAAAAAAGAAAAAAAAGAGTGTGACAAGCAATGTGTGACATTTGAAATTATGGCAGTACAGAGCTCTACATTTTGTATCAGAAAATCTGCATTTGAACTTGGTAATGTCCCTTAGACAATATTTGTTTGAAGCCTTGATATGTAGCAATAGCTACAGAGTTAAAAATAAATTCCAAGGTCAACAGTAGTAGAAAACATTTTAGTAACATTTAAAATAATGTCCATTCATTCTTTACTAAACATTACATTTAGCCAGTGCAGAAACTAGTAGGATAGCAATGTATCTTTCAAGGATAAATAACCATACTATAATACAATGACATGTAAAACATTTTAAAGTCTAGTTGTTGAGTCCTAGCATTTATGAGATAGAAAAAGCTACAGCATTATGCTATGGGGGGAAAAAAAAAGTAAATTAAAATACCTATACGTATTAGAATTTCTGAAATAGTAGGCTTCATATGAACTGGTCTGGGCCTGTGATGTACTTCTAAGTCAATAACAGCCACATTATTTTTTCTTTAGTAAAGATAATTAAATATGTTGTGTTCCATACAGCAACTACTGAAATTGTGTATTACATGTTTTACATACTAATGCTAAAGCAAGGTCATGGAAACCACCTTGCTGTAGTACACCAAACTTTAGGATAGTTTGGATACTTTTTCAAATGACATTGGAAGATGGGGTCACTACAGACACAGATATGTATATTTAAATTTTGTTGCACGTAATTTTTTTGCCTTTAACTATGACTAGAGTCTGTCAGTTATAATCACTTTTTAAGGGTCTCTCGGTTCCCATACAACTTTGTGTTTCAAGTTGGGAATTCAGCAGAAAAGAGGACAGGGAAAACAAGATGCAGAACAAATGCTTTGGTCATTAAATTGTCATTTTCCATGTATCCCACTGTCTACAGCAATGTGTGATAGTCATTTCCCTGAAAGACTTCAAAATCACCCACAGCAAGGACAGCTGCTGACATTTGATAATGTAAACATGCAGAGAGCGGAATATTTTAATATTGAGATGTGTATTATTGCTCCTTGGGTTAGCATGTTAGCTAGAGACTGTGGCTGTGACTAATCCCTCAGCAGACAGGTGTCCATTAATTCAATCAGAATTCACTAACAAGATTCATTATAAAAAACCTTAAAAACTAAAAAGTGAGGAAGGTAGAGAGTCAAGGTAAGGATAGTTGTAAACAAAAATTATTTGCTATCTCAAGATAGATGGTTTTAAGTTTAATATTTTGTATAAGTGGACAATCTCAGAAAGAGTAGCTTGGCTAAAATAGCTCATTGAAATATTTCAGCTCTGTGATTTAACGCTTGACAAATGGAACAGACATGATTCGTTTCGGTCCGCAAGTGTGATGTTTGCATCGATTTTCCTTTACTATGAGTATCATTGCTGAATTTCAAAATGGAAACTGTCATTAACGCTTCATTCCTCCATATTTCCCACCCTCAACCATAATTTCACCAATTGCCGTTTTTAATGAAAAAAAGTGATGAAAAATAGTGAGCTGTCAGCACCTATTTTTCCAGCCACAGATCTATGCATGTAACCACATATTTATTATTCATCTGTGCTTCTCCCAGTCTGTCTTTAAAAATAACAAATTATTTTTAAACTACTTGTAGCAATATTTAACCACTGAACCCTTTAATTACTTAAACTACTGACAAGCAGGGCTCACTCAAATGCTGAGATAATAGTTTTGTACATGCAAGCTGAATTAAAAAGCTAAATGAATGAACCTTTCAATTTTTAATAACCTGCCACTTTTGAGTAGAATCTGAACGTTCCTGAATGGTAAAGATGCCACATAAATATATACATGTGTGTGCGCAGGATGTACACACATGAACACAGAAGGATATATCTCCTTAACCAAGTATTTTGTGTTCAGATTTTTTTCAGCTGTGCATCATCATATAAAAGGCACACATCTAAACTAAGGTTGTCCCCTAAACCCCTCCTGGTACATGAAAGAAACTATCACCTACAAAGGACATGTCGCATGACATCCTAATTTAGCATAGGACTGAATACATACAAGCAGGGTTTAACTTTCCCCTTCAGCTAAAGAGGAATTCTAGATTTCTCTTCTATAATAGATACTTTCTTTTAGAAGGATAAAATGCTGGGAGAACCTCACAGCATTGCTTAGAAACACACAGCCAGCGAGTGAATCTGTAATATGGTCAGGAATACTTCCCTAAACCTTTATACTTTTATGTATCTTTTTTTGGCTCTTAAATCTGGTGTAAGTCTGGTTTTTATTTCATCAGCATCATAAATACTCAGGATACCATGAAAATAAATGCAACTGAAAAGCAGGGATACCGATTCTTATTCTGAGTTGCAACTTGATGTGAAAGAAAGATTCAGGATCTCTGTGTCTGTCACTTGGGACTCTTCAAAGATCCATCAAAGCTCACAAGTCCTCTGGACTACGACTTGACAGAGAACAAAGGAGGCCAACCACACAGTCTGCCCTATGCATTCCAGAGCCCTCAGGCTACAAGGAATCCAGGGATCCCTATATTTCAGATACACTTTGTTCCTTATGTCTCACAGGAAGCAGGGATATGCATGTGTTCTTACCAACTAAAACATACACAGGTGATTATCAAGCACCAAAAGCCCACAAAAATCACTTTTTTTCAGGGAAAACACTTTTCATCTGAGCTTTCACATGTTATAAATGCATTCCATGCTAATGCCTTATTTATTTACCATTTCTCACTCTCTAGTGAGAAAATAGTAATAGTAATAATAACAATGCAATGAGAGACAAGAATCACTATCATATGGTTCTAGTCTACTAAACTGTATTTTTCTTAGTCATATAATAGAACACAGAAAAGTGTGCCCCAGCTAATTTACAAGATTAAAAAAATAAGAGAAAAAATTCATAGATAAGGAATAGTTCATTCAGCTCAAAGTACATAATGGAGACTGAACATTATTTAGTTGTCTGAATTATAGATTACCTGATCTGTGACCTCACAGACACTTGGATTCCCAAGAAGTCTGATGTCTTCACTGCCTAAATGTCTCATTTTGAAGATGATGCTTTCCCTTACATAAATAATTAACTGTTGGATTATGTTGGGCATATTTCCTGAAACCATACCTACCAAATGAGACATCTTGTAAAACTCTTCCAAAAAGAGAACAGAAGGCACAAGAAGAAGATGTGGTGTTGCCATTTCAACCAGCTGTATTTAGGAAATTTCCCCAGAGCTGAAGAACTGGTATGCAACTACTTTCTTAACAAAGCATCCACTTCATGAGGACATGGCAAATTTCTTTTCTTTCTGCCAACTCCATTTGTCTTGGTATTAAAAATGGCTTCAAATCTCCTCACACAGAGAACAATCTCTTTCTTTCACCTCAGAACAGATCTTTAGCAGTAATCTGCTAGAGAAAAGGCAATCTTCCAGGTTCAATAGAATTTTGTGAGAAAGGGATGAGTGATAACTAACTCCAAGACAATTTTACAGCTGTGACCCAGAAATGGGCACAGGTACTTCTGTGAATTATAAACTGTACATCAAAGAAGACAGGACTTAAACACATCCTTCAGAATTCCCTACTGATCATTTACAGTATTTTATACTTAGATCCGTGTTCAGCTTCAAACCTTTATGGTATGCATAAATGTCCAAGTAAGGAACAAAGTCCCGCAGTATTCCTGTTATAGTAAGTGTAGAGAGACAGGCTACACTGTACAAGTAGACTAATTTTAGAGTGATCTGATTTACTCCCCAAAGAACATGTATTTCTTCACTATCTCCAGAGGGAGCCTACAAAACTAAGAGAGTCCTACTTTCTATTCCTAATCTAAGCGTCTAAAATACAATGAGTATGGATTTGGTTTTGCAAGATTTATGTTTATCTCTTTTCAGTACCTATCTTCCACAAAATTGAGTCAAGTCATTCCTGCCTGAGCTCTAGGTTACACCAGCCAATCTTTCAAACAGAAGTGCTGCTAGAACTAGCAATCACATTCTGCTTTCCTTAGACTGGATCCAGCCTGTTAACTCAAAGACAGAAATGAGGATGAAATCGGGAATTATTTGTAAATGGAAAATGGCAGTAAAACCTGTCAGGAATATTAATGATTAATAAGTCAACCAGTTCTAATAAACATAATAAAGAAAAGTCTGGTAAAAACTGACTACCCAACATGCAATTAAATATAAAACTATTAATGAATTTCAAGTTTTATGTTCCAGATGAGAGAGCTCACCATTAGAAAAAACCAGCTAATGACACATTTGCATTGTTCTCCAAGGATATTTCTTCTAATTAAGCTTTAAAATTCAGCATAATCAGAGAAAAAAAAACACTTGGGAATTAAGTATTTTAAAAATAGGTGCTCACAATGTAAGTAGCTAGCAGATACATTAAAATAAGAAATACATAATTATTTTTGCAGTAAGAGACTGCTACTTATAGTTTAGTTTCTGAACAGATATCTATTTGTTCATACAAACATACGAATATTTACATGACAATTAAAGATTCATTATTTTTATTGCATTAAAACAAGACCACTTATTCAACTGATATATCAATACATTATGATACCACAGTCATAATTTATTTATCTTGATCAAAAATTACAAAAAACAAACATTGAGTCAGAAATACAGATCTTTTCTGGAAATAGCTTGTAGCATCCTGTAATGGAGAGGCAAGCCTCAGTCCATTACTAGGGAGAAACCAAAGGGCAAAAGCAAACAAAAAAAGCCAAATTCTAAGGATCATTGATTCGCAAAGAGGACACCTGCTGAGGAACTCAAGCCACAACGTGGTTTTATCTCACAGTGTGGCCTGCAGAGGGAACAGTTTCAAGGAGATAATATGGCTCCAAATTATCACAAATATATTCCAAAATCCATTCGCTCCTTCAAATTGTTTTTTGAAAATATAATCATACCTGCAGTAGAGAATAAATTTATACATTTACAGAGGAGGCAAAAGGACATTAGGTAGGAACATGTGCATATGAATGTCCAGGTGACACAGCCTGGCCGCTTACTATCAAGTCAGAACTTTTTTAATAGTTTGTTCCAGAATAAGAGAGATTTGCAACCAATAATAATGATAGCATCATTTTAAAAAATATTTGTAACACATTTTAAAAGAATTCACTTATTTTTCAAAATAATGCTTTACTAAATTCAGCACAGTTTCCTCAGCAGAGCTTTAGGTATTCAATCACTACCTTTAACAAGTATCACTTAAGTCTTGCTTAAATCTTCTACTGGACTTTTGCATAAGGATGAACACCATACTCTTAGAGAAACCCCTCCTATTGCTATGAGATCTGTTTTCTTTGGTTAGCACTCCAGAAAGATTCAAGCCATGCTTTCTAGAGTTCTAATTGTGCCTTCACAGACTAACCTCTAGATGGGAGAAATCTCCTTGAGGGAAAGCACAGATATGCATACACACATTCCTACCACATATGTCACCATTCCTTCTAAATAATGTGGTATCTGCTCTTCACATACTGGCCACAGAATTCCCCAAGTTAGACACCTCCTGCTTTTGCCATTAATAGCTTCAATATAAATGAAAGCCTAATCCATACCTTCCCTGAGTTCCAGCAGGAGTTCCCTCTGCTTTATCTTCTTCCCTGAGTCCTATTTAAGTTGTGAAGAATATAATCTCTTTTTCTGGGGATTCAAAGACAGTTCTAACTAACAGCACCCCTAGCCTTAAGAAAATCAAATATAACACTGTGGGCTAGTATTTTACACTTTCCAGGACTATGCCTATGTTTCCAACTAATCATTCTTAGTCCAGCTGACCTGAAGGTTGGCACAGCCACCATTTTATTTATATATTTTCAAACCTTAACAGTTCTGAAGACAGAGCTTTATCTCATCATATTTGCTCACAATAGACAAGTTATATCTAGAGATCCACAGAGATTAAAACAAATACAAATCTCCATTTTCTGTACACCTGTAATGGGAAATCATTAACCTCGCAAGGTTCTTCTTCCCTTTCATCTAACTTGAAGCAAGGGAGGTGTCAGATGAGAGGTGAACTCGGGGATAATTATTCAATCACTTTACTCAAAATAGTACCAGATTGGTACTAACTAGTTCTGTTGTATGTTATGACTGTCCACCAGCTCAAAGAACGCTTTTAAATTGAGTGGGAAAACAAGGGTTCAACCAGCTGTATGTTTTGTTTTCCCTTAGATAAACTTCTATCATGCATGTGGCATGCAAATGAACTTAACTGGACATTTATTATCAAGTTCATACTAAGGGGATTCTCTATGGTACATTTAACAGAATTAGTGGTTTAGAAATGCATATGGTTCCCTTTTAGCTTCCTGGAACCTACAATGGGTAAAGGAAACTGCAGGTTTTTAGATCATATCACCACAAAAGTAGATCACCTCTTTTCAACAAAATCTCTGGCTCACAAACTCGCAGACAAATAAGTTACTAGCATTAATTCACTGACATCAAAATTAATTTAATAGAGAGGGTATGGTGAAACAAGGAGCAGTTGGGTAGCTGTGTAGACTTGAGGCAGAACTACAAATGAAGGCCCAGGTTATAGATACATTTTATTAATACTTTATTCAGCAAGCCAGTGCATTGTGATAATATTTTCAGGCATGTAATTAAAAAAATACATAATGTGTGTAGTTATTCGCTGAAATTACTGAAACTTTCCAATACTTAATTTGATTTTCAGCTTGGTAGAGTAGTATCACAAATTGCAGAAACACACTAGACGAAATTAATGCTAATTTGAAAAATAACAAGATTTTATTATTTCATTTAAATTTAATATTTTAGACACTTACTAAGCCTAATAGTGATATAACAGAATAATGCTTTCAGAATAAAAAAAATTGAGGCAGGAATAAGATGAGACTACTTGCATTCAGGGTTTATCCATACAAAAATGCATTTTATGTAGATAAGCAATCTTCATTCATTACACATTTGTGTCTAAAACGGCTGTCTCTGAAAGAATGTGTTTCCACAGCCATTCTTGACTGTGAAGAAAAATATGCTTCAGTTTTTCTCCATATGACTTTGCCTGATGCACAAACATAAGGCGCAATTCAGCTGCTCACTTCTCAACTGTGAAGGGACTTTGCTGCCATTGCTGCAGGGAAAAATAAATTAGCCACAAATTATATGGCTGTTAATAAACAGCCATAACCAACTGGTAAAAGGCAATCTTTTGGAAAATAAAACAAAAACCAACTCCTTTGAGAGTGTTTTTCATATTGGATACAAACTGTAGAGGGCTACAAGGTACCTTTCAGCAAGTGAACACAATAGTGGGTGTGAGAATTACTTCTGTAGCATCATCAGTTTGTGAAGAACTGAATAACTGGGGCAATGAGAGGATGTTTAGGGTGATTAAAATTTTGTTACTCTTGATCTGTGCTTTAAGACTTCTCTGTATCTGGCTTTTGCAGACAGAATATCTTCAATTTTGTCAGATGCTGCATTTGCTGTTCAGAGACAGTAGGTCAGGTTGCTTCACTAAATGTTGTTTTAAATTTAAACACTTAAATGTTGTTTTAAATAAAGTCTTTTATTAATCCTGTCATGTTCTCTCAGCACATGCATTTATACTAAAACATGAGGTGAGACCATCCTTGGATATGGGCTAGTCATTTATTCTTATTCCACCAACCATGTCCCATAATACTGCTATCAGCTGCACCTGGTAAGACATGCTCTGATGCAAATCATGTAAATAAAAATTAAACAAATGAATTGTCTTGAGAGAAAATCCAAATATGTTCTAATTACTTCCTGGCCTCATGCTCACTCTGAAAATCTCAGCAATGTGGCATAGCATTATTAAAACTCATATTGCCCTGCAATTATGTATGTGGAATATGGATATTATTATTTTTCCCTTTCACATTTGTCAAGACATAGTGTGGTGCTATAAGGCATCTCCTATGTCTTAGCAATCTGTCAGTTCCTGCCTCCTCTCCGCCAGGTTCTCTTACCTGCTTGTGGGTCTTTCAAACTTTCCTTGCAACCTGTTCCACTCAGAAAACTTTCTAAGCAAGATGGAATAAAAGCATTTTTGTTGTCCTTCAAATACTCCTTTTGAATTCTGTTTTGTCTGTGTGACCTACACAGCTCTGAAAACGAGATCACTAGTATCACGCTAACCGGTATTGGCACCTTGGAGTCAATCTCACTGTATCTACCTGTTTCTTCTCCCTGCTGCATCTTACCTAGCAATTATCCTTTCACCATACTTGAAGAGAACTTCATGCACAAGATGTGAAGTGTCATTGGCAGATTCCACCAAGAACCTAAACATGTTAATGAGAAAAGTTAGTATTGGGAAGGCACATGAAAGAAAAGGAAAGCAACAGCAGAGCTGAAGCAAAGAAGTATGAGGAAAGGTACTGGAAGGAATTGGAGTAAATATCTGAGCATGGGGAAACAATCTCCTTCATTAAAATTGTGAAAACCATTTAGGGAGAACTGATAACTCCCTGTGGGCTTCAGATTCCCCCCTTCTAGTTGTGACAGAGCTATTCCTGCAGGAACTTTCTGTCTCTGCTCCCAAAGACAACTTTTCTGGGCACAGCACCTACTAATTCCCTTTCACCTGAGCAGAACTAGATTTTTTTCTTCTGGAAAGTTGGTCTGAATGAATCATAAAGGTTCCAGAAGAAGAAAAACTCCCCCAAATATTTCTGGATAAAGAAACTGGGGAAAGAAATAACCAATCCAAGTCACAGTTTTCTCCTCCCACTTTTTTACAGTTTGCAGTTACTTTCCTCTCCAAAAGAAAGGTAATAGTCTTGGCATAAGAAACAGACCATAAAAAATGTATTCAACCCAAATGCTAGCTTCCTCAGTGCCAAATCCTCATTTAAGGAAACATGTGTGCATGCTGGAATACATTTTACTATAGTTAAATGGGAGGAAATCTTCTTAAGGCACACCAGTCAGGCTTGAGGCAACATTTTGGATTCACTGTGATGAACCCTGCTGCTCTGCCTTAGAGGCAGTTTATCTCCTGATTGGAAACAGCTTGGAAGTAATTTCAGACACACTTCATAATACAAGCATCCTAGAACGAGAACTAGAACTGAGGCATCCAAAATCTTTGGGAACTCTTCAGTGTAGCTTTCAAGATTTAAGCAATGCACATATAAAATCCTAAAGTTCCTATCAGCAAAATCTACAAAACTGATTTTCCAACTGAGAATATTTAGCATTGTCACCTAAGAGCCACTGTTGACAACGTGTTTGAGACAAAACTCCTTATACTCAAGGAAGGTGCTCCCCTTCATGTCTCATTTGATAGTTTCATTCTCACTGATAATATATGAGTATATGATAGGAGATAGATGAAGCACATTCAACAGCCCAGAGATTAAAGTAGTTTTGAATTTCTCCCCTAACAAATTCTGTGTTTTCAACTTCAATCCAGCACACCTTCACATAAGCTGAAGGACCTAACAACCAAGACACTGATGATTCTTCTAGAAAGAACATTTAGAGATGTCCTGCAGTCTACAAATAAATACAAATTTATGGGAGAGGTGATACACTGACACAAAGGCTTATGGAATTGGTCAGGATACTCCTGTGGGAGAGTTCAGTTCAAATCCCTGCTTAAATAAGTATTTATTAATCTATACTGCTGGAACAGCTTGGAAAACAAGGGGTGTTTGCTGCAGAATACGTTGCCTGCCAGTTACGCCATTCCTCCAGGCTTACTGTGACAGTGAACCAGAGTAAACTAATTCTTACTGTCTTAGGATGGGATGAAGATGGCATGAAAATGTGATTTAAAGAGAATACTACAAGAGAGCAGACTCCAGAGCTCAGCTTCTCTGGTGGAACTAAGTTCTTAACTGTCTTTGAGTAAATGGCCATTGGCCCTATTACTCTTTTCACTGTTTCTTCCTGTCTAGTTTATGTTATTCAGCTTTCAAATTTCTGTGTTTTTTCTCTTGGCCAACTAATTGTCTCCAGACAAGAGGATCTTATTGTAGATAAGGGTACCAAAACCAAGGCTGCAATATTTTCAATGTTACAGCACCTAAATTATTTTCTGAATCTAATAATATCTCATTTGGTTAGAATGGATATTACTAACCAGAGATTTGTCTTATTAATCCAAAAACATAAGAATGTAAAAACAGGTTTATACCAGATATTCTGAAACCTTGCTGTATGCTATCTGGAAACCTGCACCATCCCTAGCAGAATTACATCACTCCAGGAATTATTCACCAGGAAAAAAGTAAAATCAGATTTTGACTCCAAGTAAATCAAGCATGCATGAGGTGCTGGTTAGATTTTCAGTTCTTGTTTGCTTCAAATTCTAATGCTCTTGAGAAAAGAAAACTGAAAGGAAAACACGCCAAAACATAAAGAATAACATTACATAAAAATATTCTCTATAGGTTAAATTGAAGACAGGAAGATGCCTCCTTCATTCTTACAGTGTTGTAAGCTTTGTAGGCTCATATATGCTTCATGTCACTACCAGATTCAGAACCACACACACACATCTTGGATTGGTTTTTTAAAGAAATAAGATTTCTTTTTGCATATCACTGCATTCATAATTTCCCTGCCACTGTTAGAGTGAAGGATCAGTGCCACCTACAGACAGGGATTAGAGTGGAGTCCAACTCAATGTGAAGGAAAGTAAGAAAGCATCTCAAATGCTAAATCCTGGAACTTCTAGTTAAAAAAATCACACAGTAAAGAGAAAGAGCTGACATCAAGATTCACAGAAATACTCAGATCTTTTTATCTGCTTATACTTACTGATCACAAGCACTTCCTTAACAAGTCACTACAAAAGATGAATTCTGGATGCTGCATTTGGCTGTATCACATTCCCAAATGCAAATCTGATGCATATCTGAATAAAGCAGAATACACTGCTGTCAGCTCCTTTTCCATGCATCTAGTTAATTTTGGTTGGTTGTTATCTGAGTCAGTTCAAAGGGGAAGAAGTCTTCCCCCTCAATTATGACTGCCAATTAGATTCTGGTTTAATGATCCAGATAAAATTAAACTCAGCCAACTTCTCACCCCAGACTAGACTGTATTAAACCAAACCTAAAACTTCAGAAGAGATTACAGGAAGACTGGCTGAACAGAGCTCATTAATCAAGCTAGTTTAACTCTTAGCAGTAGCATGGTTTCTCTTCTACCTGGAGAAAGGAAAATAGGAGCAGAGGGGACTGGGTTGCCTTCTAGTCTAATCTCTTTAAACCCAAACCAGTTTGCCTGCCCTTCCTGCCCTCGTACATATATAAATCCATTACATATAAACGTGCGTGTGTGTGTGTGTGTAAGAGAGGCTAATCTAGCACCACTGATACAGCACAGAATTCACCCACCTCACCAACAGACCTGTGGCCATTGGAGCACAAAGGCTTCAGTTCAGAGAGGGGTGGCTGCTGTCTGTGTGGAGAAACAATCAATCACTGCAGCCTTTGAAAGCCAGCACATGACTCATTGCTGGTGATGGCTAGAAAAAACATAGCATAACTAAAGCTCATGAGAATAAGGAAATCAAGCCTTTTATTTCTTCTTCTGCTGCACACTTCCTGCATAACCTTGTTGCCAGTCTCTCAGAGACTAAGTTTAGCTATATGTTAAAGAGGGTTAGTAGTACTTACTTACCTGACAGATATGAGATTAGGTTAAACCAGCTAAAGCCCAGAGACTCTCACAGGGAGAGTTCATTTGCTGAAGTAGTTATTAACTCTTAGTGTTGTATTGGCATATTGCAGGCAAACTCAGCAGCTTTGGGGATTTTAAAAGAGGAGAGTAGGAAGTCATTGCTGACCTCTCCTTTTAAATCTTACTTCAAACTTTGACCTTCTGTTTCACATAATAGGGCAAATATTGTTTTATGAGTTGCCAGGAATTTCTCCCAAATTATTTATTGCCATCATTCATTTTACCCAGAAACAGTCTGAGCACAAAAAGAATGAAGAAAAACAGGCTCAAAGATCTGTAGTGTAAAACAGAAGACTGTTAAAAAAGTGATGAGATTCTGCTGTAGAAACCATGTTTTATGCACTTCCTTTTTATTTTTAATCTTCTCTTTGAATAAAAAATAAAATAAATAATTAAGACATAGAAAAGAATTTCTTAAAATTACATTACATTTTATACTTTCTCAAAAAGCTAGAAGTTTGTAGCAACTTCATTTTGCAAAACTGGTGATTTTTTACCTATGCCTTTTTAGAGAGATGCGCAACTGAGAATAGCTCCCACAATCTTAGAAAATTTTTTCAATTCCTTAAGTGACCTTTCACATTCTGCTGATTCATGTTACTTTATTTGCAGTAGCAAAATACATAAAGTATAATTTAGCTATCTAAACCCCAATCAGCATATTGGTAGATTGCATTGTATAATTAAAATAGATGTTGTATACTTTCACAATTTAGTGAATTAAAATTTCAATTATTAAATATCTTCATATCCATCTCACAAATAACAGTTAAAATAAGTTAAAGTGTCTTGTACTTTATAACTGGATCAAATTGATTTGAAATAGCAATTTCCAAAAGCTCTGCAGAACTGATGTAAATCAATTATTCCAGATGAATGAAACTCACAACCTGCTCATCTATCTTGCAGTATGGGAAAGTTCTTCATTTATTATCACCAGTTTCTGCTTTTGAACTATGCACTCCAATTTTTCTACTTTTGAATGATACAGTATTAGGAAAGAATTTAAAAACAAAGCCAGATTCGTAAACAATATTTTAGTTACGACAGCAGGCATTTTATAACTGTTCCTCAGCAGGGAGAAATGGGTTACACTATGACAAAGTCCTGCATTGTAACATTTCCTACCAACACTTTACAAGGTTTGGACCAGCTATCCCATTGTCTCAATTATTCCTCTGTATAGTAGAAACAGTAGTATTAAAGTAAAGAGAAGACATTGTTTATGTTGACCAAGTACACGAGAAAGTGTAAAGTTTGTTATTCAGGCCAAGTATCACCACAGAACTGTGCATACAATATTTACTAATCCTGAGTACTTCTGCATTTTTTTTAAAAACATATGCCATTGGAATGGGGGGGGAAGGGAGGGGCAAAGGGGAAATGGCATTCTTTGGAACTGAACTATATCTAAACTAAATAATGAGCTTTATTTAAATGTTATGGGTTAGAAAATTGCTAACACCTTATTCAGCAGTTAGTGGTATATGAAGGCATGACTTCTAGATGTTTATTTTACCCATTAAAAAGATCGTCAGCCATCTATTTTTTCATCTTCTACGTCTAATTCACTTTTAATATGACATCCTCATTTAGAATTACATCTGCAGTTAGAACCTCTTTTGATGCAAGTCTTAATTATGTTAAGGTTTAGAAGCAGGCATTTAAGTCCAGCTTTTTCTATTTTTAATTGATATGTTTATTATTTATAGATATTTCTATACCTCTCATCACAGTAGATTCTGTATGCCAGAAATTCAGTCTCCACTATAATCCATTCTCACATTCCCTCCCAGATCCTACAAATAAATTCCTTTTGAGCATTAATCTCCCGCGAAGTTTTGTACATTTCGTTATAAAATTTTAACTAAAATAATGTTAGTCTATTTTGTTTTCCATCAGTACAAAGAGAAGAAGGAAACATAGAAGCTCAGCCCTACAACAAATCTCCTTTTTTTCACTATTAAGTGTGCTGATTTCTGCGGGGGCAGTGACTGTATGTGGCAGGGTTGGCAGGAGGCAACCTGGAGTCCCTGTCAGGACAAGGAGCCTGGGGCTACAGCCAGGCTTGGCAGGCAGGTGTGCCTGAGGCCATTCCTGGGCACTGACACCAGCAACAGCCTGAGGCACACAACCAGATGCTCTTGCTTCAAAGGCTCCCTGCAAGCTGCTGACTGGGAAGGCTCCCTGGCATCACTGGGAGGAGTGCTGGATGGTGGGAGCCATAGCCATGGCGGGACCCAGCCCTGCTGTGACATGGCAGATAAAATGTGTTATCATGTAAATATGAGGCAACACTTTATTTCAGGACAGGCCCATTCAATGCATAATGGGTCAGGCGGTTCAACGCATGAATTTCTTCATCTGTAAAACAGGATGCTAATAATACTGTCTAATTTAACAGACACACAGACTCTTTAGAAAGCTGTAGATCTCTAGCATTCTTCAAAAGCAATCATCTTCACAGCTGAGGAATGAGAAAATGGAGTAGCAATTACAAGTTTTTTCCCTGGTGCTCAACAGTAATTGAGTACAAGAACTGGATTTCATGAATGTTAAGTTAAATCTTCACATGCATTTGACAGGAAGGACATGGGCACATTAGATCTTACCCTAGAACAAGGAGGTGGATTAAATAACAATTGAGGTGACTTCTAATCCTTTGATACCATGCTGGGCTGCCCTTTCACATGGCAACTGCTTAAATCTCTATGTACGTGAGGGTAGGTAGTGAACTAACAACTTGATATTATCTGCACCCACATGTAAATGTAGGCAGAAAGATTTATGCAAAATATGTTAATGCAAAAGCAGGTTTTGGCATTTTGAAAATATGATGGGCAGACTCTGAATTTTTAATGAAACAAAGAGTCTTTTCCTTTGGCAAACATCTTTGTGGAGAACTTATTGTGCTAGGCTGTAGTAATGCAATATTCAGATCTCCATGTGCTCCCTTTGTTTTCCCACTCGGTGTACCATTGGTTCATTTTAAAATATGCTCTGCTGTACCTCAAAACCTATTGGTGTGTACCCTCATGCCAGTCTTCCCTTCGTCCTCCTGGGACTGGCTCAGAGAGAGCCAGCCCCTGCCCCCTCTCCTTCCCTTTAAAAGGCAGAGCCTGGATCAGCTTGACGTCTTTGCATCTCTGAGCTGGCACCCCTTACCTTGTCCCAGCCTTTCCTTCCCCCTTCTCCTCCCCTGCAACCCCCTTTTCCCCGTTACCCCAAATAAACCTCCGTGCCAGAACAGAGATGGAGTCCAGTTCTTCCTTTGTCTCACTATATTCCTGCTTGAATTGACGTGGCTCGAAGACTCATGCCATGCCGCAGAACCTCGGGGGTCGCCCGCCCCAGACCCGGTGGGAATTAAACAGACCAGGGAACCCGGTCCGGGGGGAAGCCGGCCTGTGCAGCCCTCCCGGACCGTGATACATCACTAGGCAAAATTTCAATAGATCATAAGAGCATCACATACTGTTTATCTGTTGGGTAATGTGATTGGCAATCTTCTTGATATGTACCATATGTACCATCAGTGCCTAGGGCATTGAAAAGTTTTTTGAAAATTCAATTATTTGATTATTAAATATTTCTTTTTGCTGAATTCTGCAAAAGTGCTTTCAGGATTGAATAGTACAAGCCTGGAAAATGGCTCGTGTCCCTGGACTGATACATAATAGATGTTTATTCCTCACAAAGCAGATAACACACACTCTGTAGGACAGCACTATAAATACGAAAGCAGTTTGGCTTTTTTTTTTTAATATAGCACAGACACATCCATTTTATCTGTTATTCAGGATAGAATGAAAAATCCTATACAATCAGTTCAGACAACGTGTAAGTGACTTTCAGTTTGTTTTTCTTTTACATATATCAGACAGTTCTTAATGCCAGTATATGTCCTTTAACAAATCAAATAATTCTGCCAGAGGGAATTATAGTTTCCTGTTATTATCTTTCTGTCTATCAACAGGCATTGTACAAATATGAGCCAGTTGTAGTTGCAAAATTGTCTCATCTGAAGTGCATGTCATATCAGTTACCATAAATACAAAGAAAAAGCACTTGTATTTGCCTTTGGGTCTCAATCTGCACTTTTCTCTAAGATATCAGGACTCCTGAGAAATTTCCAGCCTCAGGAGGCAATGGGTATCTAATCATTCTAAAACCCGTGTTGGAGAGGAGAATTTGGAAACAAATCAGTTTAATACTGTGCTCTGAAGTGTTGTTGAAAATTAGTGCAAATGTCAAATATACTTCACCTTTTATTCCAAAATAGCTAAGATATTTGCAAAAATAAGACTTTGCAACCAACTGCAGGGAAGGAAAGAGCATCTCAATGGAGTTTACTTTACTTATAAACTTCCACCAAATCAAGACAGAATTAATAGACGTATATTTTTTATTTTTAAAGTACAGAATAAAACTGATTACATTTTACTGCTGGGGTCACAGAACATTTCAGTATAGCAAATATCAATAGGATAACCTCCAGTCTGGGGTCAGATAACACCTGCTACAATGGAATATACACTTTGTAGATGATCTTCTAACATATTAGAGAGAACAAAATAGGTTGCATGGATTCTAGGGAAGACCAGGCAAATAATGTGAAGCAGTAAACAAGCTCTAATATATTCAAGAAATGCAAGATGAAAACTTTTGGAGGCAGAGACCATCTGGGAAGAAGAGAGAGGCAGATAAAGGAAGGCACGAATTCTTTCCCTACTCTTTTTTTAATGGCCACCACTGGATGCTGAATGTTGTGGTAGAAAAAATCCTTCAAGTGAATAGAATTATATTTTTATTTTTTAATACAGTGAAAGAGACAGAAATCTTAGTCCAACTAGTAATCAGCCAATTACAATTAAGAGCCCTCATTTTGTGAAACCTCTGTTAAAACTAAGAGCATGGAAAGAGAAAGATATTTCAAATATTTCTTTGAAAGAGATATTTTTCTAGCTCTTTTGGCAATAATTAGCAAGGGAAAATTTGTATTACTTGATAATTTTTAGAAGTTGGGCCACTGCAGTGGAATTAGTGTCATTTGCTTTCAGGATAAACTAAAAGAACAAAATAGGAATTAGGATGAATGTTCAAACAGAATCTTTTAAATATGAGATATTTGCTGATAATAAGTTAGAGGGAACTTAATTTATATTCTGTATCTCTGTAAAATCCTATATTTCAAGAAGTTTAATACATTAGGTTCATGTTATGACAAGGGAAAATGTTTGTTCTAACATTCATGCCTACAGTTTTCACTGAAGACAACTTATGTTCCATAGAATCTCTATGTGGATGCAAAAGCTACGAATTATAAAAGCTGAAATATATGAAGGCTGCAAATATCTCAACATGGAATTTTAACATACTGCTAGGGTTTGTATCTATACCACACTGGTTTTTTGGTCACTGTTTGTCTGTGTGCTTCTCTGTTCATACATTTTTGTTGATATTTCACTTCTCTCTAGGTTTTTGTGTGGTAATTTGTGATTTAATTGCTTCCATAAAGAAAAGCTTTATTAATTTTTTTACATTGCTCCATGAACAGATGCTCTTAAAAATCAGACAAAAGTAGCCCAATAAATCCACCAGGGAAACTACTAATAGCTGTATTTACACTCCTTTAAGGTTAATAAAAGAGAAAGGCATAGTAAAATTTTAATTAATTATTACAGCACAACAGTCTTAGTGAAGATCTATTGCTCTAAACTGATGACTATCCTATTTTTGGAGGACTGCTTAGAAGTGTATAAGACCTGATATGCTAATATACATACTAAAGTGTTTGTATTTCAAGATTGAGAAGGCAGATTACTTGAATTTTGAAGCTCTCATTTTCTTTAAAATACAATTAAATTAATCATGGCATTAGGTAAAACATTCCAGAATTTTTGTGAACAATTTTTAGAGACTATGGAACAGAATCCTGTGGAAACATAGGTCAAATTAAGTAATGGCAAGCAAATGGAAAACCTACTCATTATTCTTCTTTATTCAGGACATGTGTGGAAGTAATGGTGAATTATTTGCAGATAGAAAGGTCAAGACACTATTGCAAAAAAATAAGGATTTTTAAATAGAAATGTCATTAGACATGAATAAGTTGTGACATTGTGACAATGACTTGAACACAAATCAATATAGTTGAAATGACCTGACTTTCCTGTAAACATCATAGTATTCCAAAATGCTTTTAATAAATCCTGAAATTATTTGTTTTGCTATAGAATCTGCTTGTTTACTGTTGGATTGTACAGCACTATAGCAAAAACACTGAAGACCATTGGTTCATTACTCATGTGGAATGAACTTTTTATTGTCTTTAGAAGTTCTGCCTTTAATGCTTTTTTATTCCATCTCTGAAGTTCCCCCTCAGTCACCTTGATGCAAATTTTAGGACACGTTTAATTCAGACTACTTTCAGATAATTAGAAATCTGTTCATCACATTGATACGGCTAATAATCAGCAGAGATACTATTAAGTCACTTAAGATAGAGATGTGAAAATTTGTGACCTTAAAGTGCTGGCAGGTTATACCAGTAATGTAAGAGATAAGGGGTTATTTTTAAGTCTTATATTAAGAAAAATTAAAGGTATTGGGCTCCTCACTACAAGAAAAGCATTGAGGCACTGGAGTGTGCTGCTCTCTCCTCCCTGCTAACAAGCAATAGCACAAGAGGAAATGGCCTCAAGTTTTGCCAGGGGAGGTTTAGATTGGACATTAGGTAAAAGTTTTTCATGGAAAGGGTTGTCAAGCACTGGAACAGGCTGCCCAGGGAAGTGGGTTGAGTCACCATCCCTGGAGGTATTTAAAACATACGTAGATGTGGCACTTAAGGACATGGTTCAGTGGTGGACTTGGCAGCAGGTTAGTGGTTGGGCTCAATGGTCTTTTCCATCTTAAATGATTCTGTGATTCTTTGTTTTATGGATATATACCTGCTCAATTAGACATAGATTTCCAAATGTTATGTTGGTCCAAGGAATTCCTACACCATTTATTTCAATCCACAGGACCAAACATTCAGGCACTATATGAAGAGCTAAATGCCACATCTAATCAGATTTGATATAGAAAAGCAATTAGACACTAAAAAGTTCTTGGACAATAAGACATTATTCATTGAGTACTAGAAAGTTTCTACTTCCATTCCTTTCTGTTGTAATATAAGTGAGCAGAGCTTCAGCAAGGAGTATTTTCTCAAACAGAGCTCCACTTTTTTATCAGTAGAAACCAGTATAATTAGCATAATGGGGGGAAGCTCATGAACAAAATACGCAATTCATACACCCTAAAGTTTCTGGTACCTTCTATCTATTCCTCTGAGCTTATTTTAATGGAATAAAAGGGAAGGGGGGCAGAGAGAATGCAAAGCTCTGTATGGTATTAAAATAATTGAGATTACACAGAATAAGTTGCAGGTTTTGACAAATATGTCAGGTGTTATCCAATTCACTGAGCACTTAGTAGTTGAAGCTTTGTAATTACTTCTAAGTAGAAAACCTTATACATCACGAAATGTTCATGGTGTTAGGAATAGCCAACAGCATAACCACTGAATTAAATCAACTCTTCTGTTTCTCAGGCTTTAGCACTCATATTGATGCCATACCCAGAGATCATTGCTAGAAATCTAGAAGTTGAAACCCATGTTCATAGAAAGAGAGACTTAAAACAAAAATAGGTTCTCATTTAATTAACACTTTTCCTGAATAAACACAAGCCATTCTAGCTCTTTGAATTTCCCTAAGTGCTCAGGAATCCTTACAGTACTAAACCAATTTGTCCATTGTCTATTCCCAGCACCCCTAGATCATGTGCATTTTAAATATGAATAGTTAGGTCAGGGATATATTTTTCTTTAGGTTCCCTGGCTATCTCCCATCTGTTCCTAGTCTTATCAGCCTTATGATTTTTCTTAATTTACTGGTCACTTGTTCCAGGAAATCATTATGTTCTCCAGGATTATTTATCCTTCTCATGAAGTGGTGTAAGTTACTGGAATCTTTCCTAGAATTAATTTCACTTTTAGCACCATCTCCCTATGGCATCCATACATTTTTTCCCTTTCATTTTTAGAAGTTCTATTTTCTAATTCAGTGATTTCCCATTTCTTTCTGATTCAGGAGTTTGCATATTTTTAATATCTTGTACAATTTTTCTTTCATCTTTAACTTTTCTTTTTCTCACCAGTTTAGCAAGAGGGCCTAATAGGTTCCGTATCTCCTTCCAAAAAATGGAATGATCATAGTATAGATTTCAGGGTTTCTGTTCATAGTGATGATTTTTTTTCCTGTTGCCCTGCAATCCTTAAAGTGAAGGTAGTAGCAAGACAATGGCAAGACAAACTTCTTATCATGTTATAGAAATGTTAAGGATTTTAGAGTAGATGACGAAAAACATTGGGAGGCAATAAAAAAAATAGAGGCATTGTACCATGAATTAGAAAGAAAATACTAAACCTTGGTATCATTAAAAAAAAAATCCATGTAAGTTTAGTTTTAGAGGACTGTGAATCACTGTCTGATTAACGAGACAGAAGATCGTGAGTTGTCATGCAGCTATATCAGTCCAAGCAGTCTAGTTCAAAATTCAGTACATATTCCAATACCATGGTCCATGAGGAACAGTAGTCATTTTTTAGGCCACACCTGAGCAGAATCAAACAAGTTGTATGTATAAATGCATTTTTCCACTGCCCTTCTTTCACTAAAACCAAATTACAATAGTGTGAACATTGCCTCAGAAGATTGTCTGCAGAGTTTTATCTTTCTAAAAGAAAATAAGAACCAAACTAACATTCACTTTTTTTCTCAGTTCTTTTTATGAGACATAATTCAGATCAAGAAATTGGCCACCACTGCTAAATTTGTGTTTTATCCTGTATCTGAGACCAACACAAGAACAAAACTGTAGTAATGCAATATTCAGAATTCCATGTGCTCCTTTGTCCTTCTGGTTTGTATACCATTGGTTCATTTTGAAATATGCTCTGCTGTACCCCGAAATCTATTCGTGGGTTCCCTATGCCTGTCTTCCCTTCAGACTCCCTGGGACTGGCTCTGGGGGAGACAGTCCCTCCCCTTCCTTTCCCTTTATAAGGCAGTGTCCGGATCAGCTCAAGGTCTTTGCATCTCTGAGCTGGCACCCCTTACCTTGTCCCAGCCTTTCCTCCCCCCTTCTCCTCCCCTGCAACCCCTTTTTCCCCGTTACCCCAAATAAACCTCCCTGCCAGACCAGAGATGGAGTCCAGTTCTTCCTTTGTCTCACTATATTCCTGCTGGAATTGATGTGGTTTGAAGACTCACGCCATGCTGCAGAACCTCAGAGGCCGCCAGCCCCAGATCCGGTGGGATAACACGGACCAGGGAACCCGGTCCAGGGGGGAGCCGGCCTGTGCAGCCCTCCCGGACCGTGATACATCACAAAACCGTTTAAGATTTCCTGATAATTGTTTGCTATGGCAAAAATGGCCTCTTTGACCTGAAAGTCTTCTTAATTCCAATAATTTAAAGAAGCATTAGTAGCAATAAAATGCATTTGTAGCTACTCCAGGCTCTGTTCAGAGTGAAATGACAATGTAATTGTGAGATACCACAATAATGCTGTGACAGAGTCTAGCTGTGCCAAGCAAAATATGCTCTAGCTGAAGAAACTTCTGTCTGAAGACAGCCTCATCATAAGCAAAACCCATGCAGTAAATCAAGAGAAAAATAAATAAACCAAGAGATCTCTCTACAAGGAAACCTTATGAAGGCATTTGACTTCCGACACAGAAGGCCAATCTCTCACCTGCAGGAAGGGGACACTACCCAGAAAACACTCAAAACGGAGAATAAACAAACAAACAGAAAAATCCGAATAGGATCCAGGGCCCAGATTGCTTTCTCATTGCAAGCAACTAAAAACTATATTCTGTGGGGGTTTTTGTACTTATGGCTTAAGTACAAGCCATAAGTACTTGTTTTCTCTTTTTATCAGTCAATCCTCCCAACCTTAAGTATCCCATTTGGTCAGAGAAGGTCTCAGATATTCTTGAATTTCTATACATTTATACTGAATTAGATTAGTCAGCAAGTCTTTGTATCAGTTATGAAAATATCTAGCAGAAAAGGAAAGAAATGGCTGAAAGTGCAAATAAATTACAGTTCCACAATGTCTGGAGATAGCACATTTCCAGAAGAAAGCACCAATGTAATTTGTTCCACATACACAATGAAAAAGTAAAAGCATAAATGAAAAGTTCTAAGCCAGATCAGTTAAAAACCATTTATAGAAATGGGTTAGAGACAGGAATTGTTCAGAAACTGAGAACTCATTCAAATTGCCAAGTGAGTCATTTATATATGTAGATAGCTTGCCTAATATATAATCTTGAAATATGCACTTACAACTGTGGCTTCAGTGAAAAACTTGAAGTTGATATTAAAAATACATGGAGAGACAAATTCTAACCAGTATTCATAAACCCAATGTGCTATTGCAGGAAAAAAATAGAAATACGGGCAGAAGTCAGACATTTCTTTCAAAAGTATTTATGTCTGGATTTTAGTTAATGTGGACCTGCAGTACTTCTTAGGAGCATATAGGGATAAATCTATGAAAGAGACACTAGTTCTGCCATGTTTAATTTTTAAACACCTAGAAAATTAGGCACCCAGCAGCAGTACTCAAAGCATTCAACAAACTGAATTTCAAACTACATTCAGGAAGTAGTAATTCCAAAAAAATTATCTCATCACCCAGATGCAATAAAGGTATTAAATTTCTTTATGATTTTCAAGATTGAACTCTCTCCTAGGATTACTCTCTTAAACCAGAACATCCTTTTTCAGGAAGAAAAACACAGTTCTAGAAATGTGTTTTTAATATCTAAATAAGATTCCAGTTCCAACAGCATTCATTTATAGAAAATAAGCCTGATAGCCTATTCCACTTGGTTTGTAATTAGACCTAAACCTGTAGTTCAGATGCTCTGACAATTAAACTGCACAAATAGTCTTTGCCTTTTACTCCGTTTTCCTAATCCTCCTTTTGCCTTTCTCTCATTATCCACTTAGAAGTTTACTGCTAATCCAAAGTCAAACAGGAGACATGGAGAGACTTGGTCTTTAGAAATGGCAATATTTCATGTCACAGTAGCACTACAGAAACAATACTCAGGCTGCTGCATTCTGCCTGTACCTTTCTACATCATGATGAGCAACTGTACAGTATTTTGATACTCTTCTTGGCACAAAGGTCAGGTTTAGACAGGTTTAGACCAGATGTTAGGAAGATGTTTACTGTGAGAGTGGTCAGACACTAGAACAAGTTGCCCAGATGTCCCACCCCGGAAAGGTCCAAGGCAGGGCTGGATGGGGCTCTGAGCAACCTGATCTGGTGCCCATGACAGTGGGTTTGAGCAAGATGAGATTTAAGGTCCCTTCCAACCAAACCATTCTATGATTTTATGATTCGTAGCTTCTGAAAAGTGCTAAGATGCCTCAAAACTAAATTTTAGACTTCGGGCAGCTCTCTAGAATAAAAATTGCTAGTCTACGGCACAGATTTCAGGGTGTAAACCTGCATGGGTATTGTGGTTTTTTAGTGGGACTAATGTTATCTGCTTGTATTACAGATCCATACCAGGCAAATAGCATGATAAAGTAAATAATTTTTAAAATATTTAATAATACTAATTAAATTAATAATTAATAAATAAAATTTATTATTATTTAAATTAATAACTTAAAATAAACAAATAGCATGATGATCCTATTTTGATAACTAACAAGTAGTTAATATAATAATGAAACAACACTGCTTTTTTTCCAGATACTAAGAGAAGTATATTCAATACTATGTGGGGGGTTTATTGGAAATTACGTGAAAAAGTTGTATTTAGATTTCATTTTTATTATGGCCTATTGTCTAATTGTCAAAATATTTTTCATTCAAATGGATAGAAGTATATCATGAGGGTATTGAACCCTGGTTTTAAAAAATATGCTACTGAATGATGTATCACTGGAGTTCTTTAATATGACCAAGGGGCAGCTTCATGAGAGCCCAAAGGCTATCCATACCCTTTGTAATTTTGCAGAAACTAGCGTTTGCCCCAAGATAGAATTGTATTTGGCTTGTGCACTCACTGACCAACAACAAATAGTTTGGTAGCTATTTTTTTGCTTTCTTTCAATCTAAAATTATTAGTGTGAAATCTTTTTCTAAACATGAATTAACATGTATAGGAGATTAAAAGGGAAACCTCCCCTTGGAGAAGTTTTTGAATTTCAGTGGGTCACTGCTGCTTCAACATTAGTAAGAAAGAACACCGTGCTTCTGATTTATGAGCTTTATGAGTTCTACAGACCAAAGCCCGAAAAAATCCTCCCTTATGTCATTTCCTACAAAGTACTTACACAGCCATAGCTTTGGCAACACTCTGCTAAGTATTATTACCATAACAATAGTAAATATCAATGGGAGGCATTGTCTGACCTTTTAAATTATCATGGAAGCAAAACGTTTCCAAAGAATGATAGTTTAACCTTACACTTTAAAATAAACACTTGGACCTTATTTTTGTTACTAGTTATTTCCAAACAATTTCTTTTAGAGAAGTGTAACAAATGGTTTGTGCTGCTTTCTTTAAAGATTGAGGACTTAAATAAATATTTTGAGGTCTAGCATTGAATGAGGCAGTGTGAATTATACAGAGTGTGGTGGTTTTGATTGGCCCAAAACATCAGTGAAGTGTTTTTAACATCTAGGAGAAATTTGGACCCCTCAGAAGCTGTTGTAGTAGGCCTGGGGAGGTGTCTGAGGGGGTGGGGTGTGGCACAAAGATGGCAAGGATGGAATGTGGTGCTGATAACGCCAAGGTCGCGGGTTCGATCCCCGTACGGGCCACCAAAAAATGTCATGGGTTTTCAACAGGACATTGCCAGGAGGACGCACGAAAAGAGGGCAACCAGGCTCCAAGCTTAAAGTTGCACAAAGTGCTTTAATTACCTAACAGAGTTGGAGGATAAATGCAGGCAAAAATAAACTTTTCATACAGTTTTGGTTCACTCCCCCCTCCCTCTTACGAACCTATAGTATTCACCCCCTTTCCTCCTTCACAGTCAACAAGCCGGGTGGTGGGGGGGGCAGGGTGTGGGGTCTCTTTTCAGTCCACAGAGCAGATTCTCAAATTTACTCATCACCACAGTTCTTCTACTACAAATACTCTTTATCTCTACTTGTTTCTCTCTCTGTCCAGACAGTTTTCTGCTCTCACCCCCACCCTCTTAAGAAGGAGTCTCTGCACTCATCCCCCCGCTTCCCTCTGTCCAAACCAGCAACACAGACAGGGGGCAGGTTGAGGGGTCCTCTGGTCAGTCCAATCAGGAAAAGAGGTTCTCTACTTAGCCAGGGGGTCCTTCCCACGAGAGACAGTCCTTTAAGAACTTCTTTGGCGTGGGTCCAATCTCACGAGCAACATCCCGCCCAAAATTCTGCTGCAACATGAGTCTTTTTGTCCATAGGGTGCTGTGCAGACTCTCTCAAGCCGAGGCCAGGCTGCTTCCATTCTAGGAGCAAGGCCTTTCTCTCCTTTGCAAGGCCTTTGCAGTTTTAACTCTTAGATGAGACTCCCACTGGTTCACAGTCTTTTCCAGGCATCCACCTGCTCTTCTGGCATGGGCTGTGGGTGGATTTCTGCACTCCTGTGGAGTCCATGGGCTGCAGGGGAACCTCCTGCCCCCCCATGGCCTTCACCGTGGCTAGCAGAGGGTTTTCAGCTCCAGCACTGGGAGCCCCTCCTGCCCCACCTTCTTCACTGACCTTGGAAATCTCCATGCTGTTCTCCCTCACATATTTTCACCTCCACCTCCTCCTCCTCCAACTACAAAGAAGTGAAAGAAATGCGTGCCTGCTTTGTTTTGAATTTTTCTTAAATGTGTTTTCACAGAGGCGTAACTAGCACCTCCAATTGGCCCAAACTTGGCCGGCAGCATGTCCATCACCTTCAGAGTCATCAGAGATTGGCTCTGCTGGACTTGATGTAAAAACTTCCAGAACTTGCACTCAGGACACACAGGAGACTTCTTTGTGCCACACCCCACCCCTCAGACACCTCCCCAGGCCTACTACAACAGCTTCTGAGGGGTCCAAATTTCTCCTAGATGTTAAAAACACTTCACTGATGTTTTGGGCCAATCAAAACCACCACACAGAGCAAACCAAAAAATATTCTGTCAAACACAAAGCATCTCTCTGCCCTTAACATTTGTTCACTTTTCTTGTGCACTGTCAAACAGCTGTTGTCATCCACTCTGAATCAGAGAGGATGTTTTATAAATTTTTGTCATCTTGATTTCCACAGAGTATGATTCTCATTTGAGGATGTCTTCATACACATGCACACAGCTGTTTCCAGCACCCTGTGCTCAGAGGCATAAAATGTATAATGTAGTACTTGAGGCAGACCAAAATCAAGGCTAAATCAAATAAGTCACAAATAAACTATTTATCAAAAACCACTTCATTTTCCTTCCTTGTAAACAAATCTCATTGTAATCTACGACTATCTTTAATTCTTTAAGTGCTTCTTAAATTCTGAGATACATAATGAAAAGTCAACACTGAAATGTGTGAGAAATTTAATAAATTTTAAGGTTAGAATGAATCACAGTGCTCAAATTAGGGACCACACGAAAGGAGTATATGACAATTAGAATAGGCATCCAAAAATTATGGTAGAGAGAGGAAGTGCTGTTTACAACCTCATCCAAAATGTAAAAATCTCCATGTACACTATTGTCTTGAACTGAATCTCTAGTGAGATTTAATCCCATCTTTCCCTTACCAAGATATCTGTCATCCAGCTACTGTGAACTGTAGACATTTAAGAAACAAAAGAGACCCAGGGAACAATTTTTGCTTCCTGTTAGTGTAGGACATTTTTACAGAAGAGACTTAAAATTTCATTAAGTAGACCAGAAATATACATTTTAGTTGAATGCTTTAAATTCAGACAAATACATGAGTTCTGGTCTAGTTATGTGCTGCACACTTATCTAGCAACTATAGAATATAAAATGTATAAATAGCCTCAGAAATAGGAATTTAAGCATAATTTTTTGAATTCCATGTGACTTATTGTATTGACTGGGATATTGTAAAGTGCTTTGTCTTTCTCACTCCCAGTAAATATTGAAAGCTAATGCAAATTGGCACAGTATCAACACAGCTGAGGGCTGACAGCAGCCAGCTGATTGGGATTTCCTTTGGGACAGCAAGGCAAATACCTACAGACAAGACTGAGTGGTGTAGCTAGAAAGAGTCTGCTGTCACTTACATAAAAGGATTAACTCCTAAATCATTTTCAGAGGAAAATACTTTGAAGACAATTTGAGAGACATTCCATTACTTCCAGAACTGTTTTAAGTATACTCACTTTCCCAGTAGAAGTCCTTCATAAAACTAGATGTTATTGGTCCTCAGAAAGAGTTGCATATTTGATGCTAAACTGGGGGCGGGGGCGAGGGCGGGGGAAAGACCTCAAAATCTTTCATATGGTTGTGAGCCTTCATTCTGAGTTAACTACTTACCTCATTAAAAAAAGAAAAAAGTGGCTTGTACTAATCACTCAGCAGTGTCATCTAACTAGCAAATGGTTTTCCCTGAAGCTTTTCTACCTTCTGTAAAGGACTCAATAGCAAATCCATCAGAGTAAGAAAATCACTGCTAGTGTGGTCAGGACACTCTCAGGTTCCTTTTCCTACTGTAAATAACTCAGTATCTAAAAGCTGGGCATATACCTCCTATTGGTAGCAGTATTTCCTATTCTTCATTTTTAACTGTTTAATTGCTCTTCCAGATTACAAAGAAAGGAAATAATTTGCCAAGATTTTAATTATGCCTTATATGTACTTTATGAAGTAATTTACTGATGGGTACTTGGCAGGAGCTGCTTATGTGATACACAGAAATCTTCAACACCCAGGCCTGGGGAGCTGACTAAACTCCAAATTTGGCTACAGTGAACTCAGGAGCTTTTTTCAGGATATCAGAGAATAAACCAAACAACAGCACACCAGCCCAGTATCCTACCTCCTCACCCCCAAAAAACCCCAACACATCACAACCAAGGGAAAACCCCCAAGGAATAAAAAATAGACACAATAAAACTAGATGTCTCCTTTCCCCTATAACACTTCACTTGAAAATCTAGACCTCACAGACTCAGACATACATCCAACTTAACTTCCTTCATACTCATAGATTCCCAATATTACTTTCTAAGGCCAAGAAAGCTTGTCCAAGCCAATCCAAGACAGATTTTTCAGTAGGAAAATCAGCTCATCTTAATTAACCTTCTACAGCCATTGTAATCAAACAAGCCTCTACCTTGCAAAGTAGGGGTGAAAGAAGTTGGAAAGACTGGGAATCAATAAGATTAATCCTTCTACTTAGCACATCTGTTCCAGGGCTAGATAGGATCTCCATAGTGTACTCCTGAAACAGCAACTGTGGGGCTTGCAAGATGGCGTGGGGGTAAGGGTGTAGTTTGGTCTTAGATAATTGATTTTAGTTTTCTTTTCAATCATATTAAATGGAAAGAAGTTCAATTTTATTTTAAAAAATTAATTATAATTTGTTAGCCAAATCACCCAGAAAATACATAACCACAGACCCAAAACGAAATTACTTAAGCTCTGGCTAAATGAGTAACAAACTAGAAAGAGGCCATTTCTATCAGCAACATTCAGATACTTCACAAATCCTTTAGTTCAGTCTAGTCAAAATACAATAGGATAGCATTTTAGAGGCATAATCCTTTCTTCGGGTTTTCAGTGACATGTCAAAGTCAGAAACTACTTTGGAAGGCTGGCCAAGCCACAGAATTTGTATCCAATCTGTCTGTAAAGAGATGAGTATTATTTTAATAATTAATAATGAGAAAACTGAAATACTGGCAGTAATACTTCCTGAAGGACGATGAAAATTGCAGCTCACTGTCCTCTGGCAGGGATTAGTTTCACAGCTTTGAGGAATTTCTCATATAATTGAGTAACATGTCTCCAAAGAGGAAAGCTGGCTATGATAGCAGGATGGAAGTTAGCATTAGAAACACCAGAAAAAGATAATTCCAAGTAAGCCATTTTTGGCACACAGAGACAGCTCCAGTAAAGGTATCAGTTCCTTTCCCAAGTCAACAGAAAAGTAAGGACATACAACGTCTAACTAGAATCTTGAAAGAAATTATGTGGAGCAATTTGATCTCTTTCTTGCAGCACAACCCTAACACGGTTTCAGTCACTAACCACGACCCAGTAAAAAGAAAATTCTTCCTTCAGAACCAAACAGACTTACTATTATAAGATCCTGTGGTTTCTGAGCAAAACCTCTTTAATCCTCTATGGAATACTAGAATGTATGACATCTATGTCTCTTTGTTAAGCCAGAAGTGTAGTAAGTATGTGAGCTGTCCCAGCTCACATGTGACAGTATTCTTCAAAGACATCAAAAGCCAATGTAAATTCACAGTAGTGTTACGCTCTGCAGTATCGTGTTCCTGACTGGAAAGGTTAAAATATTTCTAGTAAAAAGTGCTTAATATTTGTTTACAGCTTTTAGCTGGTTTTATAACCTACTTTTCATATGATCTCAGATGCATGTTCATCTTGATCTAAAGTAGGCAGGGCATTATGAAAGGCTGATTGTAGGAGCTAAATCGTTATTATCATGGCTAAGATGCACTGTAGATCTTCTGCTTTCTGAGAATGCTGCAAAAGGAGGAAAGTATCTAAAACATTGCTACTTCTGAAGATGCTCAGTCTACTGAGATTCAGACCAAAGCTAGTCCAGAGTGGCAGTCTGTGTGGACACCAGGACAGCTATTCCATCTATAGATCTGCTTCAACTTTCTAATGTAGCTTTTATGATTAAATGGACCACAGATGGTAAAAACATTGCTGTAACCTACGTGTATAACCATTTTTCTTTCTCAAGGCCATTTTCTCAATTTATCAAAGCCTTTGTTAACATCCCAAGGAAAACAGAGGCAGTAATCTAAATAGTGCAAATACAGTTCAGAACCCCACAGTTGGACATGTATCTGCCATTCACTCAGTTGCAACATTATAAAACTGTCATATATTCTGGAGTTGGTTGCTGAAGATCTCTCCAGATCTGCTAACAATTTCTGCAGATATCTCAAGCTTTCAAAGCAGGCCCTGCTGCCTGTCAATGGGAGACAGTCTTGCGCAGTTCTGGCCTCTTTGGTACTTCATAAAATAAATCATAAAGCAAAAGTCAAGAGAAAGAAGACAACATGGTACAGAATCCTAGCATTTGGCCAGTTCCAGACCACTTCAAAGTGTATGCAAAGCAAGCTATGCATGCAATCAGTTGCATAAAATGAGTTGCAAAAATGCAGTTTTACTCTCTGTTAAGATGAACTGGAGAGTGAGCTGGAGGTCACTCCAGGGTAAAGGCAAATAGAGACCACCTTGCATGTGGGGGATATCCTACACTGAGCTAATTAACTTTGCAGCTTAATGTTCCCTATAGAGTGACATAAACCATATGTAACTTGGTCAAGAACTTGGCTTGGCAACATTATGCCAGCGCCATAAACGAGATAAGGAACATTAAAATTCAGTCCACATCCTTGCCCCCATACTTATCATTCTTCACATTAGCTTCTTCACTTCATTGTGAAAAATCAAGTTTGTAAATCTCTATCTTGATAGCATCTACCTTTCAGGTCTATTATTCTTGCCATGGCAATCAGGGACATTGTTGGAACTTCAAATGTTTTCTTGGCTCCATTTTGCTACAAGAAAAACTGAGGATAATTAATAAGGACAGTACTGATTGGAAACTGCCAATCACAGACAACAGCTAGGGGTTTTGTAGGCAAAAAATTTCTCTTCTGATATTTACATGATCCTAGATAATTCAGGATCATTTTTAACTAGGTGAACTTGAGGATGTCATTTGAGTTTTTAGAAGGCCCAGTCTCATTACTTTGGATTCTATGGAAGAGCCGTTTTGCATCACTGAATCTCTATTAAAGGACAACTGACAACACTAAAGTGTTGGTGAAAGAGAAATCATTACATGTAGCATTATCTATCAGTGTGTAATCGCCCCATTAAAATTTATGAAGTTACCAGTGATTGCTTTTCTCCTATAAAAATATTTTATTAGGTGAGTGTGCATTTGATATCATATTATGCTGAAGGGAAATTTACAACCTTCTTGTTCTGGGTCTTCTTTTTTTTTTTTTCTTTTTTTTGTGGTGCTTTTTGTTCTGTTTTGGTTTTGGTTTCCTTTTTTTGTTGTTGTTTGGGGGATTTATTTGTTTATTTTAGTTTTGGGGTTTTTTTCTTTTACTCAGACAAGTGTGGTACTTCAGATTATCTAGTATTTCTAGTAGATTATCTAGTATTTCAACATGGAAATAGTTTATAAGATATATACTTATCAATTATAAGTATGAGTTTTCATTTTAATACTTATTTAGGAATTGCTTCCTGTTATCAACCATGAAAGAAGCTGTCCTAGGTTGCAATATAGATATATTTAGTATTCTATTACCACAAGCTGTGAGGCACTGGTTGTTATCTCCTGCTATGACTCACCTCTGATAACTGTTAATTGGCCATCAAGAACCAACCATGCATGACTCATGGAATTATCTCATCCTATTGTGAGATGCTCCACCCAGGAGGGAGGAGCCAAGCATTCCCACCTGGATATAACCTGGGCTTGGAACTGCATAAAGAGCCCTGTCTACTGGGTTCCCAGAGGACAAGAGCTACCACTGAACCTTCAGGTGGAGACCAGACCTTCCACAGGATCACTGCTTCAACTGAACTACTTCACTTGGACTGCTACCACCACCCTAACTGGGTGTCAGGTTGTATCTGACTTCATCAGTGTTTCTTCTTGTATTATTGCACTTATTTTTAATTTCCCTATTAAATTATAATCCTGACTTGTGATCTCCCACTGGTTTGTTTTCAAACTGGTACAGAAACTAAGAAAATCAGTAAGGTCACCTTCTCACATATTTTGTGTCCATCATCAGAATTCAGTCTCCCAGTCCTTCCATTTCAGGTGCCAGAAATGAACTATGCTTTCTTCAATTATTGGACATCTGGACTATGATTTCATCAATTATAAATTCTTTCTGTTTTCTTTCATTTTTAAGCAAACATCTGCGTAAGGTTATCAAGCCTCTCTTGCTGCTCCTCTTTGCCCTCAAGCAAAATCACAACTTTTGTAAAGATAAAACGGGATAGAATTCTCTCACTCTCTTTAACTGCTTAAATATGCAACTGGGGCATAACATGTTTATTGGTCCAGTAATACAAAATGAGGACCTAATGGGAAAGTACAGCCTTTAAATATATCAAAGGCATCATGTCCCATCAAACTCTGATTTTCAGGCAGAAGGTGTGAGACTGGCACCTGGGTAAGCTCTTATCAGGCACTCTCCCTAATAAGGAATTGAGACATGGGCAAGATATGCAACCTAGAAGTACTCAAAAGATCTCCAAAAGTCGATGCAGTGCTCTGTGGATCTTCAGCTATTCTTGAAGTATAAAGCATCTTATGCCATTTTTCTTCTTCTTTCCGAATACTGCAATATTTTCCTGAAACTACTTAGTGAATTTCTAATTGAGGAGGGAGAAATTAAATATATTTAATTCAATTCATGGATGAAGAAGAACAGTTACAACTGTGCTAGTTTTATCTATATCTGCTGAAGCAGTAACTGAACATTTTTCAGGAATAGCCAATCCTTTTATTCAGAGGTCTGTTACTGATTGAGGGCACAACAGTGTTAGCAATTACTTTTACCCAGCATGCTTTTAAAGAATATTATCTGTATCTCAGGCCTACTTTTTCCTAACAACTTGAAATCTGGTACATCATGGAGTATTACTTATTTCAGTCATTTTACTCATTCAGCATATAACTGAAGAAAGCTCATTCATCGAGGGTCAAGAAAGAAAGAGATGCAGAGGAGTTCCAAATGAGGCAGTTGCTATTAACAGGAAAAGATCTATATAGCCCCTGACAAAGGCACATTTCAAAACTCAGTAGAAGCCACTCTTCTCTCTCACAGATGGCAGAAGGGAATGAAGTATTTCTTTTCAAGAAACTTTCTACCTTCTGTAGTCAGGTAGAATTTGCATGTAGCATTGGATTTCAAAAGGACATAAAGCAGAAACAGCAAAGTAATCTGACTTCCAAAGAATACATTTTCCTGTGCTTGTTTTATTTTTAAGCAATCAGAATCATTGTATCATGCAACTTTCAGAAGCAAAAATATGTTTACTCCTATTCTCCCAGTTAGATGGGTTAAAAAACATCTCAAACACAGCCAAACAAGTAAAAAAAAAAAAAAAAACCACGACTAGAACACAGAGTAAAAAGCTTTGTGTTACATGAATAGTATTTATATCAATATTCATTTACTGTCTACTTGGAAATTCAGTCTGATTTCAAATGATAGACTAAAATATACAAGCAGCATCAATCAGTCAAGCTTTATTGCATCTGCTTTTGTTGTGGCAGAATTATATATCTTATCAGGATATACAATAGGAAAACACAGTGGAAGTATACAACACAAAAAACCCTATAATGCCTAGTAAAATACAGCAAAAGATACATCAATTTATAGTATAAGGTAATGTTAGCACAGCAAATTCTTGATAACAGCACTGCTGAGAATACTCTAGCTTCATGTTGCTATCCTCTCTCTATACCCATATCACACTGTTACCTCCCAGGAATTTATGTTTATTTAACCTTTCAAGTTCCCTTAACTGGGCTAATGCTAAAAAGGAGTCTTTTCTCTCTTCTCAGCAAATAGCTAAGTAAAATATTTATTTTCTTGCTGTCTGTTTTAATATTAGAACTGGATTCAATTCTCCTTTGCTGTAGAAAAGAAAATATTCGTATCTCTGCTCCCCCTGCTTTTACAAAGATGCTTCCTTTAACTGACAGTCCTTGCTTTTATGTCACAGATGAATGATAACAAAGAGGAGGGGGTGGACAAAGAGGATTTTTTTTAACTTTAGGCAGCCATGACCATATAATTTTTATTTTACTTCAGTTTCCCTCCTTGATCCTCTTTCCTCAGCCCTGAAGTTGAAGTAGATTCCTGTACCTGACTTCTTTTGCTTTGAATACAAGCACAGCAGATCTGATCCTCTTGTGCTAAGAGCCCCAAAATTCCTCCTGAATGCTTGTGCCTGGATCTTCCTTAGCAGACCCTGGTATCCAGAGGCAGCAGAAGGAATCCTAGTCTACCCAGGTTTTTCCTCAGAGAGTGGAACTAATCCTGGGTAAGCTTTTCCAAAGCAGCCACATTTTAGTTTAGCCATAGTGCAAAGCGATGTATACCATTTCTGCAAACAAAGCATTTAAATTCATACAGATACCTTTCCAAACTGATATAAGTCTAGTGGCTCTTACAGATTTACTGATACTTTACACAAGCTCCAAACACACATCAAAGATTCTTAAGTGTCAAGATCCCCTGTTTTGCTCAAAACTAAAGTAAATATAGTTAGAACAGCTTCTTCCTGCAACAAATCTGAGATGAGCCATCTCCGCTCTTCTGCCTGACTGAGTTGCATTCAGACTGCCCTGTCTAGGTATTGCAAGCACATACATGCACACAGATACACTTCCAAGATTAGTCCATTTTCTATCATCTGCCATAGTGATTGCAGCATTAGTTGTTCACGCAGCTGATTCATATAACAGTTGGTCGTGATGTTCGTAAAGTGGTGAAGTTGGACCAGTCCCTATATCTTATCAACAATCTCAAAATGAAAATATATCACAAGATGCTATTTCTCTTCTTAAATTCTGTGATTGCCAGAACCTAGAATAATCAGTATGTAGCTGAAGTACTGAACAGCCTGTTGTTTGTATTGCCCATGAAATGTAATAAAATATTGGGGTTTTTGGGGTTTTTTTTGGTTTTTTTTTTACTTTCTAGAATACTTTAAAATCATTTTCAAGGTATTCTTCATCCTTTTTATTTTTATGCTTTTTTTCCCCTATCTTGTAATAACACAAAGGCATAACACACATGAGTTTAGAAAAGGACTCTAAATATCCTGAAATTTTGCAACTGGATTTTAAATGACTGTATTCTACAGCAAGTGTGTAAACTTACTCTAAACCCCCGTAATCAACTTCCATATTATGGAGTATTTGGGGCTAGGAATCTGAATTTTGCACATGGAGAAAATTAGATTAGGTTTTGAATTGGAGTCAGACTCACTTTCAGGATTTATCCTTCAAAGCCTTACACAGCCTTTCTTTCAGTGATGCTAGACTATTTATTCAGGTGTAGGCAGACATGCACCTGCTGCCTGCACATCACCCAAACAAGCTCAGAAGCTGCACTGCTGGCAGGCCTGAGCTGCCTCCTCCTGCCTCCCCACAACAGCACAGACAGGCTCAACAACAGCCAAGATAACAAGGCTGCGACAGTTCCAAGGACAAATTTTTTGTAATGGAATCAGAGAATTAAAAAGGCTCCACCTTGCCGTATTGACATGTTCTATTGTTGAAATAGTTTAATTTTTTTCAAGGATAACACTGGAAAAATATAACACATAAGCAGCTGTTTTAAGTAATAGCTTTAGACTAACTTTTGTTAGAAGTTATCAGCTATAGTGGCTTTTTTAAGAGGCCTTACAGGCTAAAGATGAGAGTGATGTAGGGTTAGGCTGCAGCTGTAGAAGATGAAGAACTGGAATTCAGGAGGTAGATTCAGTTCTTGGTGGCATTACAGGTTTTCAATCTCAAGTGAGATTTAGCCTGTTACACATCTGAGGTTGTGCTGGCATCTAAACTTTCTTTGCCTCCCTCCCTGCACACTCATATACTCCTAGCAGTCATCTGGCATTTGTTTTATGTTGACATTTACATTTAGAAGTCTAAAGTTTCTTGCACCTCTTAGGCGACCCTGTACACATGCTCAGCTCACAAAACTATGACAACCTTCACAACTCAGATTTGAGTTCAACCCCTATCATGGTCTTTCTCCTACTTTCAAGATATTTACAATCCTCCCCTGCTGTCCTTAAAGTGCCCATTTCTTATTACATGTGACTACTGGTACTCTAACCTACCAGGTTAGAGCTGACATTCCTGAGGCAAAGAGATGCTTGAAGCAGACAGGAGCCTTGAACACCAGATGATAGCACTGATTCCTCCATGTCTTGTCTTGGTTGATAGATTAGTAAAGAGTGAGAGACATGATTTAACAAGTGCAGGATTTTGCCAGATGAGACTAGCATGGAATGGCTCTAAGGATAGGGATGCCTGGCAAAAGTGTAGGTGACTATGACTAAAAGCAAGGCTGTAGATAGTTTTATGACTTAGAAAGGAAGCAATAGTGATTTCTGATTTCAGTGGAGGCAGAACTGGAACAGGGAATATGACAGTAGGGTGGATTTCTATCCACAAGTATAGCAAAAGATGACAGAGAGGCCTGTGAGGCAAGCCAGTATATTAGTATGTCACCTAACAAGTTCTGGGAGAAAAGAAAAAAAACCTTCTACCAGCTCCAGCTTCCTAGACTTCACATATGAACATTGACATTTTTTTCTGTGATGCACTCCTTGCCGAATATGTAAAAAACCTCACATGCGTCAAGTTTCAGGTGAAAAAGGCTCTAAGTATTCTTTTGGTCTCAGTCCAAGCAGAGTCTGCAACAGTCTGGGTTATTTAAATGATATCTGGCTTTATCCCCTGGCCAATTCCTCTCACTAGATGACTATTCCATCCTCTTTCACCTAAGAAATAAGATGAACACAACTCTAGTCAGAAAGACATACCAAGACAGAGTGAAGTTGAAGAAAACGGAAAGATTTATTACAAAAGAAATATACAACATGTAGAGAATAATGGAGTGCAGAGCTGGGGTTCAAAGAGTATCTGGTGCTGGTTGACTGTCTTATTGAGGTGTGGAAGTGTGGTGGAAGTGAGATGCATTCAAGAATCAGCTCTTAACTGAGGAGTCAGTGTGACCTTCTTCCAAGACATTTCTTGATATCTAGCTCTGTGACCAAAGAGAGAAGTAGCCATTTTGTAGCATGACTTCACAATCCTCAGCTGGGTGGTTTTTTCCTACCAACTTTTTCACACAAGGAGATAATACTCTAAAAGTTCAGAGGAGGATCTACAGACACAGTTATGGCATGGCTTGTTTATGCCAAAGTTACAGTTTTAATGACCACATTTGCAGTCACCAAGTCCTGAATCAGAGTATGAGTTCTTCAGCTTGTACTCTCTCAGGCTCAGTATAGGCTGTTTGGCAAAGCAACTGAAAAAAGCATGTGCAGAAGGTCCTCTTCTACTCTGTTCTTGAGGAACAATTTCTGTTCCTTTTACTCTCTTCTAAAGGAAAAAATTTCCTGTTTACCTACTGGAAGTGGATTCTAACACAGAGACAGCTTTTTGCAAGATTTTATTTTTCAGGCTACTTGCTCTAACAAAGAATTGTGGGATCAAACGATCTTTAATTATTTTAAGTATTTGATTTCTTGCACATATAATAGGGCTGCTCCTGGTGCATTTCTAAGCTGATGTCTCTGAACCAGCTTCTGCTGTCCCCAAACATCAGCTTGAATCCAGGCTCAATCAGTTGCAGAGTGCAAGGATCAGAATTGCCAGACAGGAGAAGGAAGGAGTGAGAATGCTGTAGTCACTAAGATTGTTTTTGTATTTAATTTTAAACTTGTTTTCAGCTCTAACCTCTTCTTGGTGGCTTGGGCATGTTTCTGACCCTCACCATTTACAATCAGAGAGTGCAGAACTTACTCTCAAGTCTGAACAGTCTACTGAATGACCTACTCACTTCCTCCAACATCAGTTCTGAAACAACAAAAATGATCAGACAGCAGAGGTACTGTGACATGTTATAAATAGAGGACCCACCCTGTCACGTTCAGTGGGACAGAAAGCAATGTCTCATTGCTGGTAGTGCCAGTTCTTTTATTTCTGGTCTGAGCTTTCTTATTGATCACTGGGCCTTGCCAATATTTCATTAAAAGCTGGGGTGGTGGAGTGACTTGGGTCTTTTTACAGAAGACAGTTTTGACAGCTACGATGAAGGGGTGCATCTGAATGCAGAAGCAGGTAAAAGGTAGAATGTGAGGGGAAGGTAATGATTTGTTGGTGTTTTGTGAATACCCTGCAGGCAGAACAATGCCTAAATGACAGTTGAACCTAAAAGGATTGATAGATTTCCATAAGAATTGGGCTCTTTATCTTTGTTGTGTTCAAATTTCTCAGCTGTAAAATGGGGATAATTATATTTTCTTCCTTTCACCTGTTTTGTTTTCTTTATAAACAGAATTGTTCCTCTTTGTTTACCCCTCCCTGACATTTCCATAGCAACACAACCCATGTAAGTACCTGTAAATATTTCTTTCAAAAAGCACATGGGGAAGCAAACCCCTATTTCTATGAAAACATTAAGCTTTTATATATATATTCTTATTTTCAGCACTGCATTTCTCTAGGTTCAAAAAACTAGTCTTTAAAAATAACTCAGCTAGAAAAACACAGTCCAACTGAACTGTGCTCTCTTCCCGCTATAAAGATCAGACCTGTGCTCTTCAGGAGCAGACATGCTCAGCACATCCATTCTCAGCAAACTGCTAATATGTGACTTTAAGGCTACTGACTGTTTTGTGTACTGTATGTTAGGTATTGGTAAATGTCACAGTGCAAGTCCTATAAGCAGCAGTCCAAAGCAGAAGTAATGTCATCAAAATCTGTGCTGTTTGTGCTGTTGGTACAGTGCAAGTATGTGAAACCTGAATCAGTTCACTCTGCTGTTCACTGATTACAGTGATGACTGATGAAATACTTTGATTTGAATCCACTTTTTATTGATATGTGACATTGATGTGACCAGCCTGATCTCAATCTATCTCAATTCTATTTTTACCAAAACTACAACCTTCCATTTTTTAATCCCCTGCTCTCATATTCCCTCCTTAATTAAGTCAACAGTTAAGTATCTAAGCATTGTTTATGCTGCAAAACTTCAATGCAATATATAGCTTTGAGGTTACAAGAGGAATGCACTACATCCACAACGTAACGTAGGCCACAATATTCCATGCACTGTCATAGGAGATAATGGGAGCTGTAAATTTCTTCATGAGGCCCACTGGTTACAGTAGCTTGGCAGAAAGATGATGTGAGACTACCATAATGCTACATGTTGCTATATACACCCCAGAATTCCCTAGCAATTACCCCAGTTATAAAGTTTTCCACTGACTATGCATGTAATTGAGAACATTTCTACCACTTAAAAGGGAACCGAGAGCATTATTTGTTGTTCTAATTATCATTCTTCTTTGTATGTCGGTTTGAACAGACATACAATATGTGAAACTTGAGATCAAAGTCTCTAGTTCCAGATATGATAAAGGTGGATTTTATTGTCCCAGAAAGGTCACCTAATAAAGCAAGCAAGCCCAAATAAATCTGATGGACCATAATTTGTAGGTTGGGCCTTATGACCTGACACAATAAACTTATTGCCTGGTTCATAATTGCAGCTAGAAAATGGTTTCTAAAAGTTGACAGACACTAGACTGGTTTTATATCTACTTTTACTTACTTTGACAGCTTAGAATTGTGATGTGAGGAAGCTGCCAAGGCTTTGTAGTGCAATTAAGTGACAAGAAAACTTTAAAGGGATTTAGAGTTAGGCTGTAAGTTGAAAACCAGGCTCATGTCTGGATTTAGATTTGATTTCAATGGAATGCCTTCCTGTTTTCCTGCCCTTAAGCTTTGGCTCCTCCAGCAATAGAGGCAGAAAATAAGTTACAAAATTGAGGTCCTGCAGGAAAAGCACACTCACAAGAAAATGCTATTCACAAGGTTCTGGAAATCTCCTTGTTTTCTTTCATTCTGTGTGAACTTTCTGTATTTCTCGCTTTCTGCTATCTATTCCCTTTCCTCCTTTCAATAATAGTTCTACAGCACATTTCTGATAACTTCAGGGGTTTTTTAGTTCCCAGGTTTTGTTTCCTGTAGATACAATTCCTATTATCATTCTTTGTTTCTTTTTCTTTTGTTCTCTCTTTTACTTTTTCCTCATTCCTTTCTATAAGATTTTAGTTATGTTCTAGTTAAACATTGTTTCCCCACTGCTTTTTTCTTTCTCAGTCAACATTTTTCTTTTCCTAGTCCCTTACCTTAGCACACTGTAATCTCTGCAAGATTTCAGCCATGTCTAGGTTGTTCGTTTTTTCCCCACTTCCTTTTATTTTCTCAACTGACATGTATTTTTTTTCCTAGTCCTTTAAGTTAACCCACCCTGAGTTCTATATAACATCCCAGGGCTGTTTCTAGCTCACGCTAAGCTATTTTATGATGGTTTAGCTATCTGCACATAACAGTGCAATCTCTTACATAGATGCTATCTGTCTTTAACCTACTTAGCTCACGTATCAGTTACAGTGCATTAGCCCAAACAGGAGTTGAGTGACCCATGTATCAAGAGGTTCTGGCAGGCCCATAAAGCCTGTATTTTTGTTGTAAATGATACATAAGCTAGCTATATAAGTTGGAATACAGCCCATAAGTTAGATAAGCTATAAGCATATTCATAAGTGCTGTATCACAAGTTTCCATTCAAAACGTGCTTTAAGGTGTTCTTACCATGCTGGCCTTTTTCTTTTGGCCCACATAGCCTCATTTTTCACTAGTAATGCGCAGTATCAAAGACAGAATCTGGAATTAAGCATGTTCCTAGGAGATCTGTAGTGCAAGTAATAGTCTTTCCTTTGAAGAGTACTGCCCCAATACCTGTCCTTATGTCTCCAGTCCCACTATTCACTTCTTTTAACTGTATGAGTACATATTACTAGGTACATTAAATGAATCCATATTATTAAAGAATGTAACATTTTTAAAAATTGAAATCCAGAAGCTTTTCACTCTAGTGAGCTTAAAATCTCCACAAAGCTCTGCATGAAAATATGGGACATTAAAGTCAGCTGTCGAGCTGCAAGTGTAAAATTGTTACACTAACGACAAAACTCTTGATAAACACCAGTGGAGCCCAAATTCTTCCTAAGGACATCCAAGGTATCATTCTAGGGCTAGTCAGAATTTTCACATGGTGAAGACAAAAGGAAACATATGGCTTTTAAGGAACCATTAGAGCCCAGTAAGTGAAAAATTCAACACCAGGTCTCCTTAACTGCAAAATATTAAGTGTACACGTACCTTCTTAGAGAAATGTTCCTGAAGCAGATGCCAACCACTTTCTTATGATAGGGGTAACTGAGTCTTTTACTGACAGATCTATTCCACACTTTAGTCCTAGATACTCTCCTTCAACATGGCATAGCTTCAAAAGATTTGGCTTTGACTCAAGTAATTTCCCATTTAAATGCAATGAGCAATAGACATATAAGTAAACAGGAAAAAAGAACTTATTTGTTACAAAAGAAAGTTTAGCTTTCGCTGGTAAAAGTATTTTGTAAATGGTTTTAAAAAGTTGGAAAAAGCAGCCCCTCTGCTAAAGAAAGGGACTTTATAATTTACATTATACCACAAGACCGTGAGAATGATTAAAAATACATCAAGCTTTCTGAATGTCACTAATAAGCAAAGCAATGTAAAGTTCACATGGGATGCAGCAGAGACACTGGCACAGTGCCTATTGAACTTCGGGTTAGAGCACCGTGGAACTGCTTCAAAGAAACTTTCATGCTCTGCACATAATATGAATCTGCCCCTTTAGCTTATTCACCTGCTTTCAGAGCTAAGCTTTGCTAGAGTTACAACTATAATTGGGTCAGGGATCTCCAGTCCAACCTGCCTGTCCCCAGATACAATTACAGGATTGTTTCTAACTTGTCTAGGGAACCAGGGTTAACTGCATTCCCCTAATGTGTCCTGGATACAGGGACATGGCTCAGTCCTGCATGCTGTGTGTAATTACATCTTAGAGCTGGGAATCTAGAATCCTTTACAGTTGCAGTGTGGCACTGACCAGAAGCAACCTAAAGTAGCTATGTTCAAAAGGAAGGGTATTTCTTTTCCTTCTTGTGAGAGTTCCAAGAAGCTCCAACTTTTTATCGACTTAGTGTTTATGTTAGCCTGCTTTGAACTGTTTTTTCATACCTTAAATATCATTACAAAAAATGCTTGTTGTTTTCTACTTCCCCCTATACAGTAAACTAATCAGAAACTTTAGGAGCTTCATCTTTATTTATTAGGCTCTTTTGATTTAAAGAGATTGTGAGTTCCATCACACATCTGGTAGATGAAAGCCTGCCCAGAGACCAGGAGTATGAACAGCCTGATGCTGTTCCCTCCAGCACATCTGTCAGATAGCAGCTTAGGACTGAAGTGACCACTAGCAGCATCTGCCAAAAGTTCCTGCCAAGCTTAGGATGCGGAGATGTTTATAAGCTACTTGAAGTGTTCCCTGATACTGTAATTAAGACTTTGCAGTGGGAATGTGAGGTCAATCATTGTCTTGTACAAAAACATCACACCCCCATGAAAGAAGAAGTTCACTTCATTTGCATGTTTTAAGATCATAACTGTGAGAGACTGAAAGAACTTTATCATAGAACATTAGGAAGCAGAAACATATCATTACATATTTTAGGAATGCATTAAATGTAGATCATGCTGTTTTTAACAATCACTGTAGACTTAGGTGTCAATGGTAAACTTCATTCTCTATATCCTTTTTCCTTGTTTTACAGTAAGTTGTTGGTACACTTCCTCCAGTGGAAAAAAGCTTCTCTAACAAAGGGAATGGTTTTGTTTGCTTGCTGATTTAAGTCCTAAGAAACTGACAATTACAGAAGAAAACAAGCAAAAAAAAATCCGAGAATATTTCTCACAAAGTAAAATGCCTTATGTCACACATAATTAAAGATTCAGGTGTATTATAAGAAAATAGTCAGATTCCCTGAGGGCAGCCCCTCGTTTCAGTTTTATGAGAAAGACAGGGTACAGCAACCTCCTCCACTAAGGTCAACTCATTTAGAAATGCTGCAATTTAAGAAGGCAGCCAACTGTCCAGAGAGCAGATATCTGCTCTAGGTAAAGGACATTTGTCCCTTTCCAAAGATGAGGGGTAGAAATACAATGCCAAGCATGTGATTTCTAGCTTCAAGATTTCAGAAACATGTCCTTCATTTCACAGTAACCATCAAGAAAGCATGACTTGAAGTCAACCTCTTCCAAAGAGAATTTAACAACTCTTGTACAATGCAGTGAAAGCTTTTCTGGATGACTTTCACACGATTTTCTGGGTAACAGCAAAATATCAGACTGCAACTTCCTTTTCTTGATGTTGAGTAAATGCCATTTCCTCACATGAGATATTTACTCACTATAAGCCATGGTCTGTCAAGGTAAGAAAAGAAGATACATACAGCACTTCCCAAAGACTTTCTGCTATACTAGAGCTCAGCTTCATCCCTTATAGCATTTACTAGTTTTGTTTGTAAACATATTCTATCAAAAAGCATGAGTTTCCATAGTTGTTTCATAGTTGAAAGTGAGAAATTAATCCTCCTGTTCTCAGGGAATTGCAAATCCTGGAAACTAAATTTATTGCACTCTGGACCAAATCATCTCTCTTGTTGGCATGTTATTCTCTGGTTCTACTCCTGAAGCATCCTGCAGAACAAAGCAGGATTCTAACCATTGTTATGATAATTGATACTGAATTTTTTGTGACACACCCGACATTTTTCCCCATCTACACTGTCTGGAATTGAAATCTTAGATCAAGTAAATGGCAGATTACCTAGAGACAGAGACATCTGGTTTTCAATCCAGGGTATCACTACAGACTCGGAAAAGGGAGGAACATGCTCATGTTGAGGAATACAGTCAGTGCCGGTAGCTGCAGTGCTGCTCCAGGCTGAGCTCTGGGTGCTGAGAGCCCCAGACAAGAGGCCATGAACTGGAACCAACTTTTGCACAGCAAAGGGCACGGGGACCTGTGGTGTCAGCCAGGGGCATTGACACTCAGAGACGTGGCAGGAACCAAGGATCCCCAGATTCTCCCATTCTTAGACTGGGAGGGTACAAAAGCCCAGGGGTTCCTTTGTTCGGACTCCGTCCTCAGAGGCACCAGCTCAAGTGCTTATTCTCTTGTTGCACCACAATTAAATTACTTAAAGGATGCTGATGTCTGAGGCTGCTATGGGAACCCTGGGGTCGAGCCAGTAAGGAAACCTGGTCTGACAGTGTGAGTGTGTGTTGTGTAGCTGCAAAAGGGCTTCAGTCCCAGCTCAGATGGGGCAAGAGTGACTGACTGAGTTGCTCCTGGATGGTCAGACAGGGAAGTTTCTTTAACACTCAATCTCTGGCAGAGTTTTCTCCATTACTACATTTTATATTGAGGCTTTCCATTGTTAAACAGGCAGTGATGAGTGCCATACAATGCTGTTGTAACTTAAAAAGGAAAGACCACACAATCTGAGTAAAAGAAAAGAACAGTCAAACCAATTGCACTAGGGGAAGTTCAAGTGCTGTCTATTTTTCCCACTGTCCTTTCAATCATAAATGTATTCACTTTTCTCTGAACCTGGTAGATGGAGAGTCACATCTAATTGGGCCTGAAATTACTTTTTTCTGCAATTGATTGAGAGTGCAAACCTGGAAATACAAACTTAAGAGCCAGACTGAAGGCCATTTTAAAACTTGGCCCCATGGTGTTAGCTGTTCTGTTGGCTGCCTTTCAGAGTAATTTGAAACCAATTTGTTCTTCAGCAGTACAATGGAGCAATTTTCTATCTGGTTGTCATAAACAGAACAAGTAAACAGCAGTGTCTAAGAGGGGTTAGAAGTCCTTGTGTACTCAAGGTCACCGTTTGGGTGAATGGCTCAGCTCAGCTCCAGCAGATTGTAAGAAGCAGCGGCATAAAAGCATGTAAGCTTTTGTGTACTGATGGCAGCGGATGAGCAGCACAGATAAACACACTGAAGCCTCCACAGCATCATCCAAATGCACATGTACGTGGCACAGAGCACACAGCCACCATCCTTGAACCTTACTGAGAAATGTGCAACTGTGGCAATAGGTCTCCGGATATTCCAAAGCTTTATGGTGTTGAGACAGGCCCAAAATATTGAGTAGGTCCTTTATATCTCATTTAAGAAATTAGCATTGTTTGGTTTATCCTCGCTTCTTTTGGGGCATTTGCAAAATCAAAATAGTACAATAAAAAGCACAACCAGCCAGAAAAAAAGCTGTTTGAAAAATGGTCTTACTCATATTGATTTCATCCATTACAATACTCACGTTTAATTACGTGCAACTTAAATATTTCCTAAAACATTGTCTAACAATGCTGTGTATTGTTAAATATTTCTTTTTTCCATTCAAATTCCTGCCCTGAGAAAACTGCATTTCACAGAGCGTAAAGCAAACTCTAAACCTGCACTACAGTTTCTAGAGCACTTTCGCATTCCTCAAAATGGCAGGTGTTATATATGCATTGCATTATCTTTTCCAACTCTGCTCCTCAAGTATTCAGAAGAATAAGGTCTTTATGGTTCAGACACTTAAAACTGCCTCTGGTGTTTGACTTTAATGTAGGGAACCCATTACACCAAGGCAACATTTCAGGCCATCACCTCCCAGAATGTAAAAGTAAACACAACCTTTACCAGCCAGAAGAAGAGTTAATATAAAACTATGACAGGAGATACATCTGTTGGTAGAAAACACTAACAGAAACAGGATGGATAAATCCTGCCCATACTACAATTATATCAGAGGGAGAGACTTTAGAAAAAAATTCTTACTATATCTTCCAAAACAGAATTATGATTCTGAAGTACTCACTTGAACTAGAAATAATGGCCTTACTCACAGTGAAATCCATCTTTTGTTTTCAAAAGTGAATTTTCCTTCAGTGATAGAGAAAACCTTTAATACTGGAAGATGGAACAGAAATTTTATCTAAAGTTCAGATTATCTTTCCTCATACACACAACAAAGGTTAGTTTCAGTCAGATAAGAAAATTAGCTGCTTCCTGGTTAATTTTGCAAGTTACCAGTGGACATGTTTCACAATGACTGCATATATATAAATATATATGCATGCATATAAAAAACAGTGTAAAAAACATTGAAATATTGCCTTTATCTTTCTGATGTATTGTAAAGCAAAAAACATATTGTAAGCAAGGTCAGAGAACAATAAGTACATTAATGTCCTCCATTACACTTAGACTTCACAAAAAGTTCATGATATGCAAAAGAGAATTAAGTTCCAGTGACAACATACAAGAATTTTCATCTAGTTGAAATTTATAACTACACAAACAACACAAACATTTGTTAATATCAATTTCTATATCATGAAATGAGAAGATTATCAAAGCAATAAGACAAAGCTCTTCCAAAAAATGCATGGGGCATAGGATGATGTTATTAGTTTATTTATTTGGACACTTTGGGTAGTTCTAAAGCATTTTGTCTACTTCTGTTTGTCAGACAACTAACAGAAAATCTAGGAACAATTTAGTCCTCAACTGCTGAAGTCATTAGCCTTGCTTGCAAAATATGTTTTATCTCCTTTTAAAGTTGGTCACTCTGCAGACATTCTGACAGCATTTTATTGCACGTGTAACACAGTGGGAAAGCAAGGAGAGAGCAAAGCTTACCATTGCTGAAAGATTACAGTGTCTCCAGGAGCATGTCAATCATAAAGATGATGCAGGAATTATGGGCTGCTGGGGAATCCCATCCAAAGCCTGTGAAGATCCCTAAGCAAACAAAAAAAAAAAGTCATTTTACATAGCAATATTGCCCAACAATGCTGCAGTCATAATATTTTTTGTGGTAACTCTGCTCTGTTCTTGCTCTGTGGGAGTTGTTTGTCCTTCCATTCTGTCAGAGGAAACGCTCTCTAGATCTAGGTGGATGCTGAAATATGTAGGCTGGGCTAGGTGTCTCCTTACTCCCTGGAGCCAAGATGTGTTGGTTATTCCCAACATATCCCGTATATAACTTTAAAGTCCTTCAAATATATACTCAGTCAAGGAAACATCAGAGATCTTATGTTGAAAGTAGATTCCATATGAAGCTAAGTGACTTTACTACCAAAGGCAACCCTTACACCTACATTTGAATAAATCCATTTGATATGTAGTCACAGAATATTTCTTTTAAACAAAAACTGCCTTCCAAGTTCCTTTTCAGAAACTCAAACACAAGGAATGTCCTGAATCCAGGACACAGATTCATGCATGAAAATGCAACAGTTTCGAAGTAGAAATAGCTGGCACAAAATAGCCAACACACAGTAAAAACTGCTATAAAGCTTCCTTCATCCAGAGGCTGCAGGATTATTGGTTAGGATTATATCAATTTTTTCCTTTCCAAGGAAGGCAGTCATCTTAAATAAGCCCCTGAGAAATTATAAACAGAAGGAAAATAAAGGTAATGTAAATATTGTAAAACAAGAAAGTCCTTAAGTATCACATTCTTGCACATCAGTACCCTCTAAGCCTCAGAGTCCTATCAACTTTCTGATAAAACCAAGATTTTTGCCTCAGCTAGCACTGCAAAGAGCTCCCAGAGTGGAATGAGCTCTGCTGTGTCGAATCGCAGGTTCTTTATTACTGGTGGTAATGTAAAAGGCACAAAAAGCAGCTCAATTCCTAGATCCCAAGAGCAGTTAGGAGTGCAAGCAACTACAAAAATCATCCTCTGGATTGTAAACTGCACAATTTTGATAAGAAAGTCATTAGCAGTGAATGAAGAGGGCCCTTTACGATATATTGTTACATAGCTGCTTCAGAAACAGACTTTAAGGTCAAAAAGTACTTCACATCTTCCTGCAGCATAGAGAAAATGCCATGTTTCAGGAAATCTGGTACAATTTCCTTTACTCTGAAGCTTCATGATTTCCCTTTCAGTTTCCAGGAGTTATTTCTTTTTTATGGGGCACTGACACTTTATTCCTGTGTGTGTCATTTGTGCTGCTGTTCCTTTCTCCTGCTGTAGTCTGGGCTCTTGTTTTCTAATGTTTTCTATGCATAATTTGTGCATATATATGTATATGTACATATATACAATTTGCATTACTTAATTTCTTTTCAATCACATTTTCTTCAGTGTCTTATTTTATACTACACTTTTGTGCTTCCTCTTCTGCCTCATTGCACCTAAGTGTACAATGTGCAGTGTCTTTAAAACTCAGGAATTCAAATACAATTATGAAATATGAAAAGCAGTAGTGGACACAAAGAATGAGCGAAGATCAATGTTCATCTCAAAGGTAATGATTCATGCTACAAAGAGCACTAAATAGGCCTGGAAAACAGTTTATACTATTTATAAAAAAAAATTGTAACTAACTCAGCAAAGAAACCTCATCACTAGCTAGCTAATAACAAATATTTTCGTTGTAACATTTCTTTCTCTAAATACAATTAATATGGAAAATAGGCAAAAAAAGAAAATCTAAAAAAATACCCAGTTAGAAGGCAAAATAGTGCTAGTACAAGTGAAAAGGGCTGGCAAAACAGCAGCAGAAAGAGGAATGGAATGTTCAACATAATCTTGGGGTCCCTGGAGTAGGTAATGTAGTCTGAGGGTAAACTGAACCTTGAAGAAATGGAGCCACAGCACGGCAGTTCAGGTGTAGCTCCTGTGAGAAAAGTACACCAAGCAAGCTGCAAAGGAGATCTAATGGCGCACAGGTAAGTGGTCCAAGGCTGTTACACCTGGCAAGAAGAAAGTTCTGTCGACAGAGGCTGGGTGCTGTGGAAACTAGTTCACATCTACCTGCCAACATGCCAAAATGGAGATGAGTCCCTAAGGTGACATTGTCATTCCAGCCTGTGCACCAAGTCCCACAACTTCTTTCTCCTCAACTCGTCAGAAGATATCATACACACCTTGGACATCCCAGCCTCAAGAATACTGGTGTGTGTCCCTCAGAGAAACGGGATGAATGACCATTTTTGAGCTAGGTAACAGTCACCATAGGTGGCAGGCTTCCCTAAGAGGGCAGCATGATGCAAATCCATGCAGCCTGCTAAGAACACATCTTATTCAAGGTACTTCTGCTAAAAAAAAATTCATTCCCCAGTATATATGTTGGATTTATTTTTCCTTAATTTTTGGGCAATATATGTAAAATCTGAATACACAAATAAAAACACAGACATTTACTGGGATTTCCAAAACTGTCTAAATCAACATGGCACTAGACATGTGAAAAGAGGCACCTAATTTGCATGTGTCACTATGTTTACCCCCAAGGTAAAGGTATTTTTATTAAAGACCTTTTAAGAACTTCTTCATATCAAAATATACCACCAGAAGTCTGAAAACAAGTCAAAGTGCTACCATTTATCAGCAACTTTGTGCTGTGCTGAGCACATTAATCAGAGGTACATTGAGCACTTAAAAGTCTGTTTGACCAGGCACATTCAGCCAGATTGGTCTGGTACAGGAATTGTGTCGCTGTTGAGCGGCTAGCTGAGGACTGACCCAAGTTCTCAGACAAGCGAAGAGAGGAGAAAAGGAACTTTATTGTTTTGAATTCCATATATATATAGAGTCTACAGAAGTGCCCCAGATTGGTCAGCCCGAGACCTCCCCCTGGGCCCAATTGGCCAGGCCCGAACTCACTCAATCAGGAGAAACTGTTTGCAAAACATCCAAACTTTATCTTGTTTATGAAATATAGCAAAATGTTCCCACGGGAAGAACCTGTGCTAGCCACAGAATTGGGGCTTTTGCCACATTATCTGTCTAAAAAGGCAGAAACCGCCTAACTTGGTATGGTAAACAGACAAATGTTTCCAAACTATCAGTTGTTTCAGCAAGCAGGATGCCAAACTCAGTTCTTCACACACCTCTAAAACAGGATTAAGCTTATGATTTTTTGTTGATTAACTGACTACTGCATTCATTAAAAACACATATTCCGTAACGCAGAAATTTTCATAGCAGGAATCATAGCTGTAGCTGATTCCACTGGAAATAAAAAATTGGCAGAAGTCTGCATCTCACATGCCAGTTAGGACATCCACACATGATTAAAGCTGTGTTATTTATATAGCTATAATAACCAATTTATCTATATTTCAGTCTTAAATTCTGAATTATATTAGCATATCACAACTCTGTGTGTCTTAAAGAGAGTTTTCCATGTAGAAATTTCCAGCTGTACTTCCCCAGGAGGCATATTAATTACATATACAGGAAAATTTTACACAAAATTCAGCTTTAGGATCCTAATATCAACATTTTAATTTGTTCTCCTCTTGGCTCAATAACATGCCTTAAGATTATGATTAGCTGTTCTGCACACGCAAGATTGGAGGGAAGGAGAGGACCAAAATTACTCCACCCCTATCTGGCCAGCCTGTATGGAAGCTGAGCATATGGGGCCACCATAGAGTCTCTTTCCCCTCTTTCCAGGTCCTTTTCACTAGTGTGGAGGCTGGAATAAATCCAGCACAAGTCAGTGGACACGGCTGTTTACCCATGATGTTATGAGACATTGTTGTCTTTCTGTGTCTTTATCCCACTGAAGCATCCAGAGGAACATGCTGGTGGTACTGAAACCCTCTGTGTTATCCTTGGCTGATTTCTGCTGTCATTGTGAGCGGGCAGCACAGCAAGAGGCAAGTGAATGGACTTTTGCCTCTGCAGGGAAATGCTACTGGTAGTTGTGACAGCTGCAATATAGTCAGAGCCAGGTACAGCATTTTTGGTGAATGCCATGGTACCCAAAAATGTGATTTCCGCTGACTTCAGTAATAAAAATGATTTTATGTTAACTACATTGTCAGCCAATCTTGGCTCAGATTTTTTCTCCATGGTCAGATTTCCAAAGCAGTGAAGAGGAGAGCTGTCACCCAGCTGCATGGGAGAGGCACAGGCTCCCAGTGACTCCTCAGGAGTGGGGGGATGTCGAAAAAATGCACTAACCATTTGGCTCTCTATACAAATGTCAGAGATCAAATGCTTCAAGCAAGCACAGTTAAAATTTCTGTTCAATGTGAAAAATAATAAATATTATCTTTCTTCATTTGAAAAAAAATTGCACTGTGGTTCAGACATATCCCCTTATTACTTCCCTTTTTCTGGCTTGTAGGAGAAGTAAAGCAAAAAATCAAGAAGCCGCATATTTGCTTTGAAAATACGTTTGACAGGTACTTGGTGTGTAACACTGCCCATGCCACAAGCAATAGCAGCAGGCTGCAGCTTATCAGCATTTGAAAAAGATTTCTGGAAGTACAATGAACAGCAACCCATCACTGGCACACAGATTCCCATTTGCTCCTGTACATCCTCGTGAATTTTTAATATTCTGTAACTGAAGTAACAGAGGTTGTCATTTTTCAGGATCCCTCAGTCCCAAGAACTCCAACTTAATCCCTTGCTTATTATATTTATTCAGAGCAGTTTGTTCTCAAATATTTATGATCTAAAACAGACCGCAGGATAAACAGGATTATTGCTACTATTTCATTATTATGTACCTCTCATGTGTATCAGAGAAGGAGTTCTTGATTAATTTAAGAATATACAAAACTAAAATATTTGCATAACTGAAACCCCTTCTTTTGCTATTAGAAAAGAAATAAATTGAAAGGAAAAAAGAAAGCCACACATTGATTGTCTTTGACCATAGATCAACTAGACAGTGTATCTGCACTGTGTTTACTTTTCACAGAAACCTTCTCTGTCTCTTTAGTAGCCTTTGAATGTACAAAGAGTGATGCAAGCTGTGAGCCTAAGCAGCAAAATCACACCAGCACTAGTGCCTTCAGCTTCAAAGTTCAGTTATTTTCAACAAACGTTTTGGCAAGCCCACTAAACTTGCATGCATGTGTGTGCTGCTGCTTTTCATCTACCTCCAGAAGCCAGGCTTGGTTGTAAAAGGTGCTGGGTAAAAGCTGTACAATGAATTAAGCTTTGAAACAAGGAGGGGAGCAGGGGAGGAGGGTGGTGCTGGGAAGTGCATGAGGGAGGGGGTACAGAGATAATAATGATATCCTTATCTTATAAAAAATTTCACTGTTAGATGAAGGCAACTTTCTACATCTTTGTCACATGGTTAGAAGAGTGGAGGAAAAATACTGCAGAACACACATGATCTGACAGACTGATGCATTTAAAATTAATTCTTTACCTCCAGATTTTTCTCACCCACACTCCACTTTCTTTTCCTACTGCTGTCATGTATTTGGTGTCATTCAGACATCTAATGTGGGAGCCATCCAGATGTATTTTTGTTCCCTGTACTTATTTAATCATTCCAGTCTCATCAATGTTATAGACTTAGTGTGTGTGCATGCTCTGTTGATGAAAGTCACGCATACACCTTTGCAAATCTGCAGAAGTCACACTCTAATGAAGCACCCAGGAAAAAAAGAGTGTTTTCTGGCAGAGAATTCAAAAGCAGCAAAGCTGTACTTCACCCATCCCTAGATTATCAAAAAGTCTAAGCAAATTCTATCTGGACCCCAAGCCCAGCAAAAAAACCATCACAGATGGAATGATCTTAAAAGCAAGGAGCCAGAGAATATTTTTTTTAAAAAAAGTTTGATAATGGGTATGTATTAGATTGTCTTGTTAAGAAAAAACCTATCTGAATGCAGTTTATTAGAACCAACTTCCTATCTTAAAACACTCTATTAGAGCTTTCTCTTTCTATCAGATTTTATAAATAGTGTGATTTTTATAAGACTGATTAATAAATAAAAATACATTTTAAACTATAAATACTAAAACAAACCTTGTCAATAAGTCCTTTTTATGATCAGTTTAAGGTTTTATAGTTTGTATTCACTGGGAAAACAAGTGATTGAAATTACACTACACAGAGAATCCACCATGCAACAATAATTTAGACAATAATGTTTGCAGAAGATATTAGTATATCAATGCACAACTAATACTTTCAATAGGATCAGAATCACCCTCTAAGGAATGCAGTTGCAGGAGCATCATTTGTTTTGTGTAGCTAGACCATTACAAAGTCTGTTTAATCACCTACCTGATATTTTCGTTTGCACATGAGAATCCATCAGCAGCATGCAGCAAGAGTCAGTCAGTAAAGGAGTCCCAGTTGCCAAGAATGGATATGTTTTTTTCTTTGCAGACATGCACTTATGTTTGTATCTTAGTGGCTTAAAAGTTGAGTCAGGACTATCTTATTTGTGTGGACTAATACTTCACTCTTCAAGCAAACCCTCAGAAATCAGTAGAACTGTTCTGAAAGTAACCTGCTCTACTACATTTGATGTATGGCATTCCTACCAGATCTAGAATTTCAAAGCTGGTGCAATAATCTGATAATTATCTTAGGAACATAATCATGGGCAGTTATGAGTTGGCAGAGCTTCACTAATTCACTAAGTTGACTTCAACAAAACTTCAATTTACATCAGCTGAGGAGCAGAGCAAGAGTATTTAACTAAGTGTACAGAGCAAAAAAAGAAAAAGGTTTTCCCTATGTCTTACAGAGAGAGCATGTGGTTTGCATTTAGCCCAGCATCCTATGGCATTAGGCATGCCAGCAGTACCAGACGCTGCACCAGTCCAAAGAAATGCTGTGATTTTCCAATGACCAATGTCAACTTGTGTCAGATAAAGATAAGCAGTGAAACTCTGACGCTAACTTTGTAATGTTCTCGTCTTCCAGCAACATTTCAAAAGTACTGATTTTGGCATTCTGAATAAAAAGAAAGATGAATGAAATTGCAAGAGGACAAATGCACAGGATGTGTCCCTCACTTGAGGTTATGCTAAAGAAGGATTTGTCTGATAGAAAGGACCAAAGATTTAATATTTATATTTTCTCTAGAAACCTCTTTTTTTTTTGGTAATTTTATCTCATTATCAAAAAAACCCGACCATACATTTGTGGTTTAATACAGATGTTGAGAAACTGTTCCCTTTCATTCCACACATGCACAAGCAAACACACAGAGTAGATTACAAAGGCATTTTCAGTGCTGTGACACATTTCAGAATTGTGAAATAGAAAAGTGGTCTTTTTCCCCAGTTAATAAGACCTTATTTCAAGATGTGTTTCAAGACCTTATTTCAAGCTCTCTCCCAAGCTCTGACAGTGTATAGACAGTGTATATGCAGTGGTGAACAGTAGTCTGTTATTTTAGGGTTTGCTTTATGATTGTAACAGAATATAATGTTTTTATTTGCCATCTTGCTGGCAATTAATATTTACATCAGCCATGCATGATGCTTATTTCTTTTTCTCAGCATTAAAATTGGATTTAATTAACCTGTTTTTATTGAGATTTGACTTTACTGCACATTAGCCACTGTTATATTGTAAAAATGTAAATCATTATGAAAGCATTTATTTTTGCTATGGAGTATACTACTCACTTTATATTCCAGAATGCCTGCTGATTTAGTCTTTGAGTTGAATGTGAAAATTTTACTTAATAGGCCCAAATGTAGCTTAAGGGATCTGAATCCATAATAAAAACATAACTGTCAAACTGTCAGGTTTTCCATTATCTGGTTTTTTGAGAAACATGATGCAAAAACCAAACAAACACTGGATCTAGCTGACAGGGAAATTTTCCAGGCATGGGTATGTAACAGATTGGTACAGTCCATGGCCATGTCTCCACCCCAAGGAGCCCAGATGGGTGCAGGAGTGTGTGAAGTTTGGGAACAATTTCTAACTTATTGAGAGAAAAATAAGACAGGACTTTAGCAGGCCATATTGCCACACAGCAAAACTTTCTAAAAGCCTTTGCAAAACTCTCCTTCCACAAAATTTATATGCTGTTCTACCTGTTTTTCTGCAAAACCTACTTTTGTCTTCTTTAGAGGGGACTGTGAATTAAACTATCATGGGAACAGTATACCAGTAACCCCAGCCCTGAGCTAAGAAGTGGTATAAATTCTCAGCAAAATCACAAGCTCACAACTACCCTTTATAAATTTAATGTCTATTGTCATTATCAGTGTATGAATTGAACCTAGTAACAACACATACACATTGGCCAAAATAAAGCATAACTTCAATAAAAACAAAAAGAGGAAGTTAATCTCTTATTTTCTAGGAGCTTTTCTTCATATTCCCAATAGGTATGGCTGTTTTGCATCTCACATACACAGGACTGGAATTGGTTGCTAAAAGAAATTCTTTCACCATTAATATTTTATTGATTTTTTTTTTCCCAGCAAGATCTACCTGAGTGTTCTTGATTTTTTCTGCTAGTTTTTTCTTTTTGCTTGGCTTTTTCTTGCAAACACTTTGCACATTGCTGTTTCACTGAGAATATAGCTTTTTTATAGGTGTGCTTACTTAATTCCCTTGACTAAGTTATTCCTTCCATTTCATCAGATGTCTATGCAATTTATGTGTGCATTAAATTACTAACAAAATGCTCATAATACAACATAAACAGTAATACCCATAGATTTTCTTCTCTTTGGAAAATAATTATTCTGTTCAAGCTATCTAATGTTTCCAAATTACAGACCCCTATAACTATCCACCAAAAAAGCTGCAGATCAACCCATAGGATTCCTCACAGGTCCCCTTTGTGAAAACCTTAGATTTGCCTGCATGCCAAAGCTCAGACTCACATTAATTTGTTTCATTTTATTTTATAGTTAAAGGACAATGACAGTCACTAAAGGGTTAGGGGTAGGCTGTATCCTCTGCTGGGTTTGACCATGCACTCGTAAAGGACTTCAGAAATTATTTAGCTCACCTAATTACACTTTAAGCTGAAACATTTTGGAGAATAAGATAATCTATGGACTATCTTGTATTTTTTAATTTGCGGGAAGAAAAAAAATATTTGACTGCTATTCATATTTTGATTTTTTTTAAAGTTTACTCATATTTTACAGGATGGATTTGTATGGGGTTTGCTGTTATGCTACAAACATTATACTTACCAGCTTTTCATATTTTAAAAACTACAGGCGGCTTGATCAGCACAGCTTCTTGTCCTAATGCACAAACCACAGTACCAGTGACAGTGCTGATAGATCTTTATCTAAGCTTTTCTAAAAGTCCTCCAGGCATGGTGATCTCTTACTGTCACCAGGGACTCTAATCCATTTGTTTGTTCTTCTAAATGCTGAAAGTTTTATTTCAATATCCAACCTGAATCCCGCTTGCTGAAATCCAGTTATCTTCTATTTATGTCATTTCATTTATTTGTCATTTGGGATCTGTCTTAATAGAGCTGATATGCAAATTAACTAAATATGCCTTCCCTTCTCCATTCAAGGGGATTACATTTTCCCTGCCCTCACTTTTTACAAATGTCACAAACCATTTGACTATATTTGGTCTTTTTCATAGAAAATTATGGGGAAACATTTAAATGTTTAGCTTTTCAGCATCATCTCACAGTAGGAACATAAGGAAAAACATACTGAGCAAACCATAGCAGTTATGTGATTACAAGTGGCCAAATGCAGCTGCTTAGGAAAATGATAAAGCAAGCAGAAATCATATTTCTCCTAATATTACTCACTCTACTTCTAAAAATCTACTCAGAAACATGCAATGTCAAAAACTGTATCTCTGCCTTTTTGTTTAATGATGTTTTCTGGATTATATTTCAAGCCATTATCCTAGGACAGTAAGTTTCAGGATTTATATATACAGTGTAAAAAGAATATTTCTTTTCCATCTTATTATATTTGTGCCCCAGCTGGTGTATTATAGAAAAAGTAATTTTAAATTGACTTGCCTAGTACATTCATAGGTTCATATATTTCTACCTCACAGCCCTCATCCACCTCTCAGTTTCTCTGCCCAGAAAAGGGGTGGCAGGTGAGCCTGGGTGCAGGGCTGTACCCCCAGCAGGGGTGAGCACAGGAAGACCACTGCTCATGGCCCCACAATGCCCAGCACAGATTCCCTGGGGCACAGGGAAACCCCAGGGGAGTCTCTCACAGCCCTGTCTCAAGATGCAGCTGTTTTCAGAAAGAGAAATGCGGCAAATGAACTTGGTCTATTTATTGGAGCAAGGATTTTACTAAGTAGACTATTAAAAATCAACTTTTTTTTTAACAGTATCATAACACCTTTTTGTAAATGTAAACCCTCACCAGCTTCAAGGTTTTCATAAATATTAAAAGTTGAGATCCTTATTTCTTATTTCTACCTTCTTCTTGCAAAACTATGTGTAGATTTAACAGAACTGGCAATGTAATTGCTTAAATAAAACTAGCTAGTTTTCAAGATTCCCATTGCAGCACAACGACCAAAATATCATGATTGCTTTTATGAGCTAATAAGAAATAGCTAAATCTTCATCAGTCCCATATATTCTAAACTAGTAGTTACTTAGCAACTAAAAAAATATTCCCTGCAGGAAAAGACAAAAATTTGAAAACTGTATGTTTAGCTGGTACTTGCCTGAGGTGAAAAACATAAATCAAATTTTCCAGGACTTTGACATTTTTGTGTATTTATGCTATATTGAGCCAACCGCTTAACCCAGGTTTAGCTGTGCTTCACAATACATTTTATGAATAATGCAATATGTTCAAAGTTTTTTGAAAAGGAAATACTGCCCAGCATTAGCACAGTGAATTGGCACTTCATGGTAATTTATTGGGATAATGCATTATTAGGGTCAACATTGTCAGTGGCAAAACATAGATGTAATTACATATCTATGTTTTAACATCATTAGAATTAGCCGTTGATGAAGAATACTCATCATTTTGAAAAGTAAGAGGTTTTTAGCACAGCTGTACTACCTTACGATTTCCCAACAATTAAAAAATCATACCATATAAATATGGTGCATGAGACAATGTTTCTTCCTTTTCCTTAATCAACTCCTTTCTCCATGTGCAGCAGGACAGAGTCCTCAGCAAAATATTTTGCCCAGCTCCTATTTCAAAAGTCTTTCTGTCTCCCAGGAAGAACAAGTTGGTGGAATTAAAAACACATCAAGAGGGGGAAAAAAGGTCTGATATGTTGCAGCATCAGTTCTTTAGGTTCCATACTTCCTAGGTACCTATAGGTACTCTCAGTTGCACCAGGGCTTTCGGGATCAGGCAAGAAAACCAGAAAGTCATACTCTGTCTTCTTGATGGATCCAGACACATTTGCCCAACCTCAAGTAGATCCAGAAGGGATAACTCAGAGATACATCTCTGTGCATGCTGTGAGCAATATGATTTTCAAAATCTTTCTATAAAAACTGTATAAAATGTCTACAAATTTTGTGGACAATTATAGAGGTCAAACATTTAATTGAAACTTATGACTAATAAAAAATTTCCACTTGCAAGAATTGCTTCAAAAGCAAAAATTATTTAAATTTCATTTCCATTACATTTTCTAGGCTGTTTCACCTTCATCTTTCTTTTAACTTTGCACACTAAAATCACATTACATGGCCATTATTTTTTCAAAGTATCACTATGAGTCAGTGTCATTTCCTTCAAATTGAGTACATCTTTAGAGATTTTCTCTTTAATCATGAAACAGTCACAATATTTACTTTTTGTCAACAGTAAAAAAGCTCCCATCATTCAGCTTTAGTACTGCAAAGGTATATCTGGCTTCTGTCTGAACACTCTGGACCTGATTGCTAACAGGAAATGAGACAGACTGAGATGCTCCTTTACTTGCTCCTTTTATGTTACCAAAGCTGCAAGATGAACTGATAGACGTTTTCCCATCATGACTCAGCTTTAGTATGCTATGCTGTGATTTAATTGTTTGAGTGTGACTCAGTTGAAATGGGACTTCTTCTTGTAGCCAATTTATTTACGTGAAGACATGTTTGGTGCTGAAAAGGCTGCTAACAGTCTTCAGATGCTTCCAGACTGGTATTGCTGCTTTTTTTTTTTTTTTTTTTTTTTTTGACTGTGTGCATTTAGCTTCCATTAAAATTAATTGAAAGGCTACACAGTGAGTAAAAATTTAAACATAAAAGCACATATCCAAAACAAAATTAAGCCAGTCAAATGAGAATATTAAGAAATAAGTCAAAACATCCCGAGAATTGGCAGGCAATTTCCATAAAAATTCTGAGGTATTTCTCTTTTCTTCCTTCCCCATGTCTGGCACTAATGGGTAAGGTCTACAGTATGTTGAGATAAGTGATCCCCAACTTTGACACACTGAATACTTCAGTGCAGCAGTTCACAAAGATCCTCTCCCAGGAAAGCAGGTTGTTACCAAAAGAAACAGAGAGCAGCTTCCTACTTCACGCACACTGGGATTATTTTAGATAGAAATTTGACCTTGACCTACTATTCTAAAATCAAAAAGAATGCCAGTTTTCCATGCAAACATTCTTCTGTAGTGGGTAGATCTTGATTTACAGCTATGTTTAGATCAACATGGCTGCTTTTTTTAAATACCAGGGATAAAAACAAGCAGTTTACGACAGTGAACTACATATTTACTGGGGAGAAAGAGGGTAAATCCCACAACTACATATAGCAGCTTAAGAGATTCATTAGGATATGTGAGATATGTCCATTACCAGTCTACATCATGTTCATTACAAGTCTGAAGCTTGGGGGAGTGAAGGAGGAGAAGGCACATTATTTGAGTCCAGCATGAGGCCAGCTGATGGGACCACAAGTGATTCTAACCCAGTCCAGGTGCAGCGAAGGTTCTGCCAGCTTAATTACTTTCGGATCCATCATCTAATCAATTGCATCTGCTTTCTGACTCATATCTCATGTTATGAGAAGTTTTAAGACTGCATTCATATTCATGTTAGAATCATGTTAGAAATCACACTTCATCTAAAATAGACTTGAATAGTGTGCTCAGAGCAAAATACACCCCTGATGTAACTCTATTTCTTTAATGAAGGGATTAATTTAGCTCACAGGGTAAGGTTCTGAACTAAGACACGTGCATTCAGCCATCAACAGAAAGATCATCTGGGTATACTTCATTCTGATGTTCAGATATAGAAGATTCTATGTAGGTATAAGAACAATTAAAGTAGGTGCTTTTCTCCTCAATATATATAAATTGGAAAGCGACAGATCTAAATTTAAAGGAATGTTTCACATGTGCCTTGCAGATATGTATTTCAATGAGACAAACATTCAACTCTTGTTTAAAATCCCCACTGCTTCCTTTCCAAGATATGCTGCTGTTACTGGTTCCACATTACTTCTCAAAAATAGGCATTTCAGACTACTCCATTTCCAGGTATTATACAAGCTTGCCTCAGATGGATGTAGATATCAGCAACTCTAACAGAACTTTCACTAAAAGGAAATACCTAAAAATTTTAAACGCAGTTAATATCTACATGGTGTTAATTCTGGTAGGGCTTTTCCACTTTGCAAGATACTCACTGATTCAGTGAGAAACATATATTTTATATTTTATCTAATTATTAAATCTTCCCTATGCATTTTCCAGCAACATTTTGTATTAAATCTACAGCAAAGTCTAAAAATTGTAAAATTAATATAATTTTCTAATTATTTACATTTACATTTTTCAGAGAATTATGCCACAGTTCAATTTTCCTTTACATTTCTACCTATGCTTAATATATTGGGATTCTCTGGTTTACTTAAATGTTTTCAGAATATCTCAATGATATTGGATAATAAGGATAATCCAAAAATACATTAGCAGGCCAAATAATTGCACATCTGTTTTATTTCAAATATGTTAATTACTAATGGCTGTGTGCAAAAATTCCCTTTGGATTATAATAACTACCACAACTCTTGCAATTACTACCCATTAGGTACTAATGTGGCCATATCGTTTCATTTGAGCCAAAATATCAGGCTTTCATAGTAAGTCTAAGAAACAAAAAAAAACTACCATAACTCTGCTTCACTAACTTTTTCTCTATGTGACTTTTCAATAGTGACATAGACAGCTAAAAAATCCTAAAGGATATTGACTGCTTCCTGAGAAGCAGATGGGTTTATGGCTAGAGCTGCAAGTGAGCATTACCCAGTTAGTGGTACCTCATCACAGATGGCTTTTCGGGTGAGGCTTTAGGAGCAAGAACTGTGCGAGACAGGAAGGATCAGTTTCAGAGGAAATGTGTAAAGTGGCAGTAATTATAACCTATCACATGCATCATGAATCTATATGAGACTGAAGAGCTTGTCTGTCAAATCTCAGATGCCAAACCCTGTCTACAGATCTCAGGTAATACAGAATCAGGGAGACTGGCAGCACATCCTGTAAGTTTCAACTATGCTGAGAAAGAGGCAGAAAAAATTTAACGGGAGTTTAATCCTGCAGAGCAAATTAGGTAGGTAGAATAAAAAGCTCAAACAAATGTTTATGTAACTCTTTTAAGTAACTACGCCATTGAAAGTTCAGCACAGCTGTTCATTCCTACTTCAATTCTGTAAGTGGGCTCCTGAAAAATTCTATACAATAGGCCTATTGACAGTAAGAAGGCAAGGGCTATGTATACATGTATTTATTTATTTTATACATATATTTATATACGTATATACACACACACATACTATTCATTCATTTCCCTCTACACTTATATATCATGAAGCTAAAAAGGTTAAACTAGGACTTCAGCAAATAAATTACATGAAGATTAGCTCTTTGCTAATTTATACTGGTTCTATCCATAAAAATTTTGTCACCATAACTATTAGAAATGTGGAAAAGCAAAATCAAACCACCCTCACCAATGTATTCATGTCAGTGATAGATGCATAGTAGTACTAACATAGCATAGATCTATGCTATATTAGAATAAGAATTATTTTGACAGAATAAACTTGCTGCTTCAATCTGCTCTATAGGTATTTAACTCAATGACACAGGTACAGAGAAAAAAGTGCTTGAAGTGAAGACAAGTGACCAGCATTAGTCAGTAGGATTTGGAACACCTAATTCACCTCCTCTCCAGCAGCTGGCCCAGAAAAACTTGTTACTTGCCCCTTTTTTCCTGTCTAAAACTTTAACCTCCTCTGATTGCTCAAGCTATTAGACCACCGCCCTCAAAATTAATTTTGCCATCAGAGTTTAAGGTCCCCTAAGCAGTTCAATGTAAGTTACAGCAATCAGTCCATGTGATTTTAAATCTAAATCTGCCATACAACATCATAGGACTCTCCCACCGAAGGGTCTCTTCATATCTAGACTTATGGAGCTACATCAAGCACAAACCAGAGAAGTATCGTCTCTAATGTGCATGACATAGCCTGAAGTAAAATGTGTTTCATCATTTCAGTTAAAGCTGAACCATTTTCAACTGCCAACACTTCTGTCCGTCTGTTAAACGGACAGAAGGCATCAGTGTAGGGTTCAATACTTATCTGGACAGCTATAAACACCAATGCAAAATGTACACATATTCCAGAAAAACAGATTTGAACCCCCATATTTGTCCCCAGCCAGTAAGTAAACTACAGTCCCCCTCCTTCTTCTGCTCCAGACCTCAGCAACAGTGACCAATGCCCACCTTTGCCCATACATTTGCCTATTCAGATGTCTAATTTAATCTCATCTCATTTGTTACGTCTACATGCTGCTCAGCCACTCTTTCTCATTCTAACTACCCCTTGACTATATCATGTTAATTTTGAATATTAGTAGCAGAGCAATTTGCTCATCCCAGTCATTCCAAGGTATTTTGATATGAGTAGCTCTCTTCTATGAATTGTCATTCAGCACCATTTTTAAACAAACTTAATTTTGAGAAATAGATTGATCATGTCATTTCCTTTATGTTAAAAGATAATACAGGCCAATTCTCTGAATTAAAATTTTGTGTTGTATGGCACAACCTTTTCACTTCCTTTTGATTTGATAACCACTCCATTAATCTTCATTCAAGCTGTAATTGATAGATAAGTGACAGTAAAATGTCTATCCAATGAAAAGCAATGATAGAAGCTAAAATGGCACACTGCATATAACATATTGGGTAGTTAAAATCTGGCCATTTATTCCTATCACAGTTTGTAGCAGAGACACAAACTAACATGACATGAATCTGTTCTCTTGACAAATCTTTTTTTCAGGGCAAAGAGCATAATGAAAATTGCAAAAGCTATTGCACTAGCTTAAATCAAGCCCATGGCAGAATAATGTACTTAAACCTGTGGCCTTCTGAAACGCAGTAGGAAATGTAATTTAAGTTGCAATCAATTCACCAGCTAAGACTTTTATATATGTGGCAAATATATATGTTTCTCATATACCGGAAACATGATTATGCAACCACAGAACCACATAATCACATCAAATTCAGCACTGAGAAGCCTTCTGTCACATATTTTATCATGAAATTCCCTTCAGTTTAGTTCCTGGCATAAAAATGATGTTCACCAAATGAATATACTGTTAGCGTTTTTTAAGAAACACCATATTTGCCTAAAGTGTACATGGGGGTACAATAACTTTGTTTAGGTTGAGACAATCATTGCTTTGACTGATTAAGTTCCATAACTAGAAAAGAACAAAGCAGACTGCATGGATTTAGTCTTCTTTTTCATATTTCTAGGGAACAGATCAACAAATACTTTCAGATGAGTATTTATTTTAGTGTTGGTACATCAGAACTTCCTACACAATAAATAAACTGGCCCATATCAGCCACTGGTCATGAAACCTTGATGCAGATGATATTTGCCTTGTGTCCAATTCACATCAGCCAGTCTCAAGTCCCATGAAAATAATCTGAAAACATTTTGTGACTTCCTACACATCACAAAAGCAGGCAAAAAAGTCTGAAAACTCCAGTGCTATTCCTGATCTTCTAGGAATCCAGACTATGAAATATAGTATAGTTAAAGCTGATGATGAGGTATAACTATTGTCTCAATATTGCGTAGGATCTTCAAATAAAAACACGAGGAATTTTTCAAGAGTAAATTCCTAAGGATAAAATTTATTGTTCAAAGGTCTAATGGGACCTTATAGGCAAAATATATGAGATAATTTGGCCAGAGTTCACTCTTACAACTTATAGGCAACTCAAAGCTGCAGTACAACTGTCACACACTTATGACGGAATGGCATCTGTTGACCCTTCTCATTCTGAGTTAAGGTTCTGAATTAGGACCTGCCATGGTTAACCCCAGCCAGCAACTAAATACCATGCAGCTGCCTGCTCTCTCACCCCGCACCTTCCCCCTGCAGTGGGATGGGGAGGAAAATAGGGGAAAAAAAGTAAAACCCTTGGGTTGAGATAAGAACAGTTTAACAATTGAAACAAAGAAAAATGTAATATTAATACTAATTATGACAAAAATAATCACAATGAGAAAAAGTGTGCTGGTTTGGGCTGGGGTAGAGTTAATTTTCTTCACAGTAACTGGTGTGGGGCTGTGTTTTGGATTTGTACTGAAGAGTGCTGATAATATATTTTTTTTTATTGCTGAGCAAGTCTTGCACAGCATCAAGGACTATTCTGCTCTTCACCCCACCCCATCATCAAGGAGGCTGGGGGTGCACAAGGAGCTGGGAGGGGACACAGCCAGAACAGGTGATCCCAACTGACCAAAGGGATATTCCAGACCTTATGGCATCATGCACAGCATACAAAGGGGAGGACAGCAGGAGGAATGGGGGAAAATTTGGAGTGACCATGTTTGTCTTCCCAAATCACCATCATGAATGATGGAGCCCTGCTTTCCTGGAGATGGCTGAACACCTGCCAGTCCATGGGAAGTAGTGAATGAATCCGTTGTTTTGCTTTGCTTGTGTGTGTGGCTTTTGCTTTCCCTATTAAACCTTCTTTATCTCATCACCTGTGCTTTCTTGCTTTCATCCTTCCATTTCACTCCCACTTGTTGGAGTGAGAAAGACACTGTGTGGCTTGGTTGTTGACTGGGGTTAAGCCATGACAAGATGAGAGAGACTGTACTGAAACCCAAGAGAAACAAATGATGAAAAACACAACTGCTCACCACCCACCGACTGATGAACAGCCTGCGCCCCTGCAGTGATCATCAGCTCCCAGCAAAACGCCCTCAATTTATATACTGGGCATGCCATAGAGGCATGGAATATCCCTGTGGCCAGCTGGAATCAGTTGTCCCAGCTATGCTCTCTTCCAGCTTCTTGTGCACAACCTTGCTAGCAGAGCATGGGACACTGAAAAGTCCTTGACTTAGGAGAAGCACTATTTAACAACATCTAAAACATCAGTATGTTATCAACATATTCTCATCCTAAATTCAGAACACAACACTATACCAGCTACTAAGGTTAAAAAAAAAAAAATCCTAATTCTATCACAGTTGAAACCAGGACAGGTCTTTGTCAGCAAACACTGAACATACCCCTTCAGCTTCGGAATATCCTCATGCACAGTTGCTCTTGCGTTTCTCTTCCCACTGCACTGCAGTCCACTGCATCCATTTTAGCATCCTCTAAAGTGTTTAAAGTATCTAATTAATGTTAACCAAAGATGGGTGGAAAGGTTTAGTGCTTTCTCCATCTGCTGCATGGTCATTAATGGTCCTAAAATTTGCTCAAGAAAATATCCACCTGCCATTGGTCTAAGGGACAGATCATCAAGAACTGTAGAACAAACAGAAAATTACAAAGTCAAGGCAGATTCATGAAGAAGTGAAGAAGTTTGAGACATCATAGAGTATAAAGCCATTTGCATTCATGAAATGACACATGCATTGCATTCTGTTATTAATTTGAAACCTTTAATCATTAACAAATATATCCCCAAAGGACTTGTGGGAAGATCTGGAGAATCTTTTTCCCTCTTCAGAATTTCTGTTTGATTTTATGAACACTCTTTTTCTTTCTGTCTTATAATAGTCTATTGTTAGATACTAGCTTTTTCTTTTTTCTTTCTTTTTTTCCAGTACTTATTAAAGCAGATCTTGCTCTGTAAAACCTAGTCCTCTTTTTTACTATCTTATATGCATTAGGGCGTTAGAAGCTCACAGGATAAAATCTAACAGCTGTAGCCATACAGCTGAAGTGACTCACTAGTGTGACTGGTCAGCAGCTGGGTTCAAGACTAATGAACCGTCTGTGGTCCAGAAAAGGACTAACAAATGCCTACAGATTGCAGCTGCGGTATTGTACAATGATATGTAGACTTAAAAATGGTCAAACACAGCCTAAAGTTGTATAGCAGGAAGCAAACATATGGTGCTGCTAATTACAAGAATCTGAGAGCATGTTTTAAATATGGATAAAGTAATTAACTGAAAATGAATGACAAACATAGGATAATCAATTAGAAGATGAAGATGAAATCCAAAATATATTGCAGACTAATACCTTTGGACCCTGATTATTGAATATTTGGACGCCACCAAGTGTTGCCAGATCATGAAGTGTCAGGTTTGCTATTTTCTGTATTTAAATGTGCCTCACAAACACAGCATCAGGTAAGCAAGCTTAGTGCCTGCAGGAGGTGAGACTCAGAACATATCTTCATGTACTCAGCTACGAACAGTGAGTAGCTACACCTTCAAATAAGGGTGGAAGTGTTAACAGAGCCAATGTTCCCCAGATATTGGTTAACACAGTAGTTCATGTAAGAGACAGATGCCAGAAGGAACAGCCAACAGCCAGAGCTGTAAAAACTTCATTTTGTGGTTTGAATCATCTGTGGCCAGGCTGCAGGTTATTAGACATTAATTCATACACACAAAGGTATTGCTTTTTGTGATTAATGACATTTGGAGAACATGGCAGAAGACATTAAGGTGCATAATCAAGAAGGCAAAAGCCATATAGGATATAGCAACTGGGACGAATCAGTCTTGGCTGTGACTGAAAGGAAACCAAGATGATCACAATTAGTACTGCTTAAATCATATACATGAGATCTTACAAAAAAGTGCCATAAAACATTCCTTTGAAATATGACAGCAATAAAGGTCTCTGAAAAAGACATTAGCAGACACCTAGGCCAAAGATCGATGTAGCCTATCATTCTTTCACTAATCCATAATGACTGAAAATGCTCTTTGTGAACTTTAATAGCTCAAACTATTTCAACAGCCATTAGTATTCTAGGGATATATTCAAGTGCAATGACAACAGTTTGTTTCTGACACTGTAACCCAGGAGCCTTTAAATTTGGCTTGCAAATTGAAAAGTCTAGAGTTTAATCTGATGGAGAGTGGAAAAAAGACAAGATTTCACATCTATAGCTACTTGCAGGTCATAGTATGACCAGCTCTACAACTATAAATCTATTGTGAAAATTAAACATGCCAGAATTTAGATACCAAAGATCACACCTCCAAAGGAACTCCTCACATTAAAAAGAAACATCTATTGGGTTTGTGTGGAGAGGCTTTGGTAGTGTAGAGGGCACTACAGGTGTGGCTTATGAGAGAAGCTACCAAAAGTTTCCCCCATGTCTGACACAGCCAAGTGCAGGACCCAGAACTTTGCCTCGTTGAAGCTCATACCATTGGTCTCAGCCCATGAATCCAGCCTGTCCAAACCCTCTCCAGAACCTTCCTACCCTCCAGGAGATCAACACTCCTACCCCAGTTAGTGCTGTCTGCAAAGTACAATTGGATAGGATATAACATTTTTAGAAAGAGGTCTAGCAACAAAGTTAGGACCCAGAGAAAGTCATCAACATCCTCTAGTGAAGGCCACTTGAACAAGGGATCTCCTAAAATAGAGCAGCTGGGGACACCAGCATGTGATTGCAGACAAGTCAACACTCCCAAAAACCTGACAAGAGCTGGAACAAGAGACATCAGATTCTAGCTCACAGTATTCCTCTACACAGCTTGAGGGAAACCAGCCAAACTACCTTGATTCTGTTTCTGGAATGCCTTTAATGCAAGATCGGGCATTTTGCCAATAGCAGTGCCACTGATAAGAAACATTGCTTTAACTGAAACTGTGTTATAACTTGAGAGCTTTTCCTTAAGGATTACACAGCAAGCAGCCGGATTTGATTTTTTGGCCTGATATTACAGGCTTCATCACAAAAATGAAATTGCGTTTTCTTCCCCGACACTTAAGCCAGCAGTGGTACAACTAGGTAGAGAGGCAAGAACAAAGCTGGTCTGCAACTACTACCTACATTTCTTTTCCAAAATCTTTAGTATAAAATATTTCCTTCTTGTACTACTAAGAATGAAAGAATTAGCAACTTGGATACCTAACTTTGGATTTCATATATTTTTAGTCACATCTCACTCTGTGACAAACATGCTTAAATTATACCCTTTTATACCTTTAGGCTCTTTGTCTAGCTGGGATCAAACATCACACAATTATAATTTTATTGTCAGTCATATTTACCTAGGAAGTGGTACTGTGAACGTAGACTGAAACAGCACCGGAGAGGTATGGACAGAGATGGCAATAGTCCAGGGCTGTGATCAAAATATCAAAGCAAATGGAGCAACCAACCAACATAATTTCCACATCTCAGTTATGTATCTTTCAGACCCCTGCACTTCTTCTTAGCAATATTTTCATCCATCAGTGAGATAATGAAGAATGAAATTGAGTAAACAAGAAAAATGTGTACCCAAATGAAAGTTTGGCTGTACAAATTCCATGTAATTTCAAAGATAATTAGTATATCTGGCTCACAAAAAGAATTGTCTAAGTCCTCATTGCCCTGTTTTCATCCTTATTTTTGTACTTAGTGAAGATGTACTGTGGTGAAAAACTTTAAAAAGTATATAGCCTTTTAGAATGGAAAGCAGCTCTATTTCTTTAAAGATCTGGTCTTGTGGAATAATTTCTGGAATCTTGGCATGTGGATGAAGTGATAATGTAATAATTGTCTTATTAATTAAAAGTTTCAGTTCTTTATGTTTGCAGAAAAATATTTTAAAACATCTCTGACAGTCTTCTACTCTCAGAGGAATACCAAAGGCTTAACCATTTTGTTTATATTTAATGGTTTTAAGACAAGTATTACTTGGGATGACATGCTTCTACTAATGAATACTTTTTTTTTTCATGTAAATGAAAATGCAAAGCAAAAGTATTCTTATGGAAAGAATCATAGTCCTTGAAATGTGCTGCAGCTGTAAGGTTAGCACTGCAAAGACAGGTTGCTTACCTCTCTTAAAGAAATAAAATGCTTTTGTATGTAATATTTTAGGAGAAACTGATATCATATAAAATGTCAATGTTTTCCATTTAAAAATAGCTTTCTACATAGCGTTCTAGATAATATTTAGGTGGGATGCATTTAATTGGAGAGCACATGCTTCCTTTTTTCATTTTTGTTTCCACATACTAAATTTTTCATCACATTGTGTATGCTTGCATATTGTAAAATACTGAAAATGAGGACAAACCCAAAACTGGCTAAGCAAACTATAAGTGACACAAAACTGCAGATCCATCAGATGGGAATCAAAATATATCTGCATTTATAGGTGTGATGTGATGATGTGATGTGATGTGATGTCATGTGTTTACCACTTTGGCATACAAAGTCAGCAATTGAATTAAAATCTGACTTTTCATTTACTGCCCATCAAAATAATGAGAAAAAAAAACCAGTAATGAGTGAGAAAAGAAAAAGAGAACATTCATTAGGACAATAATTAAACAGCAGAATGAAGACCAAATCTAGCAGAAATCAATGAAATCAAAACAGACAACCACATCTGAAATGCAAATAGAGGAACAACAATTTTGTAAATTTTACACAAACTACCTAGTAAGAGAAGGATTATGTGGTAACATGCTCAGGTTCAGTTTCTTTTCCAGAAGGTGTTATGGAGAGCCATTTGCTAAACCCTGTTCCCATACACAGGCAACATTATGGGAACTACAAGCAAAACTAATGATAATAGTTCTTGACACATTTGGTCAGAGCACAAGCGAAAACCATACTTAGCCTATGCCTGAAACAGAAACCAAGTATTGATTGAGTTGCACTTTTGCAAGGAAATATTCTGATGTGATAAAGCAGGAATTATCTGTGATTAATATATTCTGGAGAATATATATTTCTCTGTACTGCAGATTTCATTCAACCTGTGATAAGTGTTTTTTCAAGCACCTGTAAATCAGCTCTGCATTTTTCCATTTCAAAGCCCTCTATCTTTTTCAGATTTGTTTGAAAGATGCATTGAAAAGGAGAACTATTACTCTTTATGACCCATTGAAATGCCATACGTGATTTAAAGTGAAGTCTAAAATGGCCCCAAGTAGAAGCAAAATCCTGCAGTTTGACATGTGGATTCTGGAATTAACTCAATACCAAGAGAAGACTAAATACCTACATTTTCATCATTACACTTAGTCCATTCATCACAAAACTTAGGGACCTATCAAATTATACCAGTTTGTGAACTAAGAAGTAGGAAATAACAGCTGCTATTTCTGACACTGATGATAACCTGTTCAAACTGACTGGTTTTACAGAAATTGAGGCGTATGATGTGCCCCAATTTTTCTGTGAGATACTATTTTCAATAGATTAACTACATAAGAAGACAAGGTTTCAAGGTCCCTTAAGATTTCATCAGGAAAATTAGTAACAACTTTTATGCAGCCTCTTTGCAAAGTGAATGTGTAAAATTAATCTTCATATCCAGCCAAGCAGATTTCTCTTATCAACAGTCCCACCACACAACAGAAAGAAAAGGAAATCTCATCTTCTGTGTAAATACTTTTAGAAGAGAACACTAATTAATGAGACCCAGAGGAAGATATTTAAATTTTTCTAGCATGTTGAGACATGTTGAAAGGTAGGAATATAATGAGATAAGAGTTTCTTATACTAAAAAAAGAAGAAAAAAGGTGGAAGTAACTCTGATAATCACACACTTTAAATAGAGTAGAAGAAAATGGGGAAAATGGAGATTCAACACTGAATAAAGAAATGTTAGAGGTGAAAAGGGATAAAAAATACACTGATACCAGGCAAGTGGGCTGAAACAGGTATTGTAACTAATCTGGTTCAGGAATACATCATAGCTTTTAGAGAAATGTGAAGTTTTTCTATACAATGAAAAGATAATAACAAAGTGGAAATGTTACTGATGCCCAACAGAAAGCTAACTATGTACTGATAGCAAAAGCACAAGAGGACTGGAATGGAGGTATATTGATTAGGAAGGCAAGGTACAGAAAACACTGAATGGAGCGTTTCAACTGCAAAAAAATAGAGCTAGCATGCATCAAAATGAATTGATTTTTTTGGCAAAACTTTAAGAGGAATAAGAGACAGTCCATCACAGCAGGGCTCGAGGTCTCCTACAGTCATCCAGCAGCAGATATTGTTGTAACAGTGTTAGAGAAATAAATACTGCTGGGAAAGGTGTGGTTATGGAAGACATCAGCCATACAGATATATATCTGTATATGTATCTGTATACAAGGGCGTAGAAACATCTACACCCTTAGTTCATGCTTTCAGCTTGGGTCCAAAGCAATATAATGAATTCACACAACACTGATCACAGATCTGAAATGTAAAACAGATCTGAGCTTCTGTGATCTTCCCATTTCAGCTGACCACCAGGCTGAGGATCACTTCACACATTTTACAACGAAAGCCTGAGGGGAGGCAAATGAATTGATTTCTTAACAGTAACTAGCTAAACACCAGGCAGGAGGAGGAATTGTTTCACCTGAAGACACAAACAAGTATAAGCTATTATTTAATAACTGTGGGTGTGAAATTATCCATCAGGGAAGGTGGGGACAGGAAATGTTTTGAAGCAGTTTTCTGACACTAGCTAATTTTTTTTTTCCCTCAATATTTGCTTTTCATAGCGGAATTGATCAGTTTATGATTGTCAGTTATGCAGTTTAGTGGGACTGGACCCAATAAGTCAGCAGGTCTATCTCCCTGTAGTCTGTAGGAGCCTTTCAAAATTTTGAAATAATTCTTGGAAGTATGAAGAGCAGCACCTGATGAGGAAGTAACAAAACATTACCCACTGGCACACTGGACAAGACTTCTAGATGCTTTGATGACTCTCACTGAGCTGCACAGGATGAAGAACTTTCCCTATCCCTCTGACAGTCATTTGTCAATCAAGAAAATACTGAGACATCACAGAATGGAAGGCCGTTCAAACTCAGGTATCTCAGGCTAGTGATAGTTCTGAGAGGGCATTGAGCTTAGTACCTAAAGATATTAAGTGAGTATCCAAAATAAATCAGATTCCAGACCAGTAAAACATAAAAATTCCATCTTTTAACATAACACAAAGCCATTAGTCACATTCTTCCTTCATCTAGAAAAAAAATCTACATAAACTTCACCAATCTCTCTGCAGTTTTTACAGCCTTTCCCTAAATATTGTGGCTGTAAACAGGCTAGTTGGACAGTAACTGTACCTGAAATAAGTGTGTCTCCTTCAGGTCATACAACTCACTGTATTTAATTTTTTCCACTAAGCTAGACAGCAATATATTTTAAAACCTCCTTTGCACCCAATGGTGTCTCTCTTTTTCTATGCAGCATACTGCTTACTTTGAATTCAATAGGTGATACTCTTTTATTGTCAACATATTAGATATCATTATAACTTAGCACATGAGTAGTTTTATTAGTCTGTCACATCATGACAGATAGGAAAGTTTTGTCAAGGGGAGTCAAAATTTCCTACTGCAAAGTCAATCTCAGGCATTTTATGTTCACCAAATGCCTTCCAAAGGGAGTGTTAACTGAACACAACACAAACCTAAAGTAGACAAACAACCCAGCTTACTGCAGCAAAATGTTTGATACAGAGCAAAACACTAGCTGAAGATTAACAGCCTATTAAAAATGAAATCAAGCTATTAGAAGCCAACAAGCATGGGAAAGGTTCTTTTTGTCATTCAGCTATTATCGCGTTTGATGTCGCATTAAATTGCCCATTGGGCAAAGCACTGAAAAGCTAATACAGGAATGCCTTGTTTATAATGTTCGCTTTCATCTGCGAATTAAAAAAGCAATTCATCAATAACAAAACCAGTTTAAATGATGTATGAAGTGAACACAGCATTCTGCAACAACTGCTTCTTCCAGATAAGACTCAAGGATAAACTGCATCCACAGGGGGATGAAAACAAGACACCATTGGGTTCCACAGGCAAAAAGCATTTCCCTTAGCATGAAGGACTCTTTATCAAGTGCAGTGATTTATATAAATTATAATCAGGCCAAAGAAATTCTGATCTGTACTTCACAATTTTCCCATTAGCACTAAGTAAGGCTGTAAAACACTGTAATTTGGTAACAAGTCCCTTAAATGCCATGCAACGTGTACAATTTTCTCCATGAACAATGACATGATTCCCCTAAGATAGGTTTAATAAAGCCAAATGAATCAGTGGTTTCAGTTAGTTATTTATGAAACATTCAGGAACAGCTGCAAGAAATGTACAACTTCCTAAATGGGTTCCGCCTCCAGCAGTTGTGTAGACCAGATGGGAGAGTGACAAGTTCCACTTAATGTGTCACAGCACCAGCTCAATCATAAAATGGTACTAAACAAATCTCCTTGGAACAGCAGCCACCTGTTTACTATCAATACACCTTCTATTTCTCAAACGGCAACTCTAATTTGTGATGTGTAACCTAAAAGAAGCACCCCTTCAACCTCACGAAGCAACCCACAGCAAATTGGTTTCCTTTGAAAAACAGCAATGCCTCACTCTTTATAGTCAACCTCAGGCAGTTTTAAAGCCTTTTATTTACAAAGCTTGCTCACATATTAGTCAGTGTACCATCTTCCCACTGAGAATTTCCTGGGTTAATTATTCCAGTTTGAGTTTGGTTAGTCTTCAACTTTTATTCAGTAGTTATTAGAAACAGAAATATGCAGTGCCTTCTGTTTTGCCTCAGTGCCAGAGCCCTCATCTAAAAGCCTCAGATCTGGTTTCTGCCCATAGCCATTGTTTTCCGTACTCTGAACAAGAATATATTATGTGGGGTCTGTCACAGCTCACTCAGGAAGAGGTGTGACGGGTCTCCAGATGTCTATAACAGCCTAGAAATAGTTGTATTGGTCTGGGGGGAGAGAGAGGGAGAATAATATAATCAGGAAACATAACCTACATACAAACATCCCAAATGTTTACTTCCATACCATAATGTTTTCTTTATATCAAGTATTTCTATTTGTCTGGAAGGCTTATTGCAGTGTCCTGTATAGAGGGGGCACTTCCACGATCCCTTCATTGTAAAACATGGTGGTATAAACATGGAGATCTGAACCTATTCGAGCTGCCTCCTGGCAATTAGAGGTGTCTAGGCTGAGATTTTCACAGCCTGTGTTTTGATGCTGGAGTTCTGCCTAGATCCATTGTGCTAACATAAACTTCAGGGAGCACATCTTCGCAAAAGTGTTTGGGAATACACTGATACTAACACACAATCCCAAGGAAGTCTAGACCCAGAGTGGTCATGTGTATACCAACGTTCTCTGACAATTAACAAACTTTCATTCTTAACAATTTGCAAACAAGTCACCTCTGCACATGTTTAACTACCTAAACATATCCAATCCTGCTGATGTTTTGCTTGGATGGCATTCATTTATAAAGTGTCAGGTGCTCCCCATGCCAGCATCTGCTCATTCATGTGATAACTATTCTATTAGGGGAACAGGATTTCAGCTATTTGAAATTAAAACTGGTATGACATTGACAACAGGAGTTGCTGTGATGGATGTCAGCCCACTTCAAAGGGGGATGTTGCTCTTAAAGAGAAACACCAAGAAAACAGATCAGAGCCTAAAAAGCCACAAGTCTTGCCAGTATTAAAGGACAGGATTAATACTGCTTTACAGGATTTTTCCAGTACATAATATTTTCTCAAAAATGATGAGGTGAAGGACTCTATCTAGTTTATGTCTCCATATCCCCACTACAACTAGTTTTGAGCTGTGTATACATGGTGTCTATTCTGCTGCAGTGGTATCTCAGTTAAAGGTTAAAATAAGAAACTCCTGCAGGCTGCCACATCATACTTCTAGAGAGGTACATTTGTTTGCTCTCACCTACACTGGCTCACTTTCTTCAAAAATGCCCGTGACACTGAATCCTAACTGATACTCATTGTTGCTCCCCAGATAAGTGCAGAGATATCCACACTTAGGGATTTTGTTAAAATAGCACTGAAGAAATAGCCTTTATGTCAGGTCTATTCTTTTTGCAGTGTTTCTGTTTTTCACAATATTTTATTCACACTATTTAGTAATTTCAATAACCTGGTTTTTTTACTCATATTAGTATGTGGGAAATTTAGCTGTTTAAAAGAAACAATTTTGTTAGAATTAATTTAAAATATAAAAGCAAATATTTTTCAATACAAACTATGGTGGCATTGATATTTTAAATGAAATAAATAAAATTATGCCCATTGAAACAAAATCTGTGATATTAGCCACACATGTCAACCAATCTTAAATCTAAATGTTTTGTTTTGTTTTGGAATATACCATGGGTTCTCCTAAGAAAACAGTGATTACCTCTGATTCTCACTTGTCTCACTTTAGTTCAGTTTCCCATGATGCACAGACCTTCCTGGGGCTGAGAAACATCCGGCACCTCTAAATGATGAAACAAATGAAATCAGGCCTGCCATCTACAATTCCTGAAAGGTGCTGCTCTGGATCTGCTGCAGGGCATGAACTGAGTACCTCCTAAGAGATGCAGTACATATGTACCATGGCTATGCATTACGTCAGGTAAATACCTCCTAATACTGTGCTATTTTTTTGTGTAAAAAATACTATTTTCTTACCCAAGACATGTGAAAATATTCACCCCTTTTTTGAAAAGAAAAAGAAAATACTTACAGGAATAATAAAATTTCTTCTACTGGAAACACATTATAATCTGTATGACTACCAACATGAAAATGCAATTACAAAATATACAGCATGAAAAAATAATCACTAATAAATAAAAAAATCTGCATCATATTATTACAAACCAGGATCATGCTACATGCAAACCAGAAAATGCAAAATATATTTCCAGACATGTATATTTTATTCTAGGAATGGATTTTTTTCACTTTACACACCTAAAGTCCCCACTCTGTCACTGAGAAGCCTGGCCTGTCTCAGGTCTCTTCACCATGGCCTTGTCTTGCCACAGAGGCTGAGGCTGCCCTGGATGTCCCTGTCTACCCCACAGCTGCCCTGTTCCTGCGCTGGGGACAGCAGGATGGGTGCCAGACCACAGGGAGCCAGCAGCACCAGCAGCATCCTGCTGACACACACTAAAATGGCTTTGTGATCTGTCCCATAACACAAAAAGTGGAAATGTGTTAACAGTGGAAATTAGAAGCAGGGAACATTACCAGAGGCTCTTTATTTAACTTTCATATCAAGGCTAGCTTACAGCAATGAGACAGTTGAGCATCTCTGCTCAATGAATTAGGAAAAAATGATCAAATGTGAAACAGCCAGCAGAGCTTCAGAGTTGCTCCTAGGATACACCCTGTGACAAAAAAAATATCAGACTGGTTTGGAGCCAAATTCCCTTGGTTGCTTGCTTAAAACAAGTTATTGTCTAAACATTCAAATTTGATCTGGACAACTTCTTTGTTAGAAGCCATGCTTGGATTCAGTCGTGTACATGATCCTGCAATAGTATTCCCTTTCCAAAAAAGAAAAGTTGGTAAGGCTGATAACCATATCAGGTCATTCAAGCACAGAGTACAACAGCACCTCCTATTCACTGCTTGCTTAGTGTTGTTAGTCTTGAGCTTGTAAACCATAAGGAACATTGGCCATTGTGGAAAAACCACCCCACAAGAACAGAAAAATGCTTTAAAATTTTCTATTCAGCATATCAACAAGATAGCTATGGCACTGGTTTTCCTGTGCCTCAAATGCTGAAGTCTGCTAAACATCCCGGAAATAATTTAACTAATCCTGAGCTGCACCAACTGCAACTTCTCCTATTTTTCAGATATTCCCCCTTTCTGCTACCCCTACTCAGTAATTCATTGAACCTAAGGTGTAGTTACCCCCATAGCTCCACAGGAGTACAAGTCATAAGCATGCCTTAGAAAACTGTCATGTCCTCCAATGAACTTGCTGTGTCAAAAAACTTAAAAAACCTATCAAATAGATGTAGCTCTCTCTGACAGCAAACCCATCTGCTGTCTGTTACCAAATTTATTTTAAACAGCATTGCAGCTGAGAGTCATGATGCTAGCTCAAAAATCTCTGTCCATGCCAAACTCGGCTGTGGTGCCAATCATTTGTTGTGACTGATCTGCTATAAATGACAGAATATGGACAAGTAGGCTTTTAAAGACAAGAATAAAAGAACTAAAAAAAAAAGGCACATGGGAAATTCTTTCAAGGACAAGGGACAGCAGAAAGGCAGCAATGGAGATGAGCTGAAAAACAGAGATAGGAAAAGTCAGAGACTGCAAAGCAGGAATTCAGCTGCTGACAGGCACTCTGATTCATTGCACCGAAAAATATTGATTTGCTGTAAAATTGGTAACCATTGCACTGGCAAATCTGAAAACATTTAAAATAATAAAAGCAAATATCATTAAAGATTTCCAGTTATCTACTATTTGTGGAACACCTGGGACAATCTCCCTTGAGATTCTTGAACACAAAGAGGTGTCTGACATGGCACTACTTTTAGTATTTTATTATTAATTGAGTGGTTTGTACTGTATTGCTTTAATAACATAATTATTAATAATTTGTAGCATATTTGACAAGCAGTCTGCCAATATTGCAGACAAAACGAGTTGGTTTGTATATGGCATTCTCATAATTTTTGTCACTAAAAACTGTATGTTAATCAAGTGGACCTGTTGTTTCCTTAGAACAAAATTAACCATTTGTTGTAATTAATTTTGTTTTTTCATGCTACTGATATTAGTTACGTAAGAATTAGAAAAGATCCTTCCCTTGATGCTTTTTAACTAAATATCATTAAAAGTCTCTGCAGCTTCAATAGAGAAACTAATTTTTCAATACCATACAGCTAGAGCTCCTTGAAGGTTTCCCTTGTAAAGAGATGTCCATGTTCTTATATTTTATCTTTCACATTAAATATTAAGCAAACTCAAACTCAGTATTTGTTTGTTCCTCTTAAGAGAAATTTATTTCAAAGTTCTCTTTTGTTCTATAAGATCAAAACTGGTGCACTGTCTTTACCTGGATTGATTCCATACCTTACAGAAACTCAAATTTCCATTCTCCACTAGACCAACTATGTTTCCAAAGATACCTTTTAAGGATTCAAATTTGCCTCCAGAGATGAATACCAGTGGTACAAGACAGGTTTATGTTATGTGGAAACTTCTTGGAATTTTTATTAGTATGTATTTATTGTGCATACTAAATTTCACTAGGAAAATCCCAAAGATTCTAGAAAGCAACCATATAGGGGAGAAAAAGGAGGCAACATAGGGAGCCAACCAGGTACAACTCAGGCGCATATTCATGAGTCTAATTCCAGAGGATCTTGGGAGCAACCTACAGAGTCACCACAACTTAAATCTCATCCAGCTCCCAAGACTCCTCAGGTGCCTCAGCGGCTGGTAGTGTACCTCAAGGTGATAGCTCTGCAAGAGTGACTGCTACATTGAATTTCCCCCTTATGTTTTTCCTATTGATGATGAGCAATTCCTCCTTCATTTCGTAAGCCAAACATTTGCATCAGTTCATCTCAGTAACCCAAACAATTAACCATTTGTAGTCTAGGTTGTTATTTGCCTTGTCAGCATACAAAGGCTTTTTCGTATCTTGTTCCAATTTTCTAACAAGACTTTTTAAACTATTGACACATATTCAATCCAGCCCTGCAGCCTTACCTTCCAATCAAAGATAATGCACAAACACTGTTTTGCTCTACTAATTTTCCTTCTTATTCTCCATTCTGTTAAGACCTGTCAGTCTTGGCTTTATAAAGTGACCTATGGCATCCTATATTTATAATATTCTGTTTAGTGTTCTTACACTGTTTATTGATAATATTCTATTTCGTGTTTCCATAGAGATGTCAAAGCCATAAAGGTTTACTTTCGCCACAGCTCTGAGAGGTGTCTGTCATGGCAGTTCATTTAAAATACTGCATTGGTCCAACTTGTAAAATAGACTTTTTACTTCAGCAGGTTGCCATCCACACACTGCAATAATCTGGCATCGGTAATTGCTCCCTGAGAGAGTGACCGCGCTCACGCTCCCCTGCACAGAAGTGGAAGAGGTCCTGCTCTTGACTGTAAAAGTCTCAGTCCAGACAAACGAGCAGCAGATGCTCAGGGGAGCCCATGTACATGGCCAGAATAGCTTCAGTTACAATGCTGGCCTGAAACTGGTATTATTTGTCATTTGCTGCGTGTTTTGGTATCATGGCTTACCTTCCCGTCTGATTGATATTGGTGTAGAACTGGAGCCAATCAGTGAAAGTCCCACCAGACTCTCAGTAAATTGACTGGCATATGTGAAACTCCAAATTTGAACTACGTTCATTTTTTAAATGGTTAGTCTGATTCTAACTAATTCTGCAAGATATTTTCTCTATTTTCTCATAGAAAATAGTCGAATTATACCATTTTTATAGCTGCAAAGACTTAGGCTTTTGTCAGCCTATGTCATAGTCCTTATACACAGCAGGCATGAAAAGAGTAAGCATGAGCTTCTTGACAGAACACAGAGATTAATTTATCTTTGCCACCTCCTTAATTTGAGAGAACTATGTTGAAAACCTACTTTATTTACGCCTACACTGTATCAGGCACATGAACAGAACTACAGTCTTTTTAAAACTAGAATAACAGATCATTTCATTACTCCTCCAGACACTTAGACACCACTCATAAAGCACATTGTACTACTGAAAGTTTCTGCATGTGCTTACAATATGAATATATATGCATCTTAATGCGTGGCTTTTTTTCCTCTTGGAACTACTTTCTTTTCTGTAAATAGGCCACTACCAATGAATCCACCACAGAATTCACTAAAAAACTTTCTGAAAGTCAAAGCATGTTTGAGTCATTCCAGGTTAAACTCAATCCCGTCAAGTGACTTCTGAATGACTGGCTTGTGTTAACCCATAGGTGCAAGTAGCACTACTAAGACCAAGGTTTTATAAGTATTCATAAAAATTATGCAAATGATAGTTTTGCCTTTAGATCAATATTTGGCAGGAACCTAAAATGCATCATACAACTGCATCTCTTATGTCTATTACAGTATTATGATCAGTTTTCTCTTCCCTTTTAACAAATCAGAAAACTGGTCCCTTAGACCAGCTTCTCACATATCCTCAGGATTTCCCTCCTTTAAATTTTTACTGGGTCTCTAACCTTGTTAATCTTAAATGAATAGCAGTACTAAATACACCTGTTACTGCACTGGAAGCAAACGTGGAACAGCCTAAAGCTCTTTGTCATCACAGGGTCATTTCCTCTTGTTCAGCACTGTAACCACTTCCAATCACATCATGGGCAGATGCATTCATGTCCTCAGATGAGGACACATTCATATTGATGTCACTTACTTTCACTCTCAAGCAAGAGTCTCTAAGACAGTTAATAAGACTAGAAAATAGTATGCAAAATATTATTTCCATATCAATGCCAGGCTTCACACATTAACATTCTGACCATAACCATTTTCAAGGATTGATCAAGCTTTATCCCAGACTTCTTAGCTGCCCTACTGTGTCTGCTGTGCTGGAACTTCTGCCTGGAGTCTACCTGTCCCTCTGTTGTCCTCTCTTTAAATTGTCCTAACCCAGTGACCTCCATTTTATAGCTCAGCAATAACACAGGGTCCGCAAGATATAAATTGCAATGCGAATTTAAATGTTAAAGATGGGGTTGACAGGAAGAGCAAAGTATGAAGTTATCTGAAATAGGTTAGTTGCAGAGATTCATTGCTTATGGACTGCAGTAATTAGACATAAACGCCTTAAATGTCTTGCATTTTTTAACATTGGACACAGGCTTGTGTATTATTTTCTACCTCACTTCTCCAACTGTTAGGCTGAACTGTCCAATATTACTCTGGAGACAGACTGCCAAGTTCATTAGCACAGGGTACAGTGGCAAGTTGCTCTATTAGAATGCCAAGGCTGCCTGCACTCCCAAATTTGAAGCTCCTTCTGTGGATGCGTCTCTTGAAAGCTGCTGAATGTTCCTCTTCATTCTCCAGAGTTGGTATAAATTATCTTTTTCATCTCTTTCTGCATTAAGTAACCAGAGGTCAACTCTCATTTGCTGCTCATTACTCAAACTCTCTCACAAAAGGTTGTAGCATGGGGGATTTAGTGGATTTCAAGTGTAGTACATGAAGTATGCTGCTCAGAAATGGTGTCTTCCAGTAATTCAGAAAAGAGAGGTCCAACTGTGAATCAGTTGTTTAGCAAGATCATTCCCATACTTCTTTAATCTCTTCTGCACATCCCTATCTAGTGCCCAACAGCAGATTCCTCATTCAGTCTGTTTTTTCTTCTGACATATTAGCAGACATTTTGAGATGGAGTACTTTTGTTTACACTGCTTCTTCCCCAATGCTTAAAACATGCTAAAAATGTTTTTCACACATTATTTTTACCTGAGCTCCTTTTGTACCCTTTCAAGCCTGTATATTCGATGGCTTTCTCAAACTAGAAGCCAGCACAAACATTTAAGTTGTTCTTCAAAATGCACACTGTGCATGAACTGGGCCAACTGCAGTGCAAATATGAAAGACACCCATCTGACACTAACATGACCAGCATGTTTTCTCCTTTTCACTGTACTCCAGAATCTTCTAACGCAAATTTCTTATGTTGTTTATGGAGAGGAAACTAAGAGAAGAATACATGGGCCACATAAAAAACCAGTATGGATGTAAAAATTAAAGTCATATCATAGACCACAGCACAGTTCTTCACTATAGATACATAGTGGTGACTTACAAATAAAATATGTAGTATCTCCAAAGAGACTAGAAATAACTGTTTAATGCTGACAAATACAGTTTCTTCTTTTTTACTACACTTAAGAATATTTTCAAAATGAGCTGTACTTACCTCACCATGCTCCATTTTTTAGAAAACAGTGAAGAATTCAGGAGAGACAGGAAGAAATTGATAGCCTGGTTCCAACTCATATTGGCCTGAAACAATTATAGCTGCAATGGCTACTTGGGCCGACAGATTTTTTCACTAATCAGATTATGACACAGCATCAACTGTACTACATATAGGTAAACATCAATGTCGAAGTTCAGTAGCTTGGAATCTACTTGTTCACTGCATTTGCTTACACAGGCCCAACAAAACTGTTACACTACCTACAACATCACATACTTCATGTCGCAGGAGCAAATTTAACCATATACACATAAGTCATTCAAGTGATATTTTTGTCCTTGCCGAAATTCCTATTAAGGTCAGAGAAGCACCTAAACAGAAAAATCAACATATTGTATCAGAATCTGTACTTAGTTGTATGGGCTCGGTAACAGACAGAATTATCCTGTAAGTTACCAGGGTAGTACTGTTATCTTTCTAATAGCTAAATAAAATTCCTCTGTATTATAATACTCACTATTTCAGAACACTAGTAACCTAAAGACTTCGCTATAATACTGACTTTGAAATACAGGTTATTTTTTAAAAGCCTAGCATTTAATTCTGTAGCCAGAGGACTAAAAGCTCAATGATACATTAGACAACATATTCACTGTGCATTGTTCTGTCGACAGGATTGTACATTATCTGAAGACAATGAACATATCAGTACCATAAACTTGAATAAAAGAGCTGAAGGAGGAAAAATGCCAAAATGTGGGTTTGACCTCTCTGAGGATCACATGGCTATGGTTGTAATAGAGGGAACCAAAAATAATAGCATTTTGAGGCCAGGAAATAAAAATGCTACCCACAAAATGGATGGTAAGTCACAAGATGCTAACCAAAGAATTTACATTGTTCTCAAAGTTCATCTACAAATGTAAATAGCAGAGGACAAAAATATCAACAAAACCAACTGTCAAAATGTATGAAAGAATACTTCAGTTCTTTTTCTTTAGCTCTGTATACAGTATCCATTTGTACTATACTCCCAGTGTTTAGAGGTATTATTAAGATTTGCATTTATAGGCTCAATCTAAGGCTCATTTAAGTCAATAAGAATTTTTTGTTCAGTTACAATTCTTACTAATTTTGTCCTAGGTTAAGAAAAATATTTTCTGGGTAGCTAAATGACTTCTACAACAGCAAGGCATGATAAAGACTGTGCACAGAGTGTGACAGTGTGTGCATTTGTGTGTTACACAAGAAGCATTCTTTTCCCTGCTCTGTAAGCCATGAAGCAGCACACGATCTTAATATACCAGATGCTGTCAAAAAAGGGGAAAAAAATAAATCTGTCAATCTATATTGTGGTTCAACTCATCTTTATGGGACACCTTCTCTTTAGTAAGCATATAACCTTGTCATAAAGTAGATTGAAATCATACTGCCCATCTCTGTATTTGTACATCTACATGCAGAAATGACAGGGAGCAAAGCAAGAAATAATTGCTGCTTCACAGCAGTGTAACTCAAGAATATTGGGCAACAATACTCTGAAAAGCAGCATGATCCAGGAACGGTTAATTCAATAAAAAAATCCAATTGGCATGAAAAGGTCAAAAGCCATTGGACTCACTCAGAACTGTCAGAAAATAGCATATTGAACTGAAGCCACAGGAGAGCACTGACAGGCAAAACTTAGCACTCTCCAATGTAATTTGGTCAGAACATCCAGACTATCATTCCATCACTTGAAAAACTTCTTTGGTGCAGTTAAAAGCTAAAAGTATGCTGCACTCAGTTGTTTATTTGCATTGCAATTACAGCCTTATCAGAATTTTACAATATGCAGCATCTACATTCTTTTACTTCTGAAAACACCTAGATTATCTTTAAATGAAGAATGATAATGTCAACAAATATAACACTACAATAAGCTTAAGTTCAAATACAGGCTTATTCACAAAAATCTGAAGGCTGTTTCTCATTATATAATTAGCACAGATTAAAGAAACCCCAAACAAGCAGCATAAATTTATCACAGCTGTGAAAGGTAAGAGAAAAAAAAAAAAAAAAGTGGTAAAACCAGAGTCAAAATCCACAACTTTTCCATAATATATACCAGTCAGACAGCCTCCATCTCACTGGATTTGTGCTAAATCACAGCTTCACAAAATTCTGTTTTTAATGAAAAATGCTTCTCTTTACATTACATTACCTGTGTGACTTTTGAAAGAGAAGTCACACAGTAGACCACATTGTGCCCAGGGGAGTAAAGGACATAGAAGAAGGAAAGTGCTTTGTAATTATATCAAAGTGAGGATGTGCAAACAGCAGCCACTTGCCTGGTTGGCCACACAAGCTTTTACTGAGAGAAGCAAGCAGTGGCAGGAGCAGCACTACAGGTGACTGTTCCAATGCAGCAATGCAGGGTGAAAAGCACCCTTGTGGACTGCTTCTATCTGAGAGGAAAGGAGACAAATCTGTGGTTTCTGGCCTCTTAATGTAGCAGGCTTCCCATAATAGATGTGAAAGATGTGGTGTGACATATTTACTTTATGCACAAGGCAGAGAAGAGGCAGCAGAGCAAAAATATGACAGACGAGTGTAGAAAAGGACTAGATGTTCAAAACATAGTCCTCAACAAGATAATAATATAACACTTATAGTAAATCAGGAAGTTTTGAAAACAAATGATCATTCTACTTGAATATTAACATACCTATATATATAAATATACACATATGTACAGCTATGTTCATGTAGACGAGTGCTGTACTCCTTTAGAAAATCTAGCTTTATGATAACATGTCTTATGTTTAATAGGCCTGTACTTGGAATATTCAGGCAGACATGTAAGTGTTTTTAGTCTTGGAATAAAGCTACAATAACATTAAGAAGTATCAGAGCAAGACACGTTATTTACTTGAATACAAGGCTTTTGGCTACCAATTATTCTGGGCAAAATTACATAGAACCAAACACCAAGCTGTATATATTCCAAAATAAAAAGTTGCAAATGCACATACCAGCAGAGTGACACGAGTATGGAAGTCATAAAATAAAAAGTTGATAAATTATACTTGTTACGTCTCCATTTTAGGCATGTACAGAGTAAATACCTATAGGTAACAGCAGTTAACAGAACTGATCACCTCTCTTACATTCAGCCTCATATTCACATAGCCTCCTTCCGAAAGGGCGTTTCATAAGATGAGCCCATTTTGCCACTCTACTGGATGAGAGTCATCTAATGCTATCTCAGAAAAAAAAAAAACCACACTCAAGACCACTTCAAAGGTAAGGTTGGGATTTTTTCCATAAGATCTGCCAATGTTTGTGTAGGTAAATTTGAGTTAATGTCAGAGTGAAAAGGATACTACTACTACTATTATTATTATTTTCCTCATCATCATCATCATTATCATCATTACTATTTTTAAATTCTCAACACAAAAAAGTCACCTAAAAAAAAGATTGGGAAATAACATCCAAAAAAGAAAATAAAAGTAGCTGAGAATTCTTCAGTCATTCCCTGTCATGGAGCAAGACACCCTTTTTCAGAGCGATGCACTGGCCATCTGGATCCCTTTCACAGTGCTGTGAAGACCTCCACTTCTCAAAATTTTATCTATATTTTATGGAATGACTAAAGCAACTCGGAGCATTCAGTTCATCTCTTATTTTTCAAGCCATTTCCAAAATATGTTCAAGATGTCTTAGATTATAAAGTTGGGGACGAGGATAAAATGCTTCAGGAAAAGACTCCAAGAGATCTAGAACCTGAGTTCACAACTAAGGAAAGTACTTGTCAGTGTGGATAGCTTCTGTACCATGGTCTCTGAGTCCCATCTGTGGGCTTTTTTCTGAGTGGAGAGTAACAACAAGCAAATGTGAGAATGCTTGCTTGAGGATAACTTCATTAAACAGTCATTCAACAGCATCTTTCTCTCACCAATCTCTAGCATTACTGAGCAGGGAACTCTCATACAAGATTATGCCTGCCTCAGTCTTCATGTATTTTGCAATCTCTATTCTGCTGGAGCCCTTTGGCTGCTTAAACTTCCCTCAAAACCAGAGAACATTTGAAATCACCTTCTCACCTCCTCAATAAGAGTATATATACTCTTGTCCCACTCTTCACCTCCACTTCCATACTGTACTTAAAATTATGTATTTACTTTAAATAATGCTAATACTAATAACAATATTAAAAGTAGTAGTAATAATAATAATAATAATAACAGCCACCACACACATTGTTTTGAGACCTGCTTTTATGCTAGGAGCATCACCATAACTTTTTACTCCACTTGAATAAAAAAACAGAAAATATTACTTTATCTTCCCATGCTATTACATTTTGCTTTCAAATTTTCATTTTTCTTCTTTATTTTCTCCCTGGATTTAGTTTATACAACATATTCCAGAGTAATAAGGCATAGTCAGGACTGAAGAAACAGAGGTGCAAAGAAGGAAATGGGTTTTGTAAACAGCTTGACTCCATATGCCAGGGACCCAACAGTCTACAGCTGTGCCACAGCTTTGCCACTGTCTTACTGTGGGAGTTTTGTCAAGCCACTCAATCTCTCACTTCCTCAGCTATCCTTTGGAAAGCATTATTTTACCTTTAACTAAAAGCTGTTGCACATGCACAACAATTTCCAGACTTTATTTTAACACAAAGCTCACTTTAAGCCATATACCAACGCATGACAGCTCAGACTCCATTCATCTTGGAGAATAAAGGGCCCTCTACTGTGGAAATGTTGAGGTTGCTTTCTGATGATCCTATCTGAATGTCAGAAACACTATCACTTAACATTCAAAATAAAAGGAAAAAAGGAACAAATTCCTCAGGGAGGAATCTCTACTGGTTTAGGACGTTTTATTTAAGTTGCATGTTCTCCACTCCCTCTCCCTCAGACCTAATCAGCATGTCCTATACTAAAAACAGAAGGTGTAATTTTAGTCAAACAATTTAAATTGGTTATATAGAACTTACAGCTATCAGTTTTGTTGAAGCCCCAGGTGAATGGTACTTCAGCTCTATCAAACTCAGCTCCAGCAGCGAGCACCAAATCTCTCAAGGTTATTTTCTATCTGTAATGTAACCCAAATCCATCAATTATATAAATTCCTTTGGGTTAAAAAATTGTAATGAATTGCCCTAGCTCCAAGAGGATGAGTTTGATGAACCTGTCAGTATTATTAGCAATAATAAGCTGTGAATATTCTGACACATACTCAGAACATACTGCTAAAGGCTCAAGATCTAGAAATAAATGTATAGTAACTATGGGATCTTTCATTGGGAACTCACAGCCAAGTCAAATGTTTAATTCCCTCATTTTCTTTACTAGTGCATAGACCAAAAAACAGCCCAATTTTTCTACTCTAATACTTGGAAAGTAATGTACATATGTATTGAAAAGACTGTATTTTCATACAACTCATTATTGAAGGACACAGATTAATCTAAATCCAACCATTTTAGAACCTTGCAATGTATTCAAACTGTTATGGTGCACTACTTCTTTCTCTAAAGCAATCCAGGCAACAGCCAAGGTCATCAGTATCATCCCTTCCTGCATGGCGTATTTAATATCAAAGCAGAACTCAGATTGGAGGGTTGTTCTGGAGAATAAGGAATCTCTAACGAGGGAATTTGAGTATTAGAGCAGCTTGGCCAGCATTCTGAAAGGCTGTTTGGGAGGGCAATATGAAAAATAAAGTTCCTTTTTTGTGTTTTTTTCCTAAGGGGAAAAAAAGAAATAAGGTCTCATCTTGCTATATTGGCTTATGCCAGATAAAGACCAGAGGGAAATCAGTCAATAGGACAGACATCCCCAGAAGATCCTTTTGCACATTATTATGTAAACATTAATTTAGTCCAGTTTTGTAAGCTTCTTCACCCTTTGTTCCCCAACAATTTCTGTACCCTTTCACCAATTCAAATTAAGTTGAGATGAGGCTCCCAAACATGCTAAACTCCCTGTGAATTTGGTAAAATGCAGCAGCATGTAAGAGAAATCGGAACTCTTAAGTGCCTCTACTGGCAGACTTGCCACAAAATTAGGTCATCCGTTTTGGATACAAAAGGATACACACCACAGTCTCACTTTGGGATATAAACCCATAGGAGGCCAAGCTTCAAACTTTCCACTGCTTACAAAGGAATAGTGGGGAGTCTTTGCAAATTGCTAAACTTACCATGCTTCTTTCAAGCTGCCCCAAATACCTGCAGCACTACTGCTTGCTGCTCAGGGAAGCACAGAGCCTTCTCACACCAGCACTACCTCAACACAAAATTATTTTTGGAGCAGCTTTCCAGTTCCAGAATAAGTTCACATACAACCTGCCCACTTCCCTGGGTAGTCTGGTGTTTTGCTAACACAGGCAATCAAGCTCTATCTTAGCACAGGGTCAAGATTATTTCACTAGTAGCAATATTTTCCTATAACACTGATTATCTTTTATTAATTTCTTGCCCAAGTTGATGCAGAACCCAGACTTCACATGAAACCTTCTCCATATGCATTAACAGTTCACATATTTGCCCTTTATTAATTTCTCCTCATAAAACATGGTATCTTTGTCAGACAAAATAGGGATCTCATGAGTTAGATGGCCTCAGACCTGTAAACTGTTAACACAAATTTGATTAAGGGACAGTCATTGTAGTGGGCTCAGTGGAGCCTTTGACAAGGGTAAAAGCTTTCAGGGGACAGGTTTTCTGGGGAAGGTTTTATATTTGCAATTTACAGAAACACTGGAGGATATCTATGCATGCTCAACTCTTTCATAATATTTGACTGTCTTACAAAATTTCCCAGTGAGGTTGTCTCCTGTCTCTGTTTCCTCTCCTTTAAATTCTTTACGCTGCCTTCCTCACTTGAATTCCCTTTCCTCACACAATTAATTCCCTTCATTTGGATATTTCACTCCTTCCTAACATGGATTCTGCCTTCAAAGATAAGGGTAGTTAAATATAGATTATATGGAACAGATTTGTCCAGGACACATTACTCTTTAGAGGACAGGTGGAGGAGACATTTGTGCTTTAACATAATAGTAAATACACATGAGACAGTGCTCCCAGCAGCACAGCTACACATAACACCAGATTGCTGGCAAATGACAGATAGACTTTATCCTGAATCCTCAGTGGGGAGCTCAAATCTGTATTTTTTAAACCCATCTGGAGTATTCAGTACCCTTGGTGCAATGAAGCCAACACAGGAAAAATGTGAAAAATGTGGGAATGTGGGGATTTTTTCTCTTTGTCTGTCTTTCCTTTCTCTCTGAAAGTTCCAGGTCCTAATTAATTATAGATATCTGTTCCTCATAATGACAGAAGACTTTTTTTTTCCCCCATTGGAAACAGTCTGGCTTAATTAATTCTGACATTTTCGTCAGCACACTGTGAGCTTGCTCACAAATTTGCAGCATTTAAATAAATAAATGAACAAAAAAATAAATAAATAAATAGCCTATCTCCCTAGCAGCTAACATAATTTATTCAGCTTTATGGAAGAGCAGACAGACAGACTCTCTATTTACCATAAGACATCTCTCACCACAACCCACACAAGCATATTTTAAAAGAAGTACATTCATACCTTCATGATTTTGCTCAGTAAGGAACAACATAAATTTAGAGGGAGAAAAGGAGACTGAGGTAAGGAACCAAATTAATGGCCCAGGTTTAAAAAAAGAAAAAAAGAGAGATGTTCCACTGACCACTGTCAGCCCAGGAGGGCTGCTGAGTCCAGTGTGATGAAAGGTCTACAGTAAGTGAAAGGGACAGTGGTGAATTTGTGGTGGTTCGAGCAGCCATGTGATTGTGGAAATCAGCAGTAAGAAATGTGGATAATGGCACAAGCAGTTGCCCAAGGGAGGCTCAGGGAAAAAGGATTAATGACTGTCGAGACCTGCTCCCCTTCCACTCCTTCCCTGAAATGCCAAACTGCTGAGCCAGTTATCAATCAAGAATGCGAAATACATTGGCGGATTGATTGGGTTTGATACAGTGGCAGCCAGCTATACTTTTGAACACTCCCTGAAAACAATTTTTACTGTGCAATGCTGGAGAAAGCCAACAAATAATAAACCTGTCAGAGTACTCACCAAGTGCTCGTAAATACTAAAGCTGCTGCAGTGCTTTGCAGCTGCAAATGGGAACCATTCCAAAGCCTGAAAAATTGTCAATACTTAATCGTTGCATCTGATATCAATTCTAATTTAAACTTCTACTCTCTCTTCCCCCATGTCTTATCTTCCCTCAGCAGAAAACACACGAGTCTTAATAAAGAGCATGCTGATATCTGCCTTTCCTTTTAGTGGGAAAGGCATAGGCTTCTTTTCAGCCACTCTCCATTTCTCCTGTAATTTATTCTGTTCTTCTGAGCCCATTTCAGGCTCAAATGTTTTTAAATGAGAGAATGAGACTATATAATAACCAAAGACAACTCTCTAGCCTTTATTCAGGCAAAACTAAGTCAGCAGGACTTTGCTTGACCAAAGGCAGATTAGAAGCTCAGTCACAGTATTTTATCTTGCCTTTGCCACAGAGAAAGCAGAAAGAAGTTTTCACTCTGTACCAATAATTGTCCTCCCACTTCTGCAATGCCGAAAGGACTACAATAAATAGACTTTGATATCTTTAGAGGCATGAGACTGTACAGCAGATGTGTGGTTTTGCAGTATTTTTGGCCTTACACCTTGCATACCAGGCCTAATGAAATCCTGATTATTTAGTTTTAAAACCACAATTTAAATAAATCCTCATCAAACACTGAAGTTGTAGAAAATATACAGCTTTTTGCCATAGCTTGCAGAAGTGTCTTGAATGGTTTTCAGACAGAGCTGTGCCCTTTTGTTTTCTTGAAATCTCTCTCAATAATTATTCTTTCTCTTCTCATCAATGGGTACATCACAGAAGATTAATCCCTCTCTACACAGGCCAAAAGGGCCCATTCTGGACTTGAATAAGGATCATGTAATTTCAGACAGTATTTTTTGCATTTTTATAGTAGTTACATTTACAAATTGCTCTTCACAATCTTTAAAATCACAGTTTATGATTCTGGAAAGAAATGCCAGCTTTTGTGAAAATATAGGGAATATATTGCTCAGTAACATAAGATGAGACACACTGTTTCATGTGAAAGATCCAAACAACCCAAACAATCTGTCTCTACCAGTGTCAACAGTAGAGACATGCAGGGGAGGAGCATGAAGTAAATGCAGCAGGATCCTCCTGCTCTCACATGCTTCTCTCAACCAGCAATAAGCTTCTGAAAACATCTGGTCCTGTATGCTTTCTTGTAAATTCTCTGTCTATGTACAAGGCAGTGGACAACTTCCCTAACCCTTTTTGTGGATTTATGATATATTTCCATACAAATGGGAAATACCACACAAATAAAAAAAACAACAAAAAAGAAATTCAGTATGGTAGGCAGTATGCACTGAGCAAACATGGTTTGTAATTCTTAGGCAACATTAGACAATAGATTTGTCTCCCCTTTAATGTTTTTGGTTCTCTTGTTTGGTTATAGGTATGGGGTTCTCTCATACACTTACAATTCCTCGGCTTTTTTTTTGCTTTTGCTTTTTTTTCTTTTTTCCAAATTTCATCACACTGAACTATCTTGAGCCCTTTGGTATGTGTGACACAAGACCAGCAGAAAGTTAGTTCCCTATGTATCAGGGATTTGGTTGGAAATATCAGCTATCACTGTTCCAAAGGCATTCTAAGCTCCTGCAGTACCACAGTCTGAATATACAGAAGTACAAAATGGCAGCAGTGGGAAAGAAATTGCTGTTTAAGTGCATCAGAGCTGAACATCTTAACCTGGGAGATTGCTATAAGCATCTCCTTGACCTTGATGTAACTGCCAAACTTCTTGACTGGCAAAATCTCTCTAATGATCCCCAAGGTTCTCGTATTCCATCTGTCTGCTGTTTACAGCTTGCTAAAGACCACCCTCCTTTCTCTTGTCTTGGTTTCCATGACTCCTTAAAGATATGTTCAAAGCACAGCTGGTAAGCTCAAGAAAACTGGCAAGAATAGGGAAAAAAAACATTGTTGGGCATCATTTTCCACAATCTGATTTAATATTTCTGTTGAAAAATTAAAGGTCAGATAGATCTCAGAACTGCCAAGGGAATATCAGTGTATTCAAAACTGGAAATCTAAACAGAAGCAGCAATGCTTGTAATGTATAATTTTAGGAGTAAAGAAATAATCATTATCTGGGACACTCCTTTGTTACGTGCCCTACATCTGGAATTTGTATGAATGGTTTTGCCATTGTTTTGCTTTTAGATTGGAGGAAATCAAGAGGGGAGAGAATAAACAGTTCTGTACAATTTCTTTAGAGAAAGAGAGCACAGACAATATTTAATTTAAAGATGGTGACACACAATTGAGACACACAATTATTTCAAACAGATGATTGTAGGCCAAATTACAGCATAATCTTCAGAAAGTGTAGGTGCAGACTGATGATTATTAGTGTCTGCATGACACATATATGCACAAAGACATAAATTTATGTCCTGGTAGTACAGAATCATCGAGTCCAACTCCTGACCCTGCACAGAGCATCCCAAGAATCACACCATGTGCCTGAGAGTGCCCAAATGCTTCTTGAACTCTGTCAGGCTTGGTGCTGTGATCACTTCCCTAGGAAGCCTGTTCCAGTGCCTGAACACCCTTTGGGCGAAGAAACTTTCCCAATATCCAACCTAAACCTCCCCTGACAGAGTCTCATGCCATTCCCTGAAGTCTTGTCACTGTTCACTACAAAGAAGAGATCAGTGTCTGCCCCTGCTCTTCCCCTCACAGGAAGCTGTAACTGCAATGAGGTTTCCCCTCAGTCTCCTCCAGGCTGAGCAGACCAAGTGACCTCAGCCACTGGTCACATGGCTTCCCATCAAGGCCCTTCACCATCTTCATAGCCCTCCTTTGGATGCTCTCTAAACAATAAATCTCTGAAACCTGTTATTATTTCAAAGATGCAACTTGCAGTGAGCATCCAGAGAGAGTTTTATGCATTTGAATATTTAGGCTTGTCAACATTGCTCTGCTGCAATTAATTCAATGCTAACTTGCTAAGACTGTCTTCCTTTTCAATCAGACCACACTGCTTTATTCTGTAACTCCTTCTGTCTTCTGCCAGGTGAAATTTAAACTTCTAAATTTAAATGTCTTAGCTTTGCCATCAAGCCCAGAAAACCTGCAGAGCTTTAATCTTGCCAAATCTTAAAAAAACCCCAAATCTGTCCCATCTCCTCTGCTAAACATCAGGTACCTAAGAAGTGAGGGAAGACAACAGTAGGTCAATCTTTCAACCCCTTCTCTACTCAACAGTTTTCTTAAGACATATTTCTTCAATGTTAAGAAAACCCTTAATCATAACAACAGGAGTAGATGCAAGAGGAAAACTGATCTCAGCTAACTTTATTTCTAGGAACTCTCCATATAGATTCTTATTTGAATCAGCATGAAGACTTCTGGCTAGTGCACATTCTTTATGTTAAATGATCAAACCATAAATAAATATTCACTAATTTACCATCAGGGGAGTACAGCTCAAACCAGGTAGTGTACATGGAAGAGTTTTTCCAATAGAGACAAGTACTCATACAAAACTACAAAACATAAACTCATAACAATGCATACTATGAAAACATAATCACATTTATATGACTAGCTGATATAAATTTGATAGTATGCATTCATTATAAATGAGCAATTAATAATATATTACCATACAGCAAATTTAAAGTGTGTAACTCATTACTGGAGTATACTGCTCTGCCTCAACAGACTGTTGATTTTCTGCCATTTCAGTTAATATTTTCAACATACCAGTCAATTACAATTTGATATTTGATATTTAGTCTACCCCACTTCACTGAGTAAAGTGGTAGTTACATGGGGTTTTTGGAGGGAAGGTTGCCATATAAGGTTTCTAGGGAAAAAGAAAAGGAGGTTTCTTGTGAAAGTATATGTCATCATATCTTATGAAAATATATTTGTATGAACCTTTTTTTTTACCTTTGCCTGGAGAGCTAGTTATAGCATATGGTGATAAACTGCTAAGTAGTTATAATACATCGCAACTACTGCTCAGTACTTGCAAGGCTTTAAATGCAAACAGGTACATCTTTGTAGACAGCAGCATAATTTACCTCATAGGAGGGAGTTTGTGTGACCATAAACTTAGAGAGGAAGAGGAAGAGGAAACTATGGAAAGGCCAGGCACTTCTGTGCAGGTGACATTGTCCCATCTATAAATCTCAAGATTTATTGTTCTGCCTCCTTATCTCACCAAAGGTTTCTTTGCACTGTCTTCTGCTTCTTCTTCTACATCATTTTGTCTTGGACACCTGGGAACTCACACAGGGTCTGGCATCATTGACGTAACAAATCACTGCCATACCACATTAGGATGTCTTGAAGTCGCACACAACACAACAACCCTAAGTAACCCTCAAAAGTCAGCTGCCTTATTCCAGCCTACGGCAAATATGAAATAATTCAACTTTGTTTAGCCTATATGAAAGAAGTATGTGACAAGTAGATTAACTCTGGATATGTAGCACAGATCAAATACAAGGCACTTCCCACACAGTGTCCCAACCATAAGATAAATTGTTCCACCATTAAAAAAAATCACATAGAAACAACATTCTTTACACTTTACTCTTCAATAAAATGTACCTTAATGAGATACACTGTTCTGAAAATTGCAATATTGAAGAATTACCATGATGAAACTTTATTTCACATAGAAAAAAACCCCCAGTTATTTTTTTGGAAACACTTATAATCCCCCAGTATTTTAATATTTTTTGACAACATGAGTAGAGTAGAGTATAGTATTTTCAGAAATAAAGATCTAGACAATGTAATAAGAATAGAAGTTTTAAAAGTTCTCACCATGTCCACAGCACTTATAACCCAGAGTGTAGCACTAACCAAAAAATCTTTCTATTCTTTATTTTCAGATTTTAATTCCTATGTCATACCATAAGTTCAGTGCATCAAAAAAGGCTAAAGCAAAGTAAACTTTTCATGTCATATAGGAAAGGCTAAAACTCTGTTTTAGCCAAGAGAGATGTTCATTGCTTTGCCATTTTCATAATGTCTTTCATTTACTTCACATAACTATGAAGTATAATACTGCAGAGGATCCATTATAGAAAAAGCAATAGCCAATTGAACAGATGGGAAGAAGAAATGGATCCACAAAGGGAGAAAGTCTAAGCTCTTTGTTCTGTTGCAGTTATGAGCTAATAAACTAGACCTTTATCAGAAATAAGAACCTAAGATTACCATTAACCTGTAAGACAGCAGAATGGCGCTACAGACTCACCTTATATGTTCCCTCTGCCACTGTTTATTTCTCCCCTTTTTCTTCATATTTGTCATGTGCTTAGACCATAGGCCTCCAGAAATCTTTTTAACATGCACATTGGAGGCCTTCTTCATTGGAGGGGCCTTAAGCACCCCTCCTCTTAAACAGCACCATTCCCATATGAGTTGCTTACACAGAGTAAGCCAGCTGGAGCAGCCATACTTGCCTTTTTTCACAAATACAGAGCAGCCAGAGGTCTACAGTTAGGGAAAAAAAAAAAAAAAAAGCATTTCAAGCCAGTGTTATTCCAGGACTACAAAAACATGGAATCTTTGTTGAGGCCCCATATGGAATACAAGTGATTACTTGATTTTCTGCAATGAAAAAACAAACTCTGCTGCACCAGAGGGAAGTGTGAGAAGCTCTAACCTGGGGAGTACCCTGGGGGTTTTAACAAGAACTGTCTCACATTTTCAGATTGCTACTTCTATCCACATGCGATTCCTGAGCACAGGTAATAGTCCAATTTCAAACTGCTATTCTTTGTTTTATCACAATCTAAGCATTATATATTACAGAATTACAGTTTCCCATACAGTTCTGTAACAGTAAATCTTCTACAAAACTACAGATCATTCTCACATTGTTCTTGGGAAAATCAGATTTTAAATGGGAAAATAAGAAAATGTATGTCCTTAAAGTTGTTCTTTAATGATCATGTCCTTGTCATATTAAAATAAGTTATCTCTTTACTGAACTTGGCATTCAAACATTAAAAAACGGCTGATGTAGTGATTTGTAAGTGTACATGAATACTGCACTCACAGAAAGTATATAGAAGTTTGCACAGTTTAATGAGAATTGACGGTGGTTCTGTAATTTCTCATCCCTTTTACAATGATTGCCACGAGAAAAGGGCAAATGTGTGTCATGCTACCTTGTTACAATCAGGGTTTAAGCATTATATCCATCCATTTAAAGAGCTGCTCTATTTGATCTTCCTAGTGTTCTGTAATTAGACAAGCTACACATTTCTCTTCCACCCTATTTGCCGTTTCACTGATTTATAGAAAAGGAGTAGAGCTGTTTATGACATATGAAATATAGAGCAGGTCATAAGTGTGGATTACATAGTAATGTTCCATATAGAACATCTGGATTACTAAAATCTTATTTCATAAAGTATAGGAAATAGAAGTATTGCTTGTAAATAAGAGTGAGGCACAATTGCAATTTCAGCCTTAGACAGATTCCAATTTCACTTTTTGAGCTACGATTATTATTTGTGCTGCAGTGATGTAAGGACCTGCTTCCATTCACTGGAGTCATCTTCTCTGAGACTCCAGAGCACCTTCATCAAAAATGACAGCGCTAGCATGAAGGCAATGAGGACCTGATCTCCAAAACATTTGAAGACATGCTGGGCACCCTAAAGGAAGTAAGAAGTAGGCAAATAAATATTGTCTAGTTAAGACAAATAACTAGAAGGTAAAAAAGTTGCATAAGTGATGAAGGAAAGAATGGCAGAATATTTCTTTTCAACCATTTCTATTTAAATGAGAAATACATGTCTGGTAGAAAATTTTAAAAAATAGAATACTATAAACGATTTACTGCCAGATAAACAATATTATTTTCTAGTCAGGGACATCATTTGCCATTGGCAAAAATAAGATGAAGTTCCCTTTAGGAACAGTAACACATTTAAAATGACAGGAGTTAGCAACAGACCTTGAAATCAGACTGGTCAGTGAAGAAATGCTATGCATAATTTTTGTCATTTTATTAAGAGCTTTTTTGTTAATAAGGACTAATTCCCCAATGAATGCTGTGTAAGAGTTTTATCTGTAATGTACAGTCATAGATATGTAGAGCTGATGATACGGAGTTGTTATGCTGTGTGAATAAAATGGCAAACTTACACCTTTAATAATACCACTGTTTCCATTATTGTGTGGATACTAAATATAAACGTTACAGTTAGCTTTATTTTTTTGTTTAAGCATGTATTTATTCATTATGCAATGCACCTCTGCAAGCCACTTTTTCTTCCTCATGTATTTCTTCTCTCACCCAAAATATTAGATTTTTTCATCTCATTCTTGTTTCCTGGGGTTGAAGCTATCTTTTTAAGGCTAGGGGGAAAAAAACAGTTTTCCATATTTTTGTAAGGATAAAACATGGTTTACACAATGGGGCAAATACTGGTTCTGTGAAAATGAACTGCAGAAAGGTGCAGAACTATATTTTAGTCCATCTGGCACCCAGAATTCCAACTGTTCATCCAAACATATGAAAACAGTAAGGCTTAAAAATTGAGCTGGAAATTTCACAAGCCTTTTGAGAATTATTTCATATTCTTCCTCGTATTTGATCTGAGATAGAAATTCTCTAGACATTTTTCAGCATCTATGAACATCATCTTGATTAGAGACATAGAATACAAGCTCCATAAGACTGAAAAATAATGGGATATGATAAATGAACAATTGGTTCCATTTTTTCAAATACTTTTTAAAAAAGGATAATAGTTCATGTTACTATTTATTTTGTACAAATAAATTAATATAAATCACTACCATTTTATTTTGTGTTGGTATTATTATATAATATGCTTGAGATTTTTTTTTAAATTTACAGTTACTAATTTATTTTAAAGCATTCAATTCACATGAACTAATAATAGAATAGCAAAAGGAACCTAGTCTGTTGTCAGTGGAAAATGGTGATGCTCTTTTGAATGAGTGAGCAATGCCAGGAAATTGCATATGCTCTCTGATCCAGCATGGACAAGCATGTAGTTTCAGCAGTGTCTCAAGAGTTCTTGAGTTTTAATGTGATATGCATTAAGGGAATAGGCTGAAACTCTCATCATCTGCTGCACTGTCTGCTTCTCCAATACATCAGAGGCAAGGTTATGTCAAATGGGTAGACAGCTTTGACAGAGATGGACAAGTTAAGTCAAAGGAAAAGAAAATTAAGTGCAGGTCTTGCAGAAAAAAAACTGGAGTTCACAAGACATGCCTGATGTACAGGTCATATATCCCAGCTGGTTTCTTCTTGGTATTTTTATTTTTGGCAAAGTTTAAATGCAAGATGCATCTAAAATATCTCAGCCTTCATTTCAGCTGGTACGGTTGGCTAGCTTGAGCAGTTCATAATTGTCAACTTAAATCCAGCAAAAATTGTTTTAAAATGATCAGAATTTGCTCATTTTGAGTGCAACCATTTCTAAACTTACCTATTAATTCAAGTATCAGAGAGAAATAGCTATACTTTATCTCCCCTATACTCTACTAGGTTTTTTGCAACTTTATTTTTAATCCAGCAAGATGCTTAATTGTTCTAGAAGGTTTTTCAAGAAAATAAAGAATCTTCAAGGAGTTTTCAAAAAAATGAAGTGTTCTGCCATTCTTTGGTGAATCAAGGTATGCCAGCTACATTAGATCCATTCTACACTAAAGGATAACAAGTAAAGTTAACTATTAAGTACAAACAGCTGCAGATTCAGTTTGGTCTGAATAAACAGAGTAAAAGGGACAACAATACTCTAAATAGACATTACTACAAGTCATCATCACCAAAGGAAAGTTTTTCTTTTCCTGGCAGTCACAAACACAGCTTACAGGAGAAGGATCAAATCTTACTTTGAGTCCAGGTTGGTGGGAATCAGAAATCATCTGTTTCAACTCTCAGATTAACTCTTCTCTCCTACAAGTCTAACTTGTTAATGCCCCTGAGTGCTCAGTTTTCTCCTTAAGTTTCCAAAAGACTCTGCTGGGTACACTACACTTCTCGGTGTTTGAGAGTTTTAAAAATTTCTTTGTTGTCTTTCCCTGTAGAGCTTCTCACGTGTCTACACTCAGATGATCCACTCATGGCTTTTTATTTTCCCTCCTGCAGAGGAAACACAGTGACTAATTTTCCTTCAAATTCTTCTGTGAAGAAGTGTCTAAGCAGTCTAAAACTTTTCTCAAACCCTGCTCACTAAACCAACACCTCCTCCATTTTTATTCTCCTATTTAATTCTTAGCTAATAATTTCATGATCAGACACATGCCTATAGAATGTATGTATTCATTAAGCTTCTTTATAAAGGGGATAACCTGCAAGGACCAGGCTGTACTGAAGTGTCACTAAGTACCCTGCACAACTAGATGGCCTCATATTTCACCAGAGCTCATTAATAATTATCAAAGCAATGGAATCCTTTCTCTACATCTCTACTACTACAGTAGTAGTAGTTCCTTTACTACTTCCTACCAGAGGCCAGCTAAAATTGCAAGACAAGCCTTAAGCATATTATTTTGGGATTTCTGAAATCCATACAAATAAAGAATTACAAAAGACCAATAACAATGACTTGGTTTATAAGAAAAACAAAAGATACTTCTTTCACAAACCACAAAAAGCTTTTGATTGATGTGCGGCAAGCACATGACAACTTGGTCAGGTTCCTGATTTAGCCTAACCAGACTCTATTGCTAGTTTTGGTAAAACAAAAATGATTATTGCTCACACTAACAGATGCTTTTGTTACTCAGCCCAGCAGGAAGGCTACAAATTCAGTACTTAGGATAAAGTCTGATTTCCTGGAAACCTATAACCTGCTAACATCCATGTTTTGTAGCATGTTCATCATTGTAACAGGCAAGGTTGCAACACACTCCAATTAAAGTGAACACAACAAGAAGCCAGTACATTTCTCACATCATTCCCCAAACTGTGCTTTGACAATGCTGCTCTGGGAAAGCCAAGGGGAAGAAAAATTGATCTCTCTGGAAGCAGACTGAACAAGAAACAACTTGTAAGAAGGCCCTCTATCCTGAATTTGCTAATATGACTTTAGGCTGATAATCTTTCCTATCGTATGTGCTCTTCAAGCGTGAAGAACTTGAAGCATAAAGGTAAAGCTTACAGTACTTTAAAAATAAGAACCAAAAGGATCTTGATGCTCTTCCACAAGAGTAACAAAACATGGTACTAGCAGTCAGTATCTGCTATAGTGAAGTTCTTAGATATCTAATTGTTTCATAAACACCAAAATTTTTACTTAGTAGAATATATCAAAAATTATTTGCCAAAGCCTTTTGAGATAATCAGGATATTGTGGGAAAATTGCTGAACATCTTCAGTAATTCAGCAGATACTTATTATTTAATTGCAATATGACATTTGTGAAAGGGAGAATTAAAGCAGAAACAAATATAAAACTAAGAGCTTCTTGTGTCTTTTTTCTCCTCTCTAACCTAAATAATAATCTACCCTGGTGTTTTCATGTTCTAAGACAGGAACAAAACCATCAGTCTTGGGTTTCTCAAAAAGTCTGAAAACTATTTTCTACCGTGTGGTGGAACAGTTTTGTTCATGATTCAGATTGACAGAGACCAGATAACATCCATGCTTAATTGAATGTCCTTTTGCTAAACCATGACTTTCCTTTCTGCTCTGCTTCACACAAGTATAACTTAGAAGAAAGGATACATGAGTAGGAAGTTTGTGTTTGCAGTAAGTTTTATATCATAATTCTGAACATGCCTATGGAAAAAAGGGATGTTACCACAATTGTAACCCTATCTCCTCTATTCACTCCATCTGTTGGTGTATGTGTTAGGAAGGATGAGCCCTGGAACACCCATGACCTTACTGGCACTTAGAAAGAACACGAGAGATGGAGTCAAGTCAGCAAAATACAGTATTGATAAGAGGCTGCTGGAGTTTTCTTAACTAGCAAAATGGAGCGAATGTGAACACATCTCACAAATAATACTGATCATTTCTGCTCTTAAACAATAGATATTCAGTCATGCAAACTTTGGAAAAGAAAGTAGTTTCAAATTTATAATGCTGTTGTCTACAAAGTCTTCAGGTAAGTATTCATTGGGCACATAAATTATTACGATTTTCCTTCCCATCCCTTCAGCAGCTTCTCAGTACTGCAGACTTCACACAAGGCAGTGAAAGGCTTAAACAATATCAAATCTGAAACCCCTTGTGGCAGTTCTTTTAGAGGCACTTCCAAATTCACTTGCTATAAATTCTCATAGCTGTGCACTATATGCACATTGGAGCCTGCAATTTTAACACATTACCAGATGGGAAAAAGCACACTGTAAGTGTCTTCAAATGTAGGGTTTCCATTTCTAAAGGAGACCTTCTATGCTGGCAAAAAATGTGTTCAGAACAGAATATCCATAGCTGAGCTTAATGGAATTTACAAATATTTAGCACCTGAAACAGAATCATTTTAGAGTGGAAAAAAATCAAAGAGATGGACGTCTTATTCTTTAAAGGGACTGTCATGTTTTGGTCATCAGTGTCTACTTAAATATGCTCAAGTTATACCTAGGCTTTGCTTTCATGAAAACTCAGAGATTTAATATGTTATTCTGCTAGTTTAGACAGAAGGAAAGCCAAGTAATCTGTTTTAGTAAGTCAGACATTCCATTTGTAAGTTTAAAAAACTCCATGCAAGTATGAAAATTGTGTCTCTCTACAGCAGGACAGAGAGAAACATAATACTAAACATCGTGTCAGACTTTTAAAATCACCACGGTATCATAAATGCTGCCAAGAGATAACTGGCAGTAGCTGGAGACAATTTTCATGGAGAAAGCTGAAACAAGCTGTATTGCAGCAGTATGAGGGTGAAGCTTGGATAACCCCGTACTCACAGAAACGTGTATTCTTCAAAAATATGCTTCCCTTACAGAAGGCATGTTCTGCATTCTATTGGATTTGCGCAGCAAGGTTTTGGTAGAGAGGATGCTACAGGGCTGACTTCTCTGAGAAGCTGTCAGAAACTTCTCCTATGTCCAATGGAGCCAATGCCAGATGGCTCCAACACAGATCCACTGTTGGCCAAGGCTGAGCACATCAGCAACAGTGGTAGTGCCTCTGGGATAGCAAGAGGGCAAGAAAAGGTGAACATTAACAGCCAGAGAAGGGAGTTAAAATACTGAGTAAAACAACTCTGCAGGCACCAAGGCCAGTGCAGAAGGAGGGGGAGAAGGTGCTCCAGGCACCAGAGCTGAGATTCCCCTGCAGCCTGCGGTGCAGACCCTGGTGAGGCAGCTGTGCCCCTGAGCACATGGAGGGCCATGGGGATGCAGAGATCCACCTAGAGCCCATGGAGGGCCCTGTGCTGGAGCAGGTGAACGGTCAAAGGAAGCTGTGACCCCGTGATAAGCCAGTCCTGCAGCAGGCTCCTGGCAGGACCTGTGGAGAGAGGAGGCCACACTGGAGCAGAATTGCTGGCAGGGCTTGTGACCCTGTGGAAGGGATCCACACTGGAACAGCCTGTTCCTGAAGGACTGCACCCCATGGAAGGGCCCCACGCTGGAGCAATGCATGAAGAACTGCAGCTTGTGGGAAGGACTCAAGCTGGACAAGTTCATGGAGGACTGTCTCCCATGTAAGGGACCACATGCTGGAGCAGGGGAAGCATGTGAAGAATCCTTCCCCTGAGGAGGAAGGAACAGTGTGTGATGAACTGACTAGAACCCAAATTCCCTGTCCACTTGTGCCACTGGGGGGGTGAAAAAGCAGAGATTTTGTGAGTAAAATAAATCTAGAAAGAAGGAAGGGGTGGGAAAGACATTTCCAAGATTTGGATTTATTTCTCATTATCCTGCTCTGATTGATTAAGAATAAATTAAACTAATTTCCCTGAGTCAAGTCTATTTTGTCCATGATGATAACTGGCAAATGATCTCTCCTTATCCAATCCACATGCTTTCATTATACTAACTCTCCCCTGTCCATCTGAAGAGGGGAAGGGCAGAGCAGCCTTGGTGGGCACCTAGCATTGAGCCAGGGTAACTCACCACAGACATTTAGAATTTCTTGTGTTCTGGAGATAATAAACATTTTAGATTGACACTTATTCAGACCATTAAAATGTCTAAGGCAACAGGGTCCTTCATTAGAAATTTTAAAGGACAGAATTTAAATAATGTATCTCTGCTTACTTTCTTGCATTTGACTCATTTCTGCTCTCAGAAGGAAGAATAAAAGTAAAAATAACATATGGAGATGAGATATGAATTCTCACCTAATTTTGATGGATCTATGTATCCTCTCATGGGCTGTAAAGTGTGATTTTGATGCTGGCACTTACCAGCCAGCATGGTAGCCATTAATGGCTAGAAGGGTTTTCTCCAGTACTTTACTTATTTATTTATTTTAATTAGGATATTTTACAGGAATTACATACATTTTTTTTACATAAAAGCTCCTTTTAACTTACTAAACTGAATAAAAGCAAGCACCATTGAAGTAAACAAAATAACACCTTTTGATTTTACCAGAAACTTTTGATTTCATATATCATGCATCCCATTCTGTTTCATTCACTCGCTTATATGAAATATCACTTATACTAATACTTATATTAGTATCACATTACTAATGATTCTACAAAAGCATTAATAGCTGCTTAAGTTAATCTATCATGAGCAAGCCCTGTGAGCTGAATGCTGCTAGAGCTCTGAAACTCATGGGTCTTAAATCACAGAACGTCTTTATGAAAGTGTAAAAAAGAAAATCTACCAAAAGTGAATGCTAACTGCTTACTTTCTACAATTTGTTACAGAATTATCTGTGGATGAAAAAGAAGTAGGCTACCTACTTTGGGTCACTATTCTGCTTCTTTGTTCCACAAGGCCTTCAGGAGTGTTAAAATATGTTCTCTGTAGGTATGCAGTTAAACAGGACAAGCTAAAATGCATTACATGCATTCTCCCAGGGCTCTCAGAGAGAAATAAAGTGGCCTTGATTCTCTACTGTTCAATCCTTCTTAGTTTAAGCCTTGGTAATATCAAACTACTTTACCTCTCAAAGGAAGAATCCACATTGGGGTTTAATGTACTTGAGTTCTGACATAACCATGACTTTGAAATCTCTGGCTGAAATAGCTTACATAAGAGGTAATTAATTATTATGCCATTACTCACTTACTCAGACCATTAAAACGTCTGAGGCAACAGGGTCTTTCAATAGAAATTTTAAAGGACAGCAGCTTTTTGCAATGTGTTACAGTGTTCAATAGAATTGACTTTTGACCTATATGAAAGACTAAGACCTTTTCTGCCAAAAATTTTTGGCAGCCTGTCCAGACTTGTTCCTGCAGCACGTACAGTGTGTTTTCACATCTATTCATTAAGTCCTACTGTGAGATTGCTGTGAGTTAGCAAGCAAGAACAGACATTTTAAAGCATTTTACTCACCACAACCAATTGTTGAAATAACCTGATTTTTTTTCTCAATATTACAGTTCTCATTTTGAGTTAAGTTCATTGGTAAAGACTGAGCACAGCAGCTGACAAAGCAGCTAAGTCAGTTAACCAGTTATTAGTATTTCAGCAGATCTCAACAGCACCAGTAAGCCAGAAATAATTAGCAAGATCTAAAAGATGTTTTGTGCTATTCTGTTATAAAACCAGTCACTTCAAGGACTGTTGGTTCTCTGAGAAAAAAATCTGTAGTTTTTAAACTTGATGCAGAGACAACAAAATATTGGAAAGTAGCCACTCAAATAAAATAACAAACATCCTGGTATTTACTTCTCAAAAAAAAATCACTTTTTTCTTTTGGAGGGTTCCCTTATTAGAGTTGCAAAATACTGGCATTTGTGAAAAGGCCTAATTTGCTTTTACTAAATAGACACAGGGAAATCCTGCTCACTCAATACAAGACTGTCCATGAAGCTGTTCGAAAGAAACAGCTTGGTCACGAAATAAATCTCCATTTTTGCATAAAAAAGGAGTTAATTACTAAATTATATGGTGATGTGGACCATGATATATGGTAATATGAACATGGGAATATACAACTCAATTGCTGTGTGACACTATCCAAAGAGGAAAGAAAGTGATCGCTCCTGAAGTTAGTGTTGTGGCCATACAAAATAATGCACCCTTTTCATACAGTTCCTATTGGGCAGCTAGCAGCAAAAGTACAGTTTTCATTGCTGTACGAGCTTTTTGAACATTCACTAGTGACAAAAATGTAAAGTTACCATCATCCATTGTCACCATTTAGAGTAGTCTCTTTTAGATTAGGTAACTCACATTCAGTATTTTTTACTTATTTTTATGTGTTCTATGGACAAGAAAACACCTTATCATATAAAAGTATTTAAAAAAGCCTTTAAAATGACTGTTCTAAAGAATTATCATACTTTACATTAAATTGAAGCAAGGAAGGTTGAAATATTTATTTTATGTCTCTCCACTTAGTTGTTGATGCAGAAATAGAATATCTTTATTCAATGAAAGGTCAATTCCTTCTTAATTTAATGCCTTTGTTTTAAAAATGTGCCATCAGGTTTACCCTTTCACCTTTTTCTTTCAAGCACAAAGCTAAGTGAAGGGAAAAGACAGTTTTGAACCAAATTAGACAGGAAGACTCCAGTCAGACAAGATTCTATTTGTAGCTTAAACAGAAACAGGCACAAAATCACAGGATGTTTAGTTCCACAGACTTCATTGACCAGAGCTCACCTGCAAGTGTTCCCAACATCTATGATCACAAGGTAGATCTGTTCTGCTGTCCTATCTTGGCCTGATGCATGGCACCATGCTTTTGTGAGCTGATAGGTATTTTTGTACATCTATGACTTCTGCTTCTCTTGATATAGCTGCCTGATAAATAGGACATAATTGTCGTCTTTTATGTCCCCAACTCATGAACTTTAGAATAAGTTGAAAAAGCAACAGACTATAAAAAAATAGAATATCAGATTTTCAAGAGAGAATCTCAGAAAATAGGAGATTAATTTTTAGAATTTTTTTGTAATATCAGGATAAATATTTTTCTTAAACAGTTAAAGTTTTTATGAACTTCAGCCCAGAAAATGTGACACGAGCTGGTTAGAAATCATTACAAGTGTCACATTTATTAGCACACTTAACTAAAAATTAAGCAAGGAGAAGGACGCAAACTATTCCACTAGAAATACTGAATGTCCAAACTTGGGTTTATTTGTAAATAAAAAATATCATAATACACATTTGAGCCTATGCTGTACAGCATATATAGCGGTGTGACATGCTGTGTAAGGGTTACAGCCAAGTGAGGGCTTCAGTATCCAGCCTTGTCAGCAGCTGGGATCCAAGGCAGAGCTGTGATGTGTCAACCACTGACACTCTGGAACAGAAACTAGAAGGATCTGCCCACTGAGGAATGTTTACTTCATGACAAGAATGTCACTGTAGGAGATGAGAGGGCACATTCAGGAGCCAACTGTGTGCCTTGCCAGGTAGTAGCAGCACACTGCACAGCACAGTGGATGAAATCAGATGAAATATGCCTTTTGTGAAAATGAAATATAAAACCTCAACTCCAACAACCCTGGAAAGCTGAAAATGAAACACTGTCTGGGGTGGTGGCATTACTGGTAAGTATAAAATCCTGGATGAGCCAGAGACTTCTGAAAATTCAGAAATATTGAACAGTGAGAGGAAAGCACCAGCAAGCAAGTGTAAGTATTGATTGCTCTGTCTTCATCATGGTGTGCAAACTCTCTACTTTTTATTGAAATTGCCTTCCTGGAAGTGTTACTTGAAAACTACTAATACCAAACGCCCCTTGCCTATCTCATATGCCATATTATATCAACAACATCAATAGGGTGGGAGATGCTTGTTAAAATCAGCAGGGTTTTTGCTGGTTTCACCAGAAGGTAAATCAGGTTCATTTAATGGCTGTAAGTGAGATTAGAAAGAGACCAGCTACACAGACATAGAGAGGCTTATCATAACATGAGAGGTGTTTTTTCATAAAATTGTAAATGCTATCTCATTGCTTTGCTCCATTTTCTAAGTAGTTTCACACATATACAGATGCTGACATCAGAGTAACACACTGGATGTTCTGCTGTGAATTTCTCTACATACTAGGCCTTTAAACTTTACCCAGCTAGCTTATTTTAATGAAAAAATGTTGTCTGCAACTCGTACTTTAATAAAATATAACTTCTGTTGGGCTAAAAGTTATCTCCCAGGTCAACATACTGACTGTTCAATTTTGACTGAAGACATGAAAACTAAAAATCTGTCATTTTGCAGAGCATTTTATTCCAGTAGTTACATCCTTCCTTTAAAGTCATTCCTTTAATTTGAATTGTTTTGCTTCAGCTTTCTACCATGAGCTTTCATTTATCAGCTGTTTTAAAGACCTTTTTCATATTACACATTTTCTACCCCAAGAGATACTAGTACAATGTTAGTCAGATTTTTTTTATACAAAAGGCAAAAAATCTTTGGTATCATAAAGTAAGCAAATGCAATTCTTCAAATGTATGTGTACACTTTCTCAGTCTTAACCCAAGTAGTTTTCAGTCTCTGAATAACCCAAGTGAACTAACAATTGCTAAAAGAGCAATGAAAAAAAAGGTCAACTTGGCTTTAATTTCAGCTGGCAGCCCACTGGGGTTTTTTTCTCCAAAAACCCCTATAAACATTAACACTTCTGCTTTTAACTTTATTATCTACTCTGCTGGTTTTGCTCAAATTATCTAGCTCAGATTGACCCAAATTAAGAACACTCCTTTTTCTTCACTCTCAGAATTGTACATTAAAGAACTCTGAGAGCAGAGGAGGGAAGAGCGCTTAGCTATTCTTGCTTCCAGCTACACTACTCTGAAATCTCTCTGACAGAGCCAGATGTGACTGCACCTTAGCACGACCAGGACACATCCCAGTCCAACAGTGCCCATGAGCAATGTGAAGTACTGAACTGTAGTTTGGAGTAGTTGAAACACAGGCAAGTGGCCCCTTCTCCCACTTATACCAACAAGATGGGGGTGTCTGGCAGAAGGGCAGAGCAGACAACTGGGAACCGTATAACTTCAAATCATTGCAACTAAACTCCCAGTGTAAGTGCTGACTACCCATGGTGCCACACAGTCCTCATACAAGCTCAGAAGTATGATATGTATTTTTTTTCACTGATTAAACTGTCCCATTCCCTCCAACTCATACCTTTTTCATCAGGGAGAAATTAATTAAAATACAATTGAAATAAATACATCTGCAGAAACCATACATTCAAAGAGAAGGCTCTGCTGTTTTAACTCAAGGTTTTAGATGAAGGAAAGAATCATTAATAATGATAACTTCAATTAAATTTCTACAGTATCTCCGGGGAAACTTCAAGCCATATGTTGAAATACCTTTAATGTTAATGGGTATTACTTATTCTCCTTTCAAGGCTAAAGAAGGTGCTTATGCCTCCTACTTCTCTGTTGGAGGACAGAATGTACCAAAATGGTTTTGTGAGAGAGGGAACAAAAGGACAAAGAGAATACATTAGTTGCACTGATATATGATTTTCTGCTTTAGTTATTTAAAGAGATGCCATGCAACAAAGAGAAAAAGAGAAAGAGCTTGACAATACATGGTCAATGTTTGCATGTTACCAATCAGCAAAAAAAGCTATTGGAAGTGAAGCTATGCTGAAAATTCAAAGACAGTTAATTAGGTCTTTATCACCTTAGAAGTAATTGTATGGGCTGCACACAATGGAAAGGCTCACCCGACAGCTAATTGTATTAGTTTAGTGGAGTTACTCCAGGGACAGAGCTGGCCCATGTTGTCAGGTGACTCACAGCCATAGTGTGCAGCAATGGACAGCATGTCCCATTACTCTGCATGGAGAACAGTGAAAAATGGTATGCCACAGGATTCATATTATCCAAGCTAAACCCTGTATATTCTACAACAATTAAAGAAATAAACCAGCTAAATACATATCCATTATTTTAGACTACAAACCCTATGCACCACATACCCAGATTCTTACAGATAACAGAATGTCCTTCCTATTAGTAATTTTCTTTATACTTGAAAACTAAAAAGAGCAGACTTGTATATTTTTGTAAATAAAACATCTTAGAAGCTCTCTCAGAACACCAAGGAAAATTTATTGAATTTGCTTCTAAACGGCTTGTTTCTTTTCCCATGACAAAAACATAGTTTCTCTTTCAAGTATTTCCACACACATTTTTGTTCTGGCTTTCATTCTTGGTCAGTTGTATCTCTTACAAATCCTTAGGACTGCCTTCACTGACAAGTACCATTAACTTATAGTACCATTAACCCACAGGCAAAGGCACTGTGTGATTTACAAGACTTTTTTCTAAATCAGACACCTTTGATCTTAAGCAACACTTATCAGCTCACATGTCAAGAAGAATGCAATGCATATTTTAAAAATGTTCCACAGTGGATAGTCTCCCCCAGTAAACACAGCCCAGAAAACTTGCTTACCCTTAGTAGTATGGGGTATGCACTCAAAAGCAGAGAAAAAGCCAGAAAAGGAGGAAATCAGTAGGACAACAACACATTGTCAATATCAAAGCATAAAATTAAAGTTTTCAAAAGGAGATGTACAAATGAAATGTCAAAAATTTATCAGTTTAGGTCCTATTAAAATAAACTCTTTCAGGGGATGGAATACTGAATTTTCTTGCCAGGAAGTGGTAATAATGTGGATTTCTTCTGGGGCTTTGAAAATCTTTATCATCAAATATAAGACATATTCCATTAACATTCAAACTGTCCTAAAATTTGTCACTCAGTGGCACAAAATAATTTTTTTTACAGGAATTAGACTGCTAGTGTATTTCCAAAATATATGTTCCCTGCTATTCTTCTACTTCTCACACACTTTATCAAAGTCCACCTGCATCCATTTCTGGGGAGAAAGAAACTTCCTGGGCTTTAGCATACGCCTTTTCTTATCTCCAGTGGTACTCCTGATACCTCTATCTATGTTCATTACCTTTTCCCTCACTTGCAAGACTATACAAAAATCTTGAATCTACAACACAGCTATTTCAAAGACATGCTTGGTGCCCTCATTACTTGCCCAGTTTTGGGCACCGAAAACAAGAAGGCAAGATGCAAGCAAGAGTAGGGAAATCTGAGCTATGCCAACCTCCCCAAACTCCCAGACTAAGAAGCTGCTCCCCATCTCCCTTCTCCTATGCTAATTGTCTTTCATTATCTCACAGCTGAGGATGAAGTTCAAGAGCAAAGGACAAGTGGCTATTGTGCTGTACAGGAATATATCATTTTATAAATAGCAGTGTAAAACTGCATGATGACTTAGCATCAAAAAAGAAAGGTTTAGACCAAAAAATTATTTCTGCCAGATGACTTATGGTTGCCTGAGCAAACTTAACCTGGCTATCTCATCTGTATACACAATAACACTATCTCTGAAAATAAGATTATTTTCTTCCATTCCCCATTTTTTTTTTAAACTCATGCATTCTTGCATATACATGGAAAACAGAAGGGAGCTGAATTGTTTCCCCTGGTATCATAAATGTTCCTTTTCTACCTTTGGCATCCTTGACTAAATAACTTTCAAGCACAAGGATGCAAAAGAGCGAACAGTCCAACCCACAACTCGACAACCATGTAATATGAAAATGGTAAACTCTGGTTTGAAGTTCTGTCTCATTGAACATGAGTTTCATCTACCACTCTGATTGGAACACCTGACTCTTCCAGAAGGAACATGTATTACTACCCAGGAAAAATGTAGCTGCTCAAGTGCCAACACTGTCATTTATCTTAAGTTTTTCTTCCATTTTCCTGTTGTTCACAGCCTATATATTATATGTATGTATACGGATAAATAAATAATTTCTAATTTCACTTCATTTTAAGTTAATGCAACTCTTCAGCCTCCTTACTTATGGTGGGTTCTCCATTTAGTCCCAGTAGCCTTCCTCTCACCTGTCTCAGACTTAATCCATCTTTCCTGAACACAAAGAAGTTCCTTTTTGTAAGGAGGGACTCCGTGGGGTTTAGCTATGGGGGTAAAAATAGAGACAAGAGATCTCCAAAGGTGAGCTTCAGAGCATGAGGGTTTATTGCGAAATAGCATGGGTGTGAGAGGCCTGCTGAGCCGCAAGACGCAGCTCCAAACAGGCCAGCAGAAAGGGAGAGAGAGAGAGAGAGAAAAAGAGAGCGATTTGCCGTTTACAATACAATAAATTGTCTTCTCTGTTGAATATTCAACTTTTCTTTAACCAATCTAAGACAAACTACAAATCCTACAGCATTTACATACAACCTATAAGAATCATCACATTACCATACGGGGTCATGTTTCAAACCTTAAAAAAACCTGCCTTTTGGGATTTCTACCAGGCAGGCAGGGTCTGCTCTGACCTTTGGACCTGCCTGGGCAGAGGGCATTGTTCTGTCAAGAGGGGTGATTACCTTCCGTGGCCATACCATTGTTTTTTAGTTACTCTACAACTCGAACCTTGTCTTCATTTCAATATCGCTCATATTTTCCATATTCTCAGCATCTTTTGCAAGGTAATCATATCTATCAGGCTTTCCTATTTCATCTTCCCCAACACCTTTTATTATCCTTCCTGAACGTAGCATTTATGTACATACAAAAAGATAGCCAAGGGATAGCTAAAGGATTAGAAAATCATACCAACACTATATTGTCATTCCATATAATACTGAGCACTGCTTTCCAAATAGCTAATGAACTTTCTGAACAGCTAATGAACTCCCAACAAGAAGCTGAATGAATTATTCATCATGGATTAAAATTAAAATCTCCTAACAATATTTAGAAAGGAGAAAAGTAGCAATCAATGTACATATTTTCAAAAAGCTTTGTGTGGTTTTGGTACTACAGATAGCTCAGTTGAGCATCAGGTCTCAAATCACTACAGTTTAATAAAAATTCTTGGTTTTTTTCATGCAATATGTGAACATCATAGTGTGCTCTTCAAACTTATGCAAAGAACACATAGATTACCTGCCTTTTAGTTACATAACATACATAAACACATAATACAAAATATCAAAATGGTATATATGGTACAAAAGCCCTGATTTCAAATAGAATTGCTGTTATGAAGTCAGTCATCTCAAGAAAGAACAGATAGACGTTTTTTAATAGACTCTTCGATAATCATTAACAGGGAGAATGGATCCATTGCTGCAGTAAATGAAAAAACATGCTTGCTGAAATCAAAAGTATTCCTGTTTTTTCCACAGAATGTTTTGGAATAAAGATTAGAATTAAGATTTTTGAGGTCCTAAAGAAAAAAAAATATTGAAGAGAACAGCCTAGTGTATGCCAGTGACTAAACAATGCAACCATTTCTCTGAAACATCCTTCAGCTACAAACACACACTATTTCCAAAGGAGGATGAAATCTAGTTTTCTACATTCCCCTTTAAGATATGTAGCAAAAATTAAAGACATTATGAAGCAATGGCTTTCACTACAGATTTAAGTAGTGATTATCTCACTAGTGATTATTCAGAATCAACTCCCACCTAGCAGAACAGCTACAGGTCCATGTAATTGTGTAATTCTGATTCCTTTCATCTGCCATAGGGAATGCATAACAGATTAACATTTATCTATATGGCTAAACTTTTGTAACTGAACTGGACAAGGTCTCCAAGAAACCCTGCAATTACACAAGAATTTAGCTCTTTCTGCACACGGACTTTGGAGTACATTTGGAAAGTCAGAACTCATAAGGCAGTGACTAATGGGTCATACTAGAGGACAGTGACAAGCAGAGGACCCCACAGATCTGTTCTGGAATGTGCCAAGTTTCATGCCTTTTTCAATGAATTGGAGGAGATGATGGAGTATACAGGTATCAAACTTACAGCTGACACTAAACTGAGGGGCAGTCCTTATACTTGGATGCAATCCTGTGCCATGTGCTCTAGGATGACCCTGCTTGAGCAGAGAGCTTGGACCAGATGACCCATTGTGGTCCCTTCAAACCTGACCCATTCTGCAATTCTGTGAAAATAAGGGCTGACATGTGAGATACACACAGACTGGAAGAATGACCCTCAAGTTCTCTTCCTCCAGATCAGATGCAAAAACCTCCACCTGGAAAGAATCAGCCCTCTTCAAGGCTTCTGACTGGAGAACGGTGCTTTAGAAAAAGCCCTGGGAGTCCTGGCACACAGTGAGTTTAACATGAGTCCATAGTGTGCACTGGCAGTGAGACAGAGTTGCATCCTGGGCTGCATTACCAGAACACAGTCAGTAATCAAGGGGAGTATTTATTCCACCCCACTCAGCATTCAAGAGATGGCATTATGTACTGTGTCTTGTTTTGGATTCTCCTGTCCAAGAAGGACATTGAAAACATGGGAAAGTTTAACACAGGGCCACTCAGATGGTATGGGGCCAGAGTATTCATCCTGGGAGAAGAGGATGCTGGAGCTTTTCTAGTCTGGAAATGAGATGGCTTGTGGGAAGATCTACCTGCAGCCCACCACTACTCACAGGGAGGTTATAAGGAAGATGAAGACAGGTTGTTGTAAGTAGTGCATAGTGGAAGATGAGGGACAATGATTATAAAATTAAACAAGAAAGGCTCCGACTAGATATAAAAATAGTAATTTTCACAATGAGGACAGTCAAGCAATGGAGCAGGTTGCCCAGACAGGTTGTGCAGTCTGCCTAGAATCATGGAATCGTAGAATGGTTTGGATTGGAAGGAACTTTAAAGATAATCTAGTTCCAAGCCGCCTGCCAAGGACAGGGACACCTACCATTACACCAGGTTGTTCAAAGCTCCATCCAACCTGGCCTAGAACATTTCCAGGGATGGGGCATCCCCAATTTCTCTAGGCAACCTGTTTCAGTGCCTCATAACCCTCACAGTAAAGAATTTCTTCCTAATATCTAAGTGAAACTTACTCAGTTTGAAGTCGTTCTCCCCTTTTTCTGGCACTACGCACCCTTGTAAATGGTCTCTCTCCACCCTTCTTGTAGGGTCCCTTCAGTTATTGGAAAGCCACAATTAGGTCACACCTAAGCTTTCTCTTCTCCAGGCTGAACAAACCCTTTTAGCCCGTCCTCATAGGAGAGGTGCTATATCTCTCTAATCAACTTGGTGGCCCTCCTTTTGACTCGCTCCAACCGATCCTTGGATATTTACAAGAACTGAATGGATAAAGCTCAACACAACCTGGTCTGATCTCACATGTGGCCCTATTTGGATGGAACCTGAAGTCTCTTTCAATCTGCAGTATTCTGCCATTGTATCACCCTTTATAAATCATATGTTATTTCATGTCTTCTTCCTGTAACTTTCCACAAAGATAGGTGAGACAAGAAGTGTAGATCACTTGCCTCTTCTTTTGTAAATCTTTTTACCTCTGTTTTCTTCTATCATTAATTTTAAAAGACAAGGTCTCCATCTACAGAGTAGAGCAACTGAGAAGAGAAGAAAGAGGCACTAGAGCTGCATCTTTACAAATAACTAAAATCAGCTAAAGAACACTGTCTCTGAGAATAAGTACTGTGGTCTAGCTCACACACACACACACACTTCTTTTCCAAGACAGAGTGTCTGCATCCAAATGTTCTACTCAAAAAACTCTACTGTCCCCCACTGTATTCAAGCATTATCTAGGAGAATGCTAAATGGAATGGCCAAAACACTTGCCAAGAATTGTGTCAAAACTAAGCAGGGCCTTAGACCAGTACTTAAGCTGGTGCCATGGCCCCAATTCTATTTACTCATCAGATCTCTCCAATAGCATCATTCACATATTTATCCACTCAGATTGCAATGGATTCCGCAATGAAAGAGCAAGCGAAGATCAGACTGAAAAAAAGAGAAGGAAGAAGAAGTGTTGAATACAGTCTTAAAGGATTATCATGTCAGCATCCCATTTTCTATTCACTGACAGCAATAGTTCCATAATAACATGGTGGGAACCATTACTAAAGCACAGTTCATTCAGTTCATTTCACTATTAGGATATATAGTTTTCTTCTTAAATTTGCATTTCTGGAATACTGCCATGGTCTATTTGCCTCTGCTGTTACACTCCACTTCACAGTGAAATAATCAGAATTTTTCCATCACAGGTCCATCAGGACTCAGTTGCCACTAGACCAGTAACCCCATATCCTGTATATCCCGCATTATGTGAGTCTTTCTTTATGTAACTCAACATACCCTTGCAGAAGTCAGGCAGTTTTTAAGAACCAAATTTAACACCAAATGTGCAAAAGTATCAACTGTGTTAATTCATCTCACCTTAATGAGGTGTCCTAGGTTGCAATATAGATGTACTTATTCTATTACCACCTCCACAAGCTGTGGGGCACAGGTTGTTATCTCCTGCATGACTCACCCCTGATAACTGTTAATTAGCCATCAAGAAACCACTGCATGACTCATGGAATTATCTCATCCTATTGTGAGATGCTCCACCCAGGAGGGAGGAGCCAAGCATTCCCACCTGGATATAACCTGGGCTTGGAACTACACAAGTCAGCCCTGTCTACTGGATTCCCAGAGGACAAGAGTTACTAGTGGACCTTCAGCTGGAGACCAGACCTTCCACAGGATCACTGCTTCAACTGAACTACTTCACTTGGACTGCTACCACCACCCTGACTAACAGGGTGTCAGGTTATATCAGACTCTGTCAGTTTTTTCTTGTATTATTGCATTTATTTTTTTTTTAGTTTTCCTAGTGGCTTGCGATCTCCCACTGGTTTGTTTTCAAACTAATACATGAGGTGTCAATGAAAATACAACATGCAACTAGAATCAAAGACTTTTATCCAGCTTCTGAGTATGTCTTCAAGCAAATATAATTGGCAAGAGTTTTCAATAGCATAATCTTTAACACATACTTTAACCTCAGCCACTAAGCTTTCAAGCTCAACATGATGTGGGTTTTTAGGCAAACCTGATGTGCTGCTATAGCAGAAACAGGGATGGTGAGGTGCTGTTAGGGAATACACTACACTGCTTTTCTGAGAGGTCAAGCTTAGAAATGGAGACAGAAGAAGCAACAACTAAATATTACTGTGTATCTTATGCACACAATCTGTAAATGCACAAGGAAATAATAAAATGCAGTGGATTCTGAATTACTCAGGAAGGGTTCACACCTTCATCCACAAAGCAAGTGCTCAGGTGGCTTGTAGGAATGAGGGATCTTGTGGTGAGGAAATCACCATTGTTAGATGTATCAGGATTACCTGTTGAAAAACTCTACCAGACATTTCATGACACTGTGTCATGTTTACAGGAGCTCTGTTTACCAGAAAGCATCCAGAGGAAATAAACAGCTAAGAACTGCCCCATTTCACTACTGCATGCGTAAAGAGAACTACCTGAAGGCTCAGAATGGTCTAAGTACATCCCCTCACTTTGCTAGAGAATACATGGAAGTGCCGTTGTAATACCCAAAAGATTATTGCTCTCATATCAATATTAATTTATTAGTGATTTCTCTTTTACAGATGCTCCTCATGAAGCTGTGATAAAGCTCAGCACTAAACAAGGACCTTTGCAAAACCTTTACCACAGCACAGGCTTAGAAACTGACATAGCCATATCTTGTGGTGCTAAGTGATGTGCTGGACAATCCACTGGAGTGTCTTATCAGTATCAACAATTCATGAGTTCTACTTAGTGTTCCAGTCAGGGAACAGAGTAAACTCTTTGGTAAGTTTCCACACTTCAAAAGAATGGTGTTTTTCAGAGGGCCAGGCTTGTACTACTCTTTGGCCCTTTTGTTTTGACTGAAAGAGTGATTTCTGACAGACTATGGAGACAGTCTGTTTGGTTTGGGCAGAACCTTCAGAGCAATGACTGCACTGCAATTTATAGTTGAGGAATTATAACAATACCCTATACCAAGACAGCACATCCAGCACAACTGTAACTATGCCAAGAAAGCTCTGCTTTATGTCATAGCACAAGCCCCACACATCTGTGAAGTTAATTCTCTTCTGTCGTTGTAACAACATTTATACTAACAGTTCCAGTTGGCCTCAGAAATTACACAATTTCAGAGTCTTAGCTGACATGGTTATGTCAATAGATGTATTTACTGAGATGCACAGACTCTTATATGGAAAGAAAAAAAAAGATAAATACGAGTGCAATGTGAGGTAATCCACACAAGACCATGAAGAAGATGAAAAGTTAGAGAATAAGTTCCTTAACGCAGCCAGCCAAAAAATACTCACTGAGGTTCCAGTCCTGCAAGGTGTTGGACTCTTTGGATAACTTAGTCGTAAATCTCCTTGAGTTATGGGAGTCACGTGGTCCAGCATCTTAAATTATTAACCATGCATATTCAGAATTCTTATCTTAGAAGAAATTATACTATTATCATTACATTTATTTTCATTCAATAAGCACTTGAGAAGGTGTTCTGGAGAGGGGAAACCATGAATACTGGCTGAGTTATCAGACTGTAAAAGCATGAACGCAAAGCTGATCATTTACCAGTTTTGATATAAATAATAATCAGATTAAGCATTGAAGCACATGAGGATAAAAACAACATAATGGCAGGCTATCAAAATAGTCACAGCCTTCCAAAGCTGCCTCCTGGACTGGAATATAGAAGTTGAAAGAACGAATAAATGTAAGTGGGTTTAATCTTTGCACAGTGCTTTAATCCAAACAGAGCTCCATACTTACAAGGGAATTAGCCTTGGTGATGAAGATTTACAGTAGCTAGGAAGTCTTTTCATATATGAGGAGGGATCAGTACAGCTGAGACTAATTATTTATGTGAGGATAAATATGGTGCAGAAGTCAAAAGTAGGGCAGATGGAAAAGGGAAAGACAAAACTAAGGAATGCCATCTACGTTTAAAGGTTAGTGAGAAAACGTCCTATGCTTTTTGATGCCTTCAGGACTCGTATGCTTCACAGCTACTTGCATCTTAAAATCAAAGAAAGTATAGAGGAGAAAAACATACTCACGGTATCAACCTGATGAGTATAATATATGTAGGTTTCTATTTGAATGGACTCTGCTCTGTAGAACAAAACAATCATTCTATAAATGTCCGTTACATATTTAAAAAAAAAAAAGAGGGAAATATCATGTTTGCAATTCCTAAATAAAACTGAATTCACCTGTTTTGTGTATTATGTCTCTTCAGTTTTCACAAGTCTCTTCATCTCTCCATTTCCCCTTGCTTGTCCATAATCTGGAAATCCTGTCTTGAAGTGATGATCTGAAGGAGCTGTCTTCAACTTCACTAGATGAACAGAAGGTAACAAGTGTCTACAGCAAATGAATCACATAATCTACATCTGAAAGCTTTGTATGGAAAATTGACTTTCTTTGGTAAGTGAACTCATATCCCACCAGAGATGGTGTAGCGCTATCAATTAATTATTAATTAAAAATTAAGCAGGAAGTCAAATGCCTGCCAAGTCCAGAGAGAGAAGATTATTAACTAGATTACATAATTATTAACTTAGCAGGAAAACAGTGATTAATAGAATAATTAAGGAAGACAGAGGAACTGAAATTATTGGAATTGAGGTGAGAAATAGTGGTAAAATAAGATGTATAGGGCCAGAAGAATACAGCACAATTCTCAGAGTAGCACTCCTAATTTCATAATTTCACTAATGTATTTGGTACAAAAGGGAATAAGAGAGAAATGTGCCAACGGCATGTGATGACATGTTAGCAAAACTTAGACTATGGAAAAAGATACCAGAAAAGCATAAAGGAAGAACTGAATTACACTGAACACTAGAAAAGGAAATATGGGATTAAATACAACAGGAAAACATGCAAGGTTATACAGTTCAGGACTAATAAGAAATCATTATTTATTAAAAACTGGTAAATCTTAGATTTGAAACTACACAAGAAGGAAAAAGACCTGAGTATACTTTATAGTCTATGGAGGACTGTGGGACAGCAGCCTTATTTGGATACGACAACAGACAAATGTGGAATGGTAAGAGAAGTATTTCCAAGAGAGAACTGGGAAAAAAATTAAGAGTTGCACTACCGTGACAGGAACAATGACACTCTACCATCCATTGTCAAACCACTTATCAGACTCAGGGAAGACAGTCTTTTTACTTTTAAGCCTGAGCTGACAGGACAACTTCCTAAAGCAGGAAGTAGGATTGAACAAAATGTCTTCAAATCAGATAAAGTTAGATTATATTATTGTTGGAGCAGCAGTAAACTGGATTCAATGACTTGGAGATGCAAACCATTCCTGTGTTTCCACCCACTCTAGCAACATCATTAAATATTATTAAAGTTCAAGTATAAAAATCTACTTAAATAGCTGTGTCAACCTGTAGGAAAATATTCCAACACTTGCCACCATAGAGGCTTGTGTGGTTGGACACTGGATTGAAATGTGGAGCTGCTGAGCTAAGGAGAAGGAAGAGACATTATAAGAACAGTGCTTTATATTTCTGTAAATGTGCAGAGATAAAGGGAATTGTATTTTACTGATTATCTGTCAAATATACCTCCTGAGAAGCCCATCTGCTATGCTAGTCTTTTGTTCTTCTGCATGAGGATTCAACACAGAAAGTCACTATTTGCACAGACATTAATTCATACAACAAAATAAAACAGCAGCTCTCTAGCAAGCATTGTATATTCTGTTGATTTCAACACACACTCAGCCTTGAACCCCGGAGGTTAGCTGGTAGAAAACCAGAGATAGAATCAGGAAGCTGGGGATCTTTTTCAGTTTTCCTGGCAAGAATTTTGGAGGCAAATACACTTGAAAACAACATTTCTCTCTTCTCTGGGCTTGATGATAAGTATATCAGATCTATGGTGACAATGGATCCTTTTCAAGAGCTGGCCATGAATCAAAAAATATTGTGTTTCCAAATTACTTGAGGGAAAGCATTGTTTATCAGATTTTTTTTTAAGTTGCTGTTTGATCACAAATATGAATATCCCTGTAATTTCCTTAAGGATTCCCAGCACCTGAAACTCCAGTTTGAATCTCCAGAAGAGTCTAGCTAGAGAACTAAGAGCAGAGCAACACAGAGCATGCTATGTCTAAGTGAACAAATTAACAGACCTTTATTGATTTGCTTTCATATATAAAGGTTGGTCTCTACCTCACCTGAAGCTTTAATTTCAGAGTGTAAATTCTATCACTCATTTAATATTAGTCCAGTGACCTAGAGCACAGTTCTGGCTCTCCAGGTTGACAAAGAAGACTTAAGATTCACATTCTAAGACAAACCATCCGAATAGAGAATTTTGTAATATGAAAAGTAAGTCTGAAAGTCTGAGTGTCTGTGTAGAGAGTTATTTGTTGACTATCATCAGAAAGTGACTGGTAGTCAAGAAATCCTACTGGATTTGTAACATATGTCTCAACAGGATGCTAGCACAAACTCAACTTAGGTCACCAGCATAAGGTACTACAGTTTAGTTAGAGAAAAGACACTCCCTTCTGTCATGTAGGTCTCCTGGTTAAGAAGAAAGGCCATAAACTAATTGTGGGAGAAAAACTGTAATTTAAGTTTAAATACAAAATCTCAAATTTTTATGAGTGAGGATTTTTTATCTTTTAGTTTTGTAAAACTCTGATCGGGAGATTAATTTAGGTAATAAACTAATTCATTAAAAATATTGTCCTTATCTGAATAGCCCTTTTTACTATGCTTAATTTTGCAACACTTCAAGCTTTGTTAGTTCAGTTCTGAGTAAGACTTTTTGAAAGTTTTTCATGATAAGTCCCTGCAGGACTGAGAAGTGAATGTGTGTGAGTCTCATCTTCTTTAGCTCAGCATCCTTCTGGGGGCAATTATGGAGTTTTTGTATCTGGCCTCAGAATCTTCTCTAGTGAAATCTGGTAGGCCACATAACTCCTGGCGATTCTTAAATGCCTTCACTCTAAACAGGCAATCTCAGCACCATAAACTCTCTGTCTCATCTGAAAGGAGACAATTTTCCAAATTTACCAGTCTCTCAAACCATTTCTATGTGATTAAAATTACTAAAAAACCAATGATAATTATAGACTATTATCAGTCAAATTTGATATTGGAAGATATTTACTTCAGTAGACACAACACAAATAGATTTTAGGGTCAACTGTGTGGTTTTTGTTATATTGCTCACCAAAAAACTCTATTTTTTTCCCAAACACAAAACACCACAATGCATGCTAAGAGTCTTCTCATTTCCCTTTCCCAATCTGATTCGTGTTCTTATATTTATTAGACAGAAACTTAATTAAGAGTGAATAGGAAGGAAGAATAAACATCCATGAATAGTGCAGAGAAAGTGAACAGAGAACAACCTTTCATTCTTCAGCATAAGACAAGATATAGAGCACTCAAGGACAAGCAAATAAATAGAAATATGATTTCATCACCCATCACCACACACTTCATAGTGAAACTCATTGCCAAAGAACTTTGCAGAAATTTAATATTGACATGCATTATAAAAAAGGCAGGACAACTTTATGAATAGCATGTCTACTGGTGGCTATCCAAAAGAACATTGTGCCTGCCATCTCCCCCTGCTTGCCAGAAGCTGGTAGGCCAAAGCAAAGCCACACTTGTCTTGCTCCTCATGTGTCTCCCTAAACATCCACTGCTCACCACATCCAGGGACAAGATACTAGGCTTTTAGAGTTTTTAGGGATGTGTATACACAATTTGCTACTTTTCTCTTTACAAAATAGATATTAAGGTAAATGTTAAAAATGGAAATGTCAGAATTGATTTTCATACCTTGGAAGAACTAGTTTGCAGGAATTGGAAACTAATTGAATGAAAATTTAGAAAACATTTTTACTGGCAGGAAATCACCTATCCAAGAACTACTTTAGGGAGACAATTTTCATGTGCAACTACTTCTATATTAAAAACAAATGTCGTCTGGTATCGAAAACATTTCATTACACAGCTCATGCACCTATCTAGAGATAATTTCTAACAGATTCCCACTTGCTCTGCCAAAGTAAGTTCCTAGCAACTCACTTACCACAGGAGGAATTTTGTAAGTGAACTAAAATCAGTTTAAACAAAATTCATTTTTCAATCAGTTGACACACCAACCATCTGATACAGGCTGTGATAAAGTTTAATGAAGACTGTTTACAACATGTTGTACCTCTCTTCACATATACGAAAAATGCATCAATAGCTCTCTTTTAAAGGAATAAAAATGTAGTTTAAGATCCAAAGATTATGAACTATTTCTTTCAATAAGTTGTGCACAAGAAAAAAGTATACTAAGAACTGGTATACTCTGGTATTTAGTACTCATCTCTGGTATTTCTAAAAACAACAGGCCACTTTGGCAGCCAAGTGCATATTACTTCTAAAAATATGTATGTATAATCTAGTATTAATATATATAAAATGCTGAAGGAGAAATTATGGCTGCTCTGCTGCAGTTTTGCTATGATTTGAAAGGACAGTAGAAAGGTCCAAAAGTTTCTTGGGAAATCAAGTGCCACAATATGCTTCCTGAATTTCTTCAGCACAGGGATTTGGCCAAGGATACTGAAAGGAAAGCAACCTAAAATAAGCTCTCTTCACACAAAAGTAGCAGTTGAGAGATAGAGACCTCAACCACAAACTACTGCTTTTAAGAAATTATTTTGATGCCTCAAAATGCGCTACTTGCAGGATCCAGTATCCTTTTTCACACAACAAAATAATTGCTATCTCTTTGCTGACTCAAAACTGAGAGTCGTTGGGCTTAAACAGCTTATAGGGTCAAGACACACTGGTTTTATAGTAACCTCAGAAACTGTGAGCTACTCCCAAGTAGAAAGCGTTTTATGATCCTGCCCCCAATATTAAGAGAAATGTTTTTATCAATAATCATATGGTAACATTTTACACTTGCACTTACTCTGTTCAAATAGAAATTTGTAATTTCACAGTCAAAAAACGCAAAAACATAGGCTATATTTTTCTTAAGGGATATGTGACCTATCATCAGAAAACTATATTGCAGACTTCATCCAGAAATTCTCAATACCCAGCCATTTCCATTACAGCTGATGTTTTAGAAGACATTTTAAAATCAAGAACAATGACTCAAATACATAAACATGGAATAATGAGCACGGCTTTGACCCCTAGTGGGAGGTTATCTTTGCGGTCAGAAAACTGAAAATGCTTCTTCTTTCTTTTTTTCCACCCACACAATTAAACTTGAATTCTGCCTGAAACATGGAGCACATTACATTGGGTTTATCTTGCAGTTGATATATTCACAGCTAATACTTTTGATTCTAAAAGGGGTCTAACCCAAAAGGCTTGGCTCTACATGTGGACTTAGGGTTTTAAAGATACATCCAGGACTGGATTTGCGCAGACAGACAACCCTGACAGCACAGCTTCCTTATGAAATGGGAGTGCAGAACAGTGATCCCTAAACAAGCAGAGATCCAAGATACCAGTTCATGAGGAAGGGGAAAGCACAGTACAGAAGTGGCTCAAACAGCAAAGTTGCTTGCATACTTGAGCTTTGCACGCTGCCAGAAGCAGTCACCACACCAGGCCACTCAGCACTTTTCTGTCCAGAATCAACATTAGTCAGTTTTGTACCCACAAGTTAAAGAAAACATGATTGAAGCCAAACAGAAAATTGCAGCTCAGGTGTCTCCTGCCAGTGTTATACCCCCACATTTCTAAAGCACTCTGTTGCTGCTGTCTGGTGTTTGTAAAGCATCCCTTCCCACAAAAAATAAGCTGTGCAGTGCCCTAAAACAAACCCATTCTCTTAAGAGTTAGACTTGATGATCCTTGTGGGTCCCTTCCAACTCAGAATATTCTCTGTGTCTAATTCTGTGTGAAACCAAAAGCCTAGAGGCCCCTCTAAATATTTAACTTGACTAAAAACAGCTACCTTACCAAAAAAAGTCTGAACTTGTCAGTATACTCCAAACACATTTAGGATGTGATTTCTATCAGCCTCACCAAAAGAAGTGGAATTGTGACATTATTAAGGAAGCAAAGGATACCACCTGCCCAAACCACAGTGAGATGCTAGAGAAATAAATGATGAACTAAAGGATTTACTGTCCATAAGGAAAAAACAGACAGTTTTGGTCTCTAGGGCATGGATTACTGAAAAAAAAGCAGATATGCTTGAAAAGATTAATTCCAAGAGGGGCAACCCTATCTGAGGATTCCCACTTGCAAGAAGATGTCTAATTCTGATTAAGTAGTCAGAGAATCCAATGAATAATGCATTTGGGGTTACCTGTTTTTGAAAATTCCCCCTTCAACTAGTGGCTTCTGTTGGTGTCCCTATGTGATATCTGACTCTTCCCATGTACTTTATGAGATCTCCACATGTAGAATTCATAGCCATGGATTCGGTGGCTGAAGGGTGTACCTGCTCCACACAGTGGAGATGGTCCACTGATCCCAGAGCAGCCTCCAAAAGCCTGGCATGTCTTAGAGGGCAGGGAAGCACCATGTAATCTTTTCCCAGATCCCAGGAAGAGCAGTCACAATAACACAAGAGTTAATACCATGCATGCTAGCAAACCCTGACTCTCAGCATACGTCATCATCTCAAATGCAGCATAAGGCTGATATAGTTGCTCTACTGCTGCTGACATCTATGTCATGCACTTCAGCACTTCACACTGCTCCAAGTTGTCCAACACAACTGGTCATGTCTGGAGTGCAGAAGTGTTTGGTTTCCCCTTTTGCTTCACTGAACCTCAACAAGAGCTATTGAACTATGAGGCAGACAGTAAAAGAAGCTGCAGAGCAAAAACAAAGAGGTAGAGCAAAGAAAGAGAGAGGAATATCTTAAACAGGCTTTGTCAGTAAAGAAAATAGGTTTTCTAGCATCGGCATGATGCCTTTGCATTGGCCACAGAGGACCTTCAAACAGACTGCCTGAATAGCCTTGAAGTCAATCTCAGCATTTTTCAACATTCATGTCTGTAGTTAATTTCTGTATCAATGCATCTAAAAAAATTATGTGGGAAAGCTTCTGCCATCTCCACATCAATTTTAATGAAATGCAGATTGGCAAAGTTATCACATAAAACCATAAACAGAGACAAATTATGTATAAACAGCACAACTAAAGGTTGATTGAAGTGTTAAAGATCAGGACTGGTAATATGTAATTAGTCACAATTGAATCGCTTAGGACTAACTTGGTGCATGGAGTCTCAGAGGAATGGGCTGTAATTTTGTAGCTTATTGGTATTAATGTCACTAAATAGTTTCCTGAATTTCACTTTTCACCATTTTTACCAGTAGTTGCTCTCTGTTTCGGAAATAACACAATTCATCTCAAGCATTGCATTTGGCCCAAACCCCCAGTGTAATAGTCCCTTTTCAGGTAATGAAACAAAGAGCTCAGTTTAAAAGGTATCTTGTGGGGGGTCCTCAAAATGTATCTAGTGCCTAATTATGTATAAATAACCATTTATAATCATTAATAACCATTAATTATGGGAGTAAAAACAGTTCTAGGTAAGCTTTTACCATTTGTAATGTTATGGAACTTTCCTCAGTAAAACAAAAATATGTACTGGTTTTCTTTAGTTAAAGTTTTTCTAATCTTCTATGTTACTACATTAGCCAAGCAAGTAAAAGAAAAGGCGGGGGGGGGGGGGGGAATTGGCAGACCTCTCTGGGATTCGTGTATGTTTGTTTTAATAACTGTAGCTTTAGCATTCTTTATATCTTTATATCTTTACTTCTGAAGCACAATTTCAGTCCCTGAAGAAACTTGAGAAACATTTGTAGTCAACAACAAGGAAAAGCAACATTTGCAGGAGAAAAGAGAAATAGGACTTAAGGCAATGATTTGGAGTACTGCTTTTTTTTTCATTCACAGTGTAAAACATTCCATCTGTAAAAAATCAGGTGGCTCAGGCATCAAAAGTGATATTTCCAAAAACTGCAGGAAAAAAACTACTTTGTATTATTAGTCTCAAATGATAGTCATAATAAAAGTTGAATATAAACAAAGAATGAAAGCTCTAATAAGGAAAGAGAAATGTGCATGTGCAACAGACATCAAGAGAGGATTTCTGACAATCAGGTAGTATTTCCTTCTGAGCATGAAAATATTTTCCTGAAAAATTATTCTTCTATCTTGAATTTTTCATCATGCTTTTATGTTAAAGCTTTCAGTGCAAGCTGATAAAAAGGATATTTGTCTTAAATAGATTGTTGTTTCATAGTACTGTATATGCTCTTTTTTGCTAGGGGATCAGATTTTTCAAAAACAATCCAACACAAAAAAGAACTTACACTATGAACATTCAACATATACTAACAATCATTATCATATAGATCATATACAGAGGAATAGCTGTATTCTCTGTCAGAAGTGCTGAGAGAAGACAGGACAATTTACACATCTGAAAACATCACAAGGTATTCCCATTGTAGATCTGGAAGGGACCAAGTCATGTGATTAGACTAGACAAACTTATTACTTGATTTTTTTTCCTGGCACACCTATAAACACTGAAATACTATTTTAGCATCCATTAAGACAGAAAAGTTCTAATTTTTGACTGCATTCATAGTAAGATAACAGCAGAATTTGATTTGCAGTCCAAAAACAGTTTTAGCAACCCAAATTAATAAAATATACATTTCTCAAAAAAACATTACCTTAGATTCTGCAGAACAGAATTGGTGTGTAGCAGAAGTCTGTATTTCCATTTGCAAGGAAGATCAGCTTCCACCACTGGTCTCACAAAATTCCAGTTGGACCCACAGAACTTCCTCACCTGAAGAAGGGACTTCCAGCTCTGAAGTTTAATACTGGGTATTTAGTAGCTGAAGAGTTTTTAGCTTGTCATCTCAAATATTTAGTTACAGAACTTCCTTTTCATGGAAGTGTCCTATTGGTACATCTTATTCTAAGAGCATTTTCTTTCCTCTTTTTCATATTCAGTGCAAATGTGAGGAACAAATTATTAAAACCAACTAAGAACAGCACCAGAAATGCCTGTTTTCCATTCAGATAAGAATTTGTATGTATGAATGTAACAATTTGAATTGTATTTATCTACTTAGATTGTGTCTGTGGCTCAAATTCAAAGTGCAGATCTATGCTACATTGAAAGGAATGCAGGAGTAGCCATATTCACAGTGTGGACATCCACCCTCCAGCTCTTCCAGATGCCATCTCACAGCTGACAGTCTTCATGTAGGGGCTTTTCAGTGCCACTGAAAGGGAGGACCTGCTTGCTGGTCCCTCAAAACAAAGTATTTTGAAGAATCATGCCCACACAGATAGAGACTCTCTAACTGTAAGTCTAGTACTTCTCATAGCTACTTTCAGAAAACAACCCCTCAAGGAGCTTTTTTCCTCATCCTTGCCCTCTTCACACAACCTTTTCCAGCATACTATTATTCCTTATACAAAGATTCCTTTTTCAAATAAATACACAAATCTGAGCAGTTCTCAGTGCTGGTTTATGTCTGTACCTACTTCTTCAAAATTATTCTTTTCAGTTATGTCCATAATTTAGTGAGATGATTAAACCCATTTCATAGTAAAGTTGTATATTTAAGAGATTGTACTTTGTATGGTCCAAAGGCCAACAACGAAAAGCAATAGTATGTTTATTTATGTTCCAGTAGTCTGCCATTTTTATGTTATTTTACATGTATATAAAACGACTTAATGATCCACATTCAAGATTGCTGGATAGTGACTAGAATGTACCTTTTTTTTTTGCCTGGCGTTCCCAGAGTCTTTGAAATAATCAGTTATTCACTGGATCTTGGGACTGGATTTTGCTGTTCATTACTGTTCACTGTTTCTGTAAATGTCTTTCTGACATATTGTCCATCCCTATTTTTTATCTGCTTCAAACTCCTAGGCTTCTGCTATGTCTATAAAAAAACAAAGAAAGAGATAAAGTCAATGTTTTTCTTCAGTACACAGACATCTCAGAAAATGAATCGTAGCACTGCACTTTATTAGATGTGCAGGTAATGATGTATTCCCCCTGCCAAACTCTTCACAGATAATAAAAATTACATGCTTATTGCAGACACACTAATTATGTGCAGTTATGGACAAAATAAAAAAATTGAATGCCTTCCTGAGGTGCAGATTAGTCTGTATTGAATGCTGCCTTTGGCAAGGAATTTGTAAATTTTATTTTAATTTTCTTAACAGCAAATTAGAAATATATTTGAAAACCATTAAATTTGAAATACAGCCAGTGAAGCTGATGAATTAAATTGATAGTGGAGTTTCTCTACCATCTATTCCTGACTGAAAGGAAGGAAAATATTTCTTTGGCTTGCATACTGTGATTTCAGTGTTTCATATAACAAGAGTATCTAGAGATGACAGACAAGACCAGGACTGTGCCAGCTGTTGCAAAAACATATATAACTACAGTTCCTTTTCAACAGCTCAATAAAAAGTGACTATTTCCTTTACTAATAATAGCAAAGTAATATCCAGGGGGATATAGAGTCTTGGTCCTACACCAGGAAAGGCCTCTGACAAGCTGAAATTTCCAAATAAGCCCTAAGAATTGTAAGCACACAGTCACAGGCTGTGAGTGAGCTCCTGCCTGGCTTCAGCATTCCTGAGGATATTCTATCATGAAGTCCTCCAGACAGTCTGCTGCCTGCAAAAGTCAGGGTTTCCAGGCTTACATTCTGTTGCATCATATTTGTCCAGCTAACAAAAGATAATGTGTTTCTAATTGGTTTGGCCTAGAACTGATATGTGGCATGACAATGACAAAAATAATTCAGTTATAATCTGCAGAAAAATCTTTTTCAAGCTGTATAAAAGTTCAGAAAACAGATAAAACCACTAGGAACTCCCTTACCTTTTAAAAAGAAAGAATTGTGCTGAGTATCTCAAAAATGCACAGCTTAATTAGGAGAAAAAATGCCATGGACCTTTAATTCAAGAGAATGTCCTCCGTGAGTGTACTTATTAGTACTGTAGCTAAAAGGACCAGAAAACAAAAGCAGAAGCACCATTAGTCTTAATCACCATCTATCTGCTGCTGGAAGATTTGTACCTCACATGAGAAGAGGGAAAGACTCTCAGCCACCCAAATTCATCAGGGAGTGGTTTTGGTCTTTTCTTTGCGTCTGGCAGCTGCAGGGAGCCCTGGCTGATGACTGAGACCTGTGTCCCTAGCCCTGCAAACACAAAGTCAGCCACTGCCTGGGTAGTCTGAAGCATTCCCAAACTCCAGCACTTCCGTAGAACCACTCCCTCTCCATGACGGAGCATTGTTCCACACCTTTCTCCTTGAAAAAGTTCTTTAACAAATGATTAAAGACCCAGAACATGGAATACACACACAGGGCAGTAGGCCTCCAGCCAGGTAAGGAGGGACGGTGGGTGGAGGAGGACAGAAGGGGTGACAATGCCTGAGTTGCAGCTTCATCTGAAGATGTGTAAATCACTGAAGACCTAACAAGTAACTCTGGGGTCAGTGGGACAGCATGGTGCCTTGGAAGCCTGTGTCCAGAAGCAAAATAGACACGGAGCTAAGACACCTTGTCCATATGGTCTGGCTAGATGCCGACCTACAGTATTTAAGCTGCACCACGCTTGAGTCATGCGGATTTTTGTCTCTGAATTTGAGTCTCCAAAATTTCTGTACTGCTGACCCCAACAAATCCTTTGTTGAATTAACTCTCCTCTAAAGAGTAGAGATCAGCTGTAGGAAACTAGGTGTAGTTACAGCAATGTGAAGCAAGACCTTGTTTCCATTTTTCCTGTTTTCAGTAGAGCTGCTAGCAGCAGCAACATTCTGCTGGAGCAGTCAGCAGAGAACAATATTCGTCCTTGTGCTCACACACTCAGTTTAAAGAAAAGGAAACATCTGTTGCTCCCGTCTTTGTCTAGTGCATTTGTGAAGGCTCATTATTTTATTCTTTCAGTTACTACAACTTCCCTCTCTCCATAAAAACTATTGCTGACAATGCCTATAAGGTAGATCAGTCATTCTCAGCAGAAAGATTTCATTTTCAATTCCCATTTTCATACTCATTAAAAACAGCAACAAAACCCTTAAAGATATATTCACTGTTAATTATAATTATTCTATAAACAGATTGTCATTTCGCACATGTCACTTAGATTACAAGAAATAATAATGAAACAGTATTACACAGTCAATAGAGAAAAATATACTTTAGGCTACATAACTGCAAACCACTTTCATTGAATGGAAGAGTGTTAAAGGAACCAGCAGCCCACAAGCCAGTCAATTCCCCAGCACAAATTAAACTTAGATACAATGAAATTCTCCTGGGGGAGAGCACAGTCACTGTTTTCTAAGTTGCTTTATCACCTAACCTACTCTGAACTCCCTTGCTGCTATAAGCTTTTTTCTTCACAGAACTCAGGCATAAGGGGAATCTTCAATTACATGGAAGGGGCAACAGCATGATTATACTAAAAGCACTTTCACAAACACAAGGGAAAACATGTTAAAAAGTAAAAACAAATAACAACTTCTCTGTACATTACTTCAGTATGTTCAAACTTTGTACCCAGAACTACTTTTGTTAATCAACTGTAGGTCTGCAAACCTCCCCAGAGCTAAATACAAGAAATGTGCTGCAAAAATACCTATGTAGCAACACAATAGAGGTTAGTATTTAAATGTATGTCAAGAAAGCTGGTTTGGATAAACATTTTTTCATGTCTTTTTCTGTTGGTACCCAAGTGAAAGTTGTTCAAGCTTATCCAGGCAAAGAAATCTTATATACTAGGGACTTATAAGAAGTTACACTGAGAAATCATGTATTAAGAAATTATTAGCTAATAATTTGCTCCAGTTTTGCTTTTTAGGCATCTGAGTTGCCCAGTTTCACCTTGAACTTAATGAGCTACCTATATAGCACTCTTGTTTGGTCAGATATCCTTCCCTCTCAGCCTTCTCTGTTTATATGTAACATAAGGTAATTAGCCATATCAGAAATATACTAATGAGAATAAATATTACCGTGATTGTCTTTAAAACTGGAAGGGAATATATCAAAAGAGATTTGCAGCGTGACCTTGCAAACTAAGGTATCAGACATGAATGGGGATCAAAAAACTGATAATGAAGGAGCTGCATTTTACAAACCTCTTGAAAGACCTTTAGAGTTAAGTAAGCCCAGGGATATAGTTCTGTTTTCCACAGAATTTTGAGCCAAGATGAGAAAGTCCACAAATTCCTATAATTTGCCACAGATTTATGGACTACTGAGAAAGTAGGTGCTAAAAAGGATTAATTCCTGATTTACATATTCTACTAGTAAAGTGGCAAGGTCTTATGGAACAAACACAACAGCTGCAAATTACATAATTACGTATCTGCATGCAAATTTGCAGACATCTCCTAAATGCTGGAATACTATTTGCAATGCTAATTAAGTCCTTTTTATTACCTTTGCATAATTCCTATATGTGATCCTGTGCCAGATGTCACTGTCACTTGGAAAGCCTTTATTGTCAGGTTAGCTGAGGCAGCAAGCACTAACATTGCTCATAAAAATCCTATTTTTAATTAAATTTCCTGCAGTGTCTCAATAATTGCTCATTGTCTTCCTGTCCAAATCAGGATGTTGATTTCTTTTTTCAAACTGCACATCTAAATCACAACTTCCAACAGAAGACTTCCTGCCCCATCTCAGCAATATTAAATATATTAAAAAGGAAAGAAAGACAGGAAAAATAACATCTTCAGATGGCAATATCAGTTCCTTATGGAAGTTTAACAGTGAATGTCAAGAGAAAGACAAATAAGGGATACTGACTTTGACAAATTTTAAACTGTTTCTGAGCAGAAAGAAGTTATATGGAGATTGCAATCAATGAGTAGCATCACTGAATCACTCCTTCACGTTGTAACTATCATACTCAGAGTAAGCTGCAAGCCAAGACCATATTTCCTCCTTAAGCCATTCTTATGAAAGGCCCAGTTTGAACAATATATTCCCCATAAATTTCCTGATCTCAGGCCAAATGTCTAAGTAGGGATGCCAAAGAAAAAAACAATGGTAAAAAGAAAAAACCAAGAAAATTAACTATTTCTTCCTCTGAAAAAAGCAACTGTCAGGTTGTTCCTTTTAGTAGGCCAGGATCCAACAGAGTGTAACTAGAGCAATAAAACAAGTACTTAACTTCTAATGTCTTGTTAAAACAAGCTCAGTAAAAACTTTATGATACCCAAGATTTAGACCACTGTCCTAAAGCCATGAAGTAATGACAGACTTGTCCCAGGAAGTCAGGAGATTGCTGGCATTTTAAAGGCTTAGCTGGCCAGTCTTCTCTGACTGAACAACTCTGTTGTTTGCAGGAGCATAACACTCTTTCATGAGTTCTCCCATCACAGCTGGGCTTCTCAACACACTCAGCAAAGACCTCAGCACAGAGTGAGTAATAAAGTACTCTACAGAAAGAATTTTACCCACAGTTCAGAGTGAACCATTAAATCCACAAAACAAAAAAATATTATTATAGGCTAGCCATGAAGCTGAATCTTCCAAAATGTCTCATTATATGGAGTTTACTACTACACAATTTGCTGATGGAAGTACTTTTTGACAACGTATATAAAATTATACTTGGTACAAATGAGTCATCATACCCTATCTGGCTCAGCTCAGAATAAATCTAGGACTAAGGTGGATTAAACTCTAGCCTTAGTTTCCATCTTCAATTTTATGGTATTTTCCATCAAAATTATTACCTCTGAGATGTAGGAGTGTCAGTGTCAAATCAGAAAGGCTGCTGGGGTGAGATTCAACTGTAGATTATAAAATCATTCAATTGTACGTCACCTGGAGGTTGGCTGAAGGCCTATATAACCAAAGTGGAAGAAAGATGCAGGAAATAATTTTTTTAAGGAGCTGGTAGAAAAAAAAATCTGCAATAAAGTCTGCCAGATCAAAAGTTGTCATAAATTAGTTGTCATAAAAAGTTGTCATAAATGATCCAACAAGTTATCTATTCAGAACATTAAAGAAATCTGCATTACTTTTATCTGACTGAGGACCAGTTTTATAACCAAGCCTTATCCAACAATTCTCCATTGCCAATTGGCTAGGAGCTTGGTGTCTGAACTGAAAAAAGAAGGAACACCCTAGAGTTTATACCATATGTGTCTCAGTTGTCCACAGGATTGATCCTTTAGAAGAATTCAAGTTTCTCTTGCTTGCATTTCGGAACTTTATCCTCATTCCATAGGTTTAGTGTGAGGATTAAAATACTCAAAACTGTGTGGATACCACTGCTACCTGTGCTTTTATTTCTTCCTGTTTCTTTGTCAGCCAGGTTTTCTTTTGAAACAACCAGAGAAACTAGGTTCTCCACTGGCCAGGGTATATACACAACAGATAGAATCATAAAGGTTGGAAAAGATCTCCAAGATCAACAAGTCCAAACTTTGGCTATGAATAATAGTTCAATACCAGCCTATTCACTAATTTACTTCTTGGTATCTACAAATAAGCAAGAGGTAGTCATCATTTCAACTCCTCTAGGCTCTCCAGAGGACAGGTAAAAATGATTACTGTAGAATGTTTCAAATTCTGAAAAACAAAGTAGAAGAAGCTAGAAATATTCATTGAAACACCACTTCTGCATTACTGCTACTAACCATTATTAAAGCACTAGGTTAAAAAGTGGCATGAAACTCTAAAATAATGACTAAACCGGATGAGTTTAACATTTATATGAGTTCTAAAAATGTTTGCGTAATAGTGGCATAGTTATATTTCAGAAAGATCTCAAATGATGAAAAGTGCAAATACCAAATGCAAACTGTAGAATGGTACAAACTTGTGTTCTTGAAATTTGAGACGTTAACTTTTTCCAAATCTTTCTTCATTCTGTGATTTCTCATCTTATTTAATTGCCAGGTTACTAAGTCTAACTAGCAATGATTTGAGCTGCTTTAATCAGACGAAAATCATACAAAGAAAAATCAAAGGTACTCAAGACAATTTTTTTAAAATCGGTTCACAGTCTCTTCCTTTTTCTTCTTCTTTTTTTTTTTCTTGACACTCTTATTAATTTTATAATTTTTAGATAGCCATATCACAGATTTAGCATTTCACTCTGGACTTTTCCAACTGTCCAACTTCTGTCTCTCTGTGGATTTTCATTACAGATATCCTGCTACTGGTTCATATTAAGATGGTCAGTATCTCAGCAGTTCTACCAAAATTCTCTTCCTTTACTATTTTTCAGTAACTATGCAAATTACACTTACTTTGAAACAAGTGAACATAGAGCATGTACAAATGAAATATCAAACTAAACCATTAGCAATAAAAAACTATTGTAATTACAGTACCAACCTGTCGCTGTTGAGCGGCTAGCTGAGGAATGACCCAAGTTCTCAGACAAGGAAAGAGAGGAGAAGAAGCTTTATTGTTTTGAATTCCATATATATAGAGTTTACAGAAGTGCCCCAGATTGGTCAGCCCGAGACCTCCCCCTAGGCCCAATTGGCCAAGCCCGAACTGACTCAATCCGGAGAAGTTGTTTGCAAAACATCCAAACTTTATCTTGTTTATGAAATATAGCAAAATGTTCCCACGGGAAGGACCTGCGCTAGCCACACCAACCTAAGTTCAAAAAGCATGGTTTAAATGACAGCTACTAATCTTCTGCATTCCAGAAAATCAAGTTACACATTTGAAAGTGACCAAAGTCCAGAATCTGGACTTAACTATCCAATTTTAGGAAACCAAGTCTTAAGCTACTGGTCCAAATGTTAATCATTGTCTGATCTTGATTCTCTTAGGTCAGTCCCATAAATTGTACCACTTCTCTGCTGTATTATACATTGTAATGCAGATAGCATTAATACAACATTTGTCACTGTCATCCATGTATTCATAACCTAGGGAAAGGCTTCAAGTCACTGGTCTTTTGATCTTGCCAGAAATGTCATAGAGATTTCTGTACATGAACTGACTTTTCCATCCATTTCCTTCTGTGAAGTAAGAACAAAAACCCAATCAAAGTCAACAACATTCCTTATACAGTACCTTTGTTTTTGTTACACAGAAATTTTGTTTTCAATAAAAGCACATACTGCTGAACCTTTGCATTGAGTCTAAATAACTTGGGTGCACATTCCTTGATCTGTGTGAATAATTATTTTGAGGAGTTTTCTGGTTAATTTCATAAATTAAAACAAAGCACTTTGAAACATTTGTAAAAATTAAAACAAAGATATTGGATTATATTACCCATTGTGCTATAAAAAAGTAAATGTATATGATTTTAAATTAAGCTGAATTCTGAAACCAAAGTAGATATGTCTCATTTTGGCAAAACTGAAGTGAAATTCATAGGTTTTCCCCATTCTTTTATTGAGAAAAAAATTAACAATTCAATGGTCAATCTGCACAGTTTTAACAAAGAAAGTTTGTTTCCTGAAAAACTTCACTTGGATTCCCATAACTTGTAGCACAAATTAGTGAAGTTTATTTCTTTTACCACTCTGAAAATGTCATCTGAAGTTGCTATAGGTGTGAAAAAGATAATAAATATCACCAAAGCAATCTTGAGTGGTAGGGAAATTCAGAGTACCAAGATCTAAAGACCAAATTAATCTTGGCTACTGCTCAGCTGCTTCCCAGCAAGCTGGCTCCAGGAATTCTTTGCTCCTTTGAGATCACAGTGTTCTACTTATTTCTCTCTTATCAAGAAAAGTTCCCATTTATGATGTTTCTAAAAGCATATCCAAGAAAACTTATGAATTATTAATAGTTAAGCTTCATACAATCAAATGATAAAGCTAAGGGTTACTCAAACTGCTAGGATTAGGACAAGTCAGATGATAATATTTTGAGACTACTTTTTCCTGCAGCAAGGTTTTTGAACTTCTATCAAAAAGAGAAAAATTTATTTTTTAATACTTCAAGAAAGACTAGTATGTCAAGTATTCTGGTCATGCATAAGAGTTTAGAAGCAGCACTGCAAAGGAAGGGAACTAGAATTGCAACTGAGAAAACTCAGAAACCTGACAGCCATGCTAACCACGAGACATGAACATCTAACTTGTTTTTTTCTATAAACATTAAAAATAATATATTATACAGGAAACACAACTATGGATGAGATTTAAGAGCAGCTGAAAGGATAAACCTGAATTATAAGACTCCAGGAAGAAAGGTACTGTTGTAACATAGCCATTTATATCTTTCCTGCAGGAAACCCTTAACAGAAGTAGCAAAGATTAGCACAGAATATTTTAAGGTTGACTTCAGTAGTCAAATGCTCAGAAATTCAGGTAATCTTGCCCCAAAGACTTTCACAATAAAACCACCTGAAGACTCAGAAATAAGCTAGTGGTGGCATCATACTTGTGATGAAATACTGCACACAGTATGAAGCCTACGGATACAATTTTAATTTTCCAGCAAAGCGTGTAAAGTTGTAAATTTAAAAAAAGGTAAGTTTAAGAAGAAGTGGGATATGAACGAAGCTTTTTGAAATTTATCAAATAGAGGTACCACTTGGCCATTTCTATCTACCACAGAAAGTTGATAAGGCTAGGAAAGAGATGTTTTCATATGAAAGTCACATAAGGCCAGGGAGAGCCCTGGGATTTTTTCAACTTTAAGACATGCAAAAGAAGCCACAGTATATGACTAAATGTGAAAGGTACTCCCCAGCTGCTTTTTAAAAGCTTCTAGAAATAAACCTCAGACTCAGCCAGTGTTAATAGGGTCAGAATTTCCATGCCAAGCAGTGATACCAAGGGGACTGAAGAAAAGACATGTAGCTCTAATGTACTAATAATGACATGTCTCCTTGGATTTTTATAAAATGTCATGCATTCAGTTCTTCAGCCTTTCTGCCCCAGTACTCACAAGAGTCCTCTGCTGTGAGCAGGACAACTTGCATAGCAGAACCATGAGTAACACTAGCACAAATAAACTCTAGGAGAATATATTATTTGCCAACCATCTAGCCTTTCCTCATACATATTTTCATCTGTGCAGTACCTGAAGCTGTGGAACTGACAGCCTTGTGCTGCAAGGCTTTGGAAAAGAGTATATGCACAAAGTTTTGGAGAAAAATGACATACACTTCCAATTTTATTGTAAGGAAGTTATTTGCATTGTTTCATAAATCTGCAGCACAGCCCAGTCTTTCTGTAAGTCTGACAGACAGCATGGCTTCATACTTCATGCCTCCTTTTTTTCTTTGCATATTCCAGAGTAGAGATATGTGAAGTCTGTCAGCAGTTTTCTGAATATGTCATGGTAATTTTAAGCTGCTTTTGTTCAAATAAAAGAACTAAGATGAAAGACATATACAGAAATCATTTATCTTCAAGCTGGAAATACTGTTTAAATAATTCCTTAACTATTCTTGCACTTCATTCATCCTGTAAAGCAATTTTTTTCAGTTTGTTACAGAGTGTACGGTACAGGAATAGGCTTTCCATTTACACTTCTAATGGTTTCCAAGGAGATCTAACCTGCCATTCTTACACTTCAAGGTCATACAGTTTTGGTCTGAAAGTCCTTTCATTCATTAATTTGTTATTATGTTGAGGTCAAATCCATTATAGGATTTAGACAGAGGTGCTTCTGTTGTGCCTTTCGACTTTCTCTTAGAATTGTTTTGCACTTGAGAGGACAAACCACTTTTGAACCATTTCTCCCTGACAGTAAGAACCTCAGTCAGTCAAAATAAGATTTGGGCATTTTCAAATGCAGTTACTCCTATGTTTATTGAGTGCTGACATATCTTAACAGTAATTATAATAGAAAACAAAAACCTTAGAATACAAATAGGTTGATCACATCTCTCTCTGCAGTAGAGGTGACCTTAATCTTGTTATGCATGTGTCCTGAAGGGAGTCAGAGAATGCCCTGAAAAATCTGAGCCTCTTCATACAAACATGACATGGGTCAGCCAACTACAAACTGTCATCATCACTTCATTTATGGACTAAAAATGACCTTCTGCTTTTCTTTCTCCAACAGAATAACATACCACTAATAAGAGTCAAAGTCAGTAGGTCCCAAAAGGTTATGATGGCAAGGTAAAATTCTTTTGGTCACCAAGTTTTACCTTAATAACACTTTCTCTTGCTTTACCTATATTGATTCCAGCCCTGCACACCGATTCTGATGCAGAGGACAATTAAGCAAGGGAACGTCACTCTCCCCATTTCCATTCCATTTGAATGAACCCTTGGAAGTTCAGACATGGTAGGAAGTGTGTGCATTCTTGAGAATCCAGAAAATGTTAAACCTCTCCCCAGACACTGCAACTGAACTCTTTCAAATTTCCTAAAGCCGCTCTGTGTCTTAATATAATTAGAGCAATCTTGGTATCCTTGCTTCCTACAGCTGTTCCTTACCACTGCAAGTAACCTGTCTGAAAATTCAGCTCCCTGGTAGGAAAAGACTGACAGATGGTGAATAAATTCAAGGCTAGTTTATTTTTATAACTGGAAAATAACTTTCAGACATCCTGGTGGTCTACAGATTGTTTCCAGGTCTTTTCTATTTTTATGAAAGATAAAATATGACTTGGATTCATGATCAGGCAATTTAATTTTAGCCAAATTGCAGAGAAAAGTAAATGCCAGCTCTTATTCTAAACTTTAACCTTCTGAGCCACTGAGACATTTATCTTATGTAAAAATTATTGCAATAATAACAATATTTTCTGGTTTACAACTGATTTGCCAGGAAATTAATATTTGGTTTTATGAACACATTAAGCAGATGGTACCTATTGTTGAAATTATCCCATAAAAGTATGTGTATTTAGACTTGGTTACAATGCAATGCATGAGACTCTTTCGAGAGACTGGTGTAGGCATTTTTTTTTTTAATAACAAGACATTTTAAATCTATAGCATGCAACATTGGAGTTAACTGTGGTGACTCCATAGATACATTAATTTAAAAATTACTACCTTAATCATTTTCCCTCAGAAGGAGAAAAGAGCAATATTAATGTAAGTAACTTACACAGTTAGAATTCTGGTCTGTCATTAGTTTCATCACAATCACTGATAAACTGAATAGCTGTTATAAAAGTTAAAGCATGGAGCAGAAACTCCTGACCCCATTGAAGTTGCCATTAAACTTCCTTAAGTTTCTGCAAAGCTTCAATGTCCTTTAAATAGCACTCTTAAAGCAATCATGTTATCTGGAAGAAACTTGCAGAGAACTGCTGCCATTCTTCTACAATTTAAACATCCCATTCCACAAGAATTCCCTCTGAAATTCACTGCAAACTGCCCTTGACTAATAGGAATGATATAATAACTGCAAATGTACTTCTGCCTGGTTTTAAGACAGACTTTTTCTTACCCTTTCATTAATTCAGACTCAATATCCTTCAGTCACTGAAACTGTGTGCAGTTAGAAAAGAAAAACTTTAAGAGTTTCAAACCAATTCTACATTTCCTACAACTTTACATATTATTTAAGGGAATGCAGGAGCATATTACACAGCATTATACACTCAGCCTGCAGTCCCAACAACAGTCTTGTTGTTGACTTTGTACCATCTCCAAATTAACTGATACAGAAACTGGCCCAGGTACTTGTATGGTAACTGGCAATGTTGTCACTTTGCAGGTGAAAAAAGACTAGAGAAAAAACTCATGTATTAGGAATATCTACAAGCCATCTTTTTTTCTCCCCTCACATCAAGTCAAACAAAAGGTGGAAATCATTTTTAAGAACTTCACACTTCATTTAAAGAAATCTTACCACTGAAAGAAATGGTTAAAGAAACTATTGCCAAACTCAATGTGAGAGAATACACACCTGGACGAAATCTGATCCTCTTTACACATACTAACTGCAACTTGATCAGAAATCTTCCAAGCTACATGACTATAGCTAAGGCTCTAAAACCTCTTAAAAAGAGGTCAGTGGCCTGATATTCAAAAGTGGTGATTCTGCCATCCATTCTTCACAGTATTGTTGCAGAAATATTAAAGCAACTAGATGACATATTTGTCATATTGACAGAAAAGAAAAATAAGACTTCTACGAACCACAGGGTGCTCAGCAGAGTAGAAAATCAAACAAAAAAAATCCCCAGGTATCTAAATTTAAATGGAAGAACATGGTTTTTGGCACAAACCTGTGTCTCCTAACTTCTGGCAACCTCATTCCAGTCTTCTCCTCTGCCATGAGGAACAGGATCCACATACAGAAGGCAATTCAGATTTTATCTGGACTGTGTCTATACTAACTGGAAAGGCAACTTAATGAGATAGGTAGATGCTCCTAAATTAGGTGTCTCAATTAAATTACTGAAGTTGGATATATTCCAGCTAAGTTTAGAAGATCTTGGACACACTCTCAAAACTAGAAAAATAAATTCACTTAAACATGTTGAACTTAAGAAAATGTAAAAGATTCCCAACAGACTTCTAAAATCCAACTTATCTTAACTATAATTAGATGCGACAAAAAATGTAATTTTTAGCTTGTTTCAAAAAATTATGCATAAAGTACAAAATCCCAATTAAGGCAATCTATAAATTTGTGGAAATTTATTACAACCTCTCAATATAAAGTGATGGCTAAACCACTGAGAACTGACCTGGAAACCTGGAATCCTCCACTCCAAAGCGGTGATAGGCAGCCTGCTGAGGAGGTTGGGCAGGAGAAATGGCAGGAGCCCTGGCAGGTTTCTGATTAAAAAGATCAGCTGGAATAGCATCAAAAATTGGGCCACCAACACACAAACATCCCCTAGGAAGTTGTTTGGTGCATTCTAAATTTATATTTACATGACCCAATATTGCTTCTGGTTTACTGAAAATGGCATGCTACTTCAATTAGACAGGAAGCATCACAAACCACAAGTTGTAATCCATCAGAGGAGTTTTTAAATGAACCTAGTCTCTCCTGAGGATATTTGCAGACACACTCAGTTGCAATCAATATTCTATCTGGGTGCATACAGGCTGACTGCACTGGATGCAGTGCTATCTCCGTCTTACCAGTTACTGACAAACATGGTGGACTGGTGGGCGACTAAGAGAAAACATCTTGTGGGCAGGTGCCCACCTGACTCTGAACTCACTCTTCTGTAGCACACAGTGGTGCCTTGTCTGAGCCCAAATCTACAGTGTTTACATTATGGTTCATGGTATTTGCATGTGTGTCCTCTGCAGCAGTTGAGGACGTGCAGTATTTAGGTCACTCCTTAAAATCAACTCTATTTTTTTTCCAGGGCCAGTATGGTTTTCTGTGAGGCTCTAGAATACTCTTCTACTATCAACTGCTGTACAGTTTGCAATTCTCATTTTCCCAGGATGTTTATGTCTAAACATCTATCCTTTTTTAACTTTTTCAGGTGACTTATGGAACAAAGGAACCTGCCTATACCCAGATTGCACTAGTGTGTGTCCTTCCTAGCCATTCAAATGTATGTGCTTAAATAGAAACATCATTTACTCTGAAATCAGGATTCTAAGCATTTCACAGGTGAAAGACTTACATTCTGTTGTTATGAAAGCTTGGCTGTACACATACTGTTTTCCTGCTTGTCCCTGAGGAAAAGCAGCTATTGCTTATCTCCTAAAATGAGAAATACCTTTGAAGACACAGAATGTTTGTCACACTACACTATGGAAGAGGCCTGGATCATCTTCAGTGTATCAGGGAAAGCTTTGGCACTGGTTTCCACAGCTCAGGAGTTTTCCATCTGATCAGTTTCTTTCTTCACTTTATACACAGCAATAAATTGCACAAACCACTAAGTAATGAAGACCCACTAAAATCAGCTCTGAAACTATGGCCTGGTTTTGAGTTTTTAAACAACAATATGAAGCAAAGGTTCAATCTCTTCTAGCTCAAGTGAGCGAAGCCTAGACTAGAACAAGAAATACACCATAAAGTTGTATTCCCTATCAACTCCTGGAGGTTAGGCCCTTGAGGAAGGGTAATTCAGCACTGAAATTACATTGTCTTTTCTTGGAAATATCTGTGATCTTCACCATCTGTTTCATGTGATAAAATAAAGTTGTTGACTTGATGCTGTATCTTCTGTGTCAGAATAAAGGCTTGTTCCTATTTGCATCAAGCAGAAAAAAAAAAGTAATTATAAATTATAATGAAAACAAGCATATGATTTTCCATATTTTAATGAAGCAAAGGTAGCTTGCACTTGTTTACAGCTCCAATCAAATTCAGATCACGTTAATTGGAATTTTCCGTTTCAGACGAGCAGGACTATAGCAAGCAGGTTGAGAAAGAGCTCTAATGAGTTTCCTTACCACAGAAAAATTATCTGGCAAACAGTACAAAGATCACTCAAATGAAAACAAATACTCAATAAAGCAGATAATTGACTGCAATCTTAGTTAATAAGATGGCTTCAAACTGCCCTGCAAAAATGCCAAAGCAACTAAATATAAATGTTTATCTTTGTTAGCAAAGGAAGAAAAACTTCTCTAATGTTCTGAGGAACTTCTGTACAGTTTTATGGGAGTCTAAAGAACCTTAAAATTAATTAAGTATTTTATGTTGCTGTTTCTGGTTTGAAGTTTTATTTTAGCATTGAATCTGATGGTTTACGATCTAGAGTCCTTCCCATCCTTTGATCCCATCAGAATCAGCATTTGTTTACAGTGCCAAAAGAGGACACTTAAATGGAAGACTGATCAATAACATTTTTTAAAAAGTCTAGTAATTGTATCTGAGGATATTCTCAGCTCAACATACCTATACACACACATGCATGTACACACATATATACACAACCACAATCTAATGACAATACAGCTGATTTAATAAATTTTTTTTTCATTACTATCCATCTCCTTCAGATCCTGAAACTGATGATCAGGGAAACAAGCATTGCAACAAGAAGATTCACAGAATATCTGTGTTGCCTGAGAATTCTCTTTTTTTTAAATAAATAAATAGAATACTCAGAGATCCTTTCTACAGTGCTGTCCTAATGTCACTGACCATTAAAAAGTCTAGAATAGCATGCAGACAACAGAAATCCTCTGGTCAGCAAGGTATTATATATGTGGTGAGAATCCAGCCAACTTAGTACTACTGTCTGCATAGCATTAAACAGCCTGTTTTTCTTAACTAAGATAGAATCAGCTGACTATATATTCCTGCTGCCTTGGAAAGCATGGCAGAGGAAGCATCCAGTGTGCTTTTCAAAGCATGTTGTGAGAATTGGTTACAAGGGACCAACTGAACAGAGAACTGGGAAAGTATATAAACTTTGATCTTCATATAGACATTGTGCTTGCTTCTTCTTTACCCCATCAACAAACTTTCATTCTTCCTCTCTTCGCAGTTACAAATCCCTGTTGCCTTTTCACATGTTGGCCTGTCTAATTCCCTCATAGATCTGCCACCCTCAAAGGAGAAGGCTGACAATGTAGCTATGGGGCAGACAGACTTTCCCACTTCAGCAGCCTTTCCACCCTCAAGAGAAGTGTTCTGGCTCTTCCATTTCATCTCCCCTTCACCTGATTCTGACAGGACAACATTAACCCACTGCTACATTTTCTTAGCCTCTTACCTCTAGGTTTTAAAACTAAACTGCTAACACTTTGCATAGTAAATGATCCTTAAAATTGAAAAAGCAAAGACATGACAGGCCCTAGAACAGATGAAAAGCAAGAGGAAAACAAAAACAAACCACCAAGCCCCCTCAACCTCCTCTGCAGCCTCCCCTCTGCTAGAGGAAAGGATTGCACTATTTCAAATCACAATTCAAGATAATTTTTTTCACAAATCAAGAACCCACAGATTCATCCTGATGATGATGGTGAAGAATAATACTTATTTTTTTATATATTGTATGCCTGGTACTGTTACACATCTAGAAAAAAAATTGGCCTCTTTCTGAAATAACCTTTTCACATATGTGAACAGAAGGTAATCCATCAGTGTAATGGCAATGAAAAATACGAGTACAACTTCCTTGTTGCTCGCAATTGGAACTGAAGCAACTCACAATCATGAGCCTCATGCAGCTCCTGCTTTCCATTGAAGGTGTTGCAAGGAGAATCAAGATATGTCATAACATACAGACACATTCCCAAATGAACACTCATACCAGAAAACTATCAGAAAACTGCGATTTCTCCACGAACACATAGTATATATAATCTACTTGTAGTGCATTAAGGTCCATGTTCCAGTTCCTTTATTCTTTCTCTGACGGAGGTGCTAAGCCCATGATTACCCCGAGGCATCATAAAATTACAAGATTTCCCTTTCATTCTATGGCAGATTTGCCCTGATAGGAATCCCAGTAATGTAGAGACAGACCTCAGTGTTGGATTGTATCAGCATTCACTTGTTATCATTGATTTATTCTGTCATCACAAAGAAACCAGTTAAATGCTCTCTGCCTCAATTCTGCCTTCTCCAAAATGGAGATACTAATCCTTATATCCAGATAAGGTCTTTCACCAGCTGTTGCAATAAAAGTACTGTGTAATTGGATGATATTACAACTAGTCTTACTAATTCTTTTATATTATATGTATTTTTATAATTTGAGATGGATTTTAGTAACTGTGCACAAAAAAATAAAAAAGGCCTATTTACTTGACCTAGTTCAGCCTAAGAGTAACTGGTTTATGCCTCACATACCTACCTACCTTTGGAGTTTGACTTCAACATAAAGTATCTCTGATACAATTATACGTCCTTCATAAATAAAGGGTACAAACAAACACATTAAAAAATGTTCCTTTTGGAGATAAGGCTACCAAGTTTCTAGCAAGCTTTTCCGTGAAGAATCTGTAAAAAGTGGACACATATTAACAACTGTGAACTTCCCAAATCTGAACGCTGAGCTGATGTACCGAGGGGACAATCTCTGAAGCTAAGGATCTTTGTGGTTTGCCCTGCTCCAGCTGGAACAAGAAGCCAGCAGACTATAAAAGGTGATCTGCCCAAGTTTCCTCAGCCATTTCTGCTAATATGTCACTTTCATCTGCATATTTTATATTTCAACCAGGCCACAGATGGGATCTATTGGCATCTACAAAAGTGCATGTATGGAGAAGAGAATTAAAATAACAAGAGATCTAGAAGCCATTTGGCATGCCATTGGTCTATCCTGCCATACTGTAAGGAAAGAAAACTGCAAAACATTCCTTCATAAAAGAATTAAAGGGATATGATACAGAGGTATATTAAAAAAAGCAAAAGCACATGATATTCTGAAGGCAGTAACATGAAACTATATCCACAGCTGTGACAATATTAGTATAGTGACCCATGATTACATACCAAGCAAACTGGAAGTTGTGATCCTAATGATTATATAGAAAAAGGTGCTAAGCCAGAAAAAAAAAAGGGAGGAGAAGGGGGGATAAACCACTTTAAAGCAAATACAAACACAATATCTATCAACCCACCTGCTATTTGTTTTTGTCAGACCTGTCAGTCAGTGATTTTAGATGAGAGATTGGAAGCAATAGTGTATGTGTCTGCTGCTGGAAGCTGCAAAATTATTATTACAGAAAGCAGTATCTTGTAGGCAGGAGAGAATCAAGGGAAATGTTGTTGCTGAGAGATAAAAATGGAAATAAATGGGATGATTTTCAGTTACTCTGCATGCAATCTTCCATAGCAAGAATGTTTGACGCTGTTGTATGCCTAAAAGGAGACATATCAAACAGGGCAAGGACTGGCCTAAAGTTGGTCCAAATCTCACATGTCTTTTGGAAACCATAATTTACACACATCTCTCTCACTTCAATCCATTATTGGAGGCACATACAGGATGGGGTTCAGTGGAATGCAAATTTAGCCCCAGCCAGCACTGTACTCCCTATGTAGTACCTACTCTGTACCCAGTGTAATTTACAGCTGTTTCAAGGAATGATCTAATTTTTGCTTTCTGTAATTCCCTATGAAGCAGAACATTTCCATTCCATAGCATATTTTAATAGGCACCACTAATATCAGAGCCTGGAAACAAGACAAGTATTCAATCCTTTTGCCATCTTTCTCAGTGCTACAGCACACAGGAAACTGTCTCAGGATCCTAGGACACCTCACCAGTAAATCAATTAGAGTACTATTTAAGCTTCTAAATTCAGCAAGTGAGAAGAATAGTACACTAATCATCTCATATCACCATATAAAAAAATCCAACAGCAGTACCCAACCCATATTTCTTTATACAAAGATGCATTCCCAGAAGTCAGAGTCAAGATATCAAGGCACTGTAGTTCACAGGTATTTCGATACCAACTTGTTTTGTCTAAATAACAGAAGAATCTGTCCATAGCACAAAGCACAAAGCTGGCCTGATGGAACTCAAAACACTTTGGTGATATAAATATTAAGTAAAAAAATACTGGAAGAATAGGTTTATGTTTCCTTCCCCTTGCCCTTCCCCCACTCCCAGGATTAAGAGAAATTTCTTTACTACTGTTCCTTTGTATAAACAGAGAGACAAATCCTGGTTCCTTAAAATCTTTGCCATAACTGTTCAATTCTGCAGATCTGACTTCTTCAACAGGAGTATGTCTACTCCAGTTCCACTGAGAGGTTTTGTGAAAGTCTGCAGTCAGGGGTACTATGATTTTGAAACTAAAAGTCAGATGTTTAATTTACATATATTTGGGTTGTCAAACACTAATCAAATATTGACAGTAAGCAAGGCAAAAGAAACTTGATCCTTGTGTATGCTATGTCCATCCTTTTTGTAGCATACTGTGTCCTGAGCAGGAAAGAATTTCTGCACTGAGAGAAGTCCTGATAAAAACAGTATTAACAACTACAAGCTGAATTATTATGCAATAAGTATTTATTTTATTTCCTTGAATCTCTCGTGAGGGCAAGATTTCCTCAAAGGAAAGGAGAATGCAGATCAGTTACTGTCAAGGTGGAAAGGAAATCACACATGACTTCAAGGCATGAGGGCAGAGGCAGGGGGAGAGACAAGGAGGACACCGGAGTCACCAGCCAAGTGAGGAGAACCAATTAGGGGAGATCCTGCAAAAAGAAAAGACAAAGGATTTTTCTCAGGAACTCACATCATTGAAGAAAAATGTTTATGGAAGCATCCACAGGAGCCACACTAGACAGCTTAGTCATGTGCACAAAGAGGGTCCTATTTTACATACAAAGAACGGTCTAGGGTGCCTTGAAAGACTTGAAGTTTAGTAGAGACTAAATGGCCTTTCCAGTGTTTATATCCAAAACATGGGATCTAATGTCTATGGACTATTTGGCAACTTATTGAGAAAGACTGACTTCACATGTAGACTTGCTGATTTCCATGAGCTCATAATAACATCTTTTATACCACGAATCCCTCAGTTACACAGACACACAGTTTAGGGAATCAGACAGGAAGGATGTCTGCACTCCTGTGCTACACAATCACAGGGTTGACCTGAATTCCTGCATAAAGCAAAGCACCCTATTTAGGAGGAAAAGAAACTTCTTCAGTCTAAACTACAATATTCCCTCAAGAGATAACATCTTTAGTCCCACATGTATGATGCTAATGTTTCACTGTGAGCAAAACATACACAATTTAACCTAGGAAAAAAAGCTTTTTAGCTTCATTGTTATATACTTCTTTTTTGTTTAATTCCTGGGTCAAGTTTATTTATTTTTAATAAATGCACATAAGATGGAAGTCATTTTGATGCATTTAAAATTACTCATATTCTTAAGAAGGGCTAGAGGGAACTTTCAGAGGTAATTAACATTATAAGAACCAAGTGACAATGCTTAAGGGTGTAATTGAAAACATTGTAGAAGAACTGTCACAACATACAGAAAAAACAAAGTTTCTTTATGGAATACAGTTTATTTGAAATAATGCAAGAGACCTATTTTTATCTGCAGTCCACACTAGGAAATGATTCTACAGAAAAAAAATGGAACTACACTACCCTTAAAAAAACCATTTTCAATAAGCCTGTGTCCACCACCTGCTAAAAAAAAATATTCTACAGTTATTTCTATCCATCTGCTTTAGGAATTAAAATGCATCTTTAATCACGTTGAAGATGGTCTCTAGGCCACTTTCCTGTCTGCAGAAAATTGAAGTTCAGAGCCTCTAAAATTGTTTAGCTGCCAGCTGCATAAAGTAGATCAAACGAATTGACACTATTAGTAGTTAAAGTATGTCTAAGTAAAAACAAAGAAACTATTTTCCTGAAGGAGTATTTTGACCTCCTTTTGTTACGGCATTACTTTTACTCAAGCTTTGTATCAGTTCAAGTTAAGAGAAACTGTAGAAAAATGACCAGTGATCACATTATTAATAAATGTATAATACTTTCCCCAGGTTATAGTTCTTCATATACCCTTGAAATTAACTTATTTGCCTGAGGGTCCCATCATCCAGGCAAAAAAGAACAGAATCAGAAATGCTGGAGAACATACAGTATTCACTTTGCATTAAAATGTAAAATATTACTTTCAGTTGAAATAATTATGTCCTATTTCAGGACTCTTGGAGAAGCTGCTGTATTTTTGTTGCCAGCACTGACAAGCAGGTCCTTCTTTGAAAGCTGAAGACCAAAGAAGGTTAGACAGATTCTGGTAAGTTCAGTGGAAAAACAAGCAAGGAAACAGAAGAACAATGCTTTCAATCTTGTTCATAAAAGACACTGACCAATAACCAATGCAGACTCATGCACTCACATGTGCTCCCTCATGGCCCAAGATATGCACTTTTACCTCCAGAGAGAGAGCATTTTCTGCCTACCAGTTTGCCATCATAGACTTTAAAACAGTCAGTCTGCTCCAGTGCTATAAAAACCAAGAAAGCAAGGCTAGAGATTTCCAGAGACACTGACAAGGGAAGAGCACCACTCAGAATAATCTGCAAAAAAACCATTCTCTGTCAATAAAGAATGGGACAATGACTGAGAAAATCCAGATTCCCTTACTCGTTGTGTAAGAGATTTCCAGTGAAACAATGAACAACTATGAGACACCTCAGGCTTTCTTCAGTGAGAGGATAATATTCACCTACTCCTTGTTGTCTTTGGAGGAAAATATGTATTAGCTTGTTTGCTATGCAGATGGCAACCAGGCTAGATCTTAACTTGGAAGGTCACTGTACTCCAGTAATATAAAAATCAAGTGGAAAAGATGTATGAAGTTCCAGATTAGGCTCTCACAGTGAATAACTAAAATAACTCAGCAGCTCTAAGGCAGAACAGTTTCCTTTATTAATTGGATTTTCTGCATAACAGTGTATGTTGTCTGATACCATGCAATCTTTTTTCAAATAGAATTGAGATACCACACAATATATAGCAATTGCCATATATATAGCTATATGTATATAGCAATATTCATGTTCTGTGAGTTTCTGCTATCCACATGAAGACAGTAACTCAGTTATTTCTGCAAATTCAGTAATCAGACCAAATGCATATGCAAAAGGCAAGGTCTGTTGGTTTGGTGCTCTGCCTGAATTAATTTTCCAATACACTGATTAGCTAGCTGAGTGCACAGTCAATAGCATGGTGATGAGTTTACTGTAAAATTGATGAAGAACAGACTTCAATATTTTACTGCCTTTGTTATGGATATTGGGGGAAAAAAAGGGATTTTACATAAAGCTATTTGGTAAAACTAGACCCCCTGAATATTATATGCATATAAAATGAGTTCATTTTCCTACTCTCATGTAGAATTTAGTGGCTATTTGCGAGGACACCCAGCTAAAGAATTGCTTATTTCCAAAAGCAAAACAAAACTGCAGATTGTTAGGCGTTCTTGTGTAGATCTCACAGCTAAGCAGCAGAAATAATGCTAATAATGGCCTATAGACCTTTTGTTTTAGCAAAATATGTGCTGTTTCAGTGAAAGTGTTTTCAGGTTACTCTGTGCCTCAGCATTCTGCCTAACTGAGATGTAAAGTAACCAGGGAGTAAATAGGTTTCTACCAACCTGGACACCTTTTTATCCATATGGCATTTCATACATTAGTCTGTGGCTAGTATCCTGAAGGAAGAAATTATCTTCAGCTCTTCACTTGGCTTTTTATAAAATAGAGCGACATTCCTGGCAATATACAAGTAGGAAAAACACCTGTGTCTATGCCTCATTTCATATTGCTATGATGACATGAAAGATGAATACTATGAATATATTGATGACAGATACTATGAATACTATCAATACTTACAGGTATATAATTTCAGATAAATTTTCTTGTCGTGGTTTTGATGGGCCCAAGACATCAGCAAAGTATTTTTAACATCTAAGAGAAATTTAAACCCCTCAGAAGCTGTTGTGGTAGGCCTGGGGAGGTGTCTGAGGGGTGGGGAGTGGCACAAAGATGGCTCCTGTGTGTCCTGAGTGAAAGTTCTGGAATTTTTTTCACCAAGTCCAGCAGAGCCAATCTCTGATGGCTCTGAAGGTGATGGACATGCTGCTGGCCAAGTTTTAGCCAATTAGAGGTGCTAGTTACGCCTCTGTGAAAACATATTTAAGAAGAAATCAAAACAAGGCAGGCACACACTTCTTTGTAGTTAGAAGATGAGGAGGAGGTGGAGGTGAAAATATGTGAAGGGAGAACAGCATGGAGACACCAAGGTCAGTGGAGAAGGTGGGGAGGAGGTGCTCCAGTGCTCCAGGCGCCGGAGCTGAAAACCCTCTGCTAGCTGTGGTGAAGGCCGTGGGAGGGCAGGAGGTCCCCTGCAGCCCATGGAGTCCGTAAGGATGCAGAAATCCACCCACAGCCCATGCCAGAGGAGCAAGTGGATGCCTGGAGAAAGCTGTGATCCAGTTGGAGTCTCATCGAAAGAGTTAAACCTACAGAAGCCTTGCAAATGAGAGAAAGGCCTTGCTCCTGGCATGGAAGCAGCCTGGCCTCGGCTCAGGAGAGTCTGCACAGCACCTTGTGGGCAAAAGAACTCATGTTGCAGCAGAATTTCGGGCGGGATGTTGCTCGTGAGATTGGACCCACGCCAAAGAAGTTCCCAGAGGACTGTCTCTCGTGAGAAGGACCCCATGGTTAAGTAGAGACCCCTTGTCCTTGATTGGACTGACCAGAGAAAAAAACCCCTACCCTGCCCCCTGCCTGTGCTGCTGGTTTGGAAAGAGGGAAAAGGGGTGAGCGGAGAGACTGCTTCTCAAGAGGGTGGGGATGAGAGCAGAAAAACTGTCTGAAGAGAGAGAGAAATAAGTAGAGATAAAGAGTATTGGTAGTAGAAGAATTGTGGTGATGAATAGATTTATGGACCTGCTCTGTGGACTGAGAAAATACCCCATACCCTGCCTCCCTACCCGAACTGTTGGTTGGAAGGAGGAAAGGGAGTGAATAAAAATGGGTTCGTAAGAGGGAGGGGGGTGAGTGAACAAAATAGCGTATGAAAAGTTTATTTTGGCCTCTCACTTATCCTTCCACTCGGTTAGGTAATTAAATCACTTTGCAACTTTAAGTTTAGAGCCTGTCTGCCCTTTCTTCCGTGCGTCCTCCTACCAGTGTCCTATCTCACTTAACTCGTGAGATTGGTGTGTTTTTACAGTTTTTTTTTTTTTTCCTTTCCCCTCTCCTGCACGTCTGCAGCAGGAGAGAGCCAGAGTGTCAGTGTTTAGTCAGGGTCAAACCCTGACATTCTTTAAAAAAATTTTTAAAAAAAAGCTGGTTTTAAGTAGATGAAATAACAGTTAATATGAAATTGCTGGTTCACATTAGAAACAAGACAAGGCAAGCCCTGCTACCAGCAAACTTTTCAAAGAATGGAAGGATAGGTTAACTTGGGGTTTTTTACCATGGTTTCTCATTAATAACCTAAAACAAAGGATAGCAGCTCCTGATACAAAAGATTTTGGTTTCTTACCACATGTTATTTTATGGGGACACATTGGTGCAACATCAAAAAATCCACAGGCCTGTGAAAGGAAGGTAGCCAGGTGGTTTTTGCTTGCAGCCATCTCCCATAGGGAAAGCATAAGACTGGCTGACAGGGGACCTTTAGAACCACCTTTTAAGTTTAAGAGACTGAATTAATCCCTCTTGATTTCCTTTTGCTGTGTGGAATTATGCAGCAGCAAGCAGATTCCAAATTTTATAATGCCCAGGATGTTAGCTAGCATTATACTCTTGCAACATTGTATTCTGGGGTTGAAAAAAAAGCACCTCCATATAAATTTAAGAAAACCCTAATCTGTTTTCCAGGAACTGTGTAGTAAATTGCATCTGCATCACAAACTCTTTACTATTTCCTCCTCTTTTGTTTCGAGATTATTTCCTAAATGTAATAGCTGAGATTTTAATGAGATTATTTTTTCTTTATGATAAACTAGATTCACTAGAGTAAAAATGATAGAGATATTCCTTTTCATTGGGCAGTTAGTGGAAATTTTAACTACTTGTTCATCATTTCCAGTCCTAGCTTTTCTAAATGAATCATAGCAGTATGAAGAAATGGGTCTAACTTTCTAATTAAGTTCCAGAATCCTTTAATTAAAACCCTCTATTCTGGGGTCTGCTAGGTATACAGGGCATGTTTCAACCCTAGAAGATAAAAGGGAGCAGAAGAGATCTCCCCACTGGTTGATTAATTAATGATTGGGATAAACGGCCTTCACAAATGTAGAGGGGTTTTTTTTATCTTTCTGCTTTAGCAGATAGGAGAAAAGGAGAAAAGCAAGTATTTCAACATCCCTTTGAGTTTCAGCATTCGGCAGTGTCATAAGCTTTCTTGCTCTCTCGGTCCTTCTACTTCTGTGTTTTCACAACTGCAGCAAAGACAGCAGGAGTGGGCTCCGTGGGCTGATCAGTCCTTAGGGTGGTAAGAACCACCACATGAACTTCCCTGTGTACTCAGGAGGCCTGGAAGCCTTCTGGGAGCTTTCTGAGACCTCAGAGATTTTCCCATTCTCTTTTAGCATAAAAATCAGGCCATCTGTATTTTCACCAGAGAACATCAGTGACCACATCATAGATGAAACCTTGAAATTCAGGACACTCACCCAAAATACTGAGAACAGGGTTCATCACTAACATAGCATAGAGAAGGTAAGGACTCAAATTTGTTGTTATCACATTCTCTTCAAGCATCCTGCCTATTTAGTAATATTTTTTTATTCTCGGATTATCATATGCATGGCAAAACTCTTCCATTTGTGCCAGCATGTTGTATTTAGAGCAACAGTAATTAGCATCAGTAAATATATTTGAAAGAAGAATTTAAATTCTTAAATAAATACATAGACGATAGGATTATAGCTCTCTTCCTCTTTAAATAAAAAAAAACTACTTCAAAATACAATGACTGTATGACTGTGGACTTCATTTACTACAACATAAATTTCAAACACTAAAATGAAAAAAATCTCTAATGTGTTTTTCTGGAAGTTGGCAGTAGAGGACATGTGATTACAGCCTACCTTTTAATAGACACATAATTGTTTAAGCAGTAGTATTAGATACCATCAGAAAGCAATTAAGCAGAATTCACTGATAAAAACATGCTTATCTATCCTTTATACATGCAGGTAAAAAAACAAACTTGTATCTGAATTCATATCTAGAGATTAGAAATCAAGGATATCTGTCTGTCAAGTCTTAACTGTTTTAAATCTTCATCATTCTCCCTCCTCAACTAAGGAAAAAGTCATTGTTTCACTGAAGATTCTGAAATATAATGTTTGTATTTTAATCATTAATACTTTGCTGTCTGGAAGTTTTTATTCATGCATACAAAATTAATAGCCCCTGTGGAATTAAAAAAATTATATTTAAACAAAATTTATGAACAAAATAGTCTTGCTGGTTTAAACCCTTGATTTAAACTAAATAAACTAATAATAAAATAGGTCAACTACTGAGCACTCTAGGATGTTAGTTTAAAACATGTTATATAGTGAAAAAAAGTATTGTCACATTGCTCAAAATCTACATATGACTGTTCCAAATCTTGGAGAATATTCAATAGGTGTAAGCACAGCAGCATCTGACAGAGGACTGCAGTACTTAGTGCATGTAATATGCATCACTTTTTAGCATTCTCAAAACTCAAAAAAATTTTCCATGGATTTAGGGAGAAATAAGGCATAGAAAGATCTGAGACAATTAATCAATATCAGATCAGAAAATATCCGTTCTGTAGAAATGTTTCTTAACCAAAGGCCCACTACTGCCAGTAAATTACAAACCATGAAGCAGAATAAACATGAAATGAACATAATTATCTTTACATAGGCACTACCAGGATTTTTAAAACTGGAAGAAAATACTTTCTTTTTCTCTAAATTTACATAAAGAAAATACTTTAATCTATGTTTCTGTAGATTAAAGATAAACAGAAGTAGGTCAAGTCTATCAAATTTTAGCTATTCTAATTCTCATCTCTTTCCATCTTTCTCTCTCTTCAACTAAAAAATAGCTCGTGTTTCAGTGAAGATTTTACAGAATATAGCAATTGGATTTCAGACAGTCAGATTTTCCTACGAACATTCAGCACTCTATGCCATGACTGTCATAGGAGAGCAAAAATTACAAATCATTCTTAGTTTATCCTTCTGTTGTTGTGATATCCTATATATAAACCAAAAGTTCTGTTGTTTGCTAGGGAGACACAGTTGCATCCAATGCTGTGCATCATCGTATCACCCAAGGCAGAGTTTTGGAAAGTCATCTTCTTTACGACACCCCATACAATCCAGTCCTTAGTTTTTTCCTTAGTATGTATGGATGGGATTGAAGTTCACAAACAGTGGAAAATCCATAAAGAACATTTAACCTTTAAAAATATTGAGCCTATGGATGAGAATATTTAGCAGCATCTCATATTATTTAATCAAGAAGGGACTTCTAATAAAGAAGAGACTTCTCTGCTTCTCAGAAAATTGTAGTATCTGCATCCGTTTTCTAAAGTGAAGAGGATGATTCTTGCCTGCAACTACTGAAAGGATAAAGGGATACTTACTAAAAATAAGCTCTTAAAAAATGGCATCACTAGCTTCTGGAGAATTGCTTGAATACATAAAACCTTGAAAACTGGTAATAATGGGATAAATTTTGTTCATTACAACTAACATAAGACTGAGTCAGCTGAGCTGCATATCCTTCTATGCACACACTGTAGCTGAAGGAATTTCTAATACCCATGGAGTATCTGTTTATATTATAGAAAAATACTGTGCATGTAGTATTCTGATTAAACATTTCAGAACTGGTTTTAATTATTTTCATTTTAATTTAAATAATTTAAGATAATCCACAGTAATCACAAATCTGATATCTATAAATCAGAAGTTATTCTACTCCCCTCAGGGAGCTGGTACAAAACCACAATAAAGTACATGAGAATCAGGACACCTATATGCTTGTTATCATTGAGAGGTTTATGACACATAGTCCAAACCAGTCTAAACTATTGCCAATTCCAAGTATTAGGCAGTGTTATAACTTTCTCATATTTACAGTTCTGTTCAGACCTGGGTATAATTTTCAGATCTGTACCCAAATGAGGAACCATATTTTAGTGAAAGAAAGCAGATTTTAAAAACTGTAATGTTAGCCACCTGGTAGTTGAGAAATTATAAAATCACAACACTTAAAATAAAAACTAATTCACTTACAGATGGTAACTTCTAACAAATGAGTGGGAAAGCTGAGATCTTGAGGGTTTATGATGCAAAGCAAAATTAAATAAATCCCTTCATCTGTTCTTGTCCTGTGATAGAAAGTACACAGGTATGTGTTTCAGAAGGCAACTTTGCATTGTTATAAATGTATTTTCCCCAGCTGGGTAAACATTTTTAATGCTATATTGTAAAGACATACTTTGTTACAGGATATGTTCTTTTCAGCTTTCTAAATTGACATTTCAGAGCATTTCATAAATTGAGTTACAAATGCAATGTCATTCCAGCCAGAAGTCCTTCTCATTATTATTTCTGTGACACAGTTTTTCAGTGAATTTGTATTTTCATGAGTAATGGAGAGCAGCCAACAATTGTCAGGGAAATTAAATAAGGACGTCTGAATAAGACATTCCCCAATTAAATCAATGTAGCAAACTTCTGGTGGCTAGAATTCCTCGTGTAGTGTTGCAGTCTGCCCCCTGATATTGAGTTCTGTATTTCCCCACCCCTTTTCTTCCTTATATGTCTACCCTTCTCTTGTTGCGCTGCCTCTTGTGGCCCTGGCCACTCCCTCGGGTTTTCCCTATTGGTTCCTGTACCCTAACTCCACGCATGTACCGCCCCTGTGCCCAGAGATCACTGGGACAATGTGCTGTCCCTGCCCCCCTGTCTCTGAAAAAAACCCCCTGACCCTCCACCATGATGATGTCTTTGCACCAGGGATGTCTTTGCACGAGGTCTTTGCATCCCAGGGTCTCTGTCCCTGGGAGGTCTTTGGCCTCTGGTGATCATGAGAATAAACAACTCCCATGGTCATCATGCACAGACCCTTCTCGCCTCCTTTACTGCCGTCGTATTGTGAAGAGTAGACAAAACCAGAGCTAGCAATCAGCTCCTCGGCCAGGTAAAGCGCAGTGACCAGAAGTTTGGTGCACTGAGGTGCTTACCCGGGCTGGGCAGAGATGCTCTCCAGTAAGGTCTGCTGTACCACCGCAAAAGAACCAAAACCACAACAACAGTGGAGAAGCAGGATGTGAACACCTTCTGACTGCATGGATTCTGGAAATCTGGTACTAGGCGTTTACTGGTACAAATGTGAACATTTAACCTGCTGTTTCTAAAACTGACTCTGAGATTCATGTAGGGCAGAGTTCATCAAGTGACCGCTGATGATATTAAACACTTCTTTTCAAAAGAGCACTGCTGCTATGTGTAGATAAAAGAAACGGCAAGCCTGCAATAGCATCATCCAGCATCTCTCAGCAAAAGCAAATTTCACTTACAGCATCACTGAAGCTCCTGATTATTGGTAGTGTTCTTTACACATGGCTTCAGGAACTATACTGTCTTTCTCTTGTTTAATTGCTTCAGTGAATCACCAAAAACAAATAGGCTAGAAGTTATAGAACAGTAAAATGCAACAATCTTGCTTTCATTTAAATCAATGAGAACAGATAACCTACTAATACTTGGTAATACAAAGCCTCAATTTCAGCTTCCCAATTTTAGTTTTTCACAGTAAAATATTAAAAGAAAAATCTTAATCAAAAATTAAATTTTCACATTTAACAAAACAATTGATGAGCCTTTTGTTCTATTTGGATGGCTATTCCTGTATCTAACAAAGTCCTAGGTTCCCGTTTTCCTCCAGCGTGGATCTCAGCTGTTTATTGAGGGCTCAGTTGCAGCCTTTCCCCAGCTCAGACAGCTGGCACTTCTTCTACCCAAGATCACATTTTCACAAACTTGTAGGGACTTAGAATGTTTGAAATACCTTCACTACTGTGAGATTAGACTGAAGCTGGGAAATGAGATCATAGGTTTTTGGTCAGGAATAAAGTTACACAGTATGACCGATATTTCCATAATAAAGGTTTGCAGTGAGTATTTCTTAGCCTGCTTCTACACACTACAAACACTAACTTCATCTCAATAAAAGAGATACTTCTCAATATCCAAATAAACTCAGTTCCTTTGTTAACAGATTTTGTTGCTCATGTGCCTTAAAGAGCACTGCCATCTGGCATCATCCTTAGATTTCTCCTTTAAATGGGAATACATACACCTACAATACATGTTGCCAGCATCTGCAGTAAGAATACTCTACACTAATCAAAGAGAATCTGAAACTATTACAGAAATAATTGTCTGGTAGCTCTGAGTAAAATTTCATAATCTGCAAATCAAATAGCTATTTTTTTAACCTGTCTTTTTTATCAATTATTTTGATCTTGAAGCTTTACTTCTTCAGTCACATAACAACTCAAATCAAGCCAACACTGAATGCAAATGTGTTGGTATGAGGAATGTGCTTTTCATGTGCATTTTCCTCTCTCTCCATGTAGCATACATTTTTGTACAATAGGAGAACAATCCAGAGAGCACCTAAAACCTTTCCAGTTGAACTAAATGAGACAGAAGTCTGGGAGAACACCTAGCACACTCTCACCTATGGAAAAGGCCTAAGCTAATTCAATCTAAAACTTTTGAAATGTGTGTAGCATAAATGTCAGATCCTCAAGATCAATTATTCTGCTCTGTAGACCTGCTCCCATTGCATTGCACTACTTATTGCTGTAGGCCATCCCAATTACATAGGGTAATACTCTGGACAGAACTATGGGCAGACAGTTAATCCTAATTCTGTACTAATAACCTTCTGTCCAGGTAGGAAAAAAAAAAAATCTTTACAGGGATCCATTGCCATAGGCATTTCTGCCTGGAACACAGATTACAAGAAACACTCCAAGTGTTCTCTTCAGTCTCTCACAGGAGGCTGGGAAGGCTCTTTCATCAAATAAAATGGATTTTGAATCAAGAGTTTAAAAGCTAGGAGATCACAAGAATACACTTGTGCATACAAAGTTGTCTGCAGACCTGCTAATTTAACCATACAATCACATTAATGATTTCTCTGACATATTTGATGGTTCTAACACAGACCATTTTTTATTAATGGGACTAGACATTAAACCCACAGACAAAAGGATTGATTACGATTAGACAGGGGTGAATTATTAACATTTCATTTTCTGAAAGCAGTCTTCATAAGTGTTATTTTAGCTCTCAGTACAGCATTTTCCACAGGTATGAGATACTGGAACTTTAATGCCTGATAAATTATGTGAAATATAGTAGTGCTCTGCAACATGCAAGCCTTAGCCAGTCCCTACTTTTAGACAGACTGGCCACGTCTATGCATTTCCCACCCATCCAGCAGATTGCACAGAAACAGGAGAGGAACACCAACCAACCAACCAACCAAGATAACTGAATACACATCAAATTTTACAACACTCTGCCAAATGCTCAGAGCATCAACACAGTTTGATCAGTCTGCATAACATCGTGCACGACAACAGAACGTGGTGGTCTCCTTGTACAGTACAGTACAGATGAACCCACTATTGAAGCAAAGATTGTTACGTGGGGTCCTTGAGCCCCAAACCTTGTTCACAGGATCATTTAGGTTGGAAAAGACCCTTGAGTCTGAGTCCAACCAGAAACCTAACACTGCCATGTTCACCACTAAACCACCATGCTTTTAAATATGTTCAGGGATGGTGACTCAACCACTTACCTGGGAAGGCTGTTCCATTCTATATCAAATTAAAACATGATGTAAAATACATGAAAGTGGATGTTAGCAAATCTATTTGAGATGCAAATAAATTTAGGGTTTGGCCTTAAACACTTTATTTTCTTCCAAATAATTGATCTTACATCTGTGTACTTACTTCTGCTTACAGACAGGATGAATTTTTAATTCAAAATTTAATCCATGCAAAAATCATCTTCCTTGGTCCATGAATACTGGAAGAATCCTTTCTACTCTCTACAACTTTGGCTCTGATGTTAAAACAAGATTGATGCTGTCTGCCTCCTTGCAAAACAGCAGTATCAGCTAAAGATGAAAAAAATGCTCACATATGGAAAATGCAACCATTTTTAAATGCAATTTCTAGCCATCACCAGTTTATTCTGTAGTCCCCAGTAATACAGAATATGAAGCCTTTTCTTGATGTTACTGCAGATCTTTTCTCACATAAACCTTTATCATCTGTCTCTGGTGAAAAATGCACAATCAGGAAAAGATAATGCAAATACTAAACCACTGTCAGTTAAAATGTTTGAGAGTGTGTGCTTTGGGATGATGAAAAAGCTCCTTTTGTATTGAAGCTTAAGTGGTAATGTTCTAACTGAAACAAGAACACTATTTTTAATCCATGCTTGAAAGATCAAATTAAATCTGCTACAGTCAACCTTGGTAGGGGTGTATCTATCAGAGACGACTTCTCTTTTTATGAGAAAGCTGCAAGTCTAAGGCTACTGGATATTCATTTGTCTGGTTTTCTGTAGACATTCAGGGAGCTAGGGAAATCATTTCTAGCTCAAAAGCACATCCCAAAATCCTGGGAGATCAAGAGAGAAAATATCTCTTGATATGCATTCCATTATTTTCTTGACTAGAGTCAGATTTCAACAAAATTTTGAACACAAGCTAGTCACAAGTTCACTACACTTTACGGATAATGCATTAGTGCACTATCTTACATCTTCCATTTAGTTACAGTCCTATCAGCAACATCACTGCAGTATTTCTGGCACCATGGTTGTTTCTACTATAAATTCTCCATTATACAGATGTTAAAAGTATTTGGAATCCTGTAAGTTTGAAACTTATTCTACCAGCTGTCAACAAAAATGCAATATACATTTTTAAATTGGTTTCACCACTTTTCCTTACAGGATCTAGAGAAGGGCATGAAATGAATATTTGGCAGTTACTAAGAAAATACATGTTCTCAGAGAACCCAAAGAAATCATAGCACTTAATTCGCTGGCAGCTAGTTGTTTACTGCCATTTGCTTTTAACTACACTAGCAAAACACTGAAATATGGATTATTTTAACATCAATTACTAAGCATTTATATTAAAAATCATTCAAATTTCAGGAGGCAGTGAAAAGAAAAACTCGACTTCTGTGATTTTTATGCATCTTAAATATATGTAAAATGCCTGCTGAATACATAACACAAATAATGAGGTAAAGGAGTGGTATTTTTGTTATGATACTGTCCAGGTTTTTACAGCTGCAGACATTAATTGTAATATGAAAACACATGATAACTGTAATCTAAAAAATCAATTATCAGCTATGAAAATATTAATCTTGCACATCCAAAGATGTGCACAGCAGCTTGGCATTCAAACTTCACTGAATTTAACTCCCAACTCCCTTAAAATTCTCACCTAACCATGTTGGGAAAAGACACGGGCTGAAAAGAAAGACAGAATGACAAAAAAGAATTAACCGTATAAGAATGATCAAAAATAAGGATCTGTTTCAAAAAGGGTGAGCGAGCCCAAGCAGGATAGTGAATTCAGCAGAGGTCAAGACCATCAACCTCTCAGTGACTGTGGAAATTTCTCTCTATTCTTGTTATTCCTTAAATTACAAGATCAATATTTTCCCCATCAGTTCCAAGCAGCAAAGATTATTCATGTTGTATACTTAAAGAAACTGGGGAATATGTAAGAAATGCCTGAGCTATTGACCACTTAATAGGAAGACTTCCATTTGAGCTCTAAAATGACTTGCTTCTTTGGATGTGCAAGATTAATTTTTTCATATCTACACAGATAATTGATTTTTTTAGATTACAGATATCATGTGTTTTCATATTAATTTTACTATCTGCAACTATGAAAACCTGGACAGTATCATAACAAAAATACCACTCCTTTACCTCTTTTTTTTCCTCCTGTTGCTTAAATAGAGAAATCCAAAAGTTTTTAATGTGCCCAGTACTTCATGAAGGGAAGTTTAAATCAACAAAGAAAATTTATTAAGGTAACTTACCTCTTGATATAGCCAAGTTATTCTCACTCCTTTAAAAAGAAATGCTATAACTAAGACATTGTTTGTAACACCATAATGGAAACAAGTTAGTCACCCTTAACTCTGATTCTGCTTTTTCCTAGCAAAACCTTTTTAACACAGATGTTATTCTTCAGTTCTCTTAAGAGATAATAAAATAATTAAAATTCTCTTTCAAAATTCCAGTCTCATTACATTCATACATGGTATTTTTCTCTTTGGACCATTTCTAAATCCAACATCACTAACACTGCAAACCGATCACCAGAATGTCTACAAGCATGTGGGGAGTTATTTTTGAATCTTCATGAATAGGGATACATTTCAGAAAAAAACTGCAGCGTTTCACTGAAATACTATTTGTCTTCATCAAAACATGAAACTTCACAGAGTGTGCTGTGTATAAAGAGCAGAGCAAAAATGCTGGACTGAAAAATTAATGAAAGTGAAACAGATTGCCTTATTTCTAATTAGGAACTGTAGTTGACTAGGACAGGAAGGTTTCACTGAAGATTCACTCCAGAGAATTCTGCTACATTGTTTTTCTTGAAATATTTCTATGATCAAGAATGCAATACCCTGGAAATTAATAGAATAAGAAAAGAGGAAAGAAAGGGGAGGTTTCAGTGGCTCTTCACACAAAAGGCTGACTTTAAAAAATAAAACCAACAGGCCTGCTCAGATTATTAAATCATTGTTTGGTGAAATGCAGTATTATAACTGCCATGAAGCACGGGGAATATAGTCCGTCAGTTCAGATTTAACTAATTTTCTGTGTGAAAAAATGCTTGATATAGACTGTTAACATGCTTTGTCAAAGATTTTGCCCTTGGACTTCAGCTAAGGACAACAAAAGGGATTCTAACAACTCTAGCCAAGACCTATAGATAAAACACTTTTTCAAAAGAAAGCTATGCCATCCAGGAGTAAGGCTGGCTGGAGTAACCTAACTTTGGAGGCATACAGAGTAGATAACTACATCTCAGTCATTCACATCCTATGACTTGAAGAAGCACAGTTCCTGAGACCTCACCAAGACATCTTAGGACAAGGATGAGACACATGCCGTGCCAAGGGCTATATCAGCTAGCTAAAATGTAAAAGCAGATTAGCATCCCTTGTTTCCAGAAAAAAGAAATCAGATCGCTCTGCCTGTCTCAAGGAGGCTTCCTGTAACATTTTTTATAAACAGCCCTGTAAAGTATATCCATAGCTGTTTCTTATCTCATACTCAGAGGGTCTGAAAAAAAGACAAAGAAAAGTTGCTAAAACTGCAGGCTTCTGAAACTACAGGATGCAGCTCTTAATCATCAGTTCTGGAGCATGATGAAGAAGAACCTGCACAGAGAGATGCAATAGCTATCAGTTGGCATCTTCAGTACAGAAAGAAACCTGTTTCCACTTATCTAGTTCTTTCAAGGATATCAGTGCATGAGTTTACAAAGGACAAGTGAGCTACAGACCAACGTTAAGACATAGGTACACAGAAAATCAATAGCAGAGTCAGAAATCTAATTTGAGAAATATCTCATTTCCCTTCCTGTGACCATTGATATATATCAGCTTTGGTAGTTGCAGAATAGTTTCTGAAACTACACAAAAATACATTTTGTGAGGGGTGAGTGTCAAGCTCACAGAGTCTAGACACATGAATAAAAAAACTGTGCTTGTCTTCCTATTTCTGCTCCTAACTATGGGTAACATTATACTGTCCCCCCCATTTTGTTTCTCCATGTACAAACTGCTGACTTCCCCCACCATCTTAAGCAATGCTCAATTTACAGCCATAAAGTGCTTTGAGACCCTAGCATAAAAGTACAGGGGAACATAAAATACTCTTGTTTCTGAGCTTATCATTACTCTGAAACAAAATAGCTATTTTGAAGCCATACTGGGAATATATTATTTTAATTTTGATTACCTTGACATTGTGTTTTGTTTCCATTTTAGAGTCTTTATGGGATTTATCATATTCACTTTTTATAAAATGATGCTTTCAGGTTAGTAGTAACATGAGATAACAGGTTTCTAACTATTATTGTGAAGGAAAATTATTAAATCTGGCCGTTCATTGTATATCTCAGCAAGGACGGAGAAAGAGGAAAAATGAACTTGAAAGGGTCTTCCATTCATTTTGTGGAGAGATGCCTCTTATGGAAAAGTCAAGTTTCTGGGTGCTCATCTCTACTAAATTGAAGCCATATTGTTGCAGCCTCCGTTCTAATTCCTAAGAAGGGAAAAATAAGAGAGGCTAGCAAAATAAAAATTTAAACTTAGTAAATATTTCCTTTGGTTTTGAGGCCAAAAAGTTTCTGAAGTTTACTTCCCTTTCTTTCACATAAGAGAATTTAGAGCTCAGGCACACTGACTGGAATGGAAGAATAATCAGTCAGAAAAAACGAATAAATTTTGTGTCTGCCTCTGTTAGTGGGGAAAATAATTGAAAGCATGACTGCTTATGCGGTTCCTCTACAACTTCAAAAGTGAACAAAATCACAGAAAAGGGAATGCCATCTGTTTGCTGTTAGGGTCATGTATTTTATTTTCCTGCTTATACTCCCACTGGAAGCAATGAGAAGTTTTCAATCCTCCATAATGAAAATGACATAACTTTAGTCTCTCTCCTATATTTGGTTTAAAGTAGGCTTTATTATGCCTTTTCCTCTCCTCCTGAGTATGCTTGAGTCTTGTTAACTAGCACCTTTGAACATTACCTATAAAATAGAACAAAAGTAGCAAAAAATGGTCACCACCTTGTAAGAGAAGGATAAGGAGAAATAGTGGACCTCCCTCAGGTCTGAATGTTTTCATCAAGATTATTAAAACAAAGCCACTGCAATAACACAGAATGTGCCTTGGCATAATGAAAGCAAGATGTAAAAATGTGTTGGTGAGAAGGGCAGCTTTGAAGCAGCTGCAGCCCAAGCTCTATAATAATATCTGAAGGAGGATATGCTGGTAATGGAAGTGTGCCTTGTCTAAGTTCAACTATTCATCTCAAGGGGCGATTTACAAGGTGATAAAAGGCTCCAAGCTGCAAAAGGTACTTTAGACAGTTAAAAAGCAGCTTTTTATGATCATTTCTTCTGTACAGTACACGTTGTTTCATTAATCAAATGCTTATTCTATTAAAACACCCACTCTTTTAGCTGGTGGGACAACAAGTTTTACTACCATGAAATGGCATTAAAAGCCACAGACTTCCCAGCTAAGCCTTTGTAATGATTCTAACACAGCCCAAGTGTGGCTGTCTCCAGTGGGACACCTGAATGGCATGTCTGCCCTGCTTCACTCCTTGGCAAGTTTTCTTGGCGTCCTTCAGTTCTCAAGGTCATGTCACCCTTTCCAAGCAAGAAAGCAGGCACAACACACATGTATTCCCCAAACCAGAGCAAAGCCAGCGGCTCACATCAAATCTGACTCTGTCAGCATTAAATTGCTAATTAAACAAGCATTAAAAGCCAGGCATGTCTGTGGCAAAGGAAAAGCTTCTGCTCACAAAGGCAACAATTGCAATGACTGAAAAATATCAGCCTTTTCATCTCCTAGAAGCAAAAAATGCAACACTCACAAAGAAAGTTAGAGATCTGAGGACCTGGTGTATGAACCAAAATAAATAGATAAACATTTAAAGAAACTTTTCCCAACTCTCGTTTTCGCCCTTGAAAGAGACTTCCCAAGTGTGCTACAGACCACCAGCTAGGACTTCTTTGTTTTTCTACTCCTTAAATCATCAGATCACTAAAGAAAGGAAAGCAATTAATTATTTTGCAAGTCTAGACCCAAAAATTGAAAGCATTTAAATTCCTACACTCTCTTCCACCAAGGAAACCAAAGCACAACTCAAATAGGCAGACAAATCTGCAGTACAGTCTCCCAATCATATACGTAACTTTTCAGTCCACGTAAGTATGAAAAATAATCTCTATGTTGAGCAGGAAAGTAGAAAAAAAGAACAACATATATTTGGAGCCCACATAGTTGGACTTGGAGAGCAGGAGAGAGGGAGGGGATGGGGAAAAGACCCAGTTGTTTGTTTGCAGGGCAACCACAGCGACCAACAAGCAATTTAATGAACTTTATGTTTATTAAAATCTAACAAATGTTAAAAAACTAACTATATTACTAAGGAAAAAAAGTAAAACATGAGAATATAGTGGCTGACAAGGGCTTAGAAGTCTAAATTCACATGAAATTAATTTTAAATCAGTGCAGATGCATTATAAAATGTACAGTAGTAAAGTAATTTAAATTTATCAATTACCCACAGTATGTTTGTTCCAGTGTTACTGTTAAAGTTCAGGCTGTTTTCCTAAAATGTATAACCAAAATCCTACAAATGCTTCATGTAGGTTAAAAATAAGCGAAAATAAGTATGTTTCAGAAAGCATATCATCATAGCATTACTAAAATGCAAAGAAATGAGCATCAGATATTTAAATATTTCTGTATGTTAAATACAAAATCAACATCCTAACACATGACAAACAGATTTTTTGTTTATCTGAACAAAAACATTTTCTTGTTATTCTGTGAGGTGGTAGTTTCAGTATTAGTATGGAACAATAACATCACAAATTAAAATCCAACCATGACAAGTGGATTATCAGCATTTCAACAAAAACTATGCAGGAAAGCTACACTTACTATTACTTTACTTAGCTTGGTAGAACCCTTTTGAAGCTTGTAAGCTACTATTTTGTAGTATTATCTGTCTGACAATATAGCAGGAGTCTTGCATTAAAACATGCCATTCATCACTTTGTGTAACCTGTTTAATTTGCGTGTGAAACCAATCTGTGCCACAGTAAAAGGCAAGGTGTCGTAACTGCTGCTCAGGATTCAAAAGGATTAACACACCACAGAGAAGTGGTTAGGAGGGAATTCTTTCAAAAGCACAACTCGTAGCTGAAAAAAAGGTTATGCTATGTTAATACTCATACAACTCTAAAGGCAACTGGACAGATTAGGGTGAAGAGCCTGACCTAGAGAGAACTAAGTGGGTATTGCATTATGCTACCAATAAAAATGACCAGTCAAAAGGTCAGTCATCCTGCCCACACCACTCACCTGGCATCCTTTTTTAGTCAATGCACAACAGTCAAGTCATTATGAAAGGAAGCTCTTCTCTCAGCCTAGTCATCACATGCAGTTATCTTTAAGGCTGGAGTCTTTCACTGCCAGCTGCACTTCCTCCTGATTTCCCCATAGTGTACTGCAGTGGAAATTCTCATCAGCTCTCCCCACAGCCATGTACAGAACCTTAGACAACTGAGACACAGCCCAGACTTTCTTCAAATTCTCCTTGAAACCCAGAAAATGACAGATACACTCAAGAGCACAAGGAAGAATCTGTTCACTTCTGGACACATTTCAAACCACAAGCCACTCTCAATGTTCTGGAAAGCAGAAGACAACACCAGTAAATCACCTTCACCTCTTTGAACACTAACAATTTCTTTAGGCAGGCTCTTCTCTTACTACATGTTGTTTCAAGGAATTCCAGAGGATTACCAAACTCTACACACAACGAGTATTCAGTTAGCTGTCAAATGTGCTAGCTAGACTTCTCCTAGACAAGGTTGATTACATGGTAGGAAACATGGAGAGAATTTTAAGTCTGTCCTCACCTCTTTGATCACTTGCTACAGGGGTCTCCACTTTCCAAATCACTTTTGCAGATGTACAGCTGAAGTGATAAGCATAGTCAGCAAGACCTCCTGCAGAAGTCAGCTCAAATAAAGACTGAGGACCACAGCAAAGCTGTCTCATCTCTAATGGCATTGGTGAGTCATTGATTACCTTAAATAAATAACATTCTTGGAAGAAGTATGGAAGAACTTTCCATTAAATACTAGCAGCATCTATTCTGCAAGGGCAAGAGAAGCAATTTAAGTTCAAATACCTGGACATACTAGACACATTAGTCATAAAATGCTTTCAAAAATTTTGAACCCTGTAGCTGCTCCTTGAACCTCAGGTTTCAAAAAGCAGATGACTATTTTGGAAATGTCATCCAAAATATTGCCTTTACCCGACATGTTTTATTCTTGGAAACAGTCTATGAGGTTGGGTTGCTATCTGAAAGCAGCTGTTCTACACTATGTGTAAAAATAAATTTAAAAAAAAACATTTTCAGTATTTTCTTCTTGTGCTGTCTGGAGAAATATTTCATAATTACAATTTGGAAGTAGAATTTTTCACACATCTTCTTGATGGATTATTAGGAAAGAAGACAGAGTCAAAAATCAATATCTGACCCAGTTGCTGCTAGCCCTTGTCATATATGCCTTTGCCTACAGACAGTATGAGTTGCAGTGATCTGGAAGGAGCTGATTGCTTATATTCATGTTTAAAATCAATTTTAGCATGAAATATATGAGATCAGCCAAAGAAAATGTTTAGCAGAATTAAAACAATCATTGACACTTACATTTTGCCAATCTGTTGACAGCTGTACTAACTAAACATTTAAAAGACTTTTACTTCTGCAGAGTCAACAGCTCTCTGCTTTCTCAGGAATACATTAGAACCACAAATTGTGTCTTTTTTTCGCCCAGGTACATAAATGGCAAAAGGCTACTGCATAGCTACTTACAGACTCATCATTGCTTTCAGCCTCTCTTCTACTTTTAAACAGCTAGTAACTCAGGCAGCAAAGTCAACACAAGACCATATTAGAGTCTCAAATATAGTTGAGACTTCTAAGCATAAGTTAAATTAATCAAACTGAATCACTCTTTGACTTAAAGATAATATAAGAGGAATTTATAAACTAAGACTGTTTTACTATGGCTCCTGATTGGTTTCTGTAAACTGAATAAACAGCAGTGTCCCCTATTTGTAATAAATTTTTAAAATACCATATAGGGAACTACTGCGTAGATCCTTCATATCCAATTTCAGCAGAAGCTAAGGAGAATATTTGGGACACAATTCAAAATCCATCCAAAGTTTCATCTGTTCTTGATCCTCCTGCTCAAAATAGGAAGCTTGGTAAACCACAAATGAAGCTGTACAGATGACAATCCAGTTTTTGGTTTTTTTCATTAATCATCAGGCTGGGCCCCTTCTGACTTACCCCAACAACCCTTTAAAAGATTTTAAGAATTATCCCTTTACAAATAAAAAACTTTGCCAACAGTTGTAACTATCTCTCCTTTCTACATGGAATTAAATCAAGGAACAGAAGATCTAAGTCACTGCTAGATGTCATAGAGTAAGCCAAGAAGAAAAGTGTCTTTCATCCAAAGGAGGTGCTTAAATGTTAAAAAATATACAAACTGAGAAACAAAAATTCCAGAAAGACAAAAAACAGACAAAAAAACCCAAAAATCAAACAAAAAACCAACCAAACAAAGAAAAACAAAAAAAAAAACCAACCAAAAATACCAAAACCAACAAACAAAAAAATCTAACAAAAACCAACCACAAACCATCAGTGAGCAGAGTAATGAAATATGATTTGGCAGTACTCAATCCATGACAGAAGCCTTGTCACTTTTACCCTCTTGGTACTTGGCATAAAATACAAAATAATTCAGTGCGAGTCACATTGATAAATCAAGCACTAGAAAAGCCCTGAATGCATTATCTAGGAGATGATGATTTGCTCTAAAAAATATAGCACCATGAAATAGCCAAAGTCCTGTGAGGAAAAACGTTCAACTTTTGTCCACAATTCCTACACTTAAACTTCGAAGATTTTAAATCAGAATTTCTTAATCTGACATTACTATGCAATTAAGCTCTTCTTTTCATTACATGAGATTCTCCAAAGTCCAACAGCATTTTTCGCTGGGAGCTAAAAGTTGGTTGTTTAAATCTTGTGGTAAGATTGCATTTCTTCTGAAAAAGATATCTTGAATAAACTGAGTATGATTTTGGATTAGATGCCTTGAATTTTACATATAGCAGATCTAGGCTAACTGGTATGTATGATACAGATATTTTATCATATACATTCTTAGGAAGTAAACGGCTAACCAGACATTATAACTAAAAAGGCTTTTCTTATTTTAGGAAACAATTGATACCAGGTCCTAACTTTTATCTTACTCCAGAAAACACCAGAAACATAACAGAAATAACACCATCATGACCAGCTCTATTGCTACTGCTAAATTATTAACTTTAGAAAATTCAATAAAAGGACAAAGCAATGAGTATAGACATTCACTATCTGCACTTTAAGGTATCCAAGGACAGTATCACAAGCAATTAACAAAGAGCAAAGTACTGTCTGTATAAATAATGCCTACAAAAGGAGAAAACAGCCATTGGGAAAACAGTGTAACTATGCTGAGTTAAAAGAGCACTCATGTAGAACGACCTGCATGCAATATGACTGCTTTTAATCCAGTGCCACCTCAAAGTTGTGGGGCCAGTACATGCTGCAGCTCACCCCAGGCCTCTGGCCTCCTTCCCTATCATGGCTGGGAATCTTGCACCACAATTCCTTTTTAGCTGAGATATCTGTGTTCACTCCCTATGGGTCCGAGGGGAGTGGAAGAGGAGAGAGGGGACAGAGAAAACCCTCAGTCACCTTTGTTCTGACCTTCATACACCAAGGACCCACCATCTTTCTAATAAAGTAACAGGAGATGCCAAAAATGCACCTCCCTGCCCACAGCAGGCTGCTGCAGAGGGGCAGTTCTAGTGCTCTTCAGACTGCCTTCTCCATTGTTCTGCCAGATCCTCAGCTTCCCAACACTTCAGGACATCCACCTCCAAACCAACCAGTCTTGTGACCTATTCCAAGCCATTGACAACACTCTCATTATTAACAGAGAATTTCAGAAGTTGGACGTTTAACCCCGTATCAGAATGCAAAAAGATTTGAAGTAGAACAAGTTCTCACAAAATGGGATGCCCTTTCTCTCCCTTACTGCACTTGAGATGCAAGAAAAGGCTCGCTTCAGAGGAGTAACAAGAAGGGATCAGTCCTATGCTCTACAGATGTACACAGCAGAGGAGACTCTGACTGACAGTGACCTTTTCAGCTGGAAGTTCAGTTCCAGATGTGAGGACACCAGAATGAGATGGAGGTTCAGTGATTAAAAGACCACCCACTCCTACAAGATGAATCAGACCACCAGATAGCAAGAATTTTGGGAAGTGGAGTCCAAGCTTTACGCTGCCTTAAAAGTCCCTTTCAGGGGAAAATATAATAGCTTAACAACCCTAATAAGTAAACAGTAGAAGCATAATTCTAACCAAGCTACATTGTTACCAAGTGGAACAGAATTTGTCTACCTGCCTCACTGTGACTTACTCAAAGGAAAAAAGCATGATAGTTATATTAAATAATTGGAAAAAACTAAGCCGATTGTGCTTAATGATGTTTTATTCATACCTCAATAAGAATTGATTGAACTTTCTGTGAATTTAAGCAAGCTAAAACACCAAGAAGAAAAAATTATCACTGCATATATGGCAATCACATGGTATGGCATCATTTCTACTGATAAATACATTCTTATCCTTAACGTGCACATCGTGGTTACAAAGTAAGCCTCACAGTAATGAACACTTTCATTCTCCCTACACAGGTATTGACAAAATTTGTGAAGAAAAGAAAGCTCAATAACCAAATATATCTCCTCCTGCTCCCAGTGAGATGTATTCTGGGGTTTCATAATGATCATGTTCCTTAATGATTAGACTGTCACTTTCACTTCTCCCAAAAGATCTGAGGTGCTTTTATTGAATTCAGTTCTCTAAGTTTGAAAAGGCAGTGCAAAATGACTTTCTGGCTCATCAAGTTGTTTTGATAACAGCCAAGGTATTGACTTGACTTAAAGAAAATAGCTCGTGTCTACCAATGATGGAGAGAATGGTAGAAGGCAGCAGAGCTCTAGGAATGTAGGTATTGTCAGAATGGATATAAGTCTAGCCTCGGGTCCCATCTCTGGCAGTTCCTAGCCTTGGATATGACCTTCATTTTTCTTTAAAACTCCATCAGAGACAGACACACAAAGAGCTGCCAAACACATAAATCTCACTCCACTGATTGAAATTGACTTTAAACTTTGAACAGTGTTTTTCTAAGACTTAGCTATTATTTTTTGTATTCTTATCCATAAACACTCACCTCCCTCCAAATTTACGTTAACTCTTTTTATTTAGCAGTTTGTTAGGTTTTTTTCATGGAAACAATAATTTTCTCCCAGTGCCATTTCTATATCACATCTTTTCCCATGGAAATGGAAACATTTTACCTAAAGCATTTTTAATTACTTTTTTTGCATGAACTTTTATTATTTCATTGTGTGAACTGACAAAAATTGGAAACTATCACAAGTTCATTTACACATTTGTTATATTATTCCACCTTTGTTTAGGATATATAGATTTTGTCTACTGGTTTTCACTACTGGTTTCTGCCTTTTAACGCTTCCACAACTGTAGCAGGCTTTCTTGACTGTCAAAGGAAATTGCATCAAGACAATGTGTGTGTGATTCAGGGCACAGTCTGTGTGAAAACAAGTTACAAATGCATCTCTCAACTGCAGCATATGGTGTTATGTGAAAAGAAAAATCAACACAAATCAACAATTACAGCAACACTTCAGAAAGCCTGTGAAAAGAGTATGCACCTCTACAAGGAAACCAAACAACTTACAATCTGATGAGGTTCAAGTTACTTCCTAGAGTCAAACTGAAGGGTAATCACATAGCACTGGCTCATTTCACAGTCTGAATGAGCAACAGACTATTTCCCCTCCCGCATGATGAGAGTGTAGCATAGTACTTGCAGAAAGCTTTAAGATTCAATTTCAGGGGTGGATCAGTTGATAGTGAGCCATGCTCTCACGAAGGAAACCTGAAACAGGAGCTGTCAAACATCAGAGTATTCACAGCCTGTTGCAAGTGTTCAGTCAAGTCTGATTTAGCAGAAAGGTGTCTCTGTGTCATGCAAGAAGAGCTCAAGCTCACCATAAGAGTTGGGGTTTGTGGTTTTTTTCCTAATTCTACCTAGAAAACTCACTCTCCTACCATCTTCCTATATGGCTCATTTCACTAACAGAATACAAGGTGAGGGGAAAAAGTGCTACACTGGTCTCCAAACACTGCAAGATGGAAGCAGCAAGAACAATGCCCGGTAAGACCAATGTCCAATTAAAGACAGAGAGTAATGAGCAGGAGTAAAAGCAAACGCCAGCTGGGGTTTGTGCAATACAAAACATCACCAAAGCAGAAATCTAGACACACTCCTGACATGTTAACAATGACCACTTACAAATGCTACTGCCAACTAGTCTTCACATGTCACTGCATTTTGTTGTTTTCTGAGTTCTGTTTGGAGGGCTACAAAAAGAAGAAGAAGAGTTGGAGGACAATCTTCCCATCTAAAATTCTAAGATTTATTATTTTTCTATGTGTCTCACATGTCTATAAACACGTTCTGCCAGCAAAAATGCATGAAATCTGATTTGAGAAATTTAGATCATAATAAAGTTTTCTTATCAATGTAAGCCTGAAGAAAAGAACAATTAAGATTCAAAGAAAGAAAATTATGTAATAGACCACTGCTGCAGAATTAGTGACATTTTATTAGAACACTATTATGTTTAGCATACCCACAGACTTACTAAACATATTTTTCTGACAACATCTGTACAAAACTAAGAATTAGCCCCCTATTACTATTGTTTTTTTTACACTTCAGGAATTGATCCAAAAGAAACAAAGGCCCATATCTACACAACTGCCTTCAGCCACCTCAGTGTTACACGATGCCTAACACTGCTTGCAGATATACGGAAATGATTCAAATTTGGAGCCAGCTTCTCTTATTTGCCTGTCAGAACATAGACAGATGTCTCTGCTTTTGTTGATACAGCAGTCTGAATGTCAGCATTCATGTGCTTACTGATTTGAAAGTTAACACAGTGCTTGGGAATTGGAATTCTGAACCATCCTTGAGACCTGTACACCAGCTCTACATGAGTCAAAGAAAATATCTAAAACATTGCTCTAAATTAATGACCTCCCCAGCCTGCCATCATCCTCACTGACATCTGTTGTTCAACAGTAATTTCTCTATCAGTGCATTAATGAATCATCCATTACAAAAGAGAACATGGAGAACTAGTGATCACAGTAAGTTGTCTCTCATGGAGAAGAGAGATATCTTATAGATCTCATAGAGATGTCTCTCATCTCCATTTCCAATTTCCAGAAATTGCATTACATAGCAGGTATTTAGGAGAGACATCTGAATCCTTTGCTATGCCTCTGTTACATTAAACTTCTAGAGAAGGACATTGTTTCTTAACAATTACATACCTGAACCTGAAATTCTGTTCAAGCCATTTGCCTCTGTTCAAAAAGGACTAAAAGGCAGTAAAAATGTCACTTTATGTGTGTTGTTAAATAAACAAAGCTGTACAAACTACAGATTTTTTACATATAGAAAACTCAAGTTTTCTGTAAAAAAAATAAATACCACTAACACTCAGCGTCATTCTATCTAGTGAAGATGAGAAAGCAGTTAATTCCTCATCTCTTCTCTTTCAATAGCTCTTTTGTCTCATCCTCAGAGGGTTGTGTAGGTCAACATCACTTCAGTTATCTGAATTACTGAAGTAACACTTGAGTTACTCTGAGTATAGTATGTCCCATACTTTCCAGGTAAGATGCAGGTTATTGCTGAGAAAATATGGTTTACAATGGAGTGCAGGTAAATAGTAAACCACTGTGATATTTCTAACTTTAAACTGGAAATGCCAAAATGTCCAGTGTTAACGAAGCTTTGCATTTCCTCACCAGTACAAATCATCCCACAAATGACACCGAAGAACAGGCAGCAAAGTCATCTCTAGACTCAGTACAGAACAGCTCTTTGAATTTATATAAAATTTCCATGCGATTCCTCATGGTCCAAACAAAGCTTACATGTGTTCAATACATAAACCTTGGAAGGAAATTATCGAATTTCAATGATACAAAAAAATTTCAAGATTACTCCTGAGCCAAACTGTCTTGTAATAATGAAGTTAAGTGTACAAAACCATATTTCAAGCAACCTGCTTGAAAGCAAAAATTCACTGTATTGCAAATCACTCAACATCTATGGCATCTTCTTTTGCCATCTCAGTTTTTAAGTCATCAAGAATTAAAATGAAATTAGAAGCTGATTAGGCCTTAAAAAGTTATGCAAAGAAAGAAATCTACTTTGCCTTGTCTCGCTCTTATTGCAACAATCACAGAGGGTGATACCACAGATGTATCAATGGCTGAAAAGCTTACAGAACAGTATCTGTAAAATATCAGAAATTTTCAGTATTTTTAGTTGTTTTCAAATTTGAATTTCAATAAAATAACTAAAAGAAGGTGTTTGGATTCTTCTGTAGATTCTCCACAAAATATACACCAATATAACCAAGAGTACATATAGCTGGAAGGTTTGGGACTTTGTCTAAAATAACTTCATCAAAAGAAATTAATGAGTTTTAGTTCTTCTAACCAAGAAAGTCATAATAAATTAATATATCTAATTAGAACCAACCTCAGTGAGATTACATTAAAATCTCATTTTGTTCAGTTAAAAAATTCAATAAAACTATGCCAATTAAATTAGGCAATCAATAAGAACAAAGAACAAAGTGAATTTCTTGATGTTTCATCTACTTTGTTCAGCAATTAGAAGTCATTTTTAACAGCTTGTTGACAATGTTCCTCCCTTGACAGTGCTGCAGGTAGTATCAGATGTCAGCTCCCAAATCTGCTTCGACAAATCATCCTGGCATTGCCATTTAGCACATCTGCCTCTGCAGGCAATTGAGTTCTCCTTGGAAGCCCAGTACTTCAGTAGTGTGGGGCATAACAGTTTACAAGGTAGAAAAGCTAAAACAAAGGGAATACTGAATTTCAAGTTAAACTGATACAGAGTGTGAGACTCTAAAAATGTAATTAGCAAGACACAACGTCTTGCAGAGGCTACACAGTCTCAGTTGTGGATGAAGTAGCTCAGGAGAACTACAAGTCCTTAATTACAAGTATGCATTATTTCATTGTCTGCAAGCCTGAAGGGTGGTTCACTTTTGCTTTCTATTATACTATAATGCCTGCTGGCATTGCTTTCCCATATTGATCTTCAAGAAAAATAGATTGGGCCATACTGAGAAAGAAAAATCTACTAGGCAATTTCCAGCAGTTCTTGCTCAACACAAGATGCTATTCAGTACAGACTGTGAGGAACTTGTGTAAAACATTATCACTTTCCATATTACTTATGTTTAAATTGTAAACTGCTGTTACAGACATCTCTCTGCTCTACATGTCTAGCTTCTGTACACCTCAGTTAGTTACCTGTTCCATCAGAAACATCTTTTCTTCAAGGTTAGTCTCAAACACAGAATCAAGATATTCATTAGTGGACTGATACAAAATGACAGAACTGATCAAGCTGCCACATTAACAGAAACTGTCACTCTGATGGAAAAAAACCAGCCCTAATATCAGAATTAAGAAAAATAGAATTTTGACTTCTACATACAGAAAAGCAATTGCTTATCTCTCAAAAGAAGGGGTGTTTTGGTGCATTCCTTCGCATTTTCTACGAAAGAAAGATTATTTTTTCAATTCTATGATCTTTCTGCAAGGAAACACAGCAAATGACTACTGGGATGTATTCCCCTGTACTGTTTGACTCCAGGAAGACACACTTAACTGTGCTGGACAGATTTTAGAATGGGGCCCTACAGCCTCTTTTAGTTGAGGGGATTTTATGCTTTCACATCCCACTCTACATTGCCAAAAGCCTTCTGCTCCCTGTGCTTTCAGGTTCCCAGTTATATGAGAGCTTGACTAAGAGGAGGTCCTTATGTCTTAGAATACTCAAATTCTCCAAAATAGGCTATGAAAACCCATCGTTTTCAGTAACTGATTAATAATGCAACTTCTGTTCAAACACAATTCCATCCTGGTGAGCAATTTCTGCCACACATGAAGGTTTTGATGAAGCAGCACCTTGAGAATCCCAATTTTGTAGTGTGTTTCCATTTGAAGTTACTTTGTAGAACATATACAATTACTGTTTTGAAGAGGTGAAATTGAGATTATCAACATGAAATTATTTGTTCTGTACTCATATCACTATTCAAAATTTTGCCTCTTTTTTATTCTTATATGCAATGAAAAGGAATGTGAAAAAATTGGAGTCCTTCACCAACCTGTTTCTCTCCAGCCACAGGACTTTTTCTAGGAGCTGAATGTGGAGTGGAAAGGAGACAGTTCCTGTGTTGTCTGTATAATCTTCACTTTTAAATGCAAAATAGCCTTTGGGACAAGGCAGCTGTCACTTTTCAGCTACAGAAAAATACAGACTGACTCACTACAATCCCTATCTCCCACTCCATCTCCTGGGTGATTTGCACTTGTTTAGTTCTTTGGGGTTTGGGGGGGTGTTTCCCTTAATCTGAAATTCAGTCACTTGTACTGAGAACTGCAGGGTATAAGAAAACTTAATGTTTCTGAACTATATTTTAAAATTTCATGATGCTTTAGTGCTTTGCTTCAAAGTATGAGGTACACTACAGGGCTCTTAAATCCAAAACCTCAGAAGCTACCATCTTCTTTATCTGCCCAAGAGATTAGCAACCTTCAGGAAACCAAGAGAAATAGGGCCTGTCTCACAAACATGTACTGGTACAACTTTTACAATGCAGTATTTAACAGAGACATAAGCCATTCCTCTTCCATCTATCATTCTTGTGCACATGCTACATATTATTAATTCAGTACCTCTGGGACAGTCCCATAAATCTGTATGGAGTTGGAGGTCTGGGGTGGGGAGGGGTGTTTGGGTTTTGTGGGATTTGGGAGGGGGGTTAGAAGCAGTCTGTGATCCAACATGCCATTGTCGCTCCTTTGGATCTTAACACACATAATATAATTTAAACATATTTTAACAATCTGCATGATAGAGCCACTGCTGCAGCATTTGTCATTTAGAACATTAACACAGCAGCTGGTTTAAATTTTAAAAAATTAATAAAAGGGCTTTGTCTACACTAAGGACCAGAATGAAAAAAAGTTCTTTTTTTCCCAATAAAAAGACTGGAAGAAGCAAAAAAAGAAATTTGAAACAAGCAGAGATGATCTCTGGAACTCTTAAAACATGTATCAAAGAAGCCTCTCAATTTGGGCCATCTCTGAGAAAACAGAGTAAAATCAATCCCATTTGTAAATATGAAATAAGCAGATCTTGTGAGCATTTTGCCTTTGTTTTGTCTCTAAATGAAAGGCATTGAAAGGTATGATTCACTTGCTAGGCTTCAACCCTCAACATATTTCTGCAATTCTTTCTCATAGGAGGTTCAAACTCCAATTTTTGATAACTCTTTAACCCTTTCAGTGAAAATTACCTGTGAACTCTTACTGAGAATGTTTCCAGGAGTTAATCAGTGTATGGGGTGCATGGCTTCCTTATAATGTCACCTTCCTAGACTTCTTCCTTTACTTATTCTAATTTGTCCTTTTTCAATTGTACATCACTGTCATAAACCTGAATTAAAAGCCCTCTGGCTAGTTTACAGAACAGCCATTAAAGGAGGTCCCATGTGGACTGAGCATGATTAGAAAGTTTTTCAAGTCTGTTCATGGAAGAGATTCTGGGTACTGAAGAAATGCTGCTGTTTGTTCCTAAATTAGGTCTATTTGTTACCAAACCAGCAGAAATAATATGCTACATCTCAAGTAGATTTATGCCTAATTGTTCTATGATGTTTTAACTGATTTACACAAAGTATGCAGAATGAAATCATCCTTCTGTAAACATCAAGCTTTCAGTACTGTCTCTCACAGTAGCCATCTGGACAAAATATCCAGAACGCTGCTGGATAAACACATCATGCAATGGGTGAGCAACTGCCTCATGGGTCAGGCACAAAGGGTTACAGTGAATGGGGTGACATCAGACTGGGGACCTGTCACTAGAGGGTTTTGCAGGGCTCCATCTTAGAACCTGTGCTCTTCAACATCTTCATAAATGGCTTGGACACAGGACTGGAAGGGATACTGAGCAAGTTCCCAGATAATACAAATTTGGGAGGAGCTGACTCTCTTCAGGGTAGGGAGGCCCTGCAGAGAGACCTTGATAAATGAGAGGACTGGGCAATCACCAACCTTATGAAGTTCAGCAAAGGAAAGTGCTGGATTCTGCACTTGAGACGGGTAATCTTGGATGTACAAACAGACTGGAAAATGAGATGCTAGAAAGCAGTGCCATGGAAAGGGACCTGGGGGTCCTGGTTGATGGCAAGTTGAATCTGAGTCAGCAGTGCCCTGGCAGCCAAGCATGTCCTGGGAGCATCAGACACAGCATCACCAGCCAGGCAAGGGAGGGGATTGTCCTGCTCTGCTCTGCACTGGGGCAGCCTCATCTTTAATATTGCGTGTAGTTCTGGGCACCACAAAATAAAAAAGACATTAAGCTATCAGAGAGTGTCCAAAGGAGGGCCACGAGGATGGTGAAGGGCCTTGGGGGGAAGCTGTATGAGGAGCAGCTGAGGTCACTTGGTCTGTTCAGCCTGGAGGAGACTGAGGGGAAACCTCAGTGCAGTTACAACTTCCTTGTGAGGTGACAAAGAGGAGCAGGTATTGATCTCTTCTCTGTGGTGCCCAGTGACAGAACCCAAGGGAATGGCCTGAAGTTGTTTTAGGGGAGGTTTAGGTTGGATTTTAGGAGATTCTTCACCCAGAGGGTGTTTGGGCACTGGAACAGACTCCCCAGGTGTAGCAACATGGGGTTTTAGGATTCCATGTGCTCCTTTGTCCCTCTGCTTTGTATACCATTGGTTCATTTTGAAATATGCTCTGCTGCACCCTGAAATCTATTCGTGGGTTCCCTATGCCTGTCTTCCCTTCAGACTCCCTGGGACTGGCTCTAGGGGAGACAGTCCCTCCCCTTCCTTTCCCTTTATAAGTTGATGTCCAGATCAGCTCGAGGTCTTCCATCTCTGGGCTGCTAGCATCTGCTACCTGCTTTGTCTCCCTTCCCCCTTCTCCTTCCCTGCAACCCCCTTTTCCCTGTTACCCCAAATAAACCTCCCTAGCAGAACAGAGATGGAGTCCAATTCTTCCTTCATCTCACTATATTCCTGCTTGAATTGATGTGGTTGGAAGACTCACGCCATGCCGCAGAACCTCGGGGGCCGCCTGCCCCAGATCCGGTGGAATAACATGGACCCAGGACCCCGGTCGGGGGGAGCCGGCCTGTGCAGCCCTCCCGGACCGTGATACATCACCCAGGGAAGTGGTCACAGCACCAAGCCTGACAGAGCTCAAGAAACGTGATGATCCTTGTGGGTCCCTTCCGCTCAGCGTATTCTGTGATTCAGTGATTCTGTGATCAGAAAATCACATCAAAGCTGCTGTTTAATTATCCTTCAGCCAGAAAGGGAACCAATGACCAGACAGCCAGAAGCATGGAAAATTCTTTCCACTTCCATACCTAATTTTTTTTTCTGCTTTCAGTTTTACTGTTCTTTGCTAAACTGAAATGCCACTCAAGTAGCCCAGATTTTACACATATAAAAATGATGGATATTTTTCTCCTTTTTGAAGATTATTACTAAATTCCCTTTGAAAATTATTAAAGCAAATTTTAACTATTTGATGTATTAAAATTACTCATTAATGGTATAGAAAAGGTTACCTCATTTTTTCAAGTCTGCAGTTGATGGGACATGAACTCATCTGAGGTTAGCTCAGTTAGTTACAGCAGGATAATAACACCCAGGCTGTGGCTTCAGTGAATGGCTGTACAGGCCATTCACTTAAATGTTCAACTTGATCCTTGTGGGTCCTTCCAACTCAGAATATTCTCTGATCTAGGCCAAATACACATTCACTTTTGACTTGAAGAAAACCATATAAGCAAAAAAATTACCTTGCACTGTTAATCCATTACTTCAATTATTTCAACTGGTTTAGCTTTTGATACTGAATAATAACCAAGCTGTATTTCATGCATGACAAAAAAAAAAAAAAAAAAAAAAAAGACAGAGAGAGAGAGAGAAGAATTGTATCTTGATGATATTTAGAAGACTTGGAATATTGCCTAGAAATACTATATTAAGTAGCTATGGGACAAGTGAAAATATTAAGGAGGCTAGAATTAAAAGAAAATGTAACTAAGCAATTTAGAAATACTGTCTGACCTTAACAGAGAAGAAGAAGAAACTAAACAAGATGGAGATGAAGAAAGTTTGTACTTTCAGATTTAGGACCCTGGAAACAATTGCACAACTCCAAAGTTCTCTGAATAAAGTGCTAGTGACAGTAGACTTGAATTTGTACTGTTTCACACACAGAAAGGCAGGAAAAAAATCTATTAATGCATTTCAGCATTTTCAGGTAATGGGTTTTTCAGCAGATGTAGACAGATTGATCAGTAAGTAATGTTTCTTAATTTGAAAAGTTTTTGCTTAGACTATTCTTCCACCTGGCCACACTCAAAAGATAATTTCAGTAGATTATCATGCATTTCTGATTTCCTCTTTGCCTATTGTTTTCTTTCTTCCTAGGAAATACCTGCTCTGATGAAGATATGCCAGCATAAAAACCTGAAATAGATTTAAGAATCAACCGCAAATCACACATTCTAAGGGAAGAAGAAACTTGTGCAATCATTCATTTTAACCTGCATAAAGCAAGGCACAAGCTGCCCTAAATTATCCATTTAAAGTCCAGCTACTGTGTTTGAATTCAATATCAGAAAAAAATACAATTACCAAAGAAACCCTTTGATTTTGGAATTTTCATCGGCAGAGAATTCACAGTAGCTCATGGCAAGTAATTCTAATGAAAACTGTATTTAGTTTATTCTCAATCTTTCTGATTTCAAATTCTAGCCGTATGATTTTCTGCAACATTCATCGCTAAACTAAAGAGTCTTCCACTACATCATATCTCATACAAAACCAGAAAACACTGCATTTGTGATTTCTTTTACATCCCAGACAACAAAGAATTGTTTCCAATTATTTAATCCATGTCCTAACTCTTCTTTGGAACACAACTATTTTTTTAATATGAGATTTAAACATCATATTGTAATATAATAAGCTAAGAGATGTTGCATCAAACACAGACATCATACTTCAACTCAGAACTGCTCTTTTTGTCATTTTAGAAACAATTATTTCTGATAAGCACCTCATTTGATTAAGGTTTTCTCATCTAAAATGATGCCTTGCGTTCTGTATTTACTGATTTCAAATATTTCACCTAAAGAAAATATGTTTTGATAGAAGCAAATATATGTCCAATTAGCTATGAAACCTAGGATGTATCTAGCTCCCATCATTTAATGAAAAGAATACATTTTCTGTGTCAAATACATGCATAAGATATTTTTGTGGAGTTGCCAAAATCAGAAGTTATTCCCCAACTCTTGAGATGCTGAAGCCTCTCTTAAGAACCTATTTTATCCCTCCCGTCTCTCATTTGTCTTTTCCTTTTCTTCAACCACTTTTTAATAGAGCTTGTCAAATCTGCTTTATAGCTTAGATGGTGGAACAAAAGGCAAGAAACATCATTAAGTATCAATCTTCTAGTTTTAACAGCCAGGGTGCAGGGATATTAGAGTCCAGAACTCAAAACCATGATCTAACCTAACAGTTATGACTTCCCTTTTTAATTTTTTTAATGGGGTCTAAAATATATACATGTTTGAAGGGGGTGGAGGGGTGAAAGTTAATCCTGGTTGCCATGTCACTCTACAAATCAAAAGCAAGCAATCCATTACAGATAATTTTGAAGGCAACAGTACTACAGTGGTATTCCTGATGGATTTAGAAATTATGGTCTGTGGAACTTCACAGGCATTAAGCTTGAAAATAAAACCATTAGATCTTCTCAACAAATGGAGTCACTATTGAAGGATATATTTTTTTCCTGCTCACAGTTGGGTTTTTATTTTTCCAAATTGGAAACACACCACATAGAGGAAGTAATAACATTGCAGTAAAGTATTCAAAGCCAAATTTTTATTCGCATTGATTATCTTTTACATTTTGAAGTATTGCCTTTGTACATCCATCTGTAAATGTTTATCAGATAGGCATTCAAACCCTTTCCTTCATTAAACCATTCTGTGGCAACACTACCATGCTTTTGTTATATCTTTGAGCAAAGTGGGAAAAAAATATGACGTGTATAGTTTTTCATTCACCTTCCAAATTCAAAATCTGTATTCCTTTTTATAATCTCCACAACTCAGAAAAATGCATATCTTTTTTGTTTCAATTTTATCACTATAATATGAAGTGCACATGAAAAACACATCTTCCAGCCAGAATTTGAAGGGTTTAATGAGTGTTTGACTCTGATTTTCTCCATTTTGATCCCATTAAAATTATCTGCACGTCCTCAGATAAAAAGAAACCACCATTTCTAGATGGTTAGCAGATGACAGGCCGCAATTAAAGAAAAAGATCACAAAGTTAATTTGTTTATGCTTCAAATTATTGTCCATCAACACACCTCATGCTAAACAAATAAATTGTGATGAAGGAGCAAGTAGGCTGAGATACCTGATTAACTCTGTCTTAAAGGAGAAAGGTCTTCTCTTCAGGCATTCATTCCAGATCTAAAGGGCACATCTTTATTATCTGACCACTAATAGTTTTTTACATTATTTGGAGTGCGGTTCAGGCAAATGTTTATTTTCAGTAAAGTCTTCTAAACTAACCATTGTATCATCACTGCAATGATATTTCAATGTGCACATCAGTTTCTACTGTTTGTGCTCTATTTTGACAGCTAAGTGAAAGAAAGCTACTTGCAGATTTGGGCTCGTAAGAAGGGATACCTAACTTCTTTCATCATATAGTGCAAATCCCAGTAAGAAAAGACTCCCTAAAGATAGGGTAAGCTGCATCCTTTTTTGTCAAGTAATTTATTGAGTTTGCATTAGCAGAGAACCTAATGCAGACATTTCTGCAAAGGATCATTAAGTCAAATGTACAGTGAAGAAAACATGCACTTTTAATATAACAGCTGAAAAGCCACAGGTAACACTTAAAGCTTCCAATCTATTTCTTGTACATTTGCTGCAGAAATTCATGTGTTCCCTCCCTTGTTTGCAGGACACTAAACTCAATGTTCTCATGCAGAAATTGGTCACTACCTTTTTAACTGTTCCCTGCTATACATTAGGCTTCATTTTCCAGGGTGTAAAGTGCTTGCAGCTGCCATGAATTTCATAGTTACTGCAAACAAGACTATTGCACACAACAGATTTTATCTAGCTGATGGAGATACCCACAGGGATTCTGCAAAAAATTCTAGCTGTATTTCTTAAAAAATATGCATCATGAAAAGTTACTGCAATGCAGTAATGGGAAAATAAGTGCAAGAGTCTAGGTAAAATACAATTAAACAATGCAACAGATCAATTAAACAAGAAACTATTTCACTGTAGTCTCTTAGGAACAAATTCATTTGCGTTAGCACACATACATGGCATGACACATTGGCTATCTTATGAGCATTGGCTGCAGATATTATATTCCTTGGATTTATTTCAATCACCAAGTCATTACATAGTGAATCATATCTAAGCAAGAAAGAACATGAATGTACTTCTCAATTTGCTTGATCTCTTTCACAGAAAAATGCCATACCGTGACAACTATTTCTTTATTAAATTAATATCAGTCTATAGAAATACACTGATAATACAACAATAATTTTTTATAATGTCGCTCAAAAACAGAAAAGAAAGATGAGGTGACAGAGCAAAAGGAAAGCAGATTCCTCAAATAAAATTTGCTTAATAGTTCAATCATTGCAATTTAAATTTAAGATAACGTCCACAAAGGGCTGTACTCTGGAAAAAAAATGAACCAACAATTAACATAGCTGCTGCTGCAACTCGCAGAAATAGGCAATGAATACTTCATAAATCATACATGGAAAATTTCTAAAGGCTTGAAAGAAATTATATGTGTACATTATCATACATAATGAAATTCCTTGTTGTTGCCATGTTGCCATGCTGATACGTGAACCATTTCTCTCTGAAAATGCTATTTTATTTCCATTTTTTTCAAGATTTTCTGACATAGTTTAAGATACATTAAGATAAATTTATTTCCTAATAATTTTTAAAGAAATTATTATAAAGCATTAATATATATACACACATATAAGTAGGAAACTGGATTTCCTATTATGAATTAGATTTAACAAGACTCTAAGCGTAGCTATAAGAAATGAACATTTTCACAAATCAGTTTCATTTCCCTGCACTGCAATCACCTAAAGCCTACAACCATTGCGCACTGGCATGCAACATACAAAAGTGAAGCATTATAGGCAAGATGTTGGATGTAAAAAAAAAAGATTCATTAAGTACTTGCTCTGATTTTTGTTAATGTGGAGCAGCACTGTAGAGTTGTCTAACCAGTGATCACGGAAGAAACATTAAATAATGAGCATTGTCTTCGTATTTTTTGTTAGAACCATTTTGTTAGCTTCATGTTCGTTTTTGCTCATTTTTTACTATCTACCACTTACACAATAAAATGATTACTTCCTGTCATCATCAGAAAAAGTTCATAATTATTCAGAATCTGTTTGTCTATGCAATTGCATTAACTAAATAGCTCTGCTGAAGTACTTAAATAAGGCGATAAGATCATGTTCTCTGAAGAGCACATACTGCATAAGGGCTTTCTTTTGATAATTTAAGTTACATCAACACCAAAACTTTAATAAAGCACAACCATATCCCATTTTATCTCTGTCCATTTTTTTAAAAAAACAAAATTAAAAGGAAGGGGGAAAAAAGAAATTCGAATTTTCTTGCTGGAAGGTATGTTTTTATGAAATGTTTCCTGCCATATGCATATATAGGCATGGATAATATGTGGATCTTACCTGAAAGGGAGATAGGTGTTAGTCACGCTAGGAATAATTCACCCACTCATTAAACCCAGGTACAATACTGTAGGAGTGGGCACCAGGGCGTAAAGAACAATGTAGTGGAGAAGTGCTGAAGTACTACCATGCTGTCCTAGGTTGCAAATTAGATGTATTTAGTATTCTATTACCACCAGCTGTGGGGCATTAGCTGTTATCTCCTGCTATGACTCACCCCTGATAACTGTTAATTGGCCATCAAGAAGCCACCATATGACTGATGGAATTATCTCATCCTAACGTGAGATGCTCTGCCCAGGAGGGAGGAGCCAAGCATTCCCACCTGGATATAACCTGGGCTCTTGAGCAACACAGGCAGCCCTGTCTACTGGCTTCCTAGAGGACAAGAGTTACTGCTGGTCCTTCAGGTGGAGACCAGACCTTCCACAGGATCACTGCTTCAACTGGACTGCTTTGTTTGGACTGCTACCACCACCCTAACAGGGTGTCAGGTTGTATCTGACTTGGTCAGTGTTTTTCCTTGTATTATTGCACTTATTTTTAATTTGCCTATTAAGTTATAATCCTGACTTGTGATCTCCCACTAGTTTGTTTTCAAACTAATACACATAGCAATAGAACAGGCAAAATTCTCCCTACAATAGGAACTAGTACAGAACCCCAGTTGTCCAGGAAACCAATGTACCAACACATAAAATTAAACATTAAGTGTTTATATATGTAGCTTCCAAGTTGTGTTTGGAACATTATATAGACACCCTTGAAAAATAACGGGCCTGTTACTTTTACATTTTTGTGGCTCTATGAAGGGTGCACAAGTAACTGAGAACAGAAACAGGACAAAAGGGGAAAAAATCTATTTCAGTTATGCATATAGAATTGCATTTAGTGAACTGAATTCTGCCAAGTCAATGGAACAGCATGTGACATAAACCAGTTTAAAATTAGGCCATGAGAATCTATCCAAGTTACAATATTTCCAAAATGTGAATGCATATTAAGAGTCTCTATTGCCTATAACAACACACTAGCTGCATAATGCTTTGGTCCTGCTTCATGAATGAAAAATGCTTTAAAACTCACCCAAGTAGCACCACTAAATAGGAACAGCAACTCCAGAGACAGCCAACTGAACAGATTAAATATACTTTTTAATAACTATAAAGCTGCACAGTGAAATAGAAGTCCGACAAATAAAACAACTGCAAAAGTGCACACTTTATGTGTCCGGTGACTTCTCAAAGGCTTATATTGTAGTGGTGAACAGAAATTTAATGACTCTGGTGATACTATCATGTTACAGCATTAATAAGATAGGAACGTTTGGAGAAGTGTAACAGCAGACAGCTATCATCAGAGTTGTTTGGAAATAATACCTCCAGATTAAATGAGCTCTACAAACAAGGACACATGGACTGAACTTCATTTTGTTATTGTTTTCCTTTCTCATATTAATACATTTAGTTACTGTAAACTACTAATAATGAGGTATTGGTTGGCTACATTTACAGTAGTTTGATCTCTCTCCACATCTGGCTGGACCTATGTACATATCCTGGAAACTTACTACTATGGGAGAAGGTGATTGTTAACATGCACTCAGGGTTGAAGGTGCATTATGACCCTACTGGAGCGAAAAAAACGGTGCTGGAGCAATACAATGCAGGAACATACCTGTACATGATAGCAGTAAATCACACACCTGGAAACAAGAGACACATACTGAACACAAGCTTCAACACTAACAGCTTCTAGAACTTCTGAATGTGCACATGGGGCCTACAAGCCACTGGGTGAGTGCATAAACTACAACAGTTTTTTCTGAACCTATATAAAGTCTGAATTTTTACTTTTGAAAGTACTCATAATTGCAAGATGACATTTGTCAGGATATGTCTGCTCCAAACACACTGGAATGTAGAATTGAGCTATCCCAGTTTACTTGAAACTGGGTAGCTTTAGAAATGGAAGCATCTGGTCAAAGCAATACATATTTAAGGAAGTTCTAATATACACCTGGAGAAGGGAATGTCCAGGGTGAGTTATTATAAAATATGATACAAAACTAGAGAAGAAGAAAGAGTGAGAAAAAAAAATATGAGAGACTGAAAATGTACGCAACAGATTTATGCAGATCAAGGCATTCCTTCTTTACTACATCAGTGGGGCCTGGCATGTGATGTGAGCAGCATAATAATAATTTTATATATATGGAAAATATCTACCATCTGTGTTCTAAGGCACAAACTGTAAAATGCAGCATAAAACAATTAAAATCAACAGAGACAAAGTTCAGAGTACAGAAAGCTTTTGATCCACAAAAATGACAGATGTTATATTTGAGTGACTGAAGACCAAAAATATGAGTGAGAGCAAGTACAACTCAGTCTTTAAAAGTAGAGCTCAATCCATGTGCCAAAGGGTTATTTGGCATGATTGTCATATTCCTACTGAGACAAAGAAAAGGAGAACTTTATTTTAAAACTTTAATTAGGCCACAAGCTTACAAAATCCAATAACTCTTCCTAATGGATTTCAATAGCTCTTTCCAAGTTCAAGTTAAGAAATTCATAAAAATTTACACTGATTACATTGATACTAAAGCACAGATTTTTTTCCAGATTTTTAGGCTAGTGGACAGCAGCATTCATGTTTCACTTTTTCAGTGAAATATCCCAGAGGTACACCTGTTCTGCAAAGTCTCAGTCCTACCATTCTTCGGGCAGCATGAGTAGTACAGTTGTAAGGACAAAACAGTAAACCATTTCTATGTTATGTGCCTTTTTGTTGTTTTTTTAATGGCTTAATGTAGTCTTCTTCCTGAACACTTTCCAGCTGCAGCCATGTTCTGTGAATCATGAGCCTTACAGCTTCTTTCAGCTACAGCGACTGGTGATCTCATTCTCCCTTCAAAGTCTTCCTGTTGTTGCTTCTGCTGTTGCTAATGCCTATTTATTTGTCACTATTTGAAGTCCCTGAGAGCTACTCCAGCTCTACTCTACATTCCACTTCAGACAAAGCAGCTAGAACAGTTTTTCCTTCATTTTGGGCCTATTCCTTAGAATCCTCTTCACCAGATGTTACGATTTTTTTTTTTACTAATGTATTGTGTTTACTAGTGTACACTGCTAATGTAATTTTATTACTCCAGTCTGTTGAGTTTCTGTGGCAAGGTGTTGGCAGGGTTGCTTCAGGTGTGGCCTCTGTGAGAAAAGACCAAGGATTGTCCCCATGCTGAAGAGAGACAGTTCCAGACAGCTCCAAAATGGACCTACTGCTGCCAAAGATGAGCTGATCAGTGAAGCTGGTGATGCCTTTGTGATAACATATTTAAGAAAGGGGAGAAAAAGCTGTGAGAGACAGGAGTGAGAGAAAAAAAGGTGAGAGCAACAACTCTGCAAACACTAAGGCCAGTGAAGAAGGACGGGGAGGAGGTGCTCAAGGCACCAGAGCTGCGATTCCCCTTCAGCCTGTGATGCAGACCACGGTGAGTCAGGCTGCCTCTGAAGAATGTGGATAGCACCAATTGGAGCAAATTGGAGTATTGGAGCAAATACCCACACTGCAGGCCCTGGGGGACCATATGCCGGAACGAGTGGATATTCCCTGAATAAAGCTGCAGCCCATGGAAAGCCCATGATGGCACCATTTTTTCTTGACGGCCTATAGCCTATGCAGAGGACCCATGCAGGGGCAAGGGAAAAGCATGAGGAGGAAGAAGCAGCATAAAAACCTCTTACTGTCTGACCCCAAAGCCTATTTCCCATCTTCCTGTGCACCTGAGAGAAAGGTTGTAGGAGGCAGATGAACCCGGAACAGAGGGAAGTTAAACCTGGGAAGGAGGATGTGGGTGGAAGGTGCTTTTACTTTTGACTTTGTAACTCACCATCCTACTCTACTTTTAATTGGCAGTAAGTTAACTTTCCTCACATTGAATCTGTTTTGCCTGTAACAGGCAAGGGATCTCCCAATTTTTCTCTCAGTCTGCAAATTTTTGTCTTATTGTCTCCCCCTGTACTGTTGAGGAGGGGGAGTTACAAAGCAGCAGAGTAGACATCTGGCAGCCAGCCAAGATCAACCCACCACACCCAGATCGTGTTCAGATGTAGGAACCCCACAAATGCTCATCTCACTTGCTGTACTTCTAGGCACTCATTAAAGAAGTAAGCTCCTGCCACTAACCAGAACTGAGATGCCAAACAAATGTTCTTCAAATGTACCTAAATGTAGCCATTACAGGAACAAACCTTCTGGAGACATAAACAACACATACACAACAACATTCTTAATATCTATCCTGAATAAGGCCTATTGACACCTGGTATTTTTTACCATTTCCAAACCTATAAAGAATAGTATAGAATTATAAGGTTATCATACTAAAACCAAATTAGTGTTAAAAACATCTAGGCACAAGCAGAAAATAAACAGTACCCCAGGCAAAACAAATGCTTGGCGTTTTTCACCAAAAAAACCCACTGTAACAATGAAAAAGTTCATCCAACTTAACCAAAGGAAATGTCTTTGTCATGTCTGCCCAAAATCAGTTGCCTATGCTAGTAAAAAACCTAACCTTTATTGCATTATTAAGTAATGAAGGCTTTGGTGAGAGTATACAATAGGATGCCAATTAATAACCAGGATTTTTTCAGAAAGGTTACTAATCACACACTCAATGTGAAGAATGATTCAGTTGAAAAGAAGTTATACACTCACCAAACCAATCCTGTATTTTATGTGAAAATAAGAGTTAAACTAAGTCCCCATATGGTAGGCTTACTGAAAATAACTTTATTTTTAGAAAAGGCACTTTGCTGTTTTGTGTATCCAACAGATCTTTCTATGTGAATTTGTCAATTTTTTTTTCATATTAGCGGCTAGAGAGCTTTATTCTTGTATTGTCTCTAACATGTAACTGATGTTTTTATCCTTATAAGATCAGATTTCCACATCAGTAGTTTAGAATTCCTGTAATTAAAGTCACCACCTCCATTAAATTTACAGCTGCAAAAATGCATGTTCTTTATTGTCATAATATGAATTTTAACAGATGTTTTATCTTTAATGTCATTTTGCCAGTTTTAATTTCCAGTTCAACTGCATCTTCTTTCAGGAAACTGGCACACATACATATGTTATATTCCTTGAATAACTCACAACGCATTAATTTTTACATCAACTGAGTTCTCTTTGAGCTACATGTCATTATCTGCAGTTAACTATGAGAAAATTAATACCAGAACTTGTAAATTCAGCTGATAATGTAAAGCTATATATCAAATTCAATTATTTGTAAAACCAAAAAAATCTGTGTTAAATGTCACTGTTTCCAGAATGAACTTACAAGATTAAAGAGAAAAATCCAAGTAATCAAACTATTAATAGTTTATTTTGGTTTTCCTACACACTGCAGTCCAGTGTTATATACAACATGGTCATCCATTATCTAGATATATCTAGCTTAATTTGGTCCAGTAAGATGGGATAAAACTGAAATCCAGGTGAAGAATAACCAGTAATACAGCTTGAAATGGAATTGTTAATTTGAAAGAGTTGTCTCTTCTCAGTGTGAGTAGCAACTTCTGCAGACAGCGTAGCATTGATATATACAAAGAATGAATGAATAAATCACTGGGGAAGTCTCAAAGTAGAAAATAATTGCTGCCAAGACTATTTGAATAAAATACTGTTGCAACAATGCCAGGTATAAGTAATAGCAAGCAAATAGTGAACCTTTCATTGTAACTCCCACTAAAAGACCAATGCTGGTTACATCAGCACAGACATGGTGAGTCTAAGAGATCAGTGTGACTTCAAGTTACCTGCACAGAGGATTAGCATGTGTGCAGTAAATCTGATGTATTACAGCACAGATGAATATTGACTCTGATGTAACCTATGATGGCCACCTGTACAGGACTTTCTGTGGGGTCCCTCAAGCAGTTTTACCACCAGAAGAAAAGGTGCAAAAATCTTAAGTGCAGAAATTTGTTATAGCAATTTTGCAACAAAAAACAATATACCTTAGAATTGTGGCCTAATTATGTTTTTTCTGATTTCACTGATGCAGGACTGAGATCTACTAGTCAGTATTCTATATAGGTAAGAGAGTTTTTGTTGTACCTAACTCCGCATTTAAGAATTCAATGCTATGGGCAATTTGAACAGGAAAGAATGGCTGCAGCAGAATGATAAGTGTTTCAGGTATATTATGTTGCTAGTTTAGCTTGGTTGGATAAAAGGCATTTCTCTCCACCTTCTTTAAAGCTTTGTTTTGCAAAATCATACTAGTTTATTTGCCTGTGTCTCTTGGAGCTTCACCAAACACAGTAACACAAATTTGACCACATTTTTGAAAAGAATTCTCTGCTTTTACTACTACAAACCCATTCAACAGCTAGACTTATTTTAATTGGAAGACAGATGAAAGAATGAGTGAAAAATGGGTCTAAATTACCCAAATCTGAAGTGACAGTGTTTGGTCATCAGCTCATATTTAAAGAAATATGCAAGAAATGTCAAAGACATCAGCTTTAATTCCTAATCAACCTTCTATTATTTGGGATAGCTGTCAATTTTAGGACTCCTTAGAAATTACTAGAAATACAAAAATGGGGTTTTCCTCAGATTCTAAAATTTGGATCCCTAACGTGCAATTATCAGGAAATTCTTTTCACTGTTACTAGATGCCTTTCCATAAGATGACATAGAACCTTAATTTGTCATGACCCCAGCTCCCTAGAGGAGAAGGAATGTAGCTCAGATGAGTTAGTATGTCTCATTTAGCAGTCACAGAAGGCGAAGGGATTAAGTTCAAGAAAGCAAGAATCAGATTTCCTACTACTCAAGACAAGTCAGACCACAGCTTCTCCTATCATGAAGATATTTCTCAGGTACAAATACAGCTCTGTGTTTAACACTTTATTAATGGTTTGTGTAAGCTGTTGGGAACAGTAACAATAAAACAGTGCTCACAGTCATATGAAGTAAAAGAAGGTGTTCTGATTATTTCACTAATAGCCCTTTTATCTAACAACTACTTATCTCAGCAAGAGGAATACACACTGTATTTAATGACTACTATTTTCTAAAATTTTTGCTTCTTCCTTTTCTCTTCTTTCTTTGTCCTTATACACATAGACCCTCCATGTGGTAAAGGGACCAAACTCTCACATACACACCAAATGAAATATTTTCATAGGCAATAAAAGCAATAAAAAGCTAGTTGTCTAATCCTTAGTTCTTCAAGTGTCTGCTGTTCTCATCCAGCTGTTTCTTGGCTTTTAATGTTGCTGGCTTTTTACCATTAATTACTGCAAAGATTTTACTTTCATTTGTTCTTTTAAAATAGTTTAAAAAAAAAATCAACAAGTTTCCTTATCACAGTTCTTCTTTTCATATTATTTCTAAATTGTGAGCACCAAAGACATAGCCTAAGCCTTCCAGAGAATCAAAATGACAAGCACGGTTAGAAATTAACTACACAGGACTGTTTCTACTAGACCAGGTTGCTCAGGGTCCCATCCAACCTGGCCTGAACAATTCCAGGGATGGGGCAACCAAAACATCTCTGGGCACCCTGTTCTAGTGTCTCACCCCACTCACAGTAAAGAATTTCTTCCTAGCATATAATCTGTCTACTCTCTTTCAGTTTGAAGCCACTTCCCCTTGTCCCATCACTATATGCCCTTGTAAAAAGTTCCTCCCTCAGCCCTTTAGAAGGCTGCTTTAGGTACTGAAAGACTGCAATGACATCTTCCCCAGAGCCTTCTGTTCTCCAGGTTGAATAACCCCAAATCTTTCAGCCTGTGTTTGTGGGATTGGTGCTCTAGCCCTCTGATCATCACCCTCTTTTGATCAAAGTCCAACACATCCATGGGCTTGCTATGCTGGGAGCCACAGAGCTTGATACAGTACTCTAGAGGGGTTTCATGAGAGTAGAGTTGTGTCATTTGAGAATTCCTTTAGAAAAAATAATCACTTGGTCTCCGGGAAATTTTCAAAATTGAACACGAATAGATTCAAGAATAATGATTTCTTATCAAGACACTCACTTGTCATCAGGTATTCATTTTGCTACCAGGTACTCATCCTGCCTGTCGAAAAATGTGTTTATAGAACTAACAGAGAGAGCAGTTCAGATACTAAAAACTTCAACCTGCAACAAGCAGTGAAAACAAACGTGATTCTGTGCTTGAACGCACAGCATGCATGGCGTCTCCTATCATTAAGGAGATTATCATCAAAACCTTTACTATCCAGATGGGAACTGAGGCACTGAGAGATTAAAGCATTTCCTCAGGACTATGCCATAAAGCTGTGAATAATCGGGAACCAAAAATGTTCCTGTCAACAGTTCACATGCTTATCATGCTACATTGACTGTCTTCCTTAAATCATGTAACTCCTTTATGTAGGAAATTAAGTCAAAAACATTTTTGTGCTGGGTTTGGCTGGGTAGAGTTAATTTTCTTCACAGTGGCTGGTATGGGGCTGTGTTTTCGATTTGTGCTGAACACAGGGTTGACAATGTAGAGATGTTTTTGTTATTGCTGGGCAGGGCTTACACAGAGCCAAAGCCTTTTCTGCTTTTTGTACTGCCACGCTGGCAATGAAGTTGGGGGTGCATGGGAGGTTGGGATGAGACACAGCCAGGACAGGTGACCCCAGATGATCAAAGGGATATTCCAGACCCTATGACATCATATTTAGTGTATAAAGTGGGGGGAAGAAGGAGGAAGCAGGAAACATTTGGAGTGATGGTTTTTGTATCCCCAAGTCACCGTTACATGTGATGGGGCCCTGCTCTCCTGGAGATGGCTGAACACCTGCCTGCCCATGGGAAGCAGTGAATAAATTCCTTGTTTTGCTTTGCTTACATGGCTTCTGCTTTCCCTATTAAACTGTCTTTATCTCAACCCACAAGTTTTGTGGCTTCTACCCCCCCAGTTATCTCCCTGATCCTGGTGGTGGGGGAGGGAGCGACTGGCTCCATGGGGCTAGGCTGCTGGCTGGGGTTAAACCATGACAACTTTGTACACTAAAGAAAAGAATTATGGCTATGAATTATCTCTTCTTCATATAAATACAGAGATTTGTACATCTTAAACATCAAAAATTGAAACCTCAGAAACTATCAAAGCAAGGGGGTTTAATGAGACTGCTTGAAAATCATGTGTTTGCTTTTATTACAACTCATAATTATCACCTGATTGACGAATTTTGAGAAAAAATGTTATTATGAAAAACTGTAACCCTATTTTATGAGGATTCAGGAGCTTTCACACAAACAGGATTCCTGCCATAACAGTTCCTTATATTCGTAATTCTTCTATAAAATCAGATAACAAAAACAAGCCATGTCTTTTATAAAGTGAAAAGGAGAAGGTTGAAAGTCTATGAAGACTGAAGGACAAAGTGTCACAAAATAATAGGACTATGATACCTAAAGCATACTGATTCTTTACAAAAGTATAAAGATAATACTTCCCAAGGACACTGAAGTGGAGAACTGTGCCTAGCAGAAAACATTTTAATAAAAGCAAGAAGGACAAAGACAGTTCAATCTGCACATACTCAAAGAGAGCCTGCAGCCTGCAAGAATACTCAGACCTAAAGATATCCTGTCTAAGGAAGATCCATTATCTTCACTCAGGGAAAAGCTTAAATCTTTAAGGACCAATGAGAATGTATTTGTCTTCTTTCAGTGGTTTGTAATTTCCAGAAGGCAAGGGAGCTGGGGAGGAAGCTGCTTGTTTTAATTTGATCTGAAAGAATTCAGCAAGACTTTTCCTCGAAATTAATGCTTTCTTTCTGGTTTCAGCTGTGATGGAAATGATATTAAGAAATCCTTGGTGGATAACCTAGTGTTTGTGGTTTGAGTCTCATCTGGAAGCAGGGATCTGAAAGAAATACAAAACTGAAATATAACAGACAAAACCTGATTTTTTTCTGAGGATGCAGCAACACCAAGCCAAGTCCATCCAGTCCAGCATCCTGTCTTTGACAGTGGCCAGTAGCAGATGTAGACTGGAATGTAAGAACAGAAGCAGCGTACAAATATAGATCTCTAGAATATTTTCCTTTGATTCATAGGATTTGTGGCTTCCAGACTTTCTGAGCCACAGGCAATAGCTTTCATAGATTTTCTTTTCATAAACATATCTAATGAATATTTGAACCCTTTAGTAGCCCCAAAATCCTGGGACAATAAGCTTTTACAGCTTTACATTGTACTGTGTGAAGTATCACTTTTTGCTTGCTGTGAACCTGTTACTTGCAGTTACCACTTCTTCCTCTCCAGGTCCTGTATAAAAGCAATAAAGCCTGTTCCCTGATCAAATATCTATGACACTTATGCTTTTCTACACTTCTACAATCTTGAGATTCTTGGAAGATGGAAGTTTTGTAGAGTATGTGGTAAAAAAAAAAACCAGGCAAACTGGAAGGAGGGAGGCAGAAGAACAACTGCTGATTTTATCTGAATGTTTCATCCACAGATCTACATTAGCTTGCAGTTATTCATCCTGAAAAAGAAGCTGCATTCATTTCTCACATCACACACTGCTAATCTTCTGTAACTCTGTACAAACTCAAAACTACATTTGCATAATCAAATTTTCTACTACGGATGGCTTTCTTGCACTCTCCTCTGGCAGCAACTCTTTGAGGGGAGAGAAAATAAACAGAATCAGAGAAAAAGGGGGGGGATTGTAGGAAGACAGGTATTCTTTTTGTAGGTGATCAAATGGAAAAGTCCTGCTGCAGGGTTAATCACATCATCATTCTTTGCCAGAAGAGCAGTCTGTTATCTCTACCTAAAAGGCTGGTTGCAAGCATACACTTTGTAAGAAAGTAGTATAAATGCAAGTTACCTGTGACTAAGGCCCCATTAGCACTTGTCAAACATTTGGAGTAATTTTTAAACTGTTAATCAGTAGTTGTACTTTCTTTATGTGAATATGTGTATTAGAGAAGATTATGGTAAGATTATGGGTTTTTTTCTTTTTTCTTTTAGTTCCTTTTCCCACCCACTGTACCTGTACAATAGAGACAATGGCAGAAAAATAAAAACACTGATCATAAAAAATGGGAACCTGAGACTTCTTTCAGCAGTGGTGCCAATTTATTGCTGGCTGTGAGAAATCATTGAACTATGGCTGCTGACTGCTGATGGACTGAGATAGCTGACTGACATTTCTCTTCCATCTTGACTCCAAGACCTTTGGAGTAGAGTTTTTTTTGTTCATTAATATAAATAACCAGAGGACACCATGGAATCCAAACAACTACACGTTGCTGGGTTTGACCAGCAAATACTGGAATACATAAACGAGGTGATACATTTCAGTCTTGTAAAGTTTCCTGAACATGTAGCTCCAGGAACACCGCTAGAGGGCCTACAACTATTTAAAGCTTTATTCTCCATTTTGCACTACACATAAACAGTGAACAGGAACTTCCAGTAGATATGCCACAGGTTATTGAAGATAGCAATAAATTATTTTCACGAAAGCCAGTCTTCAGGAAACAAACTGACTTATCTTAAGTGATAAGATACAGGTTAGCTTAAAACCTGACCAGAAAATGTTACTTTGTTGAGCCCAAACCATTCTGCTGAAATGTTACAGGCTCTGAGCCATCTTCCACAGGATTCACAATGAAGTCACAACAGACCACCAGAGATGGACTAAACATCACTGCTTTAGGACTTCAAAAGCCAAGGGCAATAGCCCAGCTGGACTGCCACAGAGGAAAGGAGGATGGACTCTTGGTGTCCATGCTTGCATGTGCTCAGAGCCACCTTTATGGGTGTCTGCTGCAAAATTTGAAAATTGATGCAGTAATCTGGCTGTTAGTGGACCCACTTGGTAGCCGCAGGGTTTAGCACAAGTTTTCTCTTTATTTATTATTTAGAGGAAATTTTGATTTTATATATAGATGCACATATATGCATATTCCTCCCCCCCCCCCCCAAATCTGGATAAAAGTATTGAGAGAGAAAAAAACTATTCGGAAGGCAGAAATATCAATTATCAAAACCTTTACTAGCATTGTTATTATCATGATATCAAATAAACTTGAACAAGTTAGAAACAGTCAAAATCACTCTTCTCGTTTTTCCATCTTCCTCCTTCCCTTCCTTTTATCTGTCCAGGTTTCTGCACTCAAGCAGATATCCTGTTAGGTTTAGATATTTCCTCACTAAAGCAAAAAAAAAAAAAAAACAAGTGTCAAAACCCCACTATTAACCAGGCAAGAGAAGTGACAAGAAAGAAATTGTCCATTATGTACCATCTGAACATGAGGAAAATGTTTTCCTTGAACGTTGTCACCATGTTGTACACAGAAGCATAGCTGTCTCTTTTCAAAGCTTAGTGGTTTGTCACCATCACCATTATTATTCCAGGAGATAGTGAGAATCAAAAGAGCTAGTAAGAAAAAGAAGCAATCCATCTCTTCGTCCTCTTCCCTGTGAGAATCATACTGTTTCTGCAAGATAGCTCACAGATGCTGTTGTGGAGGGAAAATTACAATTGATATGGATTTTTTTTAACAGAATTAGACAGTCTTGTATAATATTAACCTCTCCCTATGGGTTTCAGTTGGAGTGAAATATGAGATTCTCTCACCATCCTTGATTCTAACTTTCCTTTCATGAGAAAGAACAAATTATCTCAGTCACAGCAGCAAAGCCAATGCTGACATGTATAGTAAATTGTTGTGAGGAAGGAAGGTGTACTGCTGTGGCCATGCACCTGGAGTGAACAATATGAACATAACGTATTTCTCTGGGGAAATCATAAAGGTTTGTCTGAACCTGTTTCAGGAAAATAAAAGTGAATCCCTGGTTACAGACTGATTCTTCTGTAGCTGAACAGCCAGCTACTTACAATAGTAGCTTTAGAAAGCAATTTAACAACAGCCAGGCTGGCTCTGATGCTGCCTTTTCAAAGTGCAATACAAATCAGTTTCAGCTGGCTGAACATCTTTCCCACCAGGGCTACAGTACCTCAGATTCACACTCCTGTACAACATCGTCCAGTAATTAAAAGAACATCAGTAAGCTCTGGCTTTTCAAAGGTCTGAAAGGCATACAATGTATGCAAGTGTTCTCTCTTTATGCCAGAATCCAGTTTTGAATTCCCTCTAGTCAGAAGCAACAACAATCCCTAGAAAGTCTTCTGACAAAGTCAGTAGACGTTCCTGTCATTCATTTCAACACCATCAGGATTCTGTATTTTATGTTTACCATTTAAAGACTACCGCTTTGCATCGGTTGGCCAGAATGAAAGACTGTCAGGCCTCACTTGAAAACTGCTCTAAAGTCAGCTATAACATGTGTCACAAAAGGAAGAGGGAAGCTTCTGCTAGCTGGAAGCCAGACTGAGAGCGTTTATCTCACAAATTGAAGCCATGAGTTCATATTCTGAAGCATCTGCCAAAACCAAATTTTGAACTTTGTCATTCTTGCATTTGGGTTTAGTTTCATGTTGCTCCCTACCAAAGCAAAGCTGTCCCAAAGTCGTCTTTACAGAAAACATTCTGTGTATGCTTGCCCAAAGAAAAAAACCATGCCCTAGGGAAAAAATGCCAAAAGTAAGTGGACTAGACAGAGGGAAGATGAAAAAAAGGAGGGAGGAAGGGAGGGAGGGAGGGAGGGAGGGAGGGAGGGAAGGAAGGAAGGAAGGAAGGAAGGAAGGAAGGAAGGAAGGAAGGAAGGAAGGAAGGAAGGAAGGAAGGAAGGAAGGAAGGAAGGAAGGAAGGAAGGAAGGAAGGAAGGAAGGAAGGAAGGAAGGAAGTCTTACAAAGTGAAAAGAAACTACAAGACTATAATCAAACAGATAAACACTAGGAGTCAAGTGAGGAAAAGAAATTGGTTGGTAGGATCAAAGATACCCAAGAGATGAAGTAGTTACTGGGCTACAATGATATTTGAAGGTTTGAAGGGAACAAGAAGGGACAAAAATGGGTGAGAACTAGTATAAAAAGAGGCAGAAATGTTGCATTTCATTTTAATCAAAAAAACAAGAGCTTCTCATTGGAGGTCACAGGACATGAATGTCTAATTGCAGTAATATTTTTATTGATATGTATTCCTGGTTATACAAAGGTTGATAGCACCCTTCTACTTATTGCCGGCCTTCTGCAAATAACCAGCCTAACTAAATTATTTTTGTAAGTGAAATAAAATTTTAATAAAATCTCTGCATATCATTATGAAATAAAGCAGCCACTTTTATACTTACAGCTTTTAAAAGAGAAATGCTGTAGTTTTATCGCCAGCAAGTCAACTGTAAATACAATTTAGATACGTTTTTTAAAGGCCCTGAATTTTAAAAATGGCGTAAAGAATAAAAATCAGTCTAGGCTTTGTTGGACAAGTATTACGAATTATGGAAAACTACTGCTCTGATGTATGGCATGATTTGAAGAACAAGAAAGAAGATTAGGGAACTTTTTTCTACCAGAATATTCAAGATTCTGGAAAAACAACAAATAAAGAATTCCAATTAGCTAAACTACAATATGTCAGGGGTGAAAAGCACCTCTTTTCATAATAGAAAGAAATACCTACAATCTAGCAAGATTTCAATGATAAAAGGCAGTTCTTTATACATACAAGAAACAATCCTCAATCAAAGGTAACCACTTGACATCTGTTTGAAATAGAACTGGAGGTAATCAAAGGTTAGAAAAACAGGACTAATACTTCCCAATGAATTTAAGAAAACAGTCAACTAGCAAATTCACTTTGCCAGTGTTCAGAGACATCTGATGTTGAAACATTAATAATTTAATGCCTGACAGACACAAAAAAAAAAAAAAAAGACAAGACCCAGAGAGGTCACTTTTCAAAGACAGTCATAACTGTAGCATCAGCATAAAAATGAAAGCTGACAACACAATGATGAAAAGTTTTTCTTGCGGCATAATAATCGGCAAATTGGCACAGCAGAGGAAAATAGTATGACTCACCCTATCACAGGAAGATTCCTAGAGAAATGAAAAATACATTCAAGTGTTACTCTCCAAGAGACCCCAAACATATATGTAAGACAGTGGCCTATGTCAGTGTTAACTTGGTGCATCATTTGGGGTAATGAAAGGTTTCACATGAGTGTAGTGAAAACTTCTTAATTTATTGACAAAATAAGTTCAGGAGGAAAGCTGCACAAATGGTTGTGACCAGCAGACTGAGATGGAAAATCACTTCAAAATAACTGCCCAGCGAAAATGAAGTGAAAGTGTAATAGTGCTCTATATCCCCTGCCCTGGGTCTAGGCAACTTGCTTTGTATCCAGCTGGAGGGTCTATCTGCCCAGTAGCACCTACCATACAATATCTGTTTCCCGAAGCTGTGGCACATGCCACAGGTAGAGCATCTACTAGAAGATTAGATCCAATAAAGCACGTGGCAGCCCACAGAAAAGGTACCAAAACTCCAAATCAGGAGCGTCTTGATAAATAAGCATTGTGGAATATGACCCAAAAATTCCACCTAGCACTGGTAGACTACAGCTCAAAAGACTAACAAATAAGGCAGAGGTGGGGGGAGTCCAAAATCCCATACCTATCTGAAACTTAGTTAGCAATCTTCACAAATTTTGTGTACAGAAGCCTGAATTCTAGAGGCCATGATATCTAGATGTATTTTTGCAAAAAGTATCACAAGTATTCCACCTGTCCTTCAGTTTTGCTCTTTTTGTCCCAGATATGAAAGGGTCACTTCCATCCCATGGCCAGCTTTCAGCTGAAGCAAGACAATCACCTACTCGGTTCTAGATGCTTGGCTGATTTACAAAAGTGTGTATAACCTGATGTTCTCCAAATATAAAAAATGTCTGCTTTATGAATCAATGCCAGAATGATTAGCAGATAAAAACTTTTAGCAGTTCTGTAGAAACTACTCAGTGAGCCTCTTTCAGACCTTTGAATAATTCTAGCCCTAGTTTCTTTTCCCTTCTGAAGAGACAACCATACCTTTTTGTAGATTAATGGTGTCCAGCATTATGCCTGGTAGACTGTTATGCTTGATAGACAACTTGTGACAAGCAGGTAAACCCGCCAAAGGAAAATTACAACCCTCAACAGCAGCCTGTTGTCACAGATAAAATGGGTGAGCACAGATTGATAGGAGAAGCCAACCAACCTGGGTTTTATGAGTCCCAGCTTGTCACTGACCTAACCAGTGCAAAACAGAGTTCATTTGTCAAAATCCCTGCAAAAGCAGATTCTTCAGTAAGCAATTTCATAGCAGTAATCCAGCTTTAGCAAAAATCCAGGCAACTTAAGAGGAGAAACTGTGAAAGAAATGGGACTTCTCATTCAATTGTTCAGTTGTTTAATGTCATTTAACCACTCATTCTGTATACACTGAAATAGAAACATTTATTTTAAGTACTATTTTCTACCCTATCTCTTTTTAGATCACATCAACATTCTTTTTGTTCATCTCTAGGGACAGCAATCTGCTGCTACTTTTCTGTTAAAAAGTTCACAATATGGAGAAGCATCAGGAACAATTAGCAAAAAATGCTGATGTGAACTCAGCAGAAAGTATACATAGACTCTCCAAGGAAATATTTGGAAGCATAAGAAAAAAAGCAGCCAAAAACCTCTCTGTCATTTTATGTACTTAAGGAAGTATGCAATAATTTATGGAAAAACTGTGCCTATTGAAAAGTCTGTCAAGAGAGCTTCAGAGTAAGTGGGCTTTTTTTCCACTCAGTATTTCCATTATTTGCATTAGCTTTTGCCACATTGCAGCAGAATCTCCTGTGATGGGCTACATCTGTTGCTGCATGTTGCATGCTGCCCTCCTCCTTCCCCTTCCCCCTGCTTACTCAGGAATCTCAAGCCAATATTCACTGCTCTATCCCCAGCCTTCTGCTCACCTGACAGCTCTGAGCAGAATGGTCCCATGAAAACCAGACAAGGTATAGGTCTTGCACACAATACCACCAAGCAGTAGGCAGAGTATGACAATATGTCACTGCACCCTTTGCTAGAGCAACTGGACTTACATTGAAACAGTCTATTCAGCAGAATATATTTATAGGGAGAAGACATTCTTTTTACCAGTCTAGAGCAAAGCCAGTTCCTGCAGGTCTTCCTGTTCTGTATCTTTCATTTGACACTGAAGGGGACTAGATAAATTTATATTTAAATAGCCAAATAATATCCCAGTTTGCAAAGTATGTTTAATAAATATGCATGTTTTAATTAGGACAAGTCACAAAGTAGCTAAAAATAGTTAATGAAATAGCTGAATTTCCCAGAACTTGAATACATTTTCTGCTAGAGTTCATCTCTTTTACTAATCTCAAGAGCTTGCTTACTCCACCTCGAAATATTACAATTTCTGAGTAAGGTAATACCCATTGGGAAATGAAAGTATTAGAATATGGCCATTTGTATTAGAATAAAAGTATTAGAATATGGCCCTAAAAGCAACATTAGAGCATCAAATTTTCTGGTTTATATGTGTAGGAATTCTATACACACAGATCTGTTCTCTTATGATACTTCCTTTGATTGGAAATTTTTGAAGACTTTTGAAATAACATCAGGATAACAGACAGGTTAAATAAATTGCTAAGCAGTACAAATAAAGCAGTTAAGATCTAACTGGCTCTGACAAAGCCCCTAAAGGAACAGCCTGGATCTGTTGGATTGCCTCTTCCCCTTCAGAAGGCCTACTGTCTGTTCCTTTTTGAAAAAAATCACAGATGCCTTAAAATTGAATGGCAAACAACAAACATGGCTCATCCAAATTGCATATATCTATCTGTGTATTAACCAGGGAGTACTTCAGCAAGAAGGAAATTCCAGGAATGCCATCAGCTAAAAGTTTGAAATGGTATTTTGCTATGGTATTGAGTCATTTCTACAAACACAACTAGTTCACATTTGGTCTTATGGTAAACCTGTCAATTAAATGGATGAACAGCTGCAGGATTCAAAAATCACTAACTACAGACTAGTTGCTGTGCAATTCCAGTGCAATCTGTCAGCTATTTCATAAAGTGCATCTATTATCAAAGTGTAAAGCTTAACCAAGAAACATTAGCAAGAAAATCAGACTATTTTCAAGAACCAAATAATGGAATTAGCTCAAAATTTATGTGAAAAATCATTCTAATAGCTTATTAAAAGAAAGAGATCAGTATTCTGTGCAGTTACCAGGTAATCTGTAAACTACACCTAGAGGCCTGGCCAACTGCAGATCATTACAGATACAGTGCCCATTAAAACATACACATTCAGTGTGCTAAGATCCAAAAGCACAGAAACACATACAGTCATGCACAAATACTTTATTTACACCACCTATAACTACTCACTGGTTTGCCCTCTCCTCTTTTGTTAGGTGTAAAACTACATATCAGCTACGGAGGGATCTATAGCCAGACTTATCAGGAAAGGACAGAGGGTCTAAAATAGTTATAATTTCCTCTACTTTCCTCTCATAGAGCTATACCACAGCCATGAAGTCATCTTGTCCAATCATACCACAGCTGCATTCAGCCCTATGCTGCTAGAATCATGACTAAGAGAAACAAAACTTTCAGCTCACGTGGTAGAAAGCTATTCCTTCACACACAAAGATGTCCAGTCCCGTTGCAGATGTTTAACAGGCAAAATGTTTCTCAGATATTTTCGATTCACAGTCTACAGTTTATAATGTTGTTCCTCCTCTCCCCAAAAACACACATATATGCACAGGGTTTATATTCTATTATTGTTGTTGTTATTGTTGTTATCTTCACTGTTGCAATTGTTATTGTTGTTAGGGTTTGAGGGGGGGTGGTTGGGTTTTATTTTTCAGTTCATTCTCCAGTGACTGAAACTGTGGAAGAGAAGTTACAGACCTCGATCAAAATTATGCCTCGTTCTTATGACTGCTCTAAATACCCGAAGGTGTGTGACAATACTGTTGTCAAAGTACAGCAAGATTCCGTCACACTGGAGATTACCAGAAATTACAGTAATAAGATCATGCTGAACTGGTTTTCCTTCTGCCTTTTTTTACATCTGTAAGAAGTATTGCCCTATATTTTAAGTTTTCAATATTAGAAAACACTACCCCAGCTACAAAGCAAATGGTTGTGAAGATATTAGCATTTCAGTATCTAGCCAGGATACAAAAGTAATTTCAAAATTGTAATTAAGCCTTTGAAGAGTATTCAATTAGTGTGAAAAAGTACTTTGAACAAATGTGGAGCTCTTTGTCTAAACTGAATTAATATAACATCATTGAAAGTCTCAATTTTTTAAGCTTTGCTACGTATGTGAACACCACCATTTTCTGAATATTTTACGTTGTCAGCACCGTCTTCACCAATTACTAGGAGCTGGCTTATGGCTTTCTCAGGCTACCTGAGGAGTAGGAGGAAATACACCTAATTAGTTGACTGACAGTGGCATATAATCAGCAGATTATATATGCCACATGGGAGATGGGAAGGACATTTTATTACTGAATACTGTCCAAGTAAGAGGGATTCTTTAAAATGGACATTAGATGGCTTATTCCACTATCGTTAGGTTCTTCCCACATACAACCATAACAATCGTGTTGCAATCAAAGAGCAGACTCCAAACATTGTTAAAACTGGGAAGGTAAAATAAAGTCTACAAACAGCAGGTTATATTTTTAAGGCAATGCAAGCATGAGTTAAAAGTAGTGTTTTACAATGGGAATATTCAGGCCCTGACCAAGCCTTTTCAAACTCGACAAGTTTGTCGCTTAGTCCTGCTGGGTAGCTATTAGTTAAAGGTGTAATATTAATGTAGTCAGTGGGATAATTCATAGAGTTATTGCCTATCACTATGAACTAAATGCTCTTTCGTGAACTAAGGATATCAACAAAACAGCAATATCCTGCTCTAGAAACACAGTGATCATATCAGATGTGAAAACTCTTACCAAAGCAGATTCTGCAGTACATATTATTTCTTCTCTCCTACAATCCCCACCATTCCAAAAGCACAGTAAGTTTGCCTTTCAAAGGTCCAACTTTCAGAGTTGTATGTTGACACACAACAGATTTTGAGTTATCCCGAAGTTACTTTGCTACTATTTTGCTACTCACATTAAGATATTACAAGGTATTTACAGGAAAGGTTTTGTCCAGTCTTCAGCCAGTCAGAATTGGATAGAAATTCACAATAATCTAGAACTACATTTTCCCTGCTTCATAAGAAGTATTGGACATGGATAAAAACACAATTCCCTTTTTAAGTAAGAGATCTCCTGTGAACAGACACAAAAATGACACATAGAGGTTTGCATTCTGGATTTATAGCAATGGAAATTACAGCACCACTGCCTCTAGAATAATAACAAATGTAACATCAATAAATAACGGGGTCCAAAACAACGATCATCAGTATAGGTAAGGACTTTCATTAAAAGTGGAATGACCCATAATTTTGCCTCTACACTATAACCACCTAATCAGACAGTAAGTGCTACTAATAACTGGGCTGTCAGGTGTTATGTTAAAAACAGCATTGCCACTTTAACTATTATGGTAACAAATTAATATATTTAAGAAAGCAGCATAAAAGCATTAGTACACGTGATTTCTGATTAGTGTCAATGCAGCCTGAGACAAAGTTCTAAACACTTCGAGTAATTTCCAGCTCCTCTTTAATAAACTGTAATTTCCAGCTCATCTTTAATAAACTGTGGTATCTGTGTTTATTCCTCCCTGACATTTCTTTACACATATATGTAGTGGCCCACCTTCAAGAACACCTAATCATAAGGTTGTAATGCTGCTCCTCAGAATGTTTTCTGAAGCTGTAACTCCACTCCACCTACTTATTAATAGTGCCTACTGTTTGTATAACTTTTACAGCTACATTCATTCTGGACATGGATGTCTCTAAATGAAAATACTGTCTCAAAGCAAGGTGCTGGCATTGAGTTCTGTAACTGAATTTCTTCCTATTTGTCCAGTTTCCCATATAATTAAACCTCCTGGTTCTGAGTTTGAAAATTAGAAGGAGTTCTTTCCAGTTGCATTGAATACATCTGGAGAAAAGAAGGTGCTGATGAGGCAAGTTTCTTGGCTTTCTGAGAAGGTATCCTGTGACCACAGGATGAGCAAAAGTGGATTGGAGATGGTTTAATATAATTCTGAGGTGCAAACCAGCCCCAGCTGATCCAAAGTCAGGACAGCATAACCATGGCTTGAAAAACACCTTCCACCTCTCCAATCTATCCCTGTCTGCACTGAGTGATACTTGGCTAGTCCAGATGAATTGAACAGAATATGCCCTATTATTATAATTTCCACATCAGGCAATACTTCAGAAGACCCAAGATGACCATATCAACTATCATCAAAAACAAATTTGAGTTTATGTTCAGAACTAGATTTACAGAATGAGGATTTTAGCAGGGAAATCATTAGACTACTGCAGAACATGGAGGAAAGAAAAATAGAAAATATATGAGTAGTAGTTCAAATTACTTAAAAATAAAACTGAGACACAATAGTAATATATCCTAAAAACAGAGTTGTATGGGTAGACATTGCACTTCTACCCTCACATTTATGTTTTCAAGAGGGCCTACTGTGCTGCTTTTTACTATGATTAAATCAGCTTTATGCACAGTACCTTGTACCTGGCTATGTTTTGGATTTGTGCTGAAAACAGTCTTGACAACACAGGGTTATTTTTGTTATTACTGAGTAGGACTTACAGAGAGCTAAAGCCTTTTCTGCTCCTCACCCCACCCCTCCAGCAGGGAGGCTGTGGGTGCACAAGTAGTTGTGAGGGGACATACTGGGACTAGTGTGATCCCAACTGACCAAAGGGATATTCCAGACCATATGGCATCATGCTCAGCATATAAAACTGGGGGAAGTACGAGAGAGGGGGGACGTTTGGAGTGATGGCATTGGTCTCCCAAGGTAACCATTACGTGTGATGGGGCCCTGCTCTCCTGGAGATGGCTGAACACCTGCCTGCCCATGGGAAGTGGTGAATGAAATCCTTGTTTTGCTTTGTTTGTGCATGTGGCTTTTGCTTTCCTTATTCAACTGTCTTTATTTCAACCACTACTTTTTTCACTTTATCCCTCCAGTTCTCTCTCCCCATCCCACTGGGAGGGAGGGAGCAGCTGTGTGGTGCTTAGTTGCTGGCTGATGTTAAACCACACCACCTACATAAACAAAACAGCATGTATTTATAGGGAAACTATAGTAACAAACTGTCTTTAACAAAGGGTATTGATCACAGACATGGGAGACCATTCTCTCCTACTGGGATGTCCTGGAAGTTTAGTGTCTCAAACCAGTAAAATCAGTCATGACAATGAGGACATACTCATGCTGTTTGTATCCATAAGGAGCAGAAATCAATCTTGTCTATAAGAACTGTGCATGTATCCACCATTTGTACCTTTGAAAAATCCCTATTTTCACGTAGACAAAAGCCAGAGGATATGAAAGTCATAATAACCAGAAATAATCACAACAGGCATGATGGGGAATAAAAAGGGACAAGAGATTACATTAGAAGGAATATATTTTTTTAGAGGTGATGGATTGTCAAGTGAGTACCTAATATCATATCTTATTGGGGTTTTTTAATGGGGTCTCCCTTTCCTTTGTGTTTTAATTGCCAAGAGCAAGAAGAGAGAGCTGGATTATATATAACTTGTAATAATATTGACACAGACAACAAGTTGTAATAAGAATGAGAGCAAGCAGGCATAAAAGAGAATGTTTAAGAATATGGAGAAGTGTGAGCAAGCACAGGGAAACAAATATATGCAACAACTAAATAGACAAATACATTAGATACATTAGAAACACACAATGAAAATTACTATTGAATCTTGAACAAGTTAAAAAAACACAACACTGGAATTATACCCTTGAGAATAGGGATATATCCTTCAGCAAGAAATTCCCATCTTCAACAGTAAAAAGCACAAAGTAGTGATATGCCTTCCTGATCATAAACACCATAGATTTTCTGCATCCAGTGCAATTTAAAGGTTTAAATACTATTCCCACTGAAGTTAACAGGAATCTCTAACATTTAACACCTTGTTAATGGGTAGCACTGCCAGTCAGGATTAGCCCTTAAAGAAAAGAATTTCTCTAATATAATGTGTTTTGCCACTGTAAGTACTGCAGTTATTCTCACAAGAGGAAAAGTGGCTGCTATTCCCCCATTAGCTTTTCTCACATAATAACGATCATAAAGTTACCCAGAATAGCCAGTGCCTAAAAGAACAAAAAAATAAAAAAGAAAAAGTGAGTAAAACCTGAAGTGCAGCTAACAAAAAAACCTATAAAATATTCAGCAGAATTTCTGAGGCAGGAAATACAGCACATCACAGTTAACCACAGTGTGGTGCAGATGAAAGATATTCAGAGCGTAGACGCACCCAGTAACTCATCTGATAGAAGAGCAGTATTTCCAAGGCTCCAGTACGTCACATACATCATCTAACAATATTCCCGCTTCACACTTGTTCAAACATTATTCAGAGTCTGACAGCCTTTCAGGCTACTCTCTGCTGATTTCACTCATTCCTCACACTGTCATGTTGCTGCTGCTTCTTTTCACACAGCAAGCTGACGATCCCACAGCAAGCCGATGATCCAGTGTTTTCTCTCATGTTAAGGTTAATACATAAGCAATATAGTTTAAAGCATTGACGTTAGCCAATGGCACTCTCCATAACAACTCGTTTGGATCCTTGGCTATAAAACATTTCACACTGTGATTTGAATAATGATGAAACCAAATACGTCTGTAAAATACTCTGTAAATACCTCTGGTCAATTAGATGCTATAAACATTGTTGTACAAGATGAAGTGGAATTAACATCTCTTTTTGTTGACAGTTAAAAAAAAAAAAAACTTGCCAAGTAATACAGAAATGTAAACATGCAAATAAGAGATCCATATTATCAGGCAATATTAGAATGAAAATGGAAGCCACAATGTCTTTCAGTCCACAGTTACATACACACGAGTTATACTCACATTCTGTCTGTAAAGTGATGAATGATAAATAACCTAAAAACAAATATACCATAAACACAATTGTCAAAAAAAAATCATTATCCATTAAATATGTAACATAGCAATTAGTAAACTGGATACACATTCAGGACAAGTAAGCTCATCTGAATATAATTTGTCCCCAGAGCTTATTAAATTGTCATGTAATATTTTATTTTTCATTTTTCACGCATTATTTTTCATACCAATATCTTACGTGGTGAGATATAGGTGAGGTTTTAAATTAAAAACTTAACTTAGAGGTACCTCAGCAAAAGTGTCTATGAAATAAATAGGTACTTTCAGAAAGACAAACAAGAAACCTCCTGTACCATGCTTCCATCTGGTTCCTATCTAGGAAACTGTCTAGTTCTCTATTACATAATATATGTCTAGTTAGAAGAGTAGGGGATGCAGAATTTGAGATTTGTGACGTTCAAAGACCCTACCCAATGCCCCTATTTTACAGCCAAGAATAGGAAAACAATATGCAAGAAATTAGAGAGGATGCTAAAAAATTAGCACAGTGCTAATCTTTATCTTTTCAGCACAAAGCAGCTGAAAAATCCATCCCTAGAAACTCAATTGTCATAAAGGGACAAATCCTCTAAGTGTTGTGGCAGAAATTATTTCTTCCTATAGGGTTGAATATCCATTGTACCTTGAACTATTCTCTGACCTACAAGTTCTGCTCATAAATCCTGTCTGAAGAGAAAACACAGTACTTTAGAAGGCGCCAAACCTGTCTAGTAATCCATCAGTTTTGGAGATGTTGGTTGCGTATTTAATGTAAAATGGCTAATTAATCACTGGCATGGTTGTGTCAGTGAAACATTTTCAGTTTATATTTTGTTTATAAAGTCTGTGATTTCTGTGTATCTCCAAAAAAAAGGAATTTATATCATTCACTCTTCAAAGAATAAAAGAGGAAACAGAAAACTTCACTTGGAGAAGAGCATTGAGGACAAAAAAAAAAAATAGGTAACAGGAAACAAAGAATGAGACTGCCAAAATCGTAGCAGGATGTTAACATCCCGAACAACCAAGCCTAATACTCCACTCACAACTTTAACAACTCTCTGATACAAAACAAAAAATATTTTTCATGGAAATGGGGTGTAAAAGAGGAGATGCATAATGTATGAGACAAAAGCAAATTATCTCCATTCCCTAAGGGAATAGCTTTTGTCTCATATGTAGGTCATGCCAGCATTCATATTTTCAGTACTCTTTATAAGCCCATTCAAGCATTATAGATTATTATGTCAAAATGGTACACTGGGATTTTTTTTATTGCAATTAATATCCCTCGTAAGGAGCTTTATAGAATGAACTCAAATATCACCAAAAGCAATTAAACTCTATCAGAGATGTAAAATGGAATGTTAGGCTAGCTAAAGGGAAAATGGTGCAACATACTTTTCTGGGATAGGAGAAACAGGGCAGAAAATTAAAAATAAGTATACCAGCAAGGCATGAACTTCAGAGAGTATGAAAACAACAGACAGGATAACAAAAATTGTTCACTGGTAAGAATATATACATATGAAGCAAGAAGAGGCAACTCCTAAGCTTCTATTTTAGCGTTGTTTATTTTAGGATTATTTTAAAAATCATTCATATTATTAGAATTGAATTAAAGGAAAAGAATAATCAAGATTCCAATTAAGTAGAAATAAATCTCTACTACAGTTTGAAACACCTTGGGAAAGTGTACTTCGACACCTATGATGCACAAGTCTGTCATTTTTTTTCTAATGCTTGAAATGTTTTTAGTGCTTGAAATTCCAGTGATCATTATTTTGCATTCTGTTTTAGTCTAAATAACATGAACTGCTATAGATAACACATAATAAGCAAACACGTGATTAGTTTCAGTCACACAGCTTCATGCTGCTTAACTTACATTTTAAACTCAGAAAAAAATACTTTACCTGAAACACATACAACTATGTAATCAGCATCAATTTTAAAACTCCAATTTCAAAATAGATATGAATGATAGATGGTGTTTTGGGGACTTTTTAAATTGTAGTTCCTGTTGCAAATCATCCATCTGGTCATTTCCTCCAAAAAAATGGTGATTTTCCAGCTTTTTCACATTACATTGTACATTTCTTCTGCATTTTTCATTGCAGTTACCTTCCAGAATTACCACATTTCAGTGATAAGTGTGGGTCCCAACTTCCTAAAGCTTCAAATACCCAGAACTCTTCCTCTGTAGGCTTTAGCAGTATTCAACTGCCTAAACCTTGATGTGGGTTGAGAATTTTGGAGAGCTGTATCTAGCACTGTATGTTTATACACAATGCACATTCTAGCTAATAAGTAAGCAACATGATCTAAGGAAGAGATTATGCATGCATGTGCACTTAAGGTCTTCACTTCAGCAATTTTTAACTTTTCAGATGTGGATTTCAGGGTATTATTACAATTCCTTTAATGTAGTTGTTTTGGAATACAAAAAATTAACTTTGTTATTTGTAACAATATAAATTTCTGCTCTATAGTAGACAAGAGACTGAGTCTCTGATTAAAAGTGCAAAATTTATCTAACCCTAGATTACCAAGTGCCATAGAAGGAATCCACAAAGATAATAAAACAGCAGTTCTTTATTGTCTCAGTTCGTTAAGAAACTCTTGAACAGTAACATTTGCTAATGCCACTCTTGGGCCACTCTCTTGTGAAGACAGATTTCATAACACCACTTGGTTATCATCGATGCCCTTTCACCATCTCTAAGTCTCATTTTAAAAAGCACTTTGATGCCTCTTGCTCATTTTCTTATTTCACCAGACTGGAATCTATTTCTACCCATAAGATTATCAGTAAGTGAGATATTTTCCACAGAAAATTATATTTTCCATAAAGAAAAGCAATGTACAGCTACTTTTGATAAAGTATTGTAAGTATTCCATACCATATTTAGTAGATTGATGAATTAGCTGTAAATCTCTCACCTCTAACTTTGGTATTCTATGACACTGCTTGTTTTAAACTGGTAAAGCCCACACTGCCCATCCTTTCTTTACAAATGCACAGGTCTTCATGCAGGAAAAATAGTGATAATCACATGAGGAAGAAGGCTGTCACAGACAGCATTATAAGCAAGCAAAGTACAGCTAAGTACAAAACCACAGCAGGCAACATCACAAATAACAGAACTGCTAAACATCTTTCATTTTTAATTTATTTAAGTACAGCAGTTCTACCTAATACATTTAATTCTGACTGTGTGATAGTACAAACAAAAGGAGAGTCCTGTGACTGAAGAACTGAATTAAAGCGGGAAACAAAGTTCACTTTGTGCTCAGCTTTATAATTTTCTGTGTGCCAAAAAAATTCTACAGTTTCATGTAACTTCAAAGACAATTAGGTCTACTTAGAAGCTCTGAAAATTCAAGCATTAATTTAGGCACTTAGATAGGGGTATAGAACAAATAATGTACCCCAAAAGCTGCTTTGAGGGTTCCATTCTTATAAGTGCTTTGCACTGAAATTTATTACGTATGTTATATGATCTGGGGTTTGATATCATATGCAAATTATGTAGGCAGAATTAATAAAGAATATACAGAGACATCTTTGTTGCAATGTTCTGGAATGTAAATAAAACATGGAAACTCTCCTGAATGGTTTAAATCCATATGAAGCAAAGAGCGGTTCATCTCCCTGTCAGTGCCTGGTTTGTTCTGAGTCTCCCTTGAAAGATGCATTTCTGCCATTCACTGAAAATGAAATAAACACTAAGACACTAAAGAATAATAAAACCCCTCTTAAAAATTATATGCATCATTATCATATGTCAGCCAACTGGATATTATATATTAATCCAAAGATAAAAGCATGAATGAATGTACAAATGGGTACACAGTTTTCTGGTAAACCTTTTTTTCCTTTAATCAATAGTGCCACAAAATTTTAAATTCTCCATCAGATATTCAATCCCAGTTCCAGTAATGATATATCTGATAAAGCACCCATTTAAATCTGAAAGAATATACGCCTATTGTAGGATTATTTCCCAAAAAGCAATTTTTCTGACTGTTCTCCTTATGTTAAAACTAACTGTATGACCAGAATGAGCATTGATTTGCACTTCTGAGTTCAAAAGAATGCTTTTGATGCCCACTGATATTGTCATATTTATAATGGTGTAGCTGAGACCTGAATCTGTCCCTCTGTTTACATGTTGAAAGACAGCCATAGGAGCAAGTGATCAGAAAACATGATTAGATATTCCTGAAAAACAGCCAGCTGTCAGTTTTCTTGTTTCCAGTGTATCAATGCAAGAAGCTGCAGCCAGGATTTCATGACACAGTGCCAGCACAATATAAAAACTGAGCAACAAACAACACTATAGTCAGTGTAATATATTTGGAGAGAGCAAAAAATAAAAGAGTATGTATTTCAGCAATGATTCAGGCATAAAGAGCTGGCATACCTCCAGTCTGAGTATTGCAATGAAACTTTCATTTCCATGGAAGTAACAGATTTTTTATTATTTTTAACACCAGCAAACAATAAAATACCTGTCCAAAATATTTAAATAGGAACATGTGTAAGACAAAGCACACAAGTCCCTTAGGCCTCCACCCTTTTAAAATGGTTCCTTCTTCTTGACACTCCAGGAAATCTAGCAAATACAGGGTACAGGCAGAAGTTTGCACTGTCAGAGCACAGCAGCAAGCACAGCAGTACAAGGAGGCTTTTATGCCATACTAGAAGGAACTCTAGTCTAACATGTAATTTTTAGATGCATACATGCTTTTCAAAACCTGTATCAGGACAACAGCCTGAATATATAGGGCTTCATGAAGAATGGTATAGCTTCTCTGGCAAGTGAACCATCTGCATTAGCTATTCTTCCCTCATGAAAGCATTTTAGCATATCAACATCAGCTACTCTATAAAGATGCAGTTCAGACAGAAGAAACAGGAGGTGTGGTAGAGAAAACCTGTTAGTTAAATGCTATGCCATGTGATAATGAGAAGCTTAGCATTGGTTTCAGTGTTTTGCAATTTAAACTGTCACTTGAGTGATCTCTAGGATAAGACTACATTTGGACTATGTACTGTGCAACCACTGGTTACACAGGGAACTGGATTATTTTACCAGCATACCCTGTCTCTGCTCAGTCTCCTCTAGGCTTCAGATGGTTGGCAGTACAATGTGGTCTAATTTAATAGGACCTTTACTTCAGACTTTTCAAAACTTTACCCAAAAAGCACAGAAAATTCAGCAGCAGTTAATAATTTTGCCTCATTTAAAATTTGTCCCATGGCACAAACAAATGCCCAGGCACTTGACTCTAAAAAACTTATATTCTACATAGGAATCAAAACAAAATCCAATATCCTTATCCAAAACAGTCTTTCCTTGCTATTCCCTTCTCAAATAAGTGAGAAAAACATTCATGAAAACAAAACCTGCATTAGAATTAACATAAAAATCGACAAATTCAATTTTGCTCTTACTGGTAACATACACAAGACTTGTGTGTGATCCAATCATATTCACTTATTAAATAGTACCAAGAACATCCCCAGATATTTCAGTGAGCATGGCACCACACCCATTAGAAAACAGGACCCTTTAAAACACAAAAGAACATACAGATAATAACAACTAATTTCAGGTAATTACCCAGGCTTCATGGCACTCAACACTCAAAAATCTATAGGGTGGAACAGGTGGGAGAAAAGCAGAGACATAATTTTCATTACTTTTGAAATGAATAAGTCAGAAGTTTTAGGAAGGCAGAACATTCTAAATAGCACAATAAATTCTCCCCTTCAGAATTTCACAACCTTATGAGAAGTATGTTTGGGTTATATTACTTGATGACTGGCTACATTATGGCTAATGAATCATGATGATACTTGCTAAAGACAAAGGGTACCCAATACTCTATTTGTGTGAGAGGTAAACCACTGGGGACAGGGCATTCAAAAGAACTTCCTCTTGCTCTGCTGAAGCATGTTAACTTCATTATTTCAATCCTGGCAACTATTTTCTACTTTGGGACCAAAAAGTGATCCTGTCCAACACTTAACTGCCTGTTGTTTAGTAATAAACACCTGTTAGTGTTTACCATTAGAACTTCTTTGAATTGCAATTAAATCCAGATTTGAGCAGGAGATGAGTGGCAAAGTTCAGAGTCCTGAGATTTTTTTTTTCTCCTGGTAGAGGATATTCTAATTTAAGTTTTTCAGGTCCTATGACTATACACATGGAAAGCTCAAACCTGGATGATGACTAAATTGCACTAGGTTGAAAATTCAAGGAATCTATGTTACATGATTTTTAAGAAGTTGACATTAGTGCACTAAATTTCTGAATCTGCTTTATCTGTTTTTTCATAGTTTTTGCTAACAAGGCCGATTGTTAAATTTTTTATGTAGGAGATAGTGGAGGAAAAGGTACACAAAAATGTGGGTAATCTGACACAATGGTATTTTTCTTTCTTAACAATGAAGCACTGTTCTCTTTCTTCTATGGCCTGTAAATCCAAGACTAATACTAAACACTGCAATGTCTCATAAAGTCCATTATATATCACTGAGGCATTCAAATAGTCACAATTTTGTTTAAATAGACATCCAGATAAAATTTAATTTTAAAATGTTGCTTGCCTTCTTCCATTTTTCTCCTTTCTGATGGATAGAAGGAGTTAAAAATTAACTAGTTAACAAAACTGGATTTCAGTAATTAGAGGTGGCAATTTCACTCTATTGCTTTTCTAAATACAAAAGTGGAACAAATTAAGTGAAAAAAATATTTTTATAACTAACTTTTATGTCTTCCATATTGTTTTAACCAATACTTCCAAATTCAGTAACACTATAAAAACAGACACAACCCTAACACATTAAAAGATACTTAGTTTCAGTTTAGGGCTTGGTATGCCAATTAATTAATGCCATTTTCATTCCTTTTAAACCTGTAATTAATTTTATGTTTAAGAAAGCAGAGAAGAGGTACACTGACAAAAGCCTTTGCTATATTGGGACTGTATTTTAGAAATGAAAGGGAAATCGTTTATTGGTAATGGATACCCCTCAAATTATTGTATCAACAAATCTTCATTCTCTGTTTCTCTGAGACTGGGCACTCACACTGGAAGTTGAAAGACGGAATGGCACCTTGTACTTAGTATGCCTGAAAAGCACAGATTCACCACCCACAGCACTGATTTGCTGGGCCTGAGGTCTGCACTGTCCCTGCTCTCTCTGGCAGGACCTAGAGAGAGAGAGAGGGGAGAGAAATACAAACAGAAACAAAAAGGAGAGAAGCAGAAGGGGAATCTGCATGACAGCACAAAGAGGCGCAGGCAGACAATCCGTTTTAAAGAAATGGATAAAGCTTAAATAATTAACACAGTACAATTTTCCTAAAACCTGGAACATAATGCAAGTTTCATCACAAGTTTTCCTCACTCTCAGAACAAACACTTGTGAAATCCCAAGGAAAGAATGTGTCTATTATTCTGAAAGAACCTGACCCAAAAAGAATAATTATATTGCTAGTCCATGAAGGTGCTGAATCCAGTTTTGGCATGCTGATGAGCTGCTTGGTTCCACACACCACAGTATCAGGGGGTTCCCACAGCTTGTATTGTGATCACAGAGACAAGTACAAAATGCAACTCTCAGAAGCTCATATGCAGTGATAAAGATTGCCAAGGCAATCTAAATTCAGTCTCAAGTCAGTACTTGTTATAAAAGGTCCTTAATTACAGCAACAAACTATTTTCATTGCACCTTTATCTCAATTAGATATTTCTTCAATATATATACAACGGTATATCCTACTACCTTTAAAAATACAATCTTGCATTTTGCATTTCTCTTGAATATACAGAACAGTGTTCTCTCTGTACTGTCATTGACACAAAGAAGTTGCTACTCTCTGTCTCTAATAAAGAAAAAAGTGTGGAAAAAAGCATTGGTGACACTGATACAACAATAAACCAGTGTCCTAATGCCCAATTCGTGTTCAAGTGGCTTTGAAAGAAACATATACTTGCCATTATTTCCAGGCTTCACAGTGGCAGAGGGGTTTCATTTTATTCCCCTCACACCCTCAATACCAATAATGCAGATATTTTAAGATATTGCACAAATACTGTGCTTTTGGAATATTTCCTCCTATGTGCTTCAAACTCTTCTGAGCATTTCCAGTATAATACCACAGCACTCAATTTAATTATGCTGGAAACTATTTTCACCTTTTTATTTCAATCCATTAGGGTCCTTATAATAGGATATTGTATTGGATTCTACTTATTTTTAAGCTGCAAACATGAAACAGATATGAATGTCACAGAATAAATGTATCCTTTTAAATCTCTACAAATTGGAGCAACTACTGAAATAGCGTATATCTGTTTGATTAGAGTCGGCGCCAATTGATGTTTCTCTTGTTTCACACTGGAAATTACCTAATGCTGACATTTAAGACCAACCATAGTACCACCATGCTCTTTCTGCTAAAATATTATCTGAGCAACTCATTCTAACCATATTAATAGAAACATTTTGACAATAAGGGGAAAGTGCTTGAAAGTGTTGTTACATAATTTCAAGGCTTTCAAGAAAGCCTTGCAAGTGCTGTTATATAATTTGAATAGCACAGAAAACACCTAAAAATGCTAGCTGACTAGATCATCTGTTAATCATAGTAAGGTCTGTAACAGCAGCCCTTAAATTTCTCTGTTGCATGTGTTGTGCAAAGAATTGCTTTCAAATCAGTGTGCATCTACAGACTGCTGAATCTGACAGTAACTATTACAAATTTGCCTACATTTCAGGGCACAAACGTGCCATCTCCTGAGCATTCTAGATAGCAAGTCACAAATGTACTTTTCACAAGTACTCTAAGATGGCAAAACTTAGACTTGACGTTAGGTTATTAATTGTACAAAAGATGTTCTGGGACATAACAAAGCTAATACTTTGGAGGATTACTGCTGGATTAGTCAGGTTTTTAAGAGCTGGTCTTTAGGTGACTAAGGTTAAGACTGTAAGACTGTAAAGATGACAAGGTACATCGTACACTTACAGAGCCTGTTTATTCTCAGTTTAAAGAAAACGTGACTCAGCTATCAGTTCAATATTTGAGCAGTGATAAAAGTAAAACTGTGCTTTTCTTTACACCCCTGAAGGGCCTCAGTGAGATCACTATTGTATCTATAACCCTTCTTCATTCTGCTCTATATTAGCAAGGATCCAGCTCTAGAACTAGAGCAGCAAGCTGAACTGTCACTCAAATCACACAGGTTATAACCAGGTCACCTTGTCTACGCTGGGAAGGCAGCATGCTCATCCTCTAGAGAGACCACTCATTCATCAGCTTTGCCAGTTAATGAATGGATTAACATCAGCAGCAACTATTAAGGCATTCTTTTTCCTAACTGGTTATGGTTCAAATTAAAAATGCAATCCTAAACATACAGTGACAATCCGCAACTATTTGCTCTCCCTGAGCATACAAGAAAGAGCAGTATTAATACGGATTGCTTCTCAATGTCAGTATCAAGAGGCAACAGAATAATTATATGGAGTGAAAAAGAAGGCTTATCTACCAAAATACAAGATTAAAACAAAAATGGTAAGAAGGATGAAGCACTGAAGAAAGTCTTTCTTCACAGACTTCACAATGAAACGATTGTCAGCTATGTAAAATTATACCCAACTACTACTACTGCCTCAAAGCATCAAAGACAACTATTATGTTGATTTTGTATGTGTCAGAATTTCTTCACATATCATTTAGGAAGGCTGCATGACCTTGACACTGGAACAACAAAAGACTTTGTGAAATCTGCAGACTCACACTGAAAAGCCTGCCTTAGAGAAATGTCACTCACAGAACTTGCACGGCTCTTGTAAAGACTGATGAATTTCAGCTGTTAAGCTCCTTTTTAAAACATAGCAATCCTGAAACAGTGATTCAATATGGAGGTCTTTCTCCTTAGCTACCCTTGTTAGCACTGTAGAAAAATTATGTAAAAGCAATGTTTTATCTTGTTTCTGAAAATTAACATTAAAATTAAATTATAAAGAAAAAAGACATGGTAGCTCTAGGAGGCTTACTATGAAAAGATCTCAAAGTAATTTATAGACATGGATTAAGTTAGCCTGGAATAAACTGAAAATATATTTCTGATTTATATGAGGAAAACTGGACAATTAGAAAAATCAGCTGGAAGGAATTATGAAGGTTGCATGAAAGACCACAGCACTAACACCCAAATCTTCCAACCTCCTATCCCTAACACAGTTAAAAGGGTATTCTTTATTCTATTAGGTAGCTATATCATGTCCATTAAGCAGTATGCAAGAAAATCAAAACATATGTGCCATAGTTGTGGAGTCAGTACACAAAACCTACAAGATTTTTAGTTCCTGTAGGAATGCTCTCCTTCACTGCCAAGAGGCTTCACCCTCCTTCAAGAAGCTCAGTGAGTGCTGAGCAAACCACAGAATAATCTCTGCTGCAAGTTCTGTATATAGGGAAGGCTGCTTTCAGAACTCAGCATGGTACAAAACCATTGATTTCTCAGTATTTGAATTCATAATGTGGTTTTAAAATGTAAATCGTTATTTATGTATATAGCACAGGCTTGCTATAATGGTGTCCTATGTTTATTGATAACTGTAACTCTCATAACCAGGGTACAGAACTGTCAGGAGATATTTGTATCAGATAAACATCACTAGATAATTTATTCCACCCTAGTACCATCAACCTGAAGTCACACTTATTGGGCAGGGTTGATAGAAACTTGAGCTAAGCTACTTAACAGTAGCTTACTAAAGTTAAAAAATTTTATTGTGTCTCCTTCCAGGAGAAGAAAATAGATTGGAGGAATGCTTTGGCAGCCTAGTTGACATTTGCCCTAAGGTTTTTAAGCCACTGTAAATTGTAAAACTGATTCCAATAGCACTCTCATATCTCACTATGATATTCAGATATCATACTCATAGCTCTCAAACTGAATAACTGACTGAAAACTTCATGTTTACTTTATCAAGTGTTAGGTTTTGCCCCATTCTCACAATTTGTTGCTTGTTGATTTGTTAATCTATTGATACTAATTCTAATTAAAATTAAAGGGAATATTTCCACTGAGTCTGGAGTCTGGCTAAAGCCAGTAAAGGCCAGATTCTCAAGGTCTGGGAAAAATTCACTCAATTGTTTGTAAAATGGTAGTTGTGCTGCTAAAATGTAAAACTTTTTTGTGATTCTTCAGGAAAACAGACCACAAACTACAGCTTTTAATTCAAAGCTAGCAATTTCCTCAGTATTCTTATCAGATTTATGAGACTCTTACAGGCTGGCTAAATATACTTCCAGAATTTATGACCCAGAACATTCTATCTCATATTCAGCTTGGTCTTTCTTCTGTAAAGATGCCTAAAAAGGAACTTCAAAGGAGACAGGTGAAACAATGGGATGTGCTATACTCTCTTTCTTTCTCATACTCTGAAGAGGAATCTAAAGCATTAAGTCTTGTGTTTGAGCTTTGATATAAAGTTTGATGAAATTACAATTCTAAAATTGTCCTGGTCTGAACAAATTTTGTTTGTCAAGCCAGCCAGATCTGTCTCAATTTCAAAGATTTGCACTCTAACAGAACAGCCTAGAAATTGCTTCAGATTGTCTAGGGACAAACTGGAAGGAAGAGCTTGTGGTTGAGCACTATCACTGAAGGAATTAGTGAGCATTTCAAAAGACAGGTGTAAACAGTTGCTCTCACTCCACTTGGATGGAGGTTCTCTTCATCCAGGCACTGAGATGATGCAGTTCAAAAACCACTAATTGATGTTAAGAAGATATTTGGCCTAAACAAACATGTCCTACACACAAGACCTACTGCCACGTTAAAATGACTCACAGCAGATGAGCGCAACAAACTCACTCCCACCTGCTGTTTCTACAGAGTTACAGTGGCAAAAACACCCTCAAGAGAGTCCTTACATGGCAGACAATGGAATGTAACAGAAGATGATGAACTTTTTTAGTAATCATCAAACGAAAATTCACAATTAAATTGCAACAAAAAGATAAAATATATTTAAATCAACCTGGTTTTGGAAACTTTTGATAGTGAAAAGCAAAAAAGAGTTGGCAGAATGGTAATTATCTACATTATTATAATTAAAGGGAGAGAGATTCTAAATCTTCACGCTAGAGAAAAGAAAACTTGAGCAAATAAAGCAGAGCTGAGTCATAAGTGGGTTACTGACAAATTTAAGCTGCTGAAATATGCTTGCTGGAAAACATGGAAGGGATTAAAAAACAAACTCCTGTGGAAAATCTGCTATCTTATTCCAGAGAAGCAGAACGAATTTTAAAGAAGGACTTTAAAATAAGAAGCAAATTGGCAACTTCCTAAGAAAGAACTGGATAAGCTCTAAGCAGCTTGGTTTATCAAATGGAAATTTGCTTTCAAAAGGGGTATGCTGAAACAGAAATAAAGAAAACAGGGAAGTTTGCCCAGGAGTGAGCCTTCGGCTTATTTGTAGGGAAAACACTGATCAAAGCTTGCCAAAACTAGGGAGCATTTAAAGTCTTGTTAACAAAACTGACAAAAATCAAACTTCATTTTCAGCTATTAATAGCAGCACAAGAGCTATGACAATCAAGATTTAATCTGAAAGAAAAATAACTGTTTCAAGGAAGTTAATTCTAACTTGATATTTCATCTTGTTCTTGTCAATTCAAAAAAAAAAAAAGCCTACATTGATTCCTGACACGATTACAAAATGTCAGCATACAGTGATAGATACTCACTTAAAAGGAGCTTTGGCTTCAAATGCAATCTGATTTGAGCAGTTACACACCACTGTGAGTGTAAAGGTGAAGAATAAAATCTCAGTCTCAGCTGGGGAAGAGAGTACATGCTATGGCAACTAACATACAATTTTATGCAATCACTGCATGAGACACGGGTCAGTGACACTATCCACAGGGGTGTTGTCAGAGAATCACAAGATGGCTCACAGGAAACTACATGCACTACTAATTTAGCAGGACTGCCCTGCTTACACTATCAAGGGTCCATTCGACAGCCAGGGTATAGCTCAGTGCTACCTGAAAGGGAACTGCTGCATAGTACCATATTTCTACAGTGCCTAACTTAAAGGGCACTGGCTTCCAAGTGTCTTGGAGTCGGTGTCACAGAAATAAAGACTAATTGACATTCTCTGAAAAATTCAAAGAATTATTACAAATAGGAAGTTTTTTTTACACTTTTATTTGAAGTCACATAATTTTCCTCTGTTTCAATTAAGCTTAGGTGACAACACATTTACTGTTCCTGTGGTATTGCATGGAAAATTGAGAATACTTGATCAATGCTTGCACTTTGCTACAGGATTAATCCTGTACAGTAGTATTCGTCCTACTCTCTGTGCTAAAATATCTAGCCTCTGTTATGTCATTAAACTCTGTGAATGTTTTCCTGATAGCCTCTGCAGTCGCTCTGAACATTTCCTGCTGGAGCTCTTCCACTTTATACAATTTAATTCAATCCTCTTTGGACCAGAATGAAGGAGATTGGCTATAATGACATGAGAAACAAGAGTAGTAACTTCAAGACATATATAATTTATATACAGTGGAGCAGTTCCAACCAGACAGTTTGAAAGAATCTACCTAGAATAAAAAAACAAGAGCCTGCTTCTTGGACATTTGCTTGAGTTGTTAGGAATTGATGTTACACTGAATCTAAGGTGACTTTATTCACTCTGAGCTGTTTAATCTACCTCTGACCACCTATATTTTGCCTTGAAGTCTGTATCAAATATGCACTACATATATGCTCTTCAAAAAGAACCTAAAAATACAAACACTTTTTCAGATTCCAAATTAAGGAAGAAGCCCATTCAAATATATAAATCCATGCACTTCCTTTTAGCAATGTACAGAGAGATTCTCTGGAGAATTAGCAGAGGTAAATTAACTTTTTATGCACAACATCTGCTTATTTTTACCCTTTGAAGAATATGTAGGGACTTTAGGGAAAGCACTGCAGCAGTTTTAACTAGTTTTTTAACTGACTTCTGGAGGAGACAGGTAATTTATTTGTGAGAGATAACCATTGGCTGAAGTTGGATGACAAATGCAGACAATAGCATGGCTATTCCCATGTCGCTGTTGAGCAGCTAGCTGAGGAATGACCAAGTTCTCAGACAAGGAAAGAGAGGAGAAGAGAGCTTTATTGTTTTGAATTCCATATATATAGAGTTTACAGAGGTGCCCCAGATTGGTCAGCCCGAGACCTCCCCCTAGGCCCAACTGGCCAAGCCCGAACTGACCCAATCCGGAGAAGTTGTTTGCAAAACATCCAAACTTTATCTTGTTTATGAAATATAGCAAAATGTTCCCACGGGAAGAACCTGTGCTAGCCACATTCCCATACTTGGAGAGAAGCTAGCAAATGCTGAGAAAAAACCACAAATGTCAAAAGTTGCTAAGTTAGTCTTCCATCAGGTGACCATTCACAGATTTTGTGCAATAGCAAAGCTGATCCACAAGTTTCTGAAGAGAGAAGGGAAAATAATCTGGACTGAAACTCCTCCAGTGCCTTACATGGACTGAACAGCAGAGAGCTTCAAACCAGCATCTAGTGCCCTCATGACAGAGCCCTCAGTTTTAGCCTATCCTACTTATGACAGACACTTTCCTACATGTAGCTCTTCCAGGAACAGAATCAAAGCCAATCCTAGAAGAGAGACATTGGCTAGGAAGCAATAAAACTAACTAGAACATGGAAGAACTGTCACCATCATCTGGAAAAACTGAAGTTCCTAGCTTTGAAAAGCTGTTACTGCCAAACTCAATGGCTTTATTTAGCTTCACACAATGCTTACACTGAAAACCACCAGTTAACTTATACCTTCACCTCAACACAGCTAAACATTAGCAGCTTAAAGAAAAGGTTGAACCTAATTTTATAGTTACTCTCATCCAAATACATTTTATGCAGGAGTGTTCTGGTATACAAATACATATACATTCCCATAAGGAAACCAAACCAAACCAAAGAAACACAACCAAGGTTTGTTTAATTTGTTTTAATTTGTTTAAAGTTAATTCTGTTTTTCAGTCCTTGGGTGAAAAAAATGAACCCACAAGTATCTTGTGTTAGTGTTACTCCAAACACTTCTGCAATAAAAGATTCCTTTTGAGATTTACACCAGTAAAGCGCATTAGATGAATGAATTTTTTGCCAAAGAAAGAATTAATTTTTCATAAAATTATTGACTAATCTTTGACAAATAATCTAACAAAACAACAGGAGGCTGTTCAAAGGAATGAATATTCACATTTGCAGACATGTATAGTAGGAAAACAAACTGTCAACTAAGCTGGCACTACTTTCAGTAAAAATGAGGCAAATGTTATGATAGACAGCTAAGACTTGAAGAAACAGGAAGAGCAACCCTTCTCATAAAAATTTTGCTATGCTAACCTCAGTTAAAAGAAAACCATTTACTATTGCCTTTTCAAGAGTAAAGAGAAACTTCAGCCATTTGGTATGATGGTGTTCTAACATCCAGGGGAGACTCCAGGCAGCTGTGAGTCTTCTCACCAGTTAAACACCCACCTGGTTTTAGAAAAACAAAATCCATCAATCAAATAATCACACAATGCATAACTGAGCTATGAAACTAATTGGCACAGTGTGTTACAGAGAAAATTAAAAGGTTTAAAAAAGCAACTGAACATTCACGAAAGAAAAATATACTAAGTGCTATTAATGACTTTACTTTTCTGGTATGTTAGACAACAGAGAAAAAGTTAACTTTCAGTTTAGAAAAGGACTTCCTGTCAAGACCACATTGTGTGGTTAACCACAATACTGAGTGGTTAAAATTGCTCACCTGATGGAGATTCAGTCTAACATGGTTGCTGGTTCATTGATTCATTAATTTAATTTTAATTCCAAATCCAATTAATACTTAAAATACTTATATTTCTGTCTAGGTTAATGAAAATCAAACTGACTTTAATTTAATTGTATGTTTGGGCTTAATTTTAACTTGCTTGTTACAAGTCACAGAAAGAATGGAGGTGATTTTTTTCCCCTCATTTTCTTTCTGACAGCAGCTTGTGCCTGAATTATGAATGTAAATAAAATTACTGAATTTATCTAGATGCCACATGGTTTCCAATAAATTAATTTGTTTTTCCTTTACACTCCTGAAAATGTCAATACATCTCATGGCACACGCACATGAAATTAATGACGATTAATGATCTCCCTTGGTACCCAGCTTCCTGCTGTGTGATGAAAGATAGCCCAGGCTGGTTGTCATTGCCTGAATCTCTGATGTTTGCCTAATCATACCTTTTTTCACATTAAAAATAACAGAAAATGGAACATAAACAAAATTTGTCAAAAGTTATTTTAAATGGTGTTCATGGTGCAGCTAGCATTACAAAACTTTAAAAAAAAAAGGGTCACATTAATAGTAGTTCCTTAAGACTTTTAAAGGTCATGTTATCAAACTATATGGAGATACTAGAGTTTTGATTTGGTGATACCAAAGACATTCTCTGTGTGTCCCAAAGGATGAGTTAATAGACAAGATACAAAATATCCCCAATCAGGTTCTTCCCATAACCATTTAACTGAGCAATATATGTCCCCATTTCATTTTCTGCCAGAAATTACACTTTGAAAAACATGGAGACTTCCCCATATTAATTGTTTACAGGTGTTTATCCTGCTATAGTGAAAAGTACATCATTCCATTAATGGTGAACATATTCACTTATGTGCATCTCACAGTATTTTATTACATGAGAAAATATTATTCCCTGAAGCCAATATTCAAACTTCATTTCATGTGATTAGTTTTTACTTATAGCAGCTAAAGATCAATTAAGTCATTATATTTTTATTATATTAAATAAACTGGAGGGGTTGAAGGAATTTTTTTCATGCCTTCACTGTGACAATTGATTTCTATTAATTACAACTTAAGATGATTGCTACCTTTGAAGCACGGTAGATAACACTAATATACAAATACTGTTAATTGTTGTTTATGTTTGCCATAAATTAATTACCATCAAAATTAACCTCTCTCGCTGACATGTGATAAATTACAAGGAGGTTGATAGTCTTCTACAGGCTTCAGTAAGTTTCCGTTCAGTAGAATAATAGTTTAAAGACTAAGGCAAATAAAATAACAGATATGGGTCAGCAACACGTCCCAACACAGGCTAATAAATTAAACTAATCTGATATTAATCAAATGTGCAATGTAAAACATCTTAAAGAAACTGTAAAAAGAATCTGCTACTTAGACTCTCCACCTCTGTCAGTTAAACCATTCAGCTCATAAAGCCAATGCTACAGCTGCATAGGCACCCAAAACCAGGGTACAAGGGTGGACGAGCATTTAGGCAATAGGCTGGAGCTGGAAATAAGATGTCAGTGCATCTGTCTGGGGAACGCAAAGGCAGCAACTATATTGGAAATTAGACTACATAGGAAGGATGCGGCTGAACAGTGAGACATGGGCAATGCAGGTGGTTGTGAACTGGCAGTCCAGGTGGTGGTGACTGGCACAAGCCTTTTGCAACCATAACAGCTGAACAAAGAAGCAAGAATAGGAGTCCTCTGTGATACAGCTCCTGCACACAAAGAAACTTCAGTCTGCTACTTGCAATCTGGGATTGGTAGCTCACACAGCTGCATCTTTCTGCAACAGAGTTCAGGAAATAAATTCTGTCCTCAGGTGCCTAACAGAAATCAGCAGAGCTGCTCAAATGTAAAAGAAAGGATAATTCATTCCAACCAATCTACCTCTACTGATTTCAATTGATTTCCACCTGGGATTAATTGGCTATTGATGTTTGCATTGAAGCATACAGACCAGACCATGACTTTAAGGCAAAGCCACCAGTTAGCAATGGAAGCAGAAACAAAGCAACCTAGCCAGTACAGCTGAAGAGAAGTGTGATCAAGGTGCAATAGATCCCAAGCTCTGGGTGTCAGGGGGGCATGGGGGAGCCTGATAGAAGAGTCTTAATAAGTTATATATATTCTTGCTTTGCTGCTTCCCTGCTGAGTACGCAAACTTGAAGGATGCAAAGTGTTTTAATGAAGGGAGGGTAGCCCAGGAGGAATGTAAAACAACAAATAAAACACACATCGCAGAGCTAGAAATCAAATTATTTCTATTTTTGTCATAATAAATTGGCAACTAGTGTTCTCAAAGCCGTTTCTTGTTCTCAAGCTGAACTAAAGCATTAAAGGTCAGTGCTCTAAACTTGGTTTTTGAAGCTATGTTGTCTGGGGGTTTTCCTGCCCAGTAGATATATTGCATATTGGAATAGTATGAAGTGCTTTCCCTTCTCTATCCTTTACATAGTCTGAGACAAAAATACTACACTGGTAAGTAAGAAATTGGGATTTCAGTATATTTGGGTCTATGAAGCAACTGTGAGGAGAACATTAAAAACAAATTTCAGCAAGAAGGAGTGCATGTGTTGGCTGTAGCTCACCAGGATCAAACTGTCTGCACACCCTTGTAGCAAGAAAACCCAGAGAGCTTGTCAGCTCTGTAAGGGAGACATGAAATAAAGAATGGGGCAGCATGGAGGCGCTGTGCTCATGCTCTGTCAAAATCACTGCAGATGGAGCAACAAGGCACTGTTGTGCCTGTCAAAATAATAATCCATCAAAAACAACACACCTAACAGGAACTAAGCCAAATGACTGGCACAAACGGTAACATGAAGATGAACTTTGCTTCATTAACTAAAAAATACATACTATTTTGCATGTCACCAAATATATTAATGACTAAAGTCACTGAAACTCCACCTAAATCTAAAAAGGTAACAAGTGTAACTTTGTCTTTTCCCATCTCTCAAAGAAATCAATATAAATTTAGCTTAAATGGGAGGTAAGAGGAGACTCCACTTTTGTATGCTGGGACAGTCAACAGGCTGTACCTGTCCACTCTCCCTAACAAGGATGCTGTAATGAGTGTTTCTTTGGGAAATTCAGAAAACAAGCTTGTATTTGTGATCATACATTTTGAGCTATATTGTCATCTCACAATTCAATGTATTTGTCAACAGCTGCATTATTCATATTTTAGGTATTCACTCATGCTTCTGCAGACAGTGTATTTATCACTGACAATCCAAGAAGAATTTGCTGCTCAATAAAACTGCACTATTTTGCACCTGCCCATAAGAGTTATTGAACATGACCAGACTTCTAGTCCTGCCACTAGAATTCATTGGGCATGACCAGACTTTGAGTGTATTGCACTGTTTGTGAATCTGTAGTTATGGAAGTTCTTATTGAATGTGACTGGACTTGTAGGGCAGCACTGGTTCTGCATTTCTGTTGCTTAGTGTTGAATTGGCCATCACTCAAAATCAAAGTCCAGCCAACCCAAGCCCTCTGATATCTGAGAACCAACTGGAATGCAAAGGGATTTACTTTCTGCCAAATTTAATGTGCCATAAAGATTGTCCCTACTCCCAACACAACAGAAGTCTTTTTCTGAGCTTTGGTCTGCCACATATTCAGCAAATATCCTAATCAAAAGGATATTATAAACAACCTCATCCAATTCTTGCATTTCAGAAAGGCAGCACCCACAGCTATATTTCATAAATGTTTGGTCATTTCAAACTGCGGTAGATTTACCTGCAGCATTGAAGGATTTAAGCACTAGAAGATTACTGCATGTAAGATCAACAAAGAGGGCCTAAGTGATGGACATCTTTCCTTCCTAATTCCAAGAAACTGTGCAGACTAATTCAAGAGGTATGAGTTGAACTGTTTTCTCTGTTTCACTTAAACAGAATTGGATTCCCCAAATAAAATGTAGCTTTCCTTAAAATTTCTATATCCGAGTGTTTAACAAATAATTCATTCATAACTATCATGTGTGTGACTCTTGATAGACAAGATAGCTCTCAAGTGCTTGCCAGTAAAGCTTTGTACACTTAACCCTTCACCTAGAAAAACTTATAAAGAGTATGCATATACCATAATGAAGCTCATTCCAGATTTTTTCCAAAACCCATATAAACTCCTATATTCCCAGGTGCAGCTCTGAGCACAGTTATAGCTGGAAAAATATTTGCAGAACATTCTTATGTGGTCATGTGTTTGGAAAATGTATTCAGTATTTCAAGCAACTTCATATTTGACGTAGATTAACTCATTGCATATTCAGATTCTCTCATACCTGCCATCGTAAAACAAGAGAATATGAATTAAAAGACCCTTAAGCAACGTATGCAGAAGATCAATCATGTTGTAGTCTAACTGGGCACTGAATGTCACCATTGCTTCACACGAACACTGTGCCATTAAAAGTGCAATTACTAAAATGTTGATAAAGTGAGCCATTAAATGAGAAATCTCATCAAATTTGACAATGCATTGTGAAGCATTCCCCATTAAGGGATGAGAATAAAATGTTTATGAGCTAATTTATTCCAAACATGTTTGTAACTGTCTGTGCTTAGCACTGTTTGATCCAAGAAAAGGTTACATTGATTTGAGTGCGTAAGACAAAAAACCTCAAACTCTGAGAGTATATATCAACCTGTATTTTTTTTTTAAACCAAGACTATATCAGAAATATTACTTTCAGTCAAATCACACAAATTCATTGCTCCCCAGTGGCTAAAACAAACTCATTGTTCCTCTGACTGTGTTGTTCAAGTAACTGGTATGTGTGTATTGTTTTATCTTTGTCCTTCCTGCTGTCATATTCAATAGTACTGCCAAGAAAATTGTTTGGCTTTTTTTCTTCCACACATTATCTACAAAAAAAAAAATATGGGGGAGAATAAAACAACATGGATATGGGGGAAAAAAAAGGAAAAGCTGTTAATAATGGAAAGCTGAAAGGCCTTACCTTCTGTATTTGACAAAAGTTGTTAGAAAATACCAAGCTCAGCAATATGAAGTAATAAAAAAAATTATTTTAAAAAATCCAAAACAGCTGCCAAAATTTAAAGACAAAATGCAAACTGCAGAATATAAGTCTGAATAATAATGGTGTAATATAGAACTGAATATCCTCGAAAAACACGGCTGATCCTTCTGAAAAAATAAAATAGAAAGGCTAATAATCCAGTTTAAGTGATAAACTATTATGTTTGAAAAAGCAATCTTCACTCCCTTGAGGTAATTAAAATTTCCTTCTTCTGTCTCAGCTTGAGCAGTTGCCTGTATTTACACCCAATACAAAGAAGACAGAGCAAACTTTAAACCACAAAGGGTATTGAACTAAAGCTATCCACCATCACAAAAAAGAGATTAATTTGGCAGATTAGGAAATTAATTATAACCCACAATAATATAAGGACACTCAAACTCATCCCACTGTCACACTAACACAGACAGAAAACTACTGAAGCTGAACTATGAAACAGTGACCCTTATAACCTAAAAGTAGAGGGATTTGGTCCCTGAAAAAGGGTTGCAAAAAGTAACATAAAATTAGAACCTAATCCTGCCATTCATTAAAGTAGGTCACACTGTCTTGTTTTGCATTTGCTCAGCATATTGTGTAATTACAGCTGAGTAAGGAGAGCAAGTGGTAAAGCTGGGACTACAACTTTTAGGAAAAAAAATCAAGGGAGAGGGCATATTATTTTGATTCATTTGAGGAATACAGTCTTTCTCCTTTTACTCTGAAATTAGAGTGACAACCACTATGCCATCTGAGTACATCTGGTACACCTATTTTAGAGTAGGTGACAGCAATATTCCCATATATTGAAAGATAGGAAAAAGGGGTTTTTTAGAGAATTATGTAGCTTTTTCAAGCTCACAAGCCAATATGGTTTTCTGATGCCTCATTCACCCCTGTGCTGAGACCACAACAAGCCATCATGAACACATGTGTTCCCAGCTGAGATAACACTGACAGGCAGCCATGCTTCCGGCCGTGCCACAGCCCAGAAACACTGGGAGTCTCTGCCACAGTTTCATCCCCTGCAGGCAGCTCTAAAAGTTTTCAAGAAAAGAAAAAGGAGGCAGTACTGTTAGTTTTTCTAAGGAGGACTTCTAAATTCCTATTCCTAAGGAAATCTTGATAATACATTGCTGCTTCCCCTTACAAAAGGTTTCTCTTTACTCCTCAGAACATGCATGCCAGCTGTTGAACAACACTTGTTAAACTTAAGGTAAGAGTGGTCTCTATGGTAAAACCAGAAGTTCTGGCACTCTCACTTCATACCACAGGTTTATTTTCACAAGACATTGTCACATTCAGGAAATCCATCTTCTTAAATTTCGCGGCAGATTGGTCTTCCCTAGAACAGTTTTGTCACCGTTACATCAGTTCAAAAGATACTGAAAATTGTAGGACTTATCCTGCCATAATTCCATCTTGCTGTTTTTATTACTTGCTCTAGCATGTATGGTAGCAGACTTATAAGCCTGATATGTGTTACTGCATTCTACTCAGAACATCCAATTCTCACTGAAGTGAATTATCAGGTGGAAGACAGGCTTCACTGCTGGAGACTGTTGCTTAAACAGACATATATTATCTACAGAGCAAAAAAAAAAGATTTCCCGAGATACCTAGTGTGAACTGTCAGACTGCATTACGTTCCCGCTTAGGAACAGCCTCATTCACTTGGAAAAGTAGCAAATGTATGCTGTAAAGGTATATTGTTAACAGACCTGTGGCCCTGGAAGTGATAATCTGAGAGAGATTCAGGCATTTGAGGAAGAGAAACCATTACTATACATAAGCACAGGAATGAATGAGACTGAAAAGAGTTACAGCTAGCAGAAAAGGTTAAGATCTCTAAACATGAAAATAGAGCTAGATAAAGAATAGAGATAATATATACTTTCTGATTGAAGGTATTTTAATAGAATTTTTTACAGGATTTTTTTCTTGTCTTTTGTTGGTTTTTTTTAAATTCAGACCATTTATTCTTTTTCCCAGAAGGTAGAGGGAGGAAAAGACAAATATTCCAGGGTTTTTCTATTGCAATAATTTCTGTTTGATGGAGAAATGTATGCCAGTTTTTCAAGCATACTACTGGAAAATATTTATCTATCCACTTATATATCTTCTATGTAGCTCTTGATGAAATAATTGGCAGGATTCTTTCTTTCAAAATGGAATTTCAGTTCTCTTTACTTATTCAGCTCCCTGAAGTATTCATTCTGAAATCAAAGTATTTGTAAGCCATTCGACATCCTCCTGTCAACATAAGGCAAACCAATGCCTTACAAAGATGCAATGAGTTAATGTTATTTAATTCATCCCAATACTACAAATGCCATAATGGGATGTGTTTACCCAGAACTAACTAAATGCATGTTTGCATGTTCAATAGAAATCTGTGGGCTCAACGGCTCCCCAGAACCTCAGGTAAAAGTGAAGATGAGGTAGGTTTTTCTACTGATGGGCCTGACTATAGACAAGTTACATTTGCTTTAAAAATAGGCTGTGAAAATATAGTAAAAAAGGGGTTCTCAGGGTGCAGTGTGAAGACGAAGCTAGTAATTACAGATTTCTTGATTCAAGTCCTACCTAAGCTTTTCCTTCCATTCCTTCTCCCTGTAATCTTCAGTGCACAGATTTTTAAGCATTCACAGGGTAGTGCTACCTCTTTAGACACATCCTGCACTGGGTGTGGTGGAAGCTTTGAGCATATTAGGTGATGCAATTCTCCACAGTAGGTGGGCTCTGCCTCCCAGGCAAGGCTTGTACTCAAAGGGGTTCTGCTGAAAATGATATTCCCTGAGAAGTAGCTAAATATTAATTTTTAGTTGTCTGCAACACCACACACATGCTACGGCTACCAAAATTGCACACTCGTTTTTTGGGGTTTTTTGGCCGGGGGGGAGGTGGGGGGTGGGCAGTGGGTTTGAAAGTTTAGTGCAATGGATACAGTGAAAAATGTAGACATTAAGAGGAGGTGGTTAACAGGCTGGAAGACCTGGAATGATGGATGACAAGAAGGAATGGCAAAAGGCAGACTCAGCCATGATATGGTTACACTCGACAGTGAGCCACACCTCATAGTGCCTGAAATTAAGCATTCAAATATTCCTGCATGCAACCTGCAAGGCTTGAGCTGAAATTTAACAGCTAAAAGAGTTAGGTGGTAACCTAATAAACCTTTCTCTTGCTGCAAAAATCTTTCTGTCAAATTCACTTAACTTTCCTTTGGTATATTAAAGATTTATTGTAGATAGAAGCTCCTGATGTCCGTATTATATCTCTACCCAACTGAATACAGATTGTTCATTAGCTACCATGAAGCAGAGTTTTTATCATCTGATAAAAACTGCACCTACAACAATGAACTGAGGGGAATAAAAGCCAACATAACAATTTGTTTGTCTGCTCTTCACATTTTGTTTTGGGTAAATTGACATCCAGTTTCTTACCAGGATAAGCAAAGGACAACGTGAAGTTGAAAGTTTATCCTGTAGGCCCTATTGGAAAAAGTGCAAGTTTAGCCCATGTATCATGTAAGCAAAATAAAAAAAACAGCTCAAAGGCTGCACCACACAAATAAAATCTGAAAAATCTGAAATATGGTAAACTGACCGATAGAAGTCTTTTATTAATCAGGATAAGGCACATGGTCACATGGTTTAAATATTCTACACACCTGCTTTTTCTACTGCATTTCTTAAAAAAAAAAATCATTCATACTACATACTCTCCTAGATGTATAAAAATTAAAAAGCCCAGCTGTTGAAAAAAATGTTTTTAAAAAATTTAAATCAAAACATCAGAGTCAGTGAAATTCTTTGGATGGTATGTGGCCTCGTCAAATAAAGAATTCACATCAAAATAAGCAATATAAAGCAAGAATTCATAAATATTTAATGTCCTTTTTTCCCCCTTTTCTTCTTTGTTTTCTCTATGTTTAATCCATCTAGATATTGTACTAACAGTGTCTTTCCTTTTGCTCTTACCTTCAGATTAAGGTGCAAAAATGAAGATGTAAAGTGACAGCCAATTGCCAGCTTCTGGGCACAGTGACACAGTGCATATCAACATACAACATGCAAAACCACTAATACCTCAGTACAAGCAAATCAGAGATGTGTCGAGACATGTTAGGCTGACATTTATACAAAGAGACTTATTTTTCTCTCATAAGACAACAATGACAATCTCCATTGATGGCAGGAATAGCATGGGCAAAACCCATGAAAAAAGCTGAACATTGCTGACACGAGTACAATACTTGTTGACACTGCTGGGAGATCCTGCTGTTCACCATGGTCTCAGTTCTCCATCTGCCTTGCTGGATACTTTTTCTAAAGTACATTTCCTTTTCCTGACATCTTCATCCTTACTAGGCAAGGACCCAAATAAAACTGCATGAACTAGAAAAATCTGAATCTTCCTTTTGAACTTTTACACTGGATTATTTGTTTTATCATCCAGTGTCCACTGGCAAAACTATGAGAAGAATCCTAGGAAAAGGGCATTGTCTTGTTTTGCTGATTATCAGTTGGTGGAGACTATTTTGGACTTGGCAAAGTTGAATTAACAAGACAAAATGTCACTGATGTGCTGAACTACAGAGCTCAACCCTTCAAGCTGATCTGTCCGGGCAGATCTTTCCCTCTGTCTTCATTTACATATATCAGTTCATCTAATGCTGCGTCAAATAAAGTATTTTAGGAAAGGATCTGACCAGCACCAGCTCTCAAGCTATTTTGGATAGCTTTTTCTTTTACTGCACATGATATGATTACTTAATCAGACAGTTACCAATTTCTCCACAGTTCTTTAGCTACAAAATGCATAAGCACAGCAATTTTTTGTCTAGTAGTGAAGAGGAAGTGAGGACAGTTGCCTAACTGAATGCTTAAAATTTAAGTTTAATGCAGGCAAGAGAAATCTCTGTTAAGGTGATATCATAAATCTATCATCATGTCCAAGAAAATTTAGCCATTCCAAAAGTGATGAATCTTAAAAAACACAATCTTGTGTATTAATATCATCTTACCTTCAAAAAAAATCCCTCTGTCATTAAATCTTTAGAAACAGTTGACCCCTACATCAATTTCATGGCATAAAGTTTTCCCAAAAACAAGTTCAAGATGTATGGCACTTTATCACAGAAAGAAATCTCAGGACACTTTTAAAGAAAAAACAATTGAACTGTAGTCTACAATGCTAACCTAACAATGAAACTTGAGAATAGGAGAAACATTGAATTATTTGATTTATAAAATGGCAGCAAGCATAAAGAAAATTCATGATTCACCCAGTTTAGAGTGGTCATTTGCATGGACTGTTTGCACAAAGGTAAGCACACAAATTTAGGCTCCAGTTTCAAAAAGCACCTATTTATAGTAAACAACTGTCACACTCATGCTCATATGCTTGGCTGACTATGGGCTACAATTATTTCTGCACAGAAATCTATTGCAGTACATCTAAAGTAACAAGAAAATAACTTATATATTTTCCACTAAGCTAAACCCTTACCAGGCATATGCCAAGCAGAAGGTCACCCAAAATAATTGATTGACAAAAGGAAGCGAAATTATACCATTATACTTATAGAGCCCTTTCTGACTGAGGACATAGGGTAGCAGATACCACGAGCAAGAATGAGTTTTATTCTTTGTGTCTGTAGCCAATGAGGAACCACCTCCATCCTCTGTATTCCCTATAAAAAAATTAATTTCCTGTCAGCAGGAAAGGCAATGACATAATTTTCAGGGCTCTTCAAGAGAATTCCATCCTACCTGCCCAAGAGAGGGTTGTGGGAATTAGATCATCTTTAGGGCCCCTTCCAACCCAAAACATTCTATTATTCTATGATTCTACCTCCAGTTCTTCCTTTCTCCACTTGCCAAGTAGGAACTGCCCCAGCCAAAACCTTCATCTTTGGAGACAACACACTTCAAATTGGTTATCTTGTTAAGAAGCCTTGAATGAGTTCTGCAAAAGATCTAAAATTAATTACAGACAACCCAAACCACACACACACACAAAACAAAACAAAAACAAAAAAAAAAACAAACAAACAAACAAACAAAAAAAAAAAAACCACACAAAAGAACCCACCACAAAACAAAACAAGAAAACAATAAAAGCAAACTAATAGACAAAGAAACAAAACCACTAACCCAGCAACATTGACTGATTCGGCACAAGCTGCGAAATTAGGTGAATCCAGGATACTATGTAAAAGCCAAGTTAATTCATCAATTTATTTAATACATATTGAGAAAAAGAGAAGTTTTTATTATATTCCTGAATGCTGACAAAGCCACAGAAGTCATTATTTAAACCCAAGATTTTTTATAAGAAATTAAATACAGAATGTTAAGGAGAATAAAATAGCTCGTATCTAACCAAAACTTAATTTGAAGTTTTTGATGGGAGAAAGTAGAAGACAGCTTGAATCTATCACTTAATAACAGAATTCATGGCTTTAAGCTTTCAAAAGCAGCTAAATAACATTTCTCCATGGTAAAATTTAAAGCAAAAGCTGGTTTTGGTCCCTCACAAGGACTGCATCAACTATAGTGATAGAAACTGAAATCTCTAAAAGATGCAATATTAAAACCACGTTTTCCAACTAATTCAGTAGGAAGAAAAATATTACAACCTTAATGATTACTTCAAGACCTCTTTAGGAACTCTGAAAGTCAAAAAGAACTGTACAATGTGTACTGTGAATTAAAGCACAAACAAATAGAGCTAAAAAAAGAGGCTGAGATGCCAATCAACTAACAAAGCAGAAAAAGATCCCATAAATACACCATAAGACAAAACCAGAAGAAAATACAGGTTGACTGTTTCACAGGGAAGCCAGGTGAGTCGATGATAACAAAAAGGTTAATTTATCAAAAAGTTTTATTTTTTTACAAACAAGGTGAATTGTAACCAGATTTTTTTTAAAGGGGACAGAAGAATTGGCCAAGTTAGGGAACACAGGTTAAGGAATATTTAGATAAATGGTATGTACACAAGTTTGCAAGGCTTGATTAAATTCTGTCTTTAGGACCCAGTGAAGCGGTCTCTCAAACTTTAATGGATTTTTCTAAAATTCACTGGATACTCTCAGGGGACTAGAAAAGGATAATCTTGGTACCATCTTTAAGAAGGAGAGAAAGAAGGGACTGGGGAATTGGAGACAGCCTAAATGATTCCTGAAAATATTCTGGAACATATTATTGAGCAATTTATAAGCACCTCAAGAATAATAATATGATAAAAAACATATGGCATAGATTTGTCAAGAAAAAGGTTGTATCAAATTGGCATAATTTATTTCTTTGACAGAGTTGCAAGCTAATGGATAACAGGGAAGCAATAGTTGTGATAAACATTAGCATTACTTTTTTTTTTTCATATTCTCTACGGCATTCGCATAAGTACACTAAGAAAATCTGGTCTGCATTAATTCCCTGTAACATGGCAGAACAACTCCTCAAAAATCTCCGAAGTACAGACTTCAGCAGCTCCATGTCAAAGTGAGACACCATTTCAAACAGACAACAACAACCAAAAAAACCCCTTACTTCTAGTCAATATTTTCATTGATGATCTGAATGACAGGCAACATGGACTGTGAAGAACCAGGAAAGAGAAAAATAAAAAACTTGAAGATAAAAAAGTTTAAAATGTTGCAAACACTTTGAATTCACCTCTGTTTTCAGGCTGATTATGACCATTTGCAGAAATTATTCAAAATCAGAAGCTGAAATTCATGACAGGATAACACTGTACTCAGGGTGAAGAAATCCAGTACCCAGTTATGATATTCAGAACATCTGCCTAAGTTAGGTACTATGAAGAAGATGCAAATCAACCATAAACTGAGTAAGGAGATAAAAATGAAAAATGCGGTGCAGATTATTGAAATTCACCTTCAAATATACTAAATGGAATCTTATCTGTTATATGGGAGTAATTATTTCACTTTACTTACTGCTTTGAGCCCTCAGACAAAAAGAATGTGCCTTGTCTTAGATAATGACTTTAACAAGAATACATAACAACTTGAAAGAAAACCAACAATACAAACAAGTTTGGAAAAAAATGTTATTTGCGATTAAAGCTTGAAAGATTTACCTTCTTTCATTTCATCTAGGAAAAAAAAAAGGAAAGTTAATTGTCAGTACTTAGAAAGTGGTTGTAAAATAAATGGCAGTCAACTCTTCTCTAGGTTGACACATAAAGAGAAGATATTTCCATTTGAAAAAAGATTAAACTCAGATTCTAAGGAATATTTTTGTGGCATAGACATATCTAAATTGTATTCACACCTTTCAAGGCAAGGGAAGGAATTGATCCAGTCTGACATGACAGGATCTAATCAATAAGAGCTCTAAACACTGAGCTACTCTTTGCAGAAAGAGGAAGTTGCAAACCTTCTTCACTGTCTGCTCCAGTGATCCCAAGTAGTAGAGCACATTCAGAGCACGTACCAAAGAAAAGGAAAGCTTCTTCCAGGGACAACAGGAATACAGGCTATTACTGGGCAGGCTAATGAACAAAACTTCAGACTCAGAGGAAATTCTAACATAAAAACTTAATACAGTTTTGTCCATGATTAGGTAAGAAAAAGGAGCAGAGCTTTTGTAATGCAACTTTGTATTAGCCCATAAACCACTACCACGTAGGACTTAGGAGTTTGATATCTTCTGTAAACATACAGTCCAAGCTCTTTAAATGGTCTCATGCACTTTGACACTATGAGCCCAAGTCTGCAAAACTGCCATGTTTTTCAAAATTACACTACATCATCCCTGTTTTATATAGCCTTATCCATTCATTGAGAGAACAGATAAAATAGTACCAGTATCAACAAGAATTTAAGCCTTCAGCAAATGTATGAATGAATTTACTAGTAGTACATATAAAAATTACTGATGTACTTGGGAGAGGAGTATGTAGGATGACAAAGCTCTATTAATATTGTCCATTTACAGCAGGTCAGGTTCTAGCACAAAACACAAGTTTCCTAAGACAGAAAATAGCATGAAAAAGAAAAACCTACTATGCAGTAAACTTAAGATGTGCTAAATGGTGATGGAAAGTTTTTATCTTTCATTCTGAATATAAAAGTAAGTTTTTCAGAGACTAAAGTAAATTGCTGTGCAAGGTAAATCTTTTATGTGAATGAACACTGAGACTATGGTGTTATAATGAAGAACACGTTTTTTCCCCATCAACCCCTTCTCACCTTTTGACAATCACTTTCTGTTAAAATATTATAAAGACATGTTTTATCTGCTGGGAAGAAATTACAGCAGGCATCAGCCTTCCTTTTTCCTTAGAATGAGAGAAAAGGCTGGCAGTGGTCTCTGGCAAGAAAAGTTAACAATCTGTGCAATCTAATAAGTTCCTACTGAATGATAATTAACATTACCATATTTGCACTATAACTTCCCCTGCCTGAAGCGACATAAGCAATGACAGTTTTCACTGACCTATGCAGAAATCCTGCGCCCGAGCTGAATACCACAGTACTCTTGCTCATGAACTTTTCCTGAAGTCATCAAGCCTGATTCCCTTCTCACTTATACCTTAAACAGGTTTGAATCAGAAGTGGTATCTATCAGAATGATACAGTAGCATCAGTGCAAGAGGAGAATTTGACATTTCACACTTCAGTGTCTCATGTTGCCAGAAATCCAGAGTCACATGCTAAGGCTATGTCTTGGGAGACAAAAGAAAGACATAGAGATATTCTAAGTGGTATTTGTTACCCAAATCAGTATGGATCTATTGCTGAAAATCTCTCACTAAAGACTATGAGGCTTAATATCTTTAGGCAGAGATTCAATCCATCTTTTCTACGTTGCTCAAGCCTCTCTTTCTGCCATCCAATAGTTCAATGGTTTCAGTAACTTCTGTACTTTATAAGGTTCTATAAAGTGACAGCATGTACTCCATCTAAAGTTAATACAATTTAAAAGGGAAAGGTTAGTGAGCAAGTGAAACTTTTTCATGTTTTTTCTATCACCAACACTTCCTGTTTCTGGCAGAGGAAGCATCCCTTCCATTCAAAGGGAAAATTTTCACACGTGCGATTTTAAAAGCTTAAAAAATTTATCTTTTAGCATATATGTACAGACCAGTTAACAAAATTGCTGTGTCTGACTCCCTTTAATTTCTGATTGAAGGAATATGACTTGCTCTCCTTAATTATCTCTCATGCACTCTTTCAATTTAGTAAGATTTCTTTCTGTCTTAACCTTCACTGTATCCCCTACATACTGTCAGTGAAGTAGTTAAAGAGGTCCTGCAAAATCAAGAGAATAAATTTTCATTTTAAAGGTTGAAAAAACAAGATTTCCCACATAAAGCTACAGTTAAATAGCAAAGTAATTGATCTAACTTTAGAAACAGTTCCTTTATCTTCAGTGAGTTGTAATGTGACTGCTGCCTCTTACAACACTTTGAATTACTGTCACATTCACCATGACAGATGTGGGTCATTAGAACTGAGGAATTAACTACATGCAGAAGGCATTGGGAGTAGACTGGTTTTGATCGAAAACCTAAAATCTACCAGAATGGGGAGGTCAGGTAATGCTTAAAAATTACTTTCTGCCAGTAAAAACATAACCATAGGAGGTAATTATCTGACTCTATAAAAACACTATGCTTCTTGATTGGACTAACATATGGACTCCACAAGTTCTCTGGACACAGAAACCAGTAAAGCTGTGACCCTGATAGAGTCTGACATCAGTCATCATAGGCGGCATGGAAAACATTCACCACATGGAAGAACAAATCCAGAGTTTTAATCCCAAAGGGTAGCAGAAAATCTTTACTTCCTGCAGAAATGCTTGCCAAAGTACATTTATGTGCTTTCCTCTGGACAAAACAGTAAACATGATTTTTGGTCAATTATTTTATTAACAAGAAAAAAATCAAAGAAAATATTCATTAAAGACTATCACAAATGTTTTTCATGTAACAAACTTAATAGTTCTCAAAAGAAAATTACACAAACAGTATTTGTGTTTAAGAATAGATTTAAAATGTTACATTAAAAGACAATTTGGGGAAATCAAGGGTTCCAGTTAACCACAGTGTACAAAGGCTACCCTATAGTGAACATGCTGTTTGCCACTGCAGTGCTTGCATATTTACCAGCAATTAAAGTGCATAAGCATCACTTTGTATCTCAACAGCTGCCAAGTTTTTCTACTCACCATATATTCGTGAGAAAAAACAGGACATTGAGAATTACTAATTCATCATAGCCTTTAAATGAAAATAAAATTATCTTGCAAAATTTTAAGGAAAAGCAGATTGATCAGAGCAGGAAAACACAGACTGATAAACAGAATGATGACAAGGAACTACTTCTGTTAAATTCAGCAGAAGAAAAAAGATCAATTACAGACTCACTGTCCCTCTTCCCTAGTTCCTTTTTGTTCTTTCCTTTTGGCAATTAAGTTTATAAAAGCCTTTGTTCTGAGATCACACAATGAAATGCAAAGAACTTCAACTTTAAAAAAAACAGGGATAAACTACTCACCACTGTTTTCTTGCTAATTTAACAGATCCAGTATCATGAGAAAGGATATACCTTTGCCACTGATATGCTCAGTGCAGTCACAAAACAAGCATTTACAAGAAATCCAGAGTATTTCACCTGTAAACACATGGAAAAAAAAAACAAGACCTGAATCTCACACATAGACAGGAATTTGGAATGAGGTATCTAATTATTTTTATTTGATTTAAACTTCGTTACAGAGAAATAGTGGTAAATTAACCTATGGTGTCTGCTCCCCCTTGAAAGCCTCAGCTGCTAGAATGGTCACTCAATGTTGTTTCAAATTGAGGAAAAAGTACAGTTTTTATCTAATGGACTTTTCATTTTCAGGAAATCTGCTAGCCAACACAGAGTTTTGCACTACTGCACCACATTCATAAAAGATAAGCAAGGCACAACCCTGCATGTATAACAAAAGTAATTATTAATCTAGGTCTTCTTGTCAGAATATATTTCAGTTGATCCTAGCTGTTTACAGGAAAGGTGCAGGCAGGTGCTAGAGCTGTGTGCCTCTGTTTATGGTAGTAAGCATAATGATGATTTGACAGCAACACTCATCATAATCATTCTTACCCCTGTTGTCTCACACATATATACAACCTGCTAGGAACAAATCTTTATGCAACAGAAAGCTAAATAGAATGCAAGCTGTGACTTGTGTGGAATGTAAAGTGATTCTTTCGGGAGTTATTTGGTACTACTACCTAATGTCTGACATTTAACAGATGTGTGTCCACATGGTGAGTCGGTCTGAAAAACCTCTTTGATCAAAATGAGTACATCTTAAACACTAACTGCATTATACAAATACCTTAGACCCTTGACCAGTTGCAACAGCATAATTCACAAACTATCTCCTTTTACAGAAAACTTTCCATGACATATTCTAAAAGAAGCACTGACTGGAAGACAGATGCCTTTTAGTGCAATAATAGATATGCTATGTTATACATAGATCCAAAATTGATTGGGATTTCTGATGGAAGCAATATCTATTTCCTGAAATTATTTTATTTCACCCAGTGCCATGATGGATGCCTACAGCACAGTAAACTGTATTTTCTTCTTCAATACTTAACTATTTCTGTACCAGTCACTGCATTTACACTAAGGAATTCACACCACAGCTCCAATTGAATTGGAGTTGTTCAATGTATTTCAGGTAAGCTTGACAAGATGTGTTCCTTTTTAAAAGGTACAGAAAATGAGAAGGCATACATAGAGCTGTGATCCTAATAAAGGCCACTTTCTTTTGCAAGCTAAAAGGAACACAGTGGTTTTGGCAACCTAAATTCGTGATGGTTGAAGGTTATTTGTGAATTAATTAATAATTTTCCCTACATCTTGCTAAGCTATACATGTATGAGTACATTTTATTCTGTTAATCAACTTTAAAAGCAGTCAAAAATACTCATTATACTAACTACTCAGAAACATTTTTACTTTCTGCCAAATGGAGAACAGGTCACAAACATGCTTCTCTATTCAGCTATCTCTGCCTCTAATACCTACAACTAAGAGCAGAAATACACTGACAGAAGTGCAAGAGCCAAAGCCCAGCAGTCCTGCACTGTTTTGCATGTCTAGGCTTTGACAGGCCAGGCTATTTCTGAGTTTTATTACCTGTTATTACAGTGTCTTTACATTTGACCTGTAGCTTGCAACTATGAAATGTGGTACATATCAAGGTACACTAGGTTATTGAACTTTTAGTACAGTAGAAACAAATGTGACTTAATGCAGTAGTTTAATTGCCATTTAAAACAAGTGCCAATCTTTTAAGTGATTTAACAAAAAATCGCTTACAAGTAGCAGGTGTTTTGCCTGTAGATGAAAGAAGATAGCAGATAATCTCTCAAGAAGCTATAATGTCAACAGTAAAGCTATTTTAGGAAAAAGATATATGAATTTTATAGAATCTGCTATGTTTTATCATAAGAGAAAGGGAACTTGCATTACTCTGTGCTCATAAAGAGGTATTTAAATTTATATTGCATCCCTGTTATTCCTTAGCAATGGATCAAATTCAGCATTAACTAAAAACTAAGTACTGACAGAAGCAGAATTCTCATTCAGTTCTGTAGGCTACATCATAGCCTTTGAGGGGATGCCAAATGGGTGCAAATATCCTTGAACCTCAAGAGATAACACTGTCACTGCTACCAACCAGAAGTATGACCTACAAGTTACCAGCATCAGTGGTGTCTGGAAAAAGCTGAACTAAAGCATCAGGAGACACTCTATACATCTGTATTTTAGTAAAAGATTACTTAAGGGCAGGGCATAGTCACCAGAAACATAATAGGTTTGATTTAAGCTATGGCCTAGCAAAAATGTATCATGTAAGTAACTTATATTTTTATGGCTAAATATTTGGTTTTGAGGACAAGTTTTCCAATGGGGAGGACAGAAATCGTAGATTTTGATCAGTAGGTGTCTGATTGCAAAGTAAATAGCAGTTATAAAATTAAGACTTTGCCATTCATAGCAGGTAAGTGTCACTTGATCCCCCTTGCATAAAAGAAACACTTAGGGGTATTTTTTTCCTATAGGTCCCTTTTTCACAGCAGTAACATCCAAAGCTTCCTTTTTTCTCTTTCTGTACTGACGTACAGTTGCACTACAGATTTATGAGGATTTAATTAATACTTGCAAGAGCCATGCATATTGATTGTAGCCAAAGGCAGAAAATCCCAAGAAAACACAGAGAATGATGAAGGGCCAGTCCTATTTCATAAAGGTTGCAGATCACAATATGTTAGTGGCTTTGACATTTTTCTTACCTATAAGTACATAAAGCATTCTCATCCTGATGAATCAGTTTGTGATCTTTCTGCATTGTAAGGCAGCTAGTGGAATCTTACATTCTTATATGATTAGCCAGAAAACATTTCTTAAATAATTAAAAGGAACTACCTATCATTGTATTGGCCTTATATAGGTGTTCTGGCATGTACTCCATTACTGATAATATATTAATGTTATATTAAAAAGAAACTGAGATCAGCTTAGGAGCACAAAAATACATGCCTATATACCAAAGTCTAATGAATAAATCTAAATGCCTTCTTTGTAATATCTGAACTGTTCCCACTATTTGTCCCAAATCAGAACTAAGGCCTTTATTTTGAGAAAGCAATGTGAGAGCAATTTCTCTCTTCACTCCTTGCTCCTCCTCTCTTGCTCCTCCTTTTCTTACTGCTAACCTTTTTATCCTGTATCTTTATTGTCTTTAGTTGTGCCCATGGGAGTGAAGTTGTAGTGAGTTTTATACTTTGCCTAGGAGACAGAGAGATTTGTGGTCATTCTTATCTACTCAGATAATAATTTCCAAAGCTTTGGCTGTGTTGCTGAGGAGGCCTTGTCTTCTGCCCTCTCAAGCTTCACCCTGGAGGTTGACAGCTTCATAATTCCTGAGGAACACAGCTGTCAGGAGAGGTTGTATTCACAAAGAGTTTCTTGGAGGTAACTTGCACCAGTTCTGTGAAGGACTTTGAAGATTAACCCCATGACCTTGAATTTAACACAGCATCCTGTGAGGAGTCAGAATGGTGAGGCAAGTGTCAATATGATGTGCCCTAATGGGCTGGCACATTGAAAGAAGAGGGATGTTACATTCTGAAATACTTGAAAACTGTTTCAGTCTTCCATCTGAGGTACACACTCACAGACAAGACCTTGTATAATGCCAATGTACTCCAGGTCAGAGTGTCACAAAGAATTTACTCACTCTCTAATGTAAGTATGTGAACAGTAGTCTTAACACCAAAAGCCTAAACTGTGCTTGGAGGAAAGTATACACTTAAAAGCATTTCTGGATTGGCAGAGCATCCCTCATTTTTGCAGATTCAAACAGGCAGTGCAAGTGTTGAAACATTTCCTATTTGATAAACAATTTCTGATCAGCTATAGGTGAAACAAATTTATTTCTCCTTCTGTCATGAGCTCTGTGTGTCATGCTTTGAAACTAAAAGATTAATTTCCCAGTTTGCAGAGCAGTTTGACAAACAATAATACATTGATTTTGCAAAGGATGTATTGTACTTTGTTTTACCAGCACTCTCTTTGACATGCTTGTGTTAAGCTCCAGGCAGATGACTTCCATGCAGAGATGGAAATCAGCAGGAAGTCAGAGAGTTGGCAGAAGTAAGTCAGACATAAAACTGTAGTCCAGCCGAAAAGACAGCTGCTACACCAGTCATTTCACCACCTACATGTGACGACAGCTCCAGCCTCAGCATTTTGTGTAATCACAACAAAATATAAGGAAAGAACCAATACCACAGTAAAGGTAATAAGCACACAGAAATCTCAACAATTAAAAACAAAGAACAACAAAAAAACCTAAAAAATTCCCAAACACACAGATACAACTGCTCCCTTTTCTGTGAATTCGATCCTAGAAGTGTGGTCACTTAATGCCACTGCAAAACACAGCCAAGGCTTGGCTTCAAAGTGAGTTTGAGAGCCAGAAGTGTAACTAGTGCAGCAGCTTGTGTTGCATAGAGGCCAATAGCAAAAGCAAAAGCTACAGGAAAGAGCATAAAAAGAGAAAGTATAGAAGAAACTTGCTTCATTTTGCCATTCCACCTTCCAGCAATCACATTTTAAAGATTTTATTATTTGTAAGTTTCATCAAAACATTGCTTCACATTTTCTTCCATGAACTTGCATAATTTCCTTTTAAATGCATTTATTCTTCATGATCTTAGTGCATTGCAAAACCTAACTATAGATCCTGTGAAAAAAAATCTTAATTTCATATGTACCGAGCCTGCCCGTTGATATCTGCAGTGGACTGTCCTCTACTTCCTATTTGGAAAGAAATAAGGGGGTTTTTTCCCATTATTGACTTTCTGCATCTATCTCATTTATGATTTTTTTATTAATATATTGTGCTACCAACTCACCCTTTAGTCCAGCTGGCTCATTTAAAAGGTAAGTGCTTTGGAATATAGGTAATACTTGGGGTTTTCTAAACAGGTCTTTATATTATCTGATTAAAAATAGCATGTGCTTATTCAACAAGCTATTTTAAGGAGAGACAGTGTTTGACGGCTTAAAGAGGACTTTGCAGAGCAGGGGAGGGGAAGCCAGTTGGTTAATTTTTTAGATTTCTTTCTTTTAAAATCACAGGGGAAAATTCACAGTGCTAATCAGGATGGCCTGACCCCGGACTGTGGGTCATGACGAAGAGATCTCCCAGTACTTTAGAAAGACTTAATGACAAAAGCCTCTTCCAGTTAGTTCCACAAATTTACCCAAAAGTTTTAGGAGAAAATGTGTTTGATGTGACTACTTGGAAAGAACATCTTAAATACTAATGTTCTTGAAATAGAAAGCCTGAAATATGTGTTTTAAACTCTTGTTCCCACTGCAGATGCAGGCTGCTCAGTATTCTGTCTTGAAACTCTGATACATATAACATCCACATCTAATAATTATTTGTATCTGAAGTACACTTCCCCTTAGCAAAGAATATATGATTCTAGCTCTCACGGACCATGACAGATGTTGTTGCTTTATATAACTTTGTGTAAACTTTTCCTAAACTAATATCTTTAAGTATAACATCTAATAACTGTGGCTAGCACAGGTCCTTCCCGTGGGAACATTTTGCTATATTTCATAAACAAGATAAAGTTTGGATGTTTTGCAAACAACTTCTCCGGATTGGGTCAGTTCGGGCTTGGCCAATTGGGCCTAGGGGGAGGTCTCGGGCTGACCAATCTGGGGCACCTCTGTAAACTCTATATATATGGAATTCAAAACAATAAAGCTCTCCTCTCTTCTCTCTTTCCTTGTCTGAGACCTTGGTCATTCCTCAGCTAGCCGCTCAACAGCGACATATAACTGCTATGATGAGTCATCTAAAAATAACTTCAAAATGTCTAATGCTAAATATTTAGATCTTTGTTTAATCTCAGTAATTTCAGGATGTAGGTATGAATCTATGGAATGTTATAAGCCTTCACTCTTTGCTTCCATATATACACAGGAATATCAAGACTACATTTTTCATTTAGATCACGATAAGAGTACGAACTGTTGCTTTTTTCCCCAACAGTTTTTTTAATTCTGTTAACAAGGTATTGCTACAAACTTCCTTAGTACAAAAATCACCTTGTCTGCTAACCTAGAGATTATTGTACCTATTGAGAAGAACTGAGGGAACTTAGTAACAAGAATTTCAGAGGGAAAATTGGTAATAAAGCAACACTGAATACTCTGATACTCAAAAAAACCCAGACTAATCACGGATGCCTTAGACGACATAAAGTAAATCTCATTTTATACATAGGAATATTCCAGACTGGACTTCCAGATTTATATCATTAGAGGAAACAAATTTTTCTTTAACATACACTAGCTAGCTGGTTAAGCCAAGTCACTGTTTGGAAAAGAAATGTCTAACTGGCACCTTTATCCAAGAGAATGTCTCAAAGTTTATAAATTAATTTACTTCCCAGTAGACCCTGAGATCAAGTCTATCCCACTTTAGCAGGAGTCCATACCCATTGCTCAACTGTTGTTTACAATTGTTTGCAAGAGCTAGGCCATTTCTTCCCAATAGTACAATTTAGAAAATTGTATACACAACTTCTCCACTACTTACATGTGTTGCACACTGTCTTCAACTACTCTATTAAGTTCATATCATTTCAGTTTGAAGAATCCTTAGCAAAATAGAAACCAGATCTATACTGAAGCATTGGGAGTCCACCATAGTAACAATGTTATAAATGCTAAAATTGATAAAATATACTAACACATACACATATAATTTAATTCTCTGCTGCATATAGACCCTATTTTAAAATCTTGCCTAGACTTGAGGAAAAAATTTTTAAAAACCCTGCTATGATAATATTTCTTGAAATGTCCTAACCTAGATTGCTATATTTCTCCACCCCACCGAATTCAATACCTCTGCCCTGTTTCCTAAGACATCAAAAACATTGTTTTTTCAGAAAGACGAGCAAGGTAATTGGTTTCTTTAAGAAAACCTCATCATCAATCCACTGTTCCTTCTCTCCATGCTAAACCAACTGACCTCACTCCCACCAAAGTTCTGCATCAACCTTTCTTTCCACCTTACTATGGGATACCTCTCCCAACACCTGCTATTGCAACAACATTTGGAAAGGAAATGGGCGATTGAGAACACCAAAGATTTTTGCACTGAAAGGCTTACCCATGCCAAAGAGACAGTGTATTTGGCAGTCATCTAGAGGGCTTTTATTTAGAAAATATGAGAGTTTTGTTTATACAAGCACTCTCACCTGCATTGTGAATAAATGCTTATTTCCTCACAGAAGTTTTGTGCAACATCCAGCACATGTTTTGACAGGCAAGAAGTAGTGCTCAAGTTTCCCTAGTCTGTCCTATATCTAACAAAACTGCTTAGCCAATTCATTTACAGATCATATACTGTTCAGTAGCTTTCATCTTCTAATCTCCTGAAATCTGAATATTAATCTGAAAGCAAATTTGGAACAGATATAACATATTTTGAACTTCAGTCACCAGAAAGGATTTTGCCTTGTTAATCTCAAAGGATTGGCATAGAAATTTTACCACATTTTCTAAAAAAATCCATACAGATTTAAGGTCGAGTTCTGGATTTAATTGAAGTAACCTTTTGTACAATCTAGCTTTAATGAAGTGCAATGAAGTTAAACTCCACAGGGGCCATTAATCTGAAACACTCCATTAAAACAACTACAAGGGGAGTTTTTAATAAACAGTGTGAACTAATGCCCATGTGGAAAGGTAATTGAGAGGGAACTGGTGTCTGGGCCAGATTGTTATTAAATCCTTATCACAGGTAAAGCTGAAACCCCAAATGGCAAGCTGCCATGTGATTTATAGTGACCTTCTCTTCCCAGCCTTAAAGAAAAGACTATGTTTAATAATAAAAAAATCCTGTGACTAAGCTATAAAATAACTGAGCAATTACTTAGAATAATTTATACAGTGCAATACACTGACCTTGCTCCAAGCATAAAATCTACAAAATAACTTCAGTAATAAAACTGTGAGCTACTAAAAGGACTAAAGGTTTAACCATTTTTATTGTGCAGAACCTGAGGGCACTATAAATACATATCACACTCCTAATAGGAGAGCTTAAAAAAATTCCTAATTTTTTAATCTTAAAAAAATCTTCTCTGAAGTCTAGTAGGGTTTTGCCATATTGCAGGAATGCCTACTGTCCTAGTTATAACATGTTACTGGGCTGCTAAAGTCAACACTTTCTAACACACTTTCTAAGTATATACTCAGCAGCTGAGCCCTATCTAAGTTGACTCTCACCGGAAGCTATGCAACAAGGGACAGAAAACTGCACCACTGAGCAGTTTGGTTTATAGCAGTATAGACTGTACTTCTAAGAATGAAAAAAATACTGTTATTAATCTCTTGAAAGGTAGGATAAGAACAGATATTGGCTCTAACAAAATGTGTATAAAAGTAGAATTTCTATGTAAAAACAAAAAATATATTTTTTTAAAAAATTCAAAATAATTTTTTCTAAAAATTTGAATACAGGTTACTTCAAATCAAAATTATAAGAAGCATGGCCTCAGAGCAAAGTCCAAATGCATCCAGTGCATCACTGACTCTATACTTTTTTTCTATGCTTCCAATGTCTGCATTTCTTATCTAAATAACAGAATTGGGATGTGTTTTGTGCCCAGACATATAGTAAGCATAAGAGTGCTACAGTGAAAGTTTGAGAGGGTCAAGTATAATCAACAGCAGATTACCTCAACTAAAAAGAAAAGTAACCACTTTTATTTTCAGTCTGGCAATAATCCAGGTTATAGCAGATGCCATCCAGAAGGATACAGGCTATGCACAGTAACTGAAAGACAGATATTGTCAACAGGCTCATATCATGCAAGACAAAAAGCTGTTATTTTGATTAATTGGATCTTAGCTAATTTGGCAATGTGCCAAAGGTTAGGACACTCCGTTACATACAGCTTGTGTTGCCATCATCACTGGGCACCTATTCACTGCAAAGTGCTATCTCTGATTTCAGAAAAGAGGAAAGAACCCCAAGAAAGCCAGTGGCAATATACAGGTAAAACTACTCAGAAAAAATATGCCTGTCAATTTATTCACAGGTATTGATCCATTTCCCGTGTGTTAACATGTGCTATCTTTTTTGACTTTTGGCCAAAACACATCTTAACACCCTTATCATTAGAGGAGATACTTTTGGTAGATTTAGATTAGATATTAAGAAGAAATTCTTTCCTGTGAGCATGGTGAGACACTGGAACAAGTTGCCCAGAGAAGGTATGGATGCCCCATTGCTGAAAGTGTTTAAAGCCAGGCTGGATGGAGCCTTGAGCAAACTGGTCTAGTGGAAGGTGTCCCTGGCCATGGCAGAGAGGGGATGGAATGAGATTATCTTTAAGGTCACTTCCAGTCCAAACCACTCCATGATTCAAAGATTCTATGACTCTGTGAGTGTTACTAGGGTGCATGTGTATTTTATAAATAAAAGCAAATCTGCACTTGTTTCTGTTTACTGGCACCTGAACCATACAGCCAATAAATACAGCCAGTGGAAACTCTGGGTTATGAAGAAATTACTCCTGTGTTATTTTACGCTTCCTCAGAAGAATGTGTGTGGTTTGCATGTCTTTGTACCTCAATTTAAAAATAGAAATATAATCTAGCTACATATTGGCAAGTGGACAACTCTGTCATTTCAATATGAGTAAAAGTGAAAGCTCTGTTTAAAAGCCCTGGAAAAAGGACTTTGGCATGTGACTAAAGTTAAATATATTATTGAAGTACATTATTAAACAGGGATGAACTGAGGCATGTGTTTAAATGTTTCACTGAACTGTATCTGAGAAAGGACTATTTTCAGCTTCTGGTTATGATTTTTCCAATGCTAAATCTCAAGCACAGTGAAGCCATTCCAAACAATTAAATGTGCTTAACTGTACTGGTCTCTTTCCTCAGCCAGTTGATTCTTGTATTTCAGCTGAGCCACTCCACTTTGTATCAGCTCACTACCTGCCTCAACATCTGATTGGGAAGATTTTTACTTTAAAAAATCCAGGAAAAAAGTCTGTTGAGGTCTTTGAACATGACTGAACTACATTTCATAGGGAAATGCCCTACAGGATAGCAAGTCTTGGTCAAAAGAGCATAATAGTGAAAATGCTGTCTCTTCCCAAAACAAACTCTCCTGCAATTTCAGAAAATAATATTTGAATTTTTCAACTTAAAATAATTCAATGATTTACAGGTTTCAAGTGATTGGCATTAACAGAAAATATTTCCCACAAATTAAAGGAATTCAATGTTACATTTTAAGCTGCTGTGTCTGAATTCTCTGATGGAACGTTATTTCTTTCCCAGCTCTCAGTACTGTCCCCTCAACCATGTATTTTCTTTCTACCTTATTTCTTTACCATGACTCTAAAGAACCTGTGCACCCCTGACACAGCTCAAGTCAGCAATGGAGAGCATACCTGGCAGTCTTTGCATTGCTGTCTAGAGAAGGGATCTGAAGACAATCTGAGCTGTTTCTTTTTTGAAGAGAAGCAAGACTTGTTTGGGAAACTGTCAGCAAATGTTAAGAATCCTACATTGTCATCCCAAATATTCGCTGGACATTGCTTTGTTAATGGAACATCATCCATTTCAGCACCACTTTCTTGATTAAGAGTTATTGACTAAATCAGTGTCTTCTGTCAGTTATCTTCTTCAAAGAGAGAAATCAAGCTCTTTTCCTATTTTTGCCCAAATTTCTCCAAAGACATGTTCTTATGGGTATGGATAATATACTCTAGCCATATGGCAATATATAATTACACAAACACACAAGCCCAATATAACTGTATGTACAAAATACCTTTAAAAGTAAGTTTCATAATATTGGCCATGTGTGTATCCATACAAATAAAATATGCAAACAGATACATTTCTGTCAGCTTTAAAAGGGTATGTTATTTCCTGAGCTTAAAGCAAATAGCAGGCTCCTGAGGAATAACAATAGTCAGAAAGGAACATACTGAATATTCAGAACAATTTAGGTATCTGCTGTTCTGCAATTACAGTTTCCTCCCAACACACACGTATTTTTTTACCATATAAAATTCACTGCACCTTAACATGAGGAAAATGACCTAAGTTTCAACACAAACCTGGCTGTCAGGAAGCTCCCAAGACACATACACAGAAAAAGTATAAAATCTTCCCCTTACAAAATCCCATTGTTCCATTAATGAAGAGAGCTTGGCCTCTTTGAAATGGTTAAGACAAAATATGAAAACAATATCTCACTTTTTTGGCGATCCTCAAAATTATTCTTTAAACCCAACCCAGAACTCAATGTTGTCTTATTCTAAGGCGATGCCCCAGTTGAAGCAAGGGTAGCTCATGAAATTCATTACCTGCATGCTACATTCATAAGTGATGGACACCTTCCAGTTCTGCACTGTCATGTAAAGGAGTTGGACCCTCAGATAAATCCCAAAAAAGGATTTCAGTCACCTGATGATATATTTTATCACAGAATCCCAGAATCATTACGGTTGGAGAAACCTCCAAGATCACTGAGTCCAGCCTTTGAACACCACCATGCCAACTAAATCCTAGCACTGAGAGCCATGTCCAATCACTCCTTGAACATTTCCAGGGATGGTGACTCCACCACCTCCCTGGTCACCCTGTTCCAATGTTAACCACTTTTTTAGTGAAATTCTTCCTGATGTCCAACATGAACCTCTTTTGGCAACACCTGAGACCATTTCCTCTTGTTCAGTCAGTTGTAACCTTGGAGAAGAGACCAACGCCCACCTGTCTACAACCTCCTTTCAGGGAGCTGTAGAGGGAAAAGGTCTCCCCTAAGCTTCCTCTCCTCCAGACTAAACAAATGCAGCAAAGCTCCAGAAATATGTAACACCTGTAAGTATGTGCTGTTCAGTAATGCAATTTCAGAATACAGCATACACTGAAAGCAGTGAAAAGCTAAGGAAAATAAAGCCTTATCTTTACTGCCCTCCTCAGGCTGCAATAATTTTGGATTTGTTATGCTTAACAAACACACACTTCAATGCAGCAGGTCCTTAGAGCCACACTGAAATATTTTGTTTAATCTGTGAATTTTGTCTAAAAGAAGCTGTTTGATTTAGGCTGATAAAAGAGAGTGAATCTATGGGTGCGTGAAAATCAAAAAACCTTTTGGAGGCTTCATTAGAAAATGTACTATATGAAGCTGTCACTGTTGCAGTAATTGAGGCATTCATAACGAAACAAGATCTTAAGCTTTTTCAGAACAGCAGAAACATGGTACTGTTCATATCAAACAGCTGTTCCATAATTTAGAAGTGTTTGTAAAGGATAGGAAGCTAGAATTAAGCATTTGGTAAATGTATCATTTTTCACCTCTGACAAAGTTTATATTTCATATTAATTTTAACCATGTTGCATAATTTCCTTTTACAAACAAAAACTTCCATGTACTAGTTTTTCCACAGCCTAAATCCCTCTATTTCTTTAAGTTCTAATTAATACTCTTAATTTTTTCCAAATGTGGCTTATCTCATATTTCTTAAAGTATTGTTTATTCTCTGATACAGTGCGTTGATGTAGACAGAAAAAACCACTCTTGAATTTGAACTAATTTCTGAATCATCAAGTCACAAAATTTCATTTTTAAAAAAATAGGTATTTTAAGATTTGTAATATTTCAAATGCCAGGATTATTCTTATTCATTTCCTTGAAAACCACTAAAACTTTTACTTTTCTGTGGCATTTCAGAATTTGGTCTTAGAATCCCAACATCAGCCATATAAAAAATGTTACAGCAAACTACATCTTGTGCATAAAGACTTTGCTTCTATTTTGTATATAAGACCTGGTGCAAAATCATGTGAGACTTGTCCATGAAATTCAAGATGCCCATGATCAAAAATCCAGCCTTACTGATACAGCCACACCTTCTGAGATCTGACACCCTAATTCACATCATCACAGTATTCTGGTACCACATTCCATACTTAAAGCAACAACATGTCCTGTCTTTCCTGTTCATCCTTCCTTAATTCACCCCACATTTATTCCGAGTTTTTGCCAGTTTTCTGGGCTCACAGTTCTAGTTTCTTCTAAGATTTACTTTTGTTCCACCTTCCTTTACCTAAATCTGTCTTCTAGCATTTTTCCTTTTTTGTTCTTCCTTGCCCTTCTGTCATCATCCTTCTGACTGCTCTTGTGTTTTAAAAAAATTTGTCCTTGTTATCTCAATTAATCTCAACATGTAGAGTCTGAGTCCGCTGCTTCTGAAGTCAATAATCTAAGTGGAGGATTTGGCTGGTATAAAATAGTCTTGCTCCCTTAAATTTTGTGAGTATGAGGTATGAAATACACATGTAAGATGTCATATATTATCATTTTGTTTTCTAATAGGTAAGTAACATGGAAACAGCAAAATAACAGATGCTCTTCTAATAATCATAAATATAACTGCTCTCTTAGCATAAACCCTGAATAGCTGTGTTTGCTTTTAAGTAGTAAGGCCACAAGTGTGACAAGGATTTGACCAGCATTACACCTGACTTTGGCTTTTTGATTATGGCACATTCTTATGGAAGCTGGATTTTTTTCAAACACTATTTGGAGGAGGAAAGGGTTAAAAGGTCATAGAAAGTGGGAATTTAGAGAAATCAAAGGTATTTGGATAAAACCAAACAAGTAACTTAATTTCTTTGTGTTTTCCAGTATTTCTGTCTATTCAGCCTGGTTACTTTAGGCACTATCCTGCAAAGTTTTTAATTTTAAGCATATAACCAGGTTTAATCACATGCTTAAAATTAAGTACATGCTTTGGTTTCATATTGAACCAAGCCCTATGACCCTTTGACTGACTTAAATGGATTAAAATATAATTGTATTTCCATCAAATACAGGTTGTGCAAATAATGCCAGCCAGTCAGGCTCCTCAAAAAAGATACTTTTTATTATTTATTTGTTCCTGAAGCACGTTCATCACTTTGGTACATCAAATAAGGGGGAACTGAGAAAGAAAATTGGCAGACAAGACTGAATTAGTTAAAAAAGAAAAAATAATAGTGCCTTATTATGTTGCTAGCTAGCATGTGGCTACTTAGAGAAAAAAACTTACAATCCACAACCAATATTACCACATGTGCATGTATTTATATGTATTTTATAGTTCCTGCATTTCTCTTTTGCTGTTTTAATTCAGTTTTAAAAACGTGCCAGACAAGCAGATACAAACAGGACCTTGTTTAATTTGATTAGGCTAGAATGGAGAGTTTGGTTTCTTTCCAAAGTTTTTCAACAGCTGACCTGAAATGTATCAAAGCAACTTCCATCTCTTTTGTTTCTATCAAGTTGTCCAAATTTCCTAATTTCACCGGATCCCACAGTTGCCATGTCTTTGAAGTTTATTTTTTGTTCATGGTTATTTTCTTCTTAGTGATTAGTTTAAAAGACACTCAGACTGAGAGTGATTTTGGGTTTGTCTACAATTTATCCTAGTTGAGAATCTACATGCTTAGGCAGAAACACTATATTCTATAATTGAAGCATGTGGAGATCAGGATGTTAACATCTCTGGCACTAAGTACTGCAACACCATATATAATCACCATATTACTTGATGTTTCTGCAATGTTATTATATTGGAATGTGAACATGTACACAGAAAAATATGAAGACTTTAAGGTACTTTGATTGCAAAGTAGTGCTAGAACTCATGTGCTGAAAGACTTTATAATCAAGATTATGAGATCCTGAACACTCCCTTTCTAACAAATACTGCCCAATTTATCATTGGTATTGTTTCACAATCAGTCTGGGTTTAAGAAGAAACAAAGTAAAGTTCATGCTAAATATGAAAACAAATGTCATTTACTTTTAATCCCTTTCACCATGTTTCCAGAGTCATTAGCTTTGCCTCAAGGTAATGATGTTCATATAAGTATTGCAAAATATGTTTTCATAATTTTGTATTTTTCTTAGAATTTTTTCCAAAATGAAGAGGAATGATCAGGGAGAATTGGCAAAGAAATTATGCAGCAGCAACGAAGTATTTCTTTAGTATCAAAATTCAGGCTTTGCTGAACCTTCTTTTGAGACAGCATTTTGTTTACTCACAAGTCTAATTAGGACACTAACAGGCAAATCCTTTTCTTCCCATCGAACTTCAGGCTTGGCACATGAATGGTAAGGCAAATGTTTCCTGAGAACAGAATTTCTATTCACGCCAACCTCCAAACTATAATTGCAATTCACAGGGGTGCAGGACAACTGCCAGAATGGGGAGGCTCTGTAATGACCAGTGTGCTCAGGCAGCGCCTTGCCATAACATCCTCATTTCTCCTGAATCCAAAGGGCCGCTGTAGAGCCACATCAATACACAACGATTGAGATCCTGTCCAATCACATGAGGCCCCAGACAGATTTTCCTTCTGGCTTTTGGAGCTATGCTAATCAGGGAATTTGGCACTGAGAGAGGAGTAGAAGGAATCCCACTTCATAAAGCAAACTAAGTGCACACAAGGGAAAACTTCCCAAGCAGGAAAATCTCTGACATGCAAAGAAAGGTTATGGGGATTTTTTAAGCAAGTAACACAGGAAGAGAGAATTTTAAAAATGCTATGTAACAGTTTAAAACTGTGTGAAAAATTGTTAGTATTTTGAGGAGCATCATGTAAAAAAATCATGACAGACAGTCATGTTCTCAACATTGCAATAACAGTGGTGGCACATGTGGCTTTCCTGTTACTGTTTGATGTAGCCATTAATCTACCTTTGATAACTCTATAAAGGTTATTGACATTAGTGGTTCACTAAATGACTGATACTGGAACATTTAATGAAGAAGAGGAACTGTTTTCAGAAGCAGACAGACATACTTTCACAATAGCCCATAACTCCTTGTTGACACAGACATAAACATGTCAAAAGCTCTAAGCTTTAAATTTTAAGACTTCCCTGTTTCTAGGGCCATGTCTACACAGTGATATGTAGAGACACACCTGATCTAGCTTCAAATGCATTTATTAGCAGACTTGACAAGACAGTGTTCAAAGTCTAAATTCTTTAGTTGATTCTAAATCTTGAGGACAAGTAGCTGCTTTCACTTTGTTTGCTCACCTCCTTTGCTGGTGCCTCTGTCATTTCTGGGAACTCAACATTACTCTAATGGCAATATTTACAACTGCAATCACAAATGCAACAGGAACAAATCTATGTACAGATATTTTTCAAGTATAAAGTACCCTTTAGTGTCAAAACCTTCCAATTATTCCAACTATAAGCTACATAATTTATTCTTTTGAGACCTCATATGCAGTCCAAAATAAAAAATAGTGTCCTTAATATGACAAAGGAAGAATTTTCCCCACTCTGGTAGCAATGACATTGTCGGTGAGCTTTTCACCTGCAATCATTGCACTATTGGCCACATGTCCTGGAAAGAAAAAGAGACGAGTGTTTGCCTTTGCCTTGTGGAGAACATTTAAACTCAGTAAAGCTGGGTACGGCACATGAACAGCTAATATCTATTCCTTTTAATATCTACAACACTCTTTGTTAATACCTCAAACATGTACAATCTTGTGCTACAATCATCACTGTAGCACACATTCTTTACCATTTTAATAAGTCACAGTTGTTTTGTACAAAAGGTTAAACTTGACACTTGTAGACACCTCCTTCTTAGGATGGGAAAACACACGGAAGACATTACCGCCTCCTCTAATCTGCTGACATTCCTAGGCCCCTCTCCTGCACTGCCTTTCTTTTCACACTTCTCTTTCTCCAGTGCAGCTTTTAGAGAAAACAAAAAAGAAAATTTTCCACACTTTGACATTAACAAATATCTCTTAACACCTCACACCTCTTCACTTTCCACTGCTGCTTTTTCCAACTAAGCTAAATGTCAGTGGGAACTTCTTTCTCTGCTTACCAGATATGCCTTACTGCACTCTTTTCTGATGACTTAAGAATAGACCGTGGCTCAAATGTTACTGATTTCCCACTGCTTTGAAATAATCAGTCATCATTCCTTCCAAGGACTGCTTCCCAGGAACATTGTATTTCTTTGATCAAATGGTCACTCTAACCATCTGATTCTGCAACCTTTCCTTACGGCTCCACTAGCAAGACAAATTATTCTGTTTGTACACAGTAACTCCCAGAGCTTTCTCTGGAATCTCACACTGTCCACATTCTAGTTTCCTGATTTGTCTTGCAGAAATCTCTAAGTCCAGCTAGCTCCTGGCTGACAAATGAGCCTGATCCAGAAAAACACAGACAGATACACATTTTTAACAGTATAATTTGCATTTGTGGAAGAGAAAAGCTAATCTTTTTGTGGCTGAATACTGTTTTCATCAGAGAAATTTCCCAGCTCACCATACTGGGAGATATTCAACTGGTGTGTATTTACACACACAAGATTCTAAAGGACAGAAAACAGAAGAAAGCTTACTGCTCTTGCTACCTCTTACCTTAGATATTTTGAGTCTCTTGAAAATGCTAGCACATGTTCTAAATGTGTCCCCCTCAAGCAGGGGACAGAGCACTGACAATGTAATCTAGGAAAGTATTCAGATACTTTCTGAAGCAAAAACTGGGAAGGACACAATCTAACTTGTTCACATTTTAATTGATCTGGCTATTCCAATCATTCAGCCTGCCAGTCTGATATCACACAGGACATTCTGCAACACCCCAACGTCTAAGACAGAAATATCTGCTCTCTTGCTGGTGTCAAATCCCCTGTTGCTGATCCCATCTGCTGCTTTAAGTGACATTTCTGGCAAGCAGTGTTCTAGATTAATCTCTTGTCAAACCCATCTGCGTTTTCCCCAAAAAACACCAAGTGCTTCCTGCTGCCACTCAGGGGAAAATGTGGCAAGAAAAATGTCTTTCCTCCTCAGCTAAATGAGTGCTAAAATGATTGAGGCTCTGTTTTTACTCTTACACACCCTCAGTTGCCAGCATGTCTGGATAGATGTTAAGATACACAATACTCCAAACTCATTCATATCTTGAGGTTCATCTTTGTCTTATCATCTACATTGGATTTATGTATTCAGGCATCTCTAGACTTAAATAAAAGGAAAACCATTAGTGTTACCTAAGTCAACTTCACATCTATCTAATTTTGTTTCTAAGGTTCTTTGGAAGAAAGAGCTCTTTCTCCAAATTTGCTAAAGGATTTCTCAATGCCAACTTATGTCAGTAATGATGAACTAGAAAATGAGCAATCAATTAACTTTGTCACTACATTACTTTTATTTCTGTGAAGAGACCAAAAGGTTTGTGTTAAGCAGGAAAAGAGCTACTTTCCTTTAGCACAAGCAGAATCCAGCATTTGAAACTCTGTAAGAGACATCCTATCACTCTTCATATACAGTGCCACCATCTAGCCCTTCCATTACCTCTCATTCAGAATAAAAGTAAAACTATCTATTTCTTGAAACCTGACTAGCCTGAAAATGCACTTAATAGAGTTTGCTACAGTGCACATTGGCTTCCTGCTTTGCAGGGGACAGAGCTATTTTCAGTTATACACATTTTATGCCTAGAAACTCAGTAAAAAGATAATCCACTGAAATACGTATGTGTGTAGAATTCCAATGTAAACAGAGTCAGAGAGAAATATCAAGCATCCTTTAAAAGCTGAGGAGACTTTGTTTATATTATTTTTTTTAAACATTTATTACATGCAAAATCCCATTAGAATCTGCAAAACTAATTTCACACATAGTTTTCAGCTATGGACATGACTCCTAAAACACCAGCAGGAAACGAGGCAAAAAAGATGTAATTGTCTTTGGCACATCCATGCTCTTCATTTGTTCCTTGAAAAAAATCAAAAGCATTAAAAAAGAAAACTTTCACGGCTTGCTCAAATTTAGATGTACTTACGATGTTATATATAAGAGAAAAGTTGAAAAAGAAAAGCAAAAGAAAAGCAAGATTCTCTGCTTGAATCAAATGCAACACTTTTCTAAAGATTCTTAGGTTGCCATGAGGAATACTCACTACCTCTTCAAAGTTTTGTATATCTCTAGACTTTTAAGAAATATTTTGGGGATCTCAGTGACATATACAATGATGCTTATATGAGCACATGAGGGAGAATTGGAAAACAGACATTTGAGATGAGTCCAGACATGCAGACTGATCACTGCAGTCAAAGTCCTCGTAAATATGTGTGGAGGTTCGCCAATCCGAACCGGCCGACCCAGAGCCTCGGACGCCAGCTGTCAAACTGGCGCAGCTCCCCAGAGGGAATGCTGCCTGGTCCGAGGACTCTGAGGACGAAGTATAAACTCCCACACCTCACCCCCTGAAAGTTTTCTTTTAGTTTATTGGTTAAAAGTTTCTGTTACCTCGCCTTGTTACCGCCCCAGTTGCCACCCATGTCCAGAAAGTTCTGTTTCCCTCGTTCCCTCATTGGTTCAATTGTATCCCTCCCCTGGTTGTGTATTATTTGCTGCCCCGCTTGCTTATTACTGCTGTACCCGAGCCAATTGGCTCCGCCCCTGCTGATCCACCCCTGGAGACCCCGTTTCCCCCTTTTTAAACCCCCCAACCGTCGAGGCTCGGGGGGTTCGTGCCTCGTGTGGTCTCGCAATGAGACCTCACGTCCACGGACCGCCCGAGAGCCTCCAGGGTGCCCGCTTCCTCGCTTCCCTTTTAATAAAGCACCTTGGACCTCTCACTCTCTGAGCCTCTTTGCCTCTTGGGGACTGGAAACCTCCTCGACTCCCCGTCACCAGACCTGATCCTCTGCTGCAGGGCGGCCGATCTCCCCTGTCCCCATCCGGGGGAATCAGGCAGTGCCCCCGGGGGCCGACTGGACTAGTCCGGAGGGACGGAGCCGGAGCCGAGTGGGCTGAAAGTCAAGCCCAGCTCCAGCAGCAAATATGAGCTTTGAGTCAACTGTGTCACTAACAATTCAGTCGCATCAAAGTGGTGCTAAAAAGAACGCTTCAGTCATTCAGAAGACTAAAATACTGCTGATTGCACTTAATCCCTCTGTTTTCAAGAGGAAACGTGGGCTGGTGGAGAAACAATTAAAACTCATGCATCTCTTAATATTTAGGATAAAAAGTCCTGCTATCTAGGAATCCTGATATTCCAGAAGGACTTAAAACGAGATGTTCCTATCCTTGTATTATGTTCTTAATTGGTGCTGAGTATCATCTACAAACTGATGGGCTTCCAAAATGAACCTGAAATCTCCTACAGGAAACAGACTACCTAACAACACTCTTTAAAATCAAGACTGGGAAAAAAAAAAAAAAAAAGGCAAAAAAAAAAGCAGGCAGACATTGGTGCACCTCTATCGGTAGCTACTTCTAATAACTTTATACTTATATATAGTCTTCATGTATATGTGTGCTTGCATATATGCAAACAATCTCATATTCTCAGTTGGTAGCTATAGTTTTGTGACTGACAGGAAATGAAGAACACAAATTTACCACTAATCTTCTTAAACACGTTCTGAGATCTTACTTAAAAACAAAAAGCAAGTTTTAAATGCAAATACTCACAAGTTTTGATACTCCTCAGCTCAATTCTACTGATGAGATTTTTAAGCTCCTATTTCTGAATTCTGTGCCCTTTGGTTAGTAGAATTCTATGTCAGAATAACATCAGTTCTGCTTGAATAAGTAATGCAGAGTAGTTCCAACTGCACCAAGAGGGCTTGAAAAGAACCATCAATAAGGACTCAAGAGATGTATCATGAATGTACAGTCATCTCCACAGAATGCTTTTCATCTACTAAAATATACTTCATTTCCCCACTTTTGATGCCCCTGTTCTACAAAACACTGCAGATGGCCTTTTTTCTATATTGAAAAATTCCTGCAACTCCTGTTGCCCCATTTAAATATTATTTCCCCATATACCCCTACATGGTGTCTTTAAGATTAATATTTTAAAATTTTCTGCAGACTTATACAGGGAACAGTTAACAATTGACTTCTGTTATGACCTTACCTTCTCTTGTAATCTATCACTCAGAAAGAAAAGGTCCAAGGACACCTCAGCCATGAGGCAGTCTATTGCCCTCTCTTGGAATCCCTGATTCATGGATATGGGTGAGTGACATGAAATAGGGCATCTTCATATTATTATCCTTTGCATTTGCCTTCATAAGTAAAAATATCAGGTGTCAGTTCACATATGCAGCTTGTCCTACCCCTTGCCATGCTTTTGTATATTCCTATTGACCGGTGCAGCATGAAATGAAAATGGCTCCCAAAAGTTTTTTGGGGTTTATTTGGTTTTAGTTTTAAAACAACTTTTTGCCTGTTAAAAATAATACTGGTAGAGTGAAAGGAGTACAAGAATGCCAGCAGCTTTATCAAAGATGAATGGATGACTGCAGTAAGTCCCTTGCTATGAAGGAGCTTGTCTGAGCAGAAACTTGCTTAAGGTTTGCCTTTGCTCCCGTTCTGAGGGCTGGTATCTTTTAGTTTTGTGTATAAATTGGAATAAAAACTCTAAGCCATTTCCCTAGAAAATTCAGCCATCACAGTAATACTGAAAAATTTATTCCCAAGCTTCTCTCCTATGCTGGGCCATAGGTTATTCTACTGTAATTTAACAGACCTTGACTGTGACATGGTATGGTTTATATAAGTGGAGCAAAAGCCACTTATATAAACTTTTTCCCAGGTTTCTTCATATTCAGAGCCACAGTGCACCAATAATCATTAATTTCCACAAGAAGCATGGGTGAGGTAAGTACTTTCAAGTGGTCGTTTTCCAGAAGATGAGGCTTAGTCAGCTACTAACAGTGCATGACAATAGTTTTGTCCTGTAGGAAGACATGAACAAAAGGAGCTTGCCTACAGACTCAGAAATAAGGCTTTTACAAAAACCTGGAATAGTAGAGCAGATTTTCAGCTACTGAACAAATCACGTCTCTACTAAATTGACTCTGGTTTGGATTCTTTAGTGAGCAACCCTGCGCTTGAAATGTCTGCTAATGAAATATGTAAAGGTATCATGGATGCCCCATTATTCAAAGAAGTATAAAATAAATGAATACATGTTCTCAAAAGATGGGGCCAGTGCTTTTGGGTAGTCATTCATCAAGCAAGTGCCCATTGGGGGGCATTTGGAATTTCATATTTGATGATACTCCTCCAGTGTTTCATTAGTTCTGTTCTCTTAATTATGTCTTGTCTAAATGATCACTTAAATTTTTTATAGAACCAGATTCCCTTCAAAGAAGCCAGTCATGCAGTACTAAAGGCATATGGCTTTATATCTCCTAGCAGCCATTTAAAGTAGTGGAATCCCTCTGGAACTTGAAGGAGATTTCAGTGGGCACAAATGCAATGAAACATCATCAATTTTGCATTACTTTTATACAGAACAGGTGTCTCACTGTAAAATACTCCTAGAGGTGCTGAGAGATGACAAACCATTGAGACAAGACAACTAGTTCACTTTAAATCAATTGAATTAGGCAGTATAGACACAATTTTGGCACAGCTTGTGTTGCTTTTTCAGTGTTACTGGCAACTTCCTGAAAAAAAAAAAATTAGGATTAACTCCTTCCCTGTGGAGTATGTTTTATGTCAGTGAAGAGCCACACTTACAGAACATAACCTGCCAGCAGATATGGCTTAAAGAAATTGGGCATTATAATCACAAAATACTGCAAATAATCTCAGTATTTTTCCCCCTCGGGTGAAAACAACTGTGGAGGGTGAGAGTGTCATGTTTTATGTGCTCAACCACAAAGGAAGATCTGTCTGCTGGTTCACAGAACACTTTTTTCCACGTATAAAAGGTTAAAAATATAAATCCAAAGAGCTCAGATGAATGAGTTAAAATTTCAGTCCCACTAAGTGATCATTATAACCATTGATTTCAATGAAACATTTCATGTGGCATTTATATAGCCCCAGCCTGACCCACCTTCCTTCATAACACTTGCCATGGAGCTTTTCAGAGAAATTCATGCATCAATACCATAATCATTATTCACTCAAGTACCCAAGGGGGTGTGAGAGAAGAGGAAGAAAGGAAATAGATACTCAGTGAACCTCCACAGAGTATGCAATTCAGAGATGTTAATAAGCACAGCAGTATGGAAAAGATCAGCAGACTTAGTCTGCCTCCTCCTCAGCACTCAATGCTCTCTCTGTGGACCACAGGCTTTCCTCTTCTACCTTTCACTCCAAATGGAAGAATTATTCTGAGCCAGTACTGCAGTGCGAAATGAGTGTTCTACTGAAAGCAGTGCTGGTCCTGGTTTCCTCTCACAGGAAACCTCCCAGCACAATGTCCCGAACAGGCAAATCACTTCAGTCTGTCATACAAATGTTTTCATTTTCACTTGTTTCAATCAAAGGCTGCATTAGCGGAACTCCAGTCAAAAAATCCAGTACGACAAGGCTGTCTCTTCAAAAGAATTCATGTGTTTCAGGGTGTAAATTCAAATTTCAACACTGAGGATGAACAATGTAAGTATGGCAGTAACCAGTCCAACAGAATGCTCACCCCAAAACTGGACTATCTCTGCCTCTGTTTTCTTCACAAGATTTTCAGAGGAATCCAAATGCTTCAATTTTTGCAAGTCCTGACTCTTTAAAAAAAGTTTGTCCTGTAATTGTAAAACAAATACTGTGTACTAAAGGGATCCCGGACCCCCAAACTCAGTTTGGGATTGGGTTGGCTGCTTAAGCAGAGCCCGGTGAGGCAGCCCGCTCTCGGGCGGCAGTGGGGCGACCCGGAGCTCGGCAGAGCTCCCGGAGGAGCAGTGCAAATCAGGGATCGAAAGCAGACACAGGAGATGCAGGCAGTCAGCCCGGCGGTCCAGGGGATTTATTAAAAGGTAAGGGGAGATGGAAGAGGGAAGGAATAGGGCTGGATCAGCTAGCTAAAAGCGGGGTTTCTGCGTTGCGTTGCAGCTAATATATCAGGGGAAAAAGGGAGGGGAGAAACCGAGAACCAACGGGGTACATAGAAGTCTGGATTGACAGTAATTTGATCTTATGGGGGAACAAGGGGGGGAGGACACAGAACTTTAAATTTTCCAATCAGAGAACACGGCAAAGGCAGACAAAGGAGAACTTTCTAGAATTAATATGGGAGGGGAGATGAGGTGGGCCAATAGCTTCACTTCAAGGTTCTCTTGGAGCACCCCCTTTAGGGCTGCTTTATTCCCATGACTTGTCCCATGGGGCAATGCCACTGCTAGGGACGCTCAGCTGAGCTAAAGCCACCACAACAGTGTACTTTGTAGATCTTTGTAGATCTTAATTTTCTTTAATGCTTTGGCCCTCAAGATGGACTTGAAAAGTTATTTGAATTTAATTACTTTCATAACTAGGACGCACAGTACGAGTAAACATTGTTTACCAACAATACTAACTATATATGTAATATATACTAATTATAGTTAACAAATGTTATCTTTCTTTACATGCATTGTGTGCATTTCCTAAGATCACTATTTCCTGTTCTACCAGAACATAAAGGATCTCTTGATTTTAAAAAAAAAAAAAAAAAAAAGACAATCTGTGATTTCTATTATTTTCAGTAAAGGGTTGTGGGTGAGCTGGATAGTTTGCATGTCCTACTGCTTTATACAGTTTTTATGCCTAACCTTCATATGTTTTCAGATTGCAAATTCTAAGCTGAGAAGGTTTTCTCAATAAGCAAAAACTGAGTACAGAAAGAGTGTTCTAATGTCTAAAAAATGTTGTTACTAAACCTCCACTTACATTTTCAGACTCCCCTGGAAATAACCTCCTCATTGGTGTGTGCTGACATGAGAGCAAAGGGCAGTACATTACAGAATCCCTGTTTGTGAAGAACAACTGTCGTAGTCTAGCTTGTGAAGACATCTCTGGTTGCTTGACTTTCAAAAAGGATTACAAAAATCTTAGAACCAGCTTCAAAAGTACAGCAGCTGCACTGTGCAGCTTTCTGACAATTTCTGCTCTGGCTCTATTTTTACATTAAAGAAATTTAGAATAAAAAAAAGTACTGTGGTATGGGGAAAAAAAATATCCAAACCACTGACACTTAGATAGTTACATTTAGCAGCTTTTCAAGGCTTTGATCACCTGCCACCTGTCTGAAGGTGATATATGGCTAAACACTCCCAGCCAAAAGCAGTTTCTGGGAAGAAGATACTATCACAAGAGTAGCAAGGAGGATTGATCATACTGCAGTACATTGAACTGCACCTCCGAGACTTCAGATTTTCTTCCTCAATACACAGACAACTGTAAGAATCTGTCCTTACTGTTTTTAATGACTTTTAGACAACTTAATTTTTTTTTAAGGCCTTCCTTTGGTCAAACTTTGGGTGTGCAGTAAGAGAACTATTTTTACAAGTACAGTTATTATTAAAAGTAAATACTAGAGAAAACATTAGAAAAAAATCAAACTGATTACCACAAGCAAATGAATATCTACAAAGATACAGAGCTACTAAAACTTGATGGAAAGTGATCACTGGACTTCATTTTCAGAATAACAAGGGCTCAAATTAGCACAGATGAAAGGGTAATATCTTGATTCAAAGCACATTAATGTCAATGGAAAGATTGATCAAGCTCTAATTTCCATTGACAAAGATGAGACTGGGGACACATCAGCCTTTAGAGAATGGATGAAGAAATAAATTACTGAAATGTCAGCTAATCACAGATTGGGAACTCATCAGCTATTCTGCGGTAATCACCCCAGTGGAACGTATTTGCTACCCATAAAAAATGTAAAATATATGGCCTGTGTGCCAATAATAAGCAATTTACTTACACTAGCCTTTGATGTCTAAGAAAGACATACAGATACGTGCCAGATACAAAGGATAGGCTGCAAATTGACACCTAGTCTACCATTCGTTAACCTATTAAAATAGCCACACCCTTTCTTGCAAACGTACTGTTTGTCCTCACAATCAAAAGCAAAGGTGAAAATTCTTACAAAAAGTCAAGAGCTGCTATGGGACTTTTGACGTAACCAGGATAGCCATGCACTCAATAACCACCATTAGAGTACTAGGGGCAAAATATATTAACTGAGAGTCTAAGTCTTGACCCACAAGGTGATTAGGCTGGATAAAGTCTGGCATCAGCATGGGGGGCAGTGCTATCACTATCCATGGGACCCCCAAGGGGTGGGCTTATGCCACCTTGCCAGTCAGGGGCCAGCCTGGATGGGCTGCTGTGTGCTGCTGCCATAAGGCTCCGCACTGTTTGCAACTCAGAAGGCATCAAGCAGGTGGAGACATGCCCATACTAGACCCTGACGTGGGGCAATGACCAGCCATAGCCTCTTCCTTACGCAGTTTGACTCTAAATCCTTTTACAGACTGGACACTTAATTACCGGACATGACTTTGACACAGAGAGAGTTCTATTCCTGGGAGCTCATTCACGTCAATACCATCTAAGACAGGTGGATGAGCCACCTCTAACCCACTGAAGGGAAGCATTGGTGCATTTGTTTTATAAATAGTCAGTTCTGACTCTCACTTGTCTTTGTATTGATATCCAAAAGTGCATTTTTCCCTCTTCCTAGGGAAACCTGGCTGGAATATTGAGTATGCACCAGTCAGCAGGCAGGGAAGTTTTTGATCAACCAAGGGCTAGAGAAGAACCTCACTTTTCTCTTTAGGGACAGTCTTCTATAATGTCCTGCCACAGATTCAGAAAGGTAAAAATAGCCTCAGAATTTCCTTTAGCAGGTACCATCAGTTTTGTGCAGAGGGAGGCAGAGATATCAATCTCAGTGGAACTGAGTTTCAGGCTCCAGAGGCACCTCTCGCCTAATGTTTGGGAACACATCCCAAGTTACTTGTGAACAAAATAACTACACTCTATACATAGGCATACTGTCCCACTCTAAATCCCTGAAAATCAAGTTCCCAAATATAACTTATGCACCAAAAATACCCAAATGAGAGATAACTGTATTTTATGTGATGATGAATCACAGCAGTGACAGAAAAAATCTGGAATCTTGCTATTTAAACTCAAGGAAATCACATCACATCAAAGGAATGATAAAAAGATTTCAAGATTTGAGTAATATGCCACCCCAGCCCTGGATTCTCAGCAGATTACTACACTACCTGAGTTTACCAAATACTTTTAACTGAGAGAACGGGAAAGTTTGACTATATATTCAAAACCAACAAAGAAAAAGTGATTCCTTATTGACTCTTGAAATTAATATCCCTGAGGTATCAGTACCGGCACTTATCAGTGTAGGGCTGAACCCAGGTCAGCAAATGTCTAGTACCTTTCCTGTGCAGATCTTGGTATTCCTGAAGTTATTTCCCTGGACTATGAGATGAGAAAAAAAATAAGGAAATGGGAGCACTCTTACAGAGAACCACAGACCCCCATGCACAATGTCAAAAGACTCTTCATCATAGCAAATTCTCATGTCACACTTTTTTGAAGATTATATTTCAATATTTCTGCATGTGAGCTATATAGAAACGATCCCACCAAACTATTGGATTACCAAAAATCAATTTACTATGGGATTACTTAAATACCATACTATGTATCCAGTGACTAACTGCACATAGTGTGTGTGATATTCTGACTTGAGTGAGCTCAGCTCAAAAGGCACCTGCACAAAGCTTTTCAAAGCAACTGCAATAAATTTTACTGGTTGTGGGAAACCTTATAAAAATTAAATAATGTCATGCTTTATAAGCATTTCATTCAATGTGACTAAACACATGGATAGCATTGAGGATGATATTTAACTTTTTCCATGTGCAGATTTAATAGCACACAAAAATTTGAGTCCCCTATTGCTAATTTTCCACCATGTGGTAACTATTTAGATGTTTTTTAAACATTACTGAATTACAGAATTAAATTACAGAGCACAGCAACCACCAGTGGGCGTTGTATGTCCCTCTGGCTTAGCACAGGGTCACATATATTGGCATTAAATCATGACAGTATTCCTACTGCAGGACTGGTTGAGTTAACACAGGAGAGAACATGCTAGTTGGTAAGATCACATGCTTATGTACTTCTAAAAATAGAGAATACTAATGTCAGATTTGATTGATGTGACTCCATCAGGTTCCTGTCGTTTTTAGCACAGCTGTGACAATAACACACTGTACAGAGGTACATATGATGCTGGTGGAAAGTCTGTTAGCATATATAGCTCAATTAAATCAAGTTAGACTAATTTATACAGCTGTGCAGGTCCAGATGTAAAATGAGAAGTGTCTATGAAAGTTGAGGCTAAAAACATTCACAACATGGAAATCATGGAAAAAGTATGGTTTTTAGCTTCCCTCACAGGTTAGTTTACAACCTTAATTACTCGTTTTGGAGAGAGAAGCATTTTACCAGAGCCACTGCAAACTACCACAGCAGAAAACTAAAGAGTCACCACAGACACTTCATTCTTTCCATGTCAGTGGATGAGTGCAACAGAACTTTGTTGTCTTTAAAAGTACATCTTTCAGAATTTAACTAAAGTTTGGGGATTTTTCTGTATTTTATATACTAATGTACATCAACACTGTGGTGTCTGAGCATGTTCCTCAAAAGAAGGAAAATATCTGCCAGATCCTGTGCACCCCAAATTTGTGCATAAATATACAGGATTACAAATATACTGCATAAGCTCTATGGAGAAATGCTCCTGAAGTATCCAAATTCACAGTTCCTAAATTAGTTTATTTCTTTACTTACCACATCTTGGGGGTGTTTGAGATAACACTCACAGCAACACAAGAGACAACAACAACAACAACAACAATAATAATAATAAATATTTATAAGAAAGGAACATAGAGTCCAATTCCTAGCAATGTGAGCACATAGATTTTAGCTATTCTTTTTAGAAGAATCAATGGTAATTAATGTAGCCTTAGCAAGGTTTAATTAATTCTCTCCAAGTCATTGTCTGTCAATATTGAGGACAGCAAAAATTTCTCTCACAGTTTCTACTATCCAATATTTGAAAAGACATACATAGAAAAAGAGTGATTAGTTGTTAAGAATAAATTCCAATTATCTGCCATTGTATTCTCTCTAGACATATTATTTACCTAAGGCGTAAAGAGAGCAGGGTGTGAGTTTAGTACGTTGTACACTGCTGGTTCCAATTTATACCTGTCAAAACCCTCTGCATTAATATTATTATGAGGAATAGTAAAATGCAGAGGAAAGAATGGAAGCAGACTCTCCCTTCGAAAATCATAACCAAAAAGAAAGATGAAATTGCAAAGAAGGAATGAAGAAAAAAAGCTATGGGGGATTCCTATAGAGGGGAGCAGGAGAAAAGATACAAAAGTAGAAAGACCAAAAAAGCATCAAGTAAATATCCATTCTTATGATTCCCATTTAAAAAAAACTTGTTCAAGACATTGTGTAAAGTGCTGAGTCTGCTTCCATTCATCAGTTCAGTAAGGTCTGTATTCTGGAGAGTTTTAGGAGAGAAAACCCATTATTTCTGCCCCAGGGATCAAAGGGGCTCAGTTTCAGAATACACATTAATTCCCAGAATATCCTTTCACCTAAGTTTGTACTAAGACCCTTGAATCATGTTTCTGTCCTTGTATTAGTAACTCCCCATTTGTATTTTCCAGGAAAGTATAATGTATATAACAGCCCTTTGATACACTATTACACATGTGTTTAGATCTTGTTGTATTTAAATGTTACTGTATTTTACTTATTAAATTGCATATTAGCTACTGAAATATTCAGACAGTATCAGTCTGGCCTTTATGATTTTTTGTGCTCAATATCATACATAAACAATACTTTCCCTGGCTAGCTATGTTTTGGCATGAGGCAAATATCCAAGACCACAGTATTTTTCTAAATATTAATTGGATATTACAACTACACAACTGCTGTGCACTACTTACACTTCTTTTGTGAATAATGCCAAGCTCCCAGGAGCTCATTAGCAATCTTCATCTACACAATCATTTAAGCATCATGTCTGATGAACAGGATATGGGTCAATGAATGAGCAAGTAGTCTTTCACTGAGACATCACTCCGCAGCTAGAGCATGGCTTGTCAGGCCAGGTCAAAAATGAATGTACATGGATTTCCAACTGCCTCTTGCTCAAAAAGCAAGTTCTTTCATTTCTTGCTTCCAGTATGGCACCATATACTCTGCTCTACTCTACTCCATCAGCCTCCATTGCTTCAAAATTTCACAAAATATAGAAAAAAGGACTACACAGCATGCATTTATTAACAGCTTCTGTAGCCAGACGCTTATTTTTCCGTACCTAAGATTTTTTCTAATAGTTCTTATCTGACTGTACTGGTTGAAAATCATAAAATAGCTCTTACAAAAGGAAAGACCGTCTTCATGTTACTTGCATTATAATACAAAAGCAGTTCATTAGTACCTAAAGAATTACATCTCTGCAGGAGATTAATACCATTGTCTTTCTGCTGTAGGCAGGATAATCTTTCCCAGAACTTCAAAGCTCCTCCTAGCACCCTGAAGAGGAAAAAGCTCCTAGTAATAAAGGGAATTGAGTGTTTCTATGTCATTCTACCATTTCCTTTGTTTGGAAATTTAAAAGACATTGTTGTAGAAAGCTACCTAATAAATCTGTCATTTGTTATATTATGTTCTATATATCTAGAATCTAGCTTTCATTATGAAGAAGCTAAATGGCCAAAAGTACAGATTCATGTGTGCCCATCACCACTGAAGAAAAAAGAAGCACAATGAAGTAACTTCTCCCAGGGGACAGAACATTGTCAGAGAACATTGTCGTCCATCTTAGAGAAAAAACAAAGGATTTCAAAATCCATCCTAGAGAGCAGTTTAGAGTGCAGACATCATAACAGATAACCCAGAGGAATTAAACATGCAACTTTCTGTGTATTTTATTATCTTCTTCATCCTGTAAATTTTTGCTGGTTAATTTAATATTGTAATGTCATTTGCATCATAAATGAAAAGGCAGATGCAGTCTCCCATTTCAAAATCCTGTGTATTGAAGACTGCATTGATTGCAAGGGGTTTAGAGATTCTGAGCTCCAAGACAACACATAATGTCTTACTGCAACTGCAATTAGACTGTAACACAGCAAAAAAATGCTAGTGGAGCCAACTTACCTCAGTTTGAGAAAGGTTTTTTTCTCTCTCCCTGAGCACATTACAACACCAGGCATCAATAGTTATTTATGGGAGGAGGAAGAAGCAGGAGCACCAGCAATTGGATATAGTGCAGACAACAGATGCTGGGCAAACTACAAAAGAATGCTGCTGATGCAGCAGGTGAAGACAGCCAGAGCTTTGACAGCCTCACCATCAAGCACTGAGACAAAACACTCAGCCATGCCAAGAAACAGGCTATATCAAATCAAGCTTGGACTGATCCAGTGCGAAGGGGAAAAGATGGTGCAGTAGCTTCACAGTGACACCATGCAACTTATGGTCCTGTGGTTTTATTTCATCTGGTTGAGCTTCTATTTTCTTCACCAAACATCTGTTTGTCATCTCTGCCTCTGCTTATGATCTACACTGGTATAGTGCTGATATGGGAGCACTCAGACTGAAATGAGATACTGAGCTCCTGGACATCCTTCTTAAATAATTTCCTGGAAATACGGCATGAGCTGCCTACAGTACAGACCTAATGCCAGAAGTAGCTACTCATTTCTGGTTTATATTGCTCTGATAGCTGTCAGGGAAGAGAGCAAGCAGATATTAAAGCCACAGGTAACTACCTCAAATTACTTGCTAGGGAAATAGGATTAACCACAGTTATCCTAAAGTACAATGCCAAGTATCTCATACATATAAGCCTGCACATCAATACACAGAATGGCAGATTAACCTAAATCTGAAACTTTCTTTGCTATCTATTTCAGCCTTAGTATCTATTTTGGCATTTGCATTTAATCTATACAAATGATTTAATAAATAATTTTTTCCCCAATGCCTAAAAAATTAGCATTGTTGTAAAGAAAACAGTCCACCACAAAGTATAGGATAATGTCTGCACATCAAGTGCTGAACTCATTACCAAAAACTGCACAGTACCCATTTCTATCAACTCCCATGCAGGCCCAAGCCTTTATCTTCAACAGAAATGAAAGCATTCCTTTCTATTCCCAGATCTACCTGTGGAAGGAGAGGGGAGGGAAGGAAAAAGTAAATAAAAGCCCTTGCCCTCCAAAATCATCTTTTACTAAAGAAAACAAGGAGAGATTATAAGTGTGGGAACAATCGGTCTTGTCTACAAGGGTTCTCAGATAACAGCTTTGAACTTGTTTAAAGTACCAGAGATGAGAAATCTGGATGTTTGCATTGCTCTGTGGAAGAAAAAGCAGTAAAGAGAACTGTTTAAGCATCCCTGACATAAAAAACTAAACTCTGCAGTTTAAAAACAGATTGCTTTGATTCCTCATGGCATCACCCTGCCACTTTTAAAGATAAGAGGACCATGGGAAACTGTGTGGTTGTTGGCATATTCACCACATATGACAACTGACTATTAAGCAAAAATAAAGATGAACACTGATTTGTTGAGTGCTACAGAAATGCTGGACTGAAGAGTGAGAAGGGGAAAGTGAACAATAAGAAGCTGAGATTTCTCATTATTCATACCTGATTTTTTTTTCCTACATACTGCTGACCCTCTGTTTTTCACCTTCTCTTATGTTGCCAATCCTTATGCACTCAAAAAGTATTGGGAAACAGGTGAGAAAAGTAACAAAACATGGGACACAATACAAGTCAGTCAGGGAGCAGCTAAGAAACCAACAGTAAAAACTGGTTTGAAAACTAGGAATACTACAGGGAAATAGAAATCCTTCTCGGATATCATCTTCTGCAACATCCCATTACTCTTGACTTGAAAGCAGATCCTGTGTTATATTTTTATCTACTACATCACTATTACCATCAGATTTCTCAATCCTGTAGAAACACCCACTGAAACCACTGCATATCCAGTCATTATTTCCCTTTATCTTAATATAGAAAACACATCTTCATTTGTTAGGGAGGAAAAATCTTCATATGCTAGGAAACATTTCTTTCCCAAGGATAGTCAAAGAGTGGAATAGGCTTCCTAGAGAGGTTATTGATGCCTAAACCGGTCAGTGTTTAAGATGCATTTGGACAACACACTTGATAATATATTTTAACTTCTGTTTGTCCCTGAAGTGGTCAGGAAGTTAGACCAGATGACTGTTGTCCTTTCCAACTGAACTGTTCCATTGTATTCTATTCATATTTCAAGGAGCAGACCTCATCATACTGTTTTCCTTTTCTAGCTTCCCCCTCTACATCTTTTTCTTCTGTAAGTCAAGCACAGTTGACTCTAGAAAAAGAAAACAACCCTTTAGCTCCAGTTAAATAAATAAGTAAATACAGAAAAAACACCTCCCTGTGTTTCTCATGTGTAATCTTGAACTGGTAAAAAGTTTGCATCAAGTTGTACCCTGCATATATTTACAGGATGTGGATGTATGAATGCATATACAGGCACAGACACACTGCTGTACTATACATCTAAAAGCAGTGCCTGAAGCTAAATTAGAGAATTTATATTTTGTTTTCTGAGACATAGAATTATACAATGGGTTTGGGTTGGAAAGCACTTTTAAAAGTCATGTAGTCCAACCCTCCTGGACTGAGTAGGGACATCTTCCACTAGACCAGATTGCTCAGAGCCATGCCCAACCTGACCTTGAATGCTTCTAAGGGTGGGTGTGCACCACCTCTCTGGGCAACCTGTTCCAGTGTTTCACCACCCTCATTGTAAAAGCCTTCTTCGTGAATCTAAATGAATCTGTCTGTTTAAAACTATAACCTTTTTTCCAACTGCAAGAGACCCTGCAAAAAGGTTTGTCCTACCTTTCTTATAAGGCCCCTTCAAACACGGAAAGGCTGCAATTAGATCTCTCCAAAGCCTTCTCTTCTCCAGCTCTTTCAGATTATCTTCATAGGAAAGGTGCTCTGTGGCTAGCACAGGTCTTTCCCATGAGAACTTTCTCCTGTGTTTTATAAACAAAGATCAAGTTTGGATGTTGTTGAAACAGTGTCTCGAGATTTGGACAGCTCAGGCCTGGACAATCAGGCCTAGGGGGAAGTTTCTGACTGACCAATCTGGGTGACCTCTGAAAAGTCTATATAAATTGGAATCAAAATAATAAAGCTCTCTTTTCTATGCCACACTGAGAATCCGGGTTTTCTTCTCTGCTAGTGGCTCAACTGCGACATCGCTCCATCTCTCTGATCATCTTCACAGCCTTTCTCTTAACCCAATCCAACAGGTCCACCCCCTGCCCCTGCTGACGACTTCACAGCTGGACTCAGTACTCCAGGTGGCATCTCACAAAAGTAGGGCAGAGGGGCAGAATGCCCTGTTGGCCACACTGCTTTGGATGCAGCCCAGGACTCATTTGGATTTCTGGGCTGCAAGCACACATTGCCAGTTTACATCCAGCCTCTCATCCACCAGCACCCCCAACTCCTTCTCAGCAGGGTTGTTCATGATCCATTCATCCCCCAGAGTCAAGTAGCAAATTATGCCTTAAAGAAAAATAAAAGGGCATAGCAGCAGGCTGCTGTGAAAACCAATAAATCAGAAGCAACCGCTGTTTTAGCTCAGTTTCTTAAGTACTGCTTTTTAAGTGATCTTTGAAGGACTTGGATAGGCTGAATAGCCTTGCTTTGATCACAGGGGATGAAGCTCAATCTATTTTGCACAAAGTTTAAGTAGCAGAACATCTTTGATGGAGCAAAAGGAAGTGGTGATGACTTGGAATAGAAGAGGAAAAAGGTCTTCACAGAGCTAGTTGTTATCAGACTGTGATCCATACCATTATATTTTACGTAGGTACTGTTCATTCTCTAATTACCCCAGGACAAATTTCTGTACACACTTCAAGTGGGCAGCAGCAGCTATGCAGTACCTGTTCATTAACACAGTTGTAACCCAAGATCTATGCTACACAGGTGATCACCTAGTGACAAAATAAGGTTGTCTTACATGAGATTCAAGATACAGGATTAACAGCTTGTCTGTGTGCCTACACTTACAAAATATTACTCCTTTTTTTGTTTGTTTTCAGAGACAGTCAGCTGTGGAAGCACAGAGTCCACAGCTCTCCTGTGGCGTATTGCATCGCCTATGCAGTTTCCTCAAATGGCTTAATTATGTACCCTTGGGATATTTTAACATCAATTAATTCAAATTGTTAATTGTTTACAAAATCCTGTTTGTATTACTAAAACAGTTTAGAATACTTGTTACTGAATAAAATGGTGAGTGTATTTTCCAGGCTCTTTTGTGCCTGATTCACATCAATCACATCCAAAGACAAATTGGCACAGGCCCCACTAGCAGAATTGTGGCTTGGTGATCAAATTGCAGCAGTTCATGCATTTAACTCTGAAAAACCTTTTATCAATTCCTATCTGTTGACCCAGAGCTGATTATCTAACAGGATAATCAAGCAGGATTTGGCCCACTGTGTGCTCCATTTTGAAAGCACACAGCTGGGATTGCCAGCACAAGCAAATGTTGGCAGCGTTTAACTCTGACAGGGATGCTCTGTTACATATGCTATGGGACTGTCCAAATCCCTGGCAGAAAATAAAGTGCCAGTGTTTAAGTAATCAAATATTTTAAAAATCCACATCTGTTTATTTTAGAACCTCTAACTGTACTCTCAAGGATAGCTACAGCACTAAAAGAAGGCTGTTCTGAGAATAATCCATTGTCAAAAGAAAAAGTCTTATGAAATAAAAATCAGCAAGAGAATTTCTCACATTCCTTGCAAGAATTAGCTCTGAACTGAAATTTTTAGTCTTTAAAGGAAATCGCCTTCCATCTAGAGTCCTCTTTCACTTTTATTGAAGAATGAACCTTCCTCACTTTATCACCTTAGGTATCTTCCAGTACTGGCTATAAATCACAAACGCAGAAGACAAGATGCATCTATACCATCTTTACTGTGGCTTGCTTGTCTCCATTTGTTTAAATTGCCTTCTATCACAGATTGGCTGAAATTGGCCCAGGAATGCTGAAGCATAGAAAATACATGTACGTTTGAAAAAGTAGGACCCAACTAGATGAAAGTTATGAACAAAATTATATTTATCGTTTATCTTTCTCAAGTTCACATAAATACCTGCCCTTCTTTCTGTACCTTATAACACTCTAGAACAGAAAAAAGTTACAACTGAACCAGCCATCAACATTAAAAAAGACATAAAAATCTAAACTAAATCATAAAATTCTAAAGCAGTATCCACTCAATTTCATTTACAATGCTTCTCAATATAACTCTTTATCCTCTCATCTAAGCTGTCTAACCACACATTAAACATTTCAAGAAACTTTTTTGTCCTTGTTGCTAAAGCACTTTGTACAGTGTTGGATTCCAACTACTAATATCAATAACCCATAACTAATGTTTACCTAAATGCAAGTACCCAAAACTGACTTGGAAATGGATGGTCTATTTACTTAACTTGTGATGAGTACACACATTCAATCTTTAAAATTGATTTATTTCTAAACACTCATTCTTTCCCATTTGATTTTCTGACAGAAGTTACCTGTAGGTTAATAGAAAGGTAAAGCTGAAGTAGTCAGCTGCAGAATACTGAGCTGAAGGAATTTTACTGTAAATGCAATTTCAAAGGCAAGTCTTGCACAAGTTCCCTTTTCATTCTTTTGTAACATTTACTTTTCTTGTCTTGAATTGCTTTCAGCAATACTCCATCATAATGAGGTTTTTCTCAGCTTATATTCAAGATTAAATACCCACTTAAGAAAAAATTCACAATAAAGGCAGATAATGGACCTTCAGCTCAGGAATCATTAAGTGGCAGTACGTACAGCTGTGAGGCACATATGCATCTTGCATGGGACCAAAGCACCTTTTCCCTTTCCAGCAATCCTTTGGTGTGCTACAGAAACCCTTTCTTCTCTATAGATCTACAGTTTTAAGTAGAAAACATGGCCAATTCTCTACCTTTGAAATCATGTGACCCAGCACTCAAAGGACTGTGGTCCTCTGATATGGTCAGTGGCAGTATCAACACAAGGAATTAACTTGGCACCAGGAACTGGAAGTCTTGAAGCTTCACTTAATGGTCTGATTGCAATGACTCATAAAGATGGAAATTTAGGATAAATATCAGACATGGTAACAGCTAGCAAAACTGTGTCAGTCTTAAAAAAATCCTTCTACCTCACCTCATCTCCCTGAGCACATGGGTGGCCTACAGCTGCCTGAAGAGATCAAGGACTGACCTAGAGTGTGTGCTGACACAACCAAACTATTAGGGCCTCAAGATGTAAGTACAATAGTAGGAACCGATGACAGAATTTGCTCTAATCACTTCCACGTACCTTGATAAAAGAGAAAAGGAAATACCGCTATCTAAATCATTCCATTTGGAAAAGCTGGCTTGTTGGTGGAATAAACCTGCAAAATAATGCTTTAAAATATCTGTTAAAAGCCTCTTAATGTATCTATGTATGTCTTCAGTATTTTTACCTGAAGGTCAAAAAGAAAAGCAATCAGTGATTTGTTTGTTTGTTTATTGGGGGGGGGGGGGAGGTGTTGTTTTTTTGGGGGTTTTGTTTTGTTTTTGTTTGGTGTTTTTGTGGGGTTTTTTTGTATCTAAGCGCAAGAAAAACCTGAAAGATAAAAATGATACTTGAACTCTATAGTTCAGGTTCACAAATCATTCTGAAAAACAAACTATTCCCCAAACATTTCAGTTTATTCCCACGATTGAAGAACCAGTTGTGTCATAAGATAGGAGAGCTCTTGAAGAATTTTTGGGGGTAATCCTTCTGAGAATACCAACTATCCCCTTTAGCTCACAATTTGTATACTTAGTACTACTGCATGAAAAGCAATTTTTAAACTAGTTTACTTTAAGTAGATAAGAGACCAAAGTCATGTTTCAAAGTGTTAGGACACATAACTATGATAACTGCCTTGCCAAACAGAGCTTATCCAAATGACAGTGTGAAATCCTCACTGTTTGCCTGTATTAGTTTTAAGTGCCTTCTAAAACCATCATCAAGTCACATATTACCAAAAGTATGATTTTTTTTTCAATATGCAGTATGTTTGGGAAAATACATGCTACATACTGTGTTTGTGGCCATACTTGCACTGGTCTCAACTGTTTCCCATCTACAAAACAAGTTACCAGGATGGGAATGGAACTTCATTTGCAAAGTAATAGCTTTCAAATGAAAAAAACTCAAGTCCTTCATCTTATTACTACTGCTTTATGGTAAAGCACCACAAACTCTAATAGCACCAGAGAGTGAGAGAGAGAGAATATCTCAGACTTGAGGAGACTACAAATTGTGAAGGAATTTCTGAGAATGTTACATAAAATAGGTCATCAAAACCACTCCTGAATATGAAAAAAAAAGTAAAATCACCTATTACTTTTGCAGTCAAGAAAAGAATTGAAACTGATTAATGCCAAAAACTGTAATAAGGACCAGAGAAAGCATTTAAGTTCCTTATTTTTCTAATAAAGTTCAGTAATTCAATGTATTGCCCTTTCAACAATTTTTTCAGGCTACTATTCCAAGTTGCTTTGGCTTTATTGCAGATGTCAGAGGCCTGAGGAGGTGTTCAGTATTGGTTTTACATGGCAATGGGTGCGACAAGAAACTAGTGCCAGCTCCAAACCCACTGCAGGACACAGCTGAGGATATCGGGTAAGTTGGAGGCACCTCTGTGATAACTTATTTAAGGACAAAAAAATCACTGCACACTAGTTATGAGACAGAGAAGTGAGAAAAAAAATCCCACAAACAAGGACAGGGGAGAAGGAAGGAAAGGTGCTCCAGGTGCTCAGGCACAGATTCCCCTGTGCAGTAGACCATGTTAAAGTAGAAATTCCCTGCAAACCATTAAGAGCACCAGATTGAAGCAGGCAGCCCCTACAGCACACGAAGGGCAACACTGCAGTGGGTGGAAGTGCCCTGAACAAAACTGCAGCCCATGGAGAACCCCTCCTGGAGCAAGCTACTGGCAGGAACTGAGGCCCATGAAGCTCCTGGGTTGGAGCAATCTCCTACTAAAGAGCTTTGGCATAAAGGACAGAAAAGTGTGAGGAGGAAGGAGTAGCAGAGATGCTTTGGATGCTTGACCATCATGGATCCTTCTTTTGGTACTAGCAACAGAGAATAACCCCAAAAATGGTATTACTGCATATTCTTTAGATGTCTAAAGAATGTTACTTCCTTCACTGAATGCTTTCATTTGGAACATATTCAGCATTTACTTTGATTTAACATAATTTTACAAACATTTTTTCCCCATGTAGCTTTATGTATAATTATACGCATACTACACAGGGCTGCATCATCGAACATGTTTGTTACATTCACTGCTTACTTTGAGGGGACAAAATAATGAGTATCTGAAATTACATGCAAATCTTTGAGTAATTTTTGTAATTGGATACAGGTGATCTGTGGACATATAGCATTTTTCTCATCTGCATCAAAAATTTTAGAAGGTGTCTAATTTGTACCAAATCCCCATTCCAAATGTTTATGACTTGGTTATAACCAAGAAACAAAATTGGAAAACCTCATAATCCCATTGTCTATTAGAAATTTATTACACAGTAAGATATGTCATTTTATAGAATAACTACTAGAGCTGGGACAACTAAATTCTTGCCGTAGCTATTTTGCTTTCTGAAGACATCACGTTATGACATATTTAAAATTATACATGTAGATGTTACATGACCAAAATAATATTGTTGATTAAACTGTGAAAATGATAAAAGAAACCTTTAATGCCCAACAGCCTACTTGTCTGCAAATACTGATTTGGAAAACAAACTGCGATATTTCTCTGTCAACATTCTCATCAGAATATTGATATCAGATTTAACCAGGGTAATTAAGCTCATTCCATGGGTGTGTCACCCAAGAATACCTTCCACAAACTTGTCAAACTCCATCCTAAAGGAATGATTTCCACGTACATTTATTACATTTCATGTACATTTATAGGCACTGCTATTTACGTGCCCACCTTCTGTTACCCCTTTCATCTCAATGACACTATTTTTATTGAGAAAACATGCCAACAGTCCTAGGTGCTACACCCAGAGTATCCTTTATCTTCACATGTATAAGTCTTCATCTTCTCCTAAATTTCTAAATTCTCTCCAAGGTGCTTCATCCAGCTAAACACCTATACATTCTCCAAACACATTTAGCAATTTACAAGTGTTCTCACTCTCTGAGCTCTGGGGTTGTTTAGCCTGAATAAAAAGAGGCTCAGCAGAACCTTACTGTTCTCCACAACTACTTGTAAGGAGGTTTTAACAAGGTGAGCATCAGCCTCTTTTCCCAAGCATCAGGTGAGAGGACAATAGAAAAGTTGTGCCAAGGGAGGTTTAGTCTGGATATCAGAAAAAAATTCACTGGAAGTACTGCCAAGCATTGAAACAGGCTGCCCAGTGGTTGTGTCACCATATTGAGGTATTTGAAACAGGTGTAGATGTGGCATTTGGGGTTTTGTAGTGGACTTGACAGAGTTAGGTTTATGATTTCTCTTGGTGAGCTTAAGGTTTTTTTCCAACCTCAATGATTCTATGATTCTACAGCTGAATGTACTATGAATTCTCTCTCCTGTAACTGATAAAACCACTATTATTTTATGATTGAATTTAAACTAAATTTACTAGTGACAACATAATCTATAGTTACTTTCTCTGGCCTCTTCTTTTATAGTCCAAGAATCATTAAGGTCTGAAGGGACCTCCTGAAATCCATCCCCCTCAGTCCAACCCACACACTCAAGAAGGGTCAGCTGGAGCAGGTTGCCAGGACCACAGTGGCCTCTTATTCAATGAAACAAATTGAAATAAAACAATCTCTTCTTGTTGCAGCACTATCAGGCAGGAAAATAATCCTAGAATGCACGTACTAATAAAAATATAAAACTCACTTTTATTAATTTTCTATTAGTCATAGTTTAAAAAAATCCCAGATCCTGGAGCCTCTAGCCAAACAACTACTCTACCAACAGCATAGTAAAAAGCATCTGTGCTGTGTCTAAAAACCTGTTCATATGTTTGGGGCTTTATAAAAGCACAGTTACTGCAAGTCATATCCAAACTAACTTACACTTAATTTACTCTTAATTTTATCAACTTCAGAGATGAGGAAAGACACAAAAGCAGGCAAATATTCAGGCAGTCAACCTGTTAGAAGTTGCAGTCATGGCAGTAAGCCTGCTACAGACAAACTGGGCACAAACATAGACAATGTAAATTCAATATTGTTTTAGATGTGTCTACCTACTGGAGAGAGCAGAACTGATCAAATGTATGACTGCTGCTCAATTTAGCATCACATTTGAAGCTATAACTGCTTTTCAGGTATTCCTTCAAAATACACAAATGCCATCTAGTCTTTCTTATTCTAAAGCACGTCATACAGACACGGTTATCGAAGACCGCATCAAAGACTGGGTTTTGATTTTTATATCAGGAGTTTTTTATATCAGGATTTTTATATCAGAAATCAACCTTTTTTTCATGTTGGTGTATTAGTTCTCTGAACCTTAGTTAAAACCAAAGCTTTGATTTTTCTGTTTGAAACAGATGATGACTTGTAAGTTCATCTAAATGCATGTCTGTGCATAGATACACACATGCACATACCTTCCCTCCCTAAAAATGTAGCATCACAGAGAACACAAGAGAAACTAGAAGGGACAAAATCTAAAACTTTCTCCTGCTGCTGTGCCAGCATTGACAGGGTTAAATTGAGTGTCCATTTGTACTGCTGGTTCAGATAAATGGGTTTCATTTTATTGTTTACTTGTACTTGATAAGGTTCTTGGATTGATTCCGGTGGCTCACAATGCCTTCCAGGCACAGGATGTTATTCATACTACTGCATCCAAAGCCTTTCACAACACAGTGGTTTTCTCTAAGAAAGACAGGCATTATGAAACTCAAATATCAGCAAAATCAGTTTCTCGCTTTTTGTAAAATGAAGAAAATTCTGTGAAATGAAGTAAATTTTGTCACAACACAAAAACCATGACAACAGAAGTATCAAAAGAGCTGGAAAAAAATTCCCTCTTCTATCAGAATTGGACAATATTAAAGCACTGAATCCATGATTCACCTTAGTAACCCACAGCTATAAAAAATAGAAGCTCCTCTTACAGAGCAGGAAAGTATTTTTAACTGAATCAATTAGCAGCAGCAACTCAGGCTCCTCTAATTGAAAAGGTATGTCTCTCTCCTCATTGATCTTCATCTCAAATACAGTTAATAATAATGTCCAATGAACGCCAAAAGGATTTGCATTACTTTGCACTGGGAAATACAGTAAATCTGTTTATTTCACAGAAGACTAAATTCAAGACTTTTTGCATCACTGCCTCACCTTGTCACTGACTTGCATAGTCTCAAAATATCTGTATATCTCTGTATGCCTTCATTTCTGCATACTGTCTGCAATAAGAAGTACACAAATTTCTAATCACATAACAGAAATGCCGCTAACATTCCTCTCTAATAACAATCTATTTAAGAACCTAATTTCCTAATTAATTCAAAGAAGCCAAAGAACTGATTTTTTTATCCCCACAGTCTGCTGATTGCCTTGAACCTTCAAGACCAGGCCCATCATTTTGGAGCACATGGAAAATTTTTATTACAAGAGCAATGCACAGTACTTTTGCTTATGATCTTATCAAGAAAATGCAGAGGTCGTTAATATATCTAAGGTGTTAAGTATTTTCCTGCTTCTCACATGAATTTGGAGAATACTTTTACCGACTTAAGTTCGTCCCTACATTGCAGAACTAGAGAACCAGCTCTGGCTTTTATTCATGTTCTCCGGTCAAAATGTTCTCAGACTATTTTAAACTTCTCCCGATATTTTCTTGAATCTCATCCAGCTCTTTCCTCCATGTTAGCCTGCTGTAGACCGGAGCTTTGGGAGTGGCTGCACACAGGAACTTCAACATTGCAATAGCAATTGTGTTACAACACCTGTTTCACACATCCTGCCTTCCCAGGGAATCCTGCCGCATGGAAATCACCCAAACACTAACTGCAGAAGTGCTCAACACTGACAGCAATAAATGTGAGTGCGAGCCCCTTCACCTGCTACATGGCTTACCGATCTTGTGGCGTAGGGAACGGAGCAAATCACGTTATCTCCTCAGCCTTCCCAACTCAGTAGGCTGTACGCTCGCAGGATGTTAAGGAGACAGTTGTCAAAGTCAATATTCTCATCTCTGAGCCATCACTCGCAGAAACTGCAACAGGAACACTACAGTAATCACAGCAACTATGACATGGATCACAAATCAGAAGCTTTACAAAGAGTAGTGTTTGCTAGGACTATACACACAATACAGAGAGTTTGTAACCTGGTAAGTGGGAAATGCCACAGGTGTTTTCAATTCTGCCTTTCTTCAGAAGTTACATCCTCCCTCCCCACAAGGTCCAATGAAGACAACTAGACCAGGTAAGGATTCACATCTCTGTATTCTCTATTTGTATATGGAATGGACAGTGGTAACTGGGGCTCCTCAAATCAAATTGATATTAGTTTTTACAGGCAATGTGTAATAGCATCATATGGAAAAAATGAAAGACCTGCTCAGGACACTGTTATCGCTGGGACTCAAATCCTGGAACCTGGAGATACATATTCAAAACCAGACAGAGTAGGGTATCAAATCCTGGTCTCTGACATACTGGATGATCACTTAAGTGGTATGATAAAAAGGTGAAAGATGTTTGAGTCACGGGATTTATGTCACATGTGCTAGTTTAGAAATACTTAAACAAGAATCTCTTTGCCTTGTTGTAGAGCAATATGTTCGGCACCATCTTCTTACATTCAAGGCCAGTTCCCTTATACCCGTGAGGAATTTCACACCTGTGCTTGAGCTTTCCTTTCAAATTAGCTGCTCATCAACTCTATTACTAAACAAACATGAAGCAGCTGTAGCTCTCAGACTATGATTAAAATTAAACCCTTCAAATCCAGCCTAGTTTAGAGAACCTCTGTACAGTTGTTCACAATTGATTACCTCCAACTCGCTCACTACTAAAACTAATCTATTAAGTCTGAAAAAAAGTTTCAAATAAAGCCTTTCACATAAATGGTTTCCAAATGACTTTTCAAGTAAAACACAAAAAGATGGTGCCACTAAAAATGTTTCAATAAAAATAAATAAATTATAGGTTTTAAAAGTTTTTTCTTTGCCTCAGAGCAGTTAAACTGTGCATTACTTTATTGATTCAGCGTTCGTTGCTTTGCTTTGCACAGCACTGGAAAAAACAGAATAATGCCCTTATTGGTCTTCTAAGCGAGGTAATGAAAGATGATAAAACTGCAAACCAATCAGCCAACTATCAGCTGCATACACCACCTGTGGCGAAATACTGAGTGCTTACTAGAGGGCTGTGTTCCAACCAGGCTATAGAATAGGTTTTCGATCTGAACTTCCCAGCATACATACCCACTCTGTGCAGTCAATGAAATACAGGAAAAGACAATAGGGCTGATCCACACGTCTGCATTATCCTGTTTAGTCACAATGTGATACATAGAATTAGAAGCTAGAAAGTTACCTACACGATAGGCGAGCGAGTCTTCCAAGTGAAGTTTCAAAACATTTCAGGAAACACTTCTTTGCCTTTACAACTTGTCTTTAAGAGAAAATACATCCACAGGATGATTTCTCTGCTGTTAACTGAAACTCATAAATATGAGCAATACTAGCCCAATCACACACTGTCTTTTCCCTTGTTTCTATTTTGGGTTGAAAGCTTTTGCCTCAAGATCCATGTAATTTTTACTGACACGACTAAAGGGCTGAATCCTCTCCATGCAACATTCTAGTTAAATTACCGGTATTTCACTGGAACCTAAGCAGCACTATAAACATCCCTTCATTAGTATTCTCACGACTCTGTTCTCCACCTGCTTACCAACTTCAGCATTTAAAGTCTGCCAGTATCTTCCCCTCAAGATGGAGTTGGCTGCCGATTCACTTTGACACTGATTCCATTCCCACCTGTCCATCACATCCTATGCTACACACAAAGTACACAACCTCTCAAAAACAAGATCACAATACCATTTAACCATTTTGAGACAATAGCCTGAGGTATTGTATGGTCCCAGCACTAGGGATCTGTCTCTGAGTCAGATGGACACATCACAGTCTCCAGAAACTGGCACACAGTTGAGGAAAATGTCTGATTCCATTCTCAGGTTGGTAACATTTTAAAACCATGCCAAATTAATGTTAAAACAATTTTAAAAAATATAGATATCTATAGCTTTATGGGAGATGAGAAGACATAGAAGGCAAAATATTTGGATGAATGAAGGCACCATAGAGCATGCAGCACATGTAGAAAATCTTACTGCACTTCAGGAAGAGGAAGAGAATGGAAACCCCAAGGGTCTGCCCCTTCAGACATGAGCCAAGAGGATGATTACATTGCCTTTCTCATGCCAAGAACAGACCTCAATCCCAGCAGTAGCCAAAACTATGTCATCTATACAACCAGGATTATTCCCCAGCCTTTCTGTAGAGAGACTCTTTGTGAAGGCAGAGTACAACACTATGCATCCAGATAAAATGAGTGCTCTGTCACCAATATCAGAGGAGGCATTTGAAAAAACAGCTGTCTCTAACTGCTCTTCCTTTTTCCATTAGCAAGGGACTCACAGGTATCTTTAAGAAACCCCACCACCTCCAGGTTACTTTCACCTGAATTACACTCCCACACTGACATGCCCCTCCATGAATGCATCACTGCTACCAAAGCCTAAATGTAATTCACCCTCAAGTTCATCAACTCCAGAGAAGAGCAGAGTAAGGCACAAAAGCAGGCGTCAACCTGTTCGAAGTTGTAGTCACGGTAGTAAGTCTGATACAGGCAAGTCCAGAATTAACACAGACAGTGTAAATTCGATAGCCAGTTTTACTATATATCTACCTGCTGGGGAGAGCAGAACTGATAAAATGGTTGACTGCTGCTCAATCCAGCATCCCATTTAAAGCCATGAGTACTTTTTAGATGCTCTTTTAAAAATACACATCACTGGCACCAAGCCTGGGGAGTTCTGTCACATGCCTCCACATTCAGGAGAGGAAACAAGAGGTGTCACCTGCAAGTATTCTTAGCATCTCTTATTTGCACCCACACTCTGAGAAGCAGAGGGAGAAAAAACCTGGCACCTTCAGGTGAGAAGGGTGGGATGGTTGCTAGGTAAAGCAAGGAGGAGTCTTCTTCACACAGCAGAAGACTTTTAATTTTTAACCTTTCAGAGTTGTCACTGTCATTTGGTGCACAAAGGCTCAACTTGCAGGAGTGGGTAGGGATAAGCTGGGTCTTAACAGCCCTACAAAGCCTTGCTTTTTAGTAGATGTCATGCCTTGGACTCATTTTGATTCCACAGGGTGCTTTTGTTTCTCATTGCCTTTGCCATGTCAGGTCACAACATGATCAGTATTTATGTTTGTTGTCTTTCTGTGTGTAATCTGTCTCAGGCCATAGCCCAAGCATGACATAGGAGTGCAGTAAGTCTGAACTGATGCTGAAGCTTTCCAGACTGTTGCAGTAAACTGCATGAATAGTGTTTCAAACAATATTTGAAAATATGATGTGGTTGTGAATCTTGACCACCACACACTCCTACGAAGAAGGACAGTCCTTTACACACTCTGCCAGTCCCTGAGAAGAAGACTGACCTATGCATAAACACTCTCTTCTTTTTAATGCCCCAGCACAGCAGAGGAGCATTGAAGGATTATTAAATGGCCTGGTTTGCAGGGTTCACTCCTTGTCTCATGCCACAGGACTACCAACATTATTTTCACACTAAAAACTTGCTCTATTTAAACAACATGACCATGTTCCCTAAATTCCATGACACTGGGTGGGGAACAGGTAAGGGAAAAGTACCATTGCTCTTTTCTGTTTTCACTCTAACTTCAACCAGATGCAATTGTTGTCCTCTTGCATCCTGTCCCCCGGTAAAGGGGCCTCTGCACTCACTGGGACAGACTGTTTGCCTCGCTCAGAACAGAGGGAATCTTTCTCCCTGTCTCCAGGGGAACATGAGGCGCAATGCTATAGGTTATGGTGTGCATAACCTACATCTCTGACCATAGATCGCATGTTGCCACTGCAGGGCAGTATGGTATTTTCTTTTAACTAGACTACTTGTGGCTTTCCATTAGATATTGGAAAAAAATGTATGTCCCACTCATGGGTCTGGCAGAGCTAGATATTTTGTACCTCCTAGAAAAGGCAGTTCTAGGCACCTCAGGCAGTGATGAAACCTGAGCTAGATCTTGGCCATCTGCAACAAAGGCAACAGCATCAATGAAGATTACCAATGTTGAATTTTCCCCTGAACCCCAGCGTGATCAGAGCTGAGACCTATTTCTATCCATCAGAGGACTAAACACCTGAAGCAGGTCAGGGAGAAATTCAGGTCTAGTGCTCTGGACCAGTTACAACAAACCCTCACACACACCCCTAGGGATTCTACCCTCCAAACAGGCTAAAGAACAGTAAGGATATGACTCAATACTCCATTAAGAAGTTAATTGTATAAATTACACCCCATCTACTGCAGATGTCAGTAATCCTTATGGGATTATTCCCTAGGACTTTGCTCCAGACAGCCTGTACTCTGGGATGCACTGAAACACCTTACCCAGTCTCACAGATGTCATCTTTTAAGATCTAAACCAGATTAAGCCTTGTCACAACATAGTTTCCTGAAGCTATGACAGCAAAAAGACTATTTTTATCTTTGCAAAATTAGAGTTGGGACTTCCAGGAGCAGGAGATACCCCTTCAGCAAAATAAAGCTTAATTGAGAAAAAAACATTTTGTTCTGCATCTAGCCTATAAGAAGAGCTCTGATGTACACCAACAGTATGCTGTGGGGAAAACAGCCTGAAAACAGGTGATGCATACTGAAATGTTCCCTCTGCTTTTCTCTCGGGATCAGAACATGGGAAGATCAGCAGTTTCAACTCCTACTCACTTACCTACTGTGACAGGACACGAGTCAACAGAAGTTGCCAACGCAAGGCACTCAAAAATCATTAGTCAGGCTCCAACACTCACAACAATGGCTTTAAAAGCAGAATTTAAAAGAAATATAGGTGTGCTATTCTTTTGTTCTGCCTTTCAAATGTTTAAACCTTTACAATCAGGATTTATGTCTCTTCTTTGTATCCATGAGGGACAGAAATTCTATAGTGTATATAGTATTTTTTCAGTGCAAACTAAAAATTTTACATCATTCATTCCTACAAGTTACTGAAGCTTAAAAAAAAGTCAAGCAGCATTAGGATGGTGAATGCTGCCACCTCTGGCTGCCGTATTTCAAAACAGTTTCCATACTGTGTTACGGGTTAGAAACCTTATTTACCTTAAGTCAAAAAGGAGGCGATGATTGTAAACATGTTTTGTTCTCCTTGTGCTGCTTTTAAAAAGTATAAGACAAAAAGCTGGGCAAACCAGATTAACTAGATATGCGATGGGCAAAATTAAACACAAAATTACAAGATATTGATGATAGTCCTGACGAGGGCAAGGTTTAGGGAGTTCTACATTTTCCTTTCATCTCTAACTGTCTTATAATCTAATAAATATTGTCAACATTTGGAGGCTCTCTGCATGAATAACCAAGTAGGACAGTCTAAGTCAGGCCATCACAAATGAACAAGAATTAAGTGTATTTATTTCTCTTTTATATTTGGCCCAGGAAGGGGAAAAAACCCACAACTGAATCCTTTGTGACTTAGATGTAACATATTTACAAGGAAGTGAGAGGACAGGATAATGAACACTTCAGAATACCCTCCAGAGCAAAAAGCTTTCTCTGTCTTTGCCTAGACTACACCTATTCCATATGCAATAGTCTACAGGTCTCCCTTCCACCTCCACAGTTGCTAAGTCCACACAAAAGCTTTTTTAACAAGATATTCACTGCCACTCCATTAGTAAAAATTTCCTTTTTATGGAAGGGCATCCACATTCAGGACAAATTACACAGAATTGGAAGCTATGAGGATAAGAGAAGAAAATCACTTACAATGGCTCTTCAAATTCAAATGGGCAATGCAAACAATCATAGCAGGTAAATGTTCCAGTCCTATTAGGAAAAGAAAAATGCGGAAAGAAATTATATGGCAATCCTGGGGGAAAGGAAACATAATTTACAAAGAGAAAGGGTACAGTTTTATGGCCAGGAGGATAGCAGCACTGAAAATGAACACCCTGCCACAGGTTCATTCTTCTTTTAAGTCCTGCCAATACATATCTCCATTGAAATTATAAAGGACACCCATGAAGTCTCAGAGGAAATGGAGTAAGAAAAATATATAGCCCAAAGGGAAGCCATATATTATTGTGGGGTTGGGGGGGGGGGGGGGGGGGGGTTACCCTTGGTGAGTCCCTTCTCAGAAGAAATGCTGTGAAGGTGAGTACAACCTTCCAGACTAGTCACAACCACCTGCTTATTTCCTACGAAATCACATACAAAGTATAAGGAGGAAGAAACCATTTTTGAAACACTCAGAAAAAAAAAGCATTAGTTAGAAACTATTTAAATTAAACTTGATTATAGGCTAACAAAGAACAACCACAACAGTGCTACATACACATGAAATAGAAAATCTTTCCCCATGGATCCTGTGGCTTTCCTAACGAGATACAAACTCAGCTCCCTATAATAAGGGAAACAAAGCTCACTGGAGACAAGAAAAAAGTGTCCCAGAGAGGGAAAAGTTTGCATATGAACACATAGCACAAAGCAGGTAACTTGCCACAAAAACTCTTTCATGTTTAATTTATAGTCTGTATTTGAGTCTGTATTTTCCATATAGTATTAGTGAATAGGGAAAGGAGTTTTCAGCTACATTTGCATCAAACATACTAGCTGTTTGTCAGGAAATGCCAAAAGTCATATGCTCAACTTATAGAATCAAATTTCCATCCCATAAAAACTGAAATTACAGTACAGAGCAATAGGTTGCTTTCTTAAGCACTGGAAGTAATGCAGTATGATTTTTCACTCATTAGTGCCCTAGATTTACTAGGAGTTTTTTCTCATAGACTTATTTCTGCATGAGTGCTCTCTCCCATCTCTACTAAGATGAGAATTTATATTGCAACCCTTTCCTTAGTCAAGGAAGTTACAGGTCTTTTTCCTATTTACCTAACAACAGTTTCAGAACTCACCAGTTTCAATCATTGTTGTGATTGTGCCTGTTAAAAAGGAACAAAAATGGCCTATTTGAAAAAAATTTATAAAGAAACACAGACTACTGGACAGAGAGACAAAAGTGTTCATACACATATAAAATTTTTCCTTAGTACATCAGGATAAAACCCAGAGCAATTAGTCGAAAAGAATAACAGAATTTGAAGAAGTCCACATGCTAAGGCATTTGAGATGGCAAGCAGAAACCAGGAGGTCTGAGTTCAAGTAAACACCATACAGAGCTGGCGTCTGCATGAAACCACTGTACATTTGCAGCTACCTTTTCGTTTCTCTTTTTGCATGCTCTCAGTGTCCAGCAGAACGGGACTTTGGTGAGAGGTCATTGCCAAACTGTAGAGCAGGATCTCAGTGTCTGGAGAAGCAGATACTGAGGGGCTCTGGCCAGCTACAAAAACTTCACTACAAAACTTTACAGAGTGACAGCAGAGGCAAGTGAGGGAGTGATCAGGCAAAGCAGAAGAAGCTGAGAAGCCAGAACCAACACAGGGACGCTGAGGACTGGGGGATCTGAGCTAGAGCTCCATCCTGTCATGACAGGCTGAGAAACTCTTCCTATTTCCCAAATACTCTAGGTACTAAGCCATAAGCTGAGTAGGAGAAATGCAATTTTGAGAGTATCTATTTAACTGTGCTAAAAACCTAACACTAACATTCGTGAATTAAAAAAAAAAAAAAAAAAAAAAGGTAATTTCTGGTCACATTTAAAATTTGGAAGTTATAATAAAACCATTTTCAGCATGCAGTATTGAAAATGCTAAGTATCAAATATCAAATGAGCTTTTTATTTACATCTGTCACGCCACTGTGGTATGCACCATCATGTCCTGGGGATTCTTCAACATTCTGACACAACTGCTGCTGAACATTACAACAAACCACCACAACATTCCAGAGTATGTACTTTGTCCCACTGGGGAAAAATTAAAATATAGTTGCTCTGGTTCTAACTCACATCAGATTTCACTCCTTCTGTAAATGAGTAAACAAAACTGTATCGATCTTGGCTGTTACATCAGTCAAGAGCTTTGATATATCACAAGAGGCCCACACTTATAAACAAAAGAGGGGGGAAAAACATATAATGTCAACTTGGCTATCAAGAGAAGAGAGCTAATTCAAGTTTAACTGGTTTGGAGAGATATTTTAATATTTCCTAGCATAACTAAATACAATGGAAGAAAACTCCAAAGCACTCAAGTTTGGCTCCAGGCTCTGAGGACACCAGACTATATCCATGGATGCTCAGTCTCAGCCCTTCCATCAATCCTGAGCATCTATGGGAAACATTGTTTGTAATGATTCCCTTCAAACTTGAATGATGAAAGAGCACATTTTGCAAATGACACCTCAGCCAATCTGCCCCATCTGCATGAAAGACGGCAAATGATTTCACTCTTTAGGCATTCAAAATAAAATGCACATGCGGCAAATTCCAAGCTGGCAGGAAAATCCAGTCATTAAAAAAGTGATTTGTTTTCTACAATTGCAAACACAAAGGCGCTATTTATTTCCAACGCCATAAAGAAAATGAACTGTTATATTTATTTTAAACAACCACAGCCCAGGCATATTGGAAATGTTTTAATTTCAAAAATACTAACTGGAAAATTAGAGTCTAAATAGCTTTTCTAAAGTGGTACCATTTTAGATACAGTTTTCAGATTGATTTCATCACTTTGCCCCACAGGGAAAGGTTTTTCCATCTTCTGCATATACTGTAATGATGGTTATTTGTTGCTGGTGTCACTAAATTTAAGAAGAAACCCAAGATACGTGAATTTTTAAAAAAATTATACTCATTAACAAGACAATATATCTTACATTATAAGAGCCTGGGAAAAAAAAATCTACATTTCTATTAAAATAAGAAATGTATTGTCTCTGTCATTCTGTCTTTCCCGCTTTCTCTTCATGATGAGGGAAACAGAACAGCAAACTAAGAAAGTAGCAAACATAATTGATATAGCCTCATCCTAAAAAAGCTTGCAACCACGATCAACTTTACACTGAATGAGCTGCTTAATTGAACGCACCAGGACTATTCCCTACAAAAAAGGTAAGCAAATGTGTAATTCTTTCCAAGATCACGATTATGTAACAGTCATCTGTTATGAAAATAAAACTACTCCCTTTTTTTCCCCCCCCAACTGCTCAATCTGCATTTATTTTTGTGGCTACAGCAACATCTGGTGGCCAAATGGCAAAATGCACATCTATCATAAGATAAAAATGTATGCATTTTAAAATAGAAACTGCTTTAATTGCTCTTGCTTTTTTAAAGTTGAAAAGAAAAAAAACCACAAAAATCTAACTTAGATAATTCTTAATAACTTTAAAGTTATTACATCTCTTATAAATGCTTTTTATTCTTACCTTTTCCTCTCTCACTTGACCTCTCAGGCAGATGCTTGTGTACTATGAAGTGCTGGTCATGGCCTACCAGTGGACGCAGGCCCACTTTGACAAAAATGAACAAATACCCCACAAATACTAAAGCTGCACAGTTAAGCAGTCAAAAAATAAGAACCTATCATAAATAGAGTTGTAAAGTTATAGTTAAGAGAACAAAAAGAACTCCTACCTGTTTGTTCTCCACAGAATCAAAGCGTCAAAGGAACTCAAAATAAATCCCCAAAATAACCACTGAAGGGCAAGTCAGCATGCCAGGGTGGCTGCAGACATTCTCTCCTGCTTCACTCGTCTCCTCTGTGCTTTTTTCTAACTCCAATGTAATTTCTCTCGCCTTGTTCATATTCCTTTTACTAAAATATCTGCCTTATAGGCTTTGTTGACCTTCATGAGGTTCACACAGACCCACCTCTCAAGCCTGTCCATCCTTTCCTTCCTTCCTTCCTTCCTTCCCTCCCTCCCTCCCTCCTTCCCTCCTTCCCTCCCTCCCTCCCTCCCTTCCCTCCTGTATGTCGAACACACCACACAGTTAGGTGTCATCAGCAAACTTGCTGAGGCTGCACTCAATCCCACTGCCCATGGGGCTGACAAAGATGTTGCAAAGTGTCAGTCTCAACACCAACTCCTTGGAAGTGCCTGTGTCATGGTCTCCACTTGGACATTGAGCAATTGACCACAACTCTTTCAAGGTTGCAACTCTCATGCAGACAACTGAAGTGGTCAGCAAGCTATACATCATTGTGTGCAGTTTTCAGTACTACCTATTTTTCCAGCTTTTACTGGAAGAAATAATTACAAGGTGAAGGTTTCTGAGACTCTTAAGTCAATAAACCAACTAAATTCACATACTGTCTGCTACAGCAGCACACTGCTCTAAGTTGTACGCTTCCCAAACACTGATCATGGAGATAACTGTCTTTCACTGAAAAACTGCAGATGAAGACATTAGCAGGAAAGTAGCATACCCAACATAAAACCACACACAAAAAGTATTCTCAATTTACATGGACCAGCAGCTTGATTCGGGTATTGCTTTTGCTGACAAACCCAACTGCCCCAAAGCTCCGAAATGGGGGACTTGCCAAAACCTCCTGAAAGTCCATTACTATTGCTTTCATTGTACATGGGGAGTGCAACCACTCCCGCTTCATAAATCAAGATACAAGGTAGGGTCATCTTAGGTGCACAGAGAGAAATTCAGAGCATTTTGGTGAGAAGAGGCAGGGCTCTGGATTCAATCAAAGTATCTGTGATAGACACCCACAGTCATCCACCAGCTCCAGGGTCATTCACTGGGACATTATACATGCCAAGCTTTATCAAGTGGCCGTGCTTTCAGTGACTTTAAAAGCCTTGACATAGCCATATATGCGACTCTCATTTCTTATTTGGAGAGGATACCTTTGAGTATCTTGAAAACGGAGATAGGAAATGAACTTGGAAACCAATCCAGTGCAGGCACCTCTGTACACATAATTAAGATGTGTACAGCAAGCCTTGACAGGGATGGTATTTTTCATTCGACCCGGTAATGTAATTAACAGGCAACCTTTTGGGCACGAAGTCCCTCCCACGAGTGTGAAGTAGGAACAATACTTTTGAAGACTAAACACAGATCACTGCTGTAACTGGAATTCTAATCACACATGTTCTAGTAAGGCTGCTCCCCAAGGAAAGAGCATTGGTACCTGTTGAGAAAGTAGTACACTAATATGAGAAAAAGGTCATTATATACCTAGGGGAAGCCTGAGGTAGATTTTATTCTATAGAATACCAAGTGGCAAACAGGATGGGAAAAAAATTGTCATAAACCTCATTTCACCCCTAGCTTGGTGCACCTGGCTGACTTACGAGTGTTTCGCCAGCCGGTCTTCAGGGGCATCCCTTGAAGCTTGTACTCCTTCACCAGCACATCCAGGTGTCCAGCTCTCGGGTAACTCTGCCCGAGAGCTCTGCCGATGCCCTTGACATGTGCTTTACAACACACACACCCACGCACGGGCTGCACAAGGAGCTGTGGGTTCTTCATTCCTTAGCGCTCTGCAGTCCTGCAAAGCGCTGCAGCAACTCACGGAGTCAAACCAGACTTAGAAAGGGAATGTCCTGAGGGACAGACTCTGTAATTTTAAACTCCCTTTGCGTTGTTTTCCCTCTCCAATTCCGCGTGCAGCACCCTCCAAGTGCGAGGACCCACGCTGCCTGCGCTCCCCGCCCACAGCCGGGCGGAGGAAGGGCCGCGGCCTCAGCGCTTCCGCCCGCCTGAGGGGCGGAGCCGGCTCCGTCCGCCCGCCCTGCCGGCCCCCGACATGGCGGAGTATTCCTGCGTCAAGTCCACCAAGCTCGTCCTCAAAGGCTCCAAAGAGAAGAGGTGAGGAGCGGGCTGCGCGCCGCGCCGCCCCTGTTCTGTGTTGCGGCAGCCGCTAGGCCGCGAACCGCGGCGGGGCTGCTGTGTGGGGCCGGGCGGGGTGAGGCCGGGCAGGGCAGGGCAGGGCCGTCCCTCCGGCCGGAGCCACCCATCCCCTCGCTCGCCGGCCGGCCGGGCAGGGTCGGGCTGGCAGCCCCTGGCTCGGGCGGGGGGCACTGACCGCTGCCGCACGGCCTGGGCGAGAGGCGGGCGAGAGGGACGGAGGGCGCGGGGTGAGGGCCGGGGTCGGCGGCTCCTTCTCACTTCTTACCGTGTCCCCTTGCAGCAAGAAAAAGCACAAGGAGAAGAAAAGGAAAAGGGAAGAGGAGGCGGCAGAGCAGCTCGATATTGTCGGTGAGCTGCTTTCCAGGAGTTACGTGGCGGCGTGGGAGCTGTAGGGGATATTGCAGAAACTGAAGAGGTCGTTATAGGACTTCGTAAAGCAAGTGTAACCACTGCAGAGTGTATGATTGTTTCTCACAACATGTTATTGGTATACTGGGATCTTCCTAGATTCCAAATGGACCTTGGAACACCGGTGGGATTGATTCAGTTTATTAACAACAATAAATTTTTTTAAGTGTTATTATCTTGATCAGGTAGGAAATATTTGTAAGGCAGTATACAAGAAGAAAATTTTAGTGTTCAAAAAAATGTAAAAGTCGTAATTTGAAGTTGTGCACATGGGAAGGGCTACCTTTAACTTTGGTAGAATTCTGTAGGACTCAAATTTTCAGACACAGATTGGTTTGAACAACTGAGGTCTAAGGATTACAGCTCTCATATATAGTAATTTAACAGCAAGATGAAATAGGGTGTCTGTTTCTCTTGTGCTGGAGAATCTAATAATTGCATATGACCCCAAAACTGCAGAACACTGATCCAGAGGGAAAAAATACTTTTCTTTGCTGCATCAACTGAAAGAATCAACTTGTTCTACAGACTAACACGAAGAAGGGATAAAGCACAGGAGCTTGTAACTAGGGATGACAGCAGGTAGAAGAGCAGGATTTCCTAAAGCAGCAGCAGTCACACCATTACATTGGCTCTGGACTATAGTATAAAATAATGCGCAAAGATTGTGAAATAGTAATAGCAATTTAATCTTTAGGATTTAAAATTTCAGAGAAGACACAGAAATATCATCTCTTGAGCTACTGTAATCAGAAGTTGTGATTACTCTGTTGATAAACTGACATGGTTTTGTATTACAGGAAACTGGTGGGCTGTCAGTAATTTTGGTGAAATTACAGGAACTATAGCTATAGAAATGGATAAAGGAGCTTACATCCATGCCCTCGACAATGGCTTGTTTACACTTGGAGCACCACATAAAGGTTTGTTCCAGGAAATTTGAAAATAAGCAGTTTTAATAAAGAAATGCATAAAAGCATAGAATTAGCATCACTTCAAGGCAAGCAGTTACAGCCAAAACCAGTTATAATGCAGTCATTTTAGCTGAAGCATGCAGGTGACTTGAACCTAATGACTACCAATCAGTTTCACCCATCTAGTTTCATGCTGGCTTATGTGTGCAATAAATTGAACTGCACTGGAGATGATTACCTGTTAAAGGCCATACCACTTGCTGGATAAAAAGCAGTATAATTTTTATTAAATCCTATAAAATGTTTATGGTGTCACTTGAAGAGTGAAACTCAAGGTAGATGAGTTTTAATGCTTCTTGCTACATCTTTGTCTTAATATACTTGTTTTGTCACTGCACAAGAGGACTACTAATGTGCTGGCATAATTACCTTGTTCTTTGAATTTGAGAGCCATGACTCCAACACAGACTGTTTCTCTCAGGGTTCTCCCTGACAGTGTGTGTGTTTCATCTCCAGGGTGACATCAAAGCAACAATGGCCATATTCTCTCGTTTTGATTTTGAGGGATGGAGAAGCCAGTAGCTTTTAGGATACTGAATTACCATAGCTGAACCATAATGCATTTTGGTTTGGAAAAAGTAATATTACAAGGAGGTTAAGATTTTCAAAACCACCAGGAGAATTACAAAACATTCTCAACTATAAGTTTCTTTACACACAGATCATCTTTATTTTGTGTCTTGTTTTAAGCACTTTAAATACATGAACATAAATGAGCACCTGCATTGCTTTTTTAAAATTGAATGCTCAAAAAGGAATTTTTAAAGACATAAATGCATTCCATAGAATTTAGCAATGGTCAATGTTTAATTCTTTTAGATACTGCAGTATTAATAGGCTAAAATATTTTACATTTATGCTTAATACTTAACAAATGGAAAATGCATTCCTCAGATGATGAAGGCCCCAGTCCTCCTGAGCAGTTTACAGCAGTGAAGTTGTCTGATACAAGGTAATTAATGTTTCAAGTTTTGATACTTGTTATCTTTGGATTTTGTGCGGGCAGTGTTTAATACTCTTTAGAAATACATTGTCTACTAATGAATGTGCTTGTGACATATTGGATTGTCAATTGTGTGAATTAAAAGCATTCTTTATTGTTTTCCTTTATTTTCTCATTGAGGATTGCTCTCAAGTCTGGTTACGGCAAATATCTTGGTATAAATTCAGACGGACTTGTTGTTGGACGTTCTGATGCAATAGGATCAAGAGAGCAATGGGAACCTGTCTTTCAAGATGTAAGCTGTTTGGAATAGTTTATTTGATGTTGGTAGTGTTTGGCTGAATTTTGAGTTAATCTTTGTTGATATTTTTTGTCTATAAAGTAAAAGCCTTTTGCGATCTCTTTCATATTGTAACTTAGGTTTTTCCAATGCAATGCACTTACTGTAATTGAAAGTTTTTAAAATACTTCAGTAGCTTCAATTACTGCATTTTGGCAGCCATAAGCATCTTAAAAATTAAGAAGCCAGCAAGTCTGCTGGCTAGCTATTTAAATATCCATACATAAAAGAATTTAACGCATTTACAGAGACTTCTGGTGTATAGTAGAGAATGAATGTTATTAATCAAGGATTATATACAACCTCATTATACTTACAATGTGTGATATTATTTCTGTAGAGGAAAATGGCATTACTAGCCGCAAACAGCCGTTTTATTAGATGCAATGAAGAGGGGGACATAGAAGCCAAAAGCAAAACAGCAGGGGAAGAAGAAATGATAAAGGTAATCTATAACTTCTACAATTAATACAGGTTTGGCAGAAACAGGCAAACAAGCAGGTGTCTGTGTGCTATGATTTCCTGTTAATACAGTTATAATTGCTTTCTATAAGCAGTCAAGTGATCTGGCCATAAGAAAGGTAAACAAGTTTCAGGGCTGCATAAATTCTCAGTACTTTCTGTAGAGATAGGACTGTATTTTACCCTTCAGGAGGACAAAAGAGTTTGTATGATCTTCCAGGTAGTTACGAACAGCTTGGTACAGAAGAGAGGAATTATGACCAAATCAGGGACAGAGGAGAGTTTACCAGAATGATGCAGAAGGGGAGATCTCTTAAGAGAATTTAAAAAGACTATCTTGACTTTATCTGAACATGGAAAATACATGTGTCTCTCCAAATAGAGATAGTTGTCTAACTAATAATATTTTAAAGTCAGTCTCTGAATTGTCCCTGCCAAAATTAAGAACTGGAATAGTGCTCCTTTGAGATGCAAGCAATAATGTATTACTGTAGTATCAAGGATTACACTTAACATTTCCCATATTTTGGGCAGCTCTTACTTTTATTGCAGTTGTCTCTGGTTACCCATTGATTTGAAAGTTGTGAACTTGAAAAGTCACTGTGACTCTCATTCTGTTATGAAGGAAATGTAGTCATCTTTAACCTGTAACCTAATGGTTTTTAAAATATTGTTTTCTATTATGTTTTGGTTGGTTTTTCTTTTTTTCTTTCAATTATTAGATTCGTACCTGTGCTGAAAGAGAAGCTAAGAAGAAAGATGAAGTCCCACACGAAGACAAAGGAAACGTTAAACAGTGTGAAATCAATTATGTGTACGTAGTTTAAAGCTGGTAACAGGCTCAAGTACCTTTTTTCACTACTAACTGGGGCCATCTTTGGTGGAAGGACCAAACTCACATCCGGCCTTCCACTCACTTTTCCTCAGCAAGACAAGGGAAGAAAACAGGGATGAGAAAGCTTATGGGTTGAGATGAAGGAGAGATTTTGTGCCAGATACTGTCCCAGGGTTAACTATGAAAAATTAATTAAATTTATTGCCTCTTAAATGGATTTAGGTACTAAGATACAAAAATTAGAAACACCACCTTTCTTTCTCCCATCCCCCAAGCTCAGCTTCACTCCAAGCTCCTCCGCCCACTCCTCCAAGCAGGATGGGCAATGAGTCAATACACAATGGTTTCTTTTAGCCACTCCTTTCCCACTTTGCCCCTGCTCTGATATGGTCTTATTCTTGGACGGGATATCTGCTGCAGTGCTTGAAGCATCTCCTCCCTCTCCTTCTCTGTGCTTGATGTTCACACTGCCATTTTGCACTTTTAGGGTTTTTTTCCTTCTCTCCTTGTGTGGCATTTTTCCCTTTCTTAAATATGTTTACATAGAGGTACCACCAGCTTTGCTGATGGATTTGGCTCTGTCTTGTAGTGGATGTGTTGAGAACCAGCTCTGTCCAGCCCAGAGAAAACCCCTGCAGCTTCCCTACTGTCAGCACCTCGCAATTACATCCAATACGTTTTTGCTACCTGATTTCTTATGCTAGTCGTTGAAGAAGGGGCTCTTTAGAATTTGTAACCACTTCATGCTAGTCACATAGGGGCTCATTCTTACTTAGACTGCCAAAAAAATCTGAATAACTTTCACCTACCAAAGTGTTAGTGCAACCTTAGTACTGGGGTGGTTCGCTGGATTTTATTGGGCCAATTATCTGCTGCTTTAATAGAAGCTAAGATTCTTATCACAGCTGTTGTATTGAAAAACAAAATTTTAAAGAGATTTCAGTGCTTTACTTTTCTTCCTTCCCCCTTACAGGAAGAAGTTCCAAAGTTTTCAAGACAAAAAGCTTAAAATAAGCAAAGAAGATACAAAAGCCCTTAGAAAAGCCAGGAAAGAAGGCACTTTTCATGAAATGCTACTTGACAGGTACTTCAAAGTACAAGAAATAATGTATTGATTAAAAAACTACTGGGAAATGGGATTACAGTAAACCTGGGGTACAAAAGAGGGCTAGATTTCAGGAGGATAGGTTACTGGGCATTTTTGCTTTGGTGTTGTGCCTGAGTACTTAGGATTGCCACCTTTTGTTTGCACGTTTGAATTTGCCTGTAGTTCTTTTGGAAGTCTTTAACTAAGTTGGTCAGCTTGTTAATGCAGAGTTGTTGAGGGATTAATCTTTTTAATTACAAAAATTAAGCTAATTTTTAACATTTTTCAGTTCTATGGCACGAGAACATTTTGGAAAGGCAGAAGTTACATTTTGAAGAGAAAAATGTTTATTAAGGATGGTCTTCATGTTATCTAGTGGGAATATCTTTTCCCCTGAGCTGAGACTAAAGAAACCATCTTGAATTTTTAAAGCCTTTTATGTCAGTATATAGTATAAATATTTGCATTAATTTAGTGGGTGGAATGCAGAAAACTATTTCTGATAATTGCAAGTGACGTGAGAACCCTCCTGGGCTCTCAGAGGTGGTCAGCTTCAGATCACACTGAATCTGAATTGCATTCCTCAGTGGAATCAAAATGCAATCATGATGATATGAAGGGAAAGACAAGGTTAACTTTAGACTTTGCAGTTTATCTCCTTAGGAAAACAAAGTTAATTAACAAATCCAAAGTATTGTTAGGCCTTTATATGTGCTTTGAAGTAAAGTTTAAGAAACATTGTTTTCAATGTATTCGTAACACTTTGAGGCAGATAAAACACACAAGTGTAATTGTATTTGGTCTTAATCTAAATCTTGTTTCATTCATTCTTTCCATACAGGAGAGCTAAAGTGAAAGCAGATAGATACTGTAAGTGATATCCAGCTGGTCCATTTTCTTCTGCATCTGTGATGGCATGGTCAAATTGCAAATGAGTAAAATATTTTATAACTGTTTTTTATTTAAGGTGTTTTTTAAGTATCCTCAGGATTATATTTAAATTTTCTCACATATTAATAATCCGGTTATAAAATCTTATTAACTGTATCACTTGTGAATATTTGGCTTGTATTAAGAAAATAGCTCCAAGAAAAATTAAAGGTATATCAATTCACAATGGTAAAATATTTGCCATATAACTTAAGCCCTGGAAGACAGACTTACATTGATTTAGTCCAGGGAGATAGCCCCCTAGCTTTTAGTTGCCTTTAGGACAAAATCTAGAAATAAATAGATGATTGTTGGCAAATGTTCCTGGCCAGAGTCTGAGGAATTCTTGGAAAAAAATGCAACATAGCTGTGAGGTGTGCTATCAAAGAGAGGTAGAAAAAAAGTTTTAATCTTTCTCCAGAGCTCCTTAGTTTGGTCTAGGACTGGGGATTAGGGCTTATTAACTAGTTGTTGTAGGCACCATGCTACATGTCACTCCCCAGAAATGTAAGTGACTGATGTACAACCACTGCAACATCACAGACCTGGAAGTGGCCTGCTGCCAAAACTACTCCCAGAAACACTCAGAAAGAGACAGCACTGCAAGGAACAGGCTGCGGGCCAGAGTAACTACTTATTGGAAGTTCACTGCAGGTTTCATTGATCCACAATCACTGTGAATCTTAAATACCTGGAGTGTATGCTGATTGTTGAAGTAGATTGATATTACAGCATCTACTTTTCTTTCAAGAATATATTGTTTGACTAAAAACTTGTCTGATAGAACTCACCAAAATGATTACTCAAACATGAGTGCATCTGGAAGCAGAAATCTGCTATTCTCTGGTGGGAAGGGTGCTGAAAGGACTGCTCAATAACAGAATAAGCACCTGAGAATACCCCTGAAAGGGAATTTTCCATGTCATGTTAGTGTAAAAAGAATGCAGTGTGTTGCAAGTAGCTATAAGTGATAGTAAGGGAAAAATGGAACTGAGAGGCATGTTTGTCACAGAGCCATGAGCAAGTGAAGTAAAAAGCAATGGCAGAACAAATGCAATGAGACTCTCCCAAGTAGGAGAGGAAGTACTAAAATTGGCAAGGGACTAGCAGCCTTGCAGAGAATGAGGGTATTGTAGTAGCAGTGAGGTTGCCCTGTATGTTGGGACTAATGATACACTAGAATCTTGCGAAAATGTGTCTTCTGAGGTAGCACAGGTACTTTTTTCTTCTGATTTAGATTTTTGAAAACTGACAGAAGAAACCTAGACAATGAAGTGGAGGGCCTAAGGTACTGGTGTCAACCCTAAAGACAAAGCATTCTGAGAGGAACACAGCAGAATGGCATTAGTCAGAGAAGGTCACTGGTGCTGGGAGATAACTATTTCTTACACTGAGAATTTCTTTACCAGTGAAAGAACTAAATGAGATGCACAAAGAGGCTTCCAAAAAGTATGCTGTGTAATACGAAAATGACATTGTTTTGTCTTCAGGGCATTTGGAATGAGTTTTTAATTTTCCAAAGTAATTGTTTATTTTCTCCTGTTAAAAATGTACTAAAGGTAGTAAAGCATCTAGACAAAGACAGTAAAGTCCCTTGAAGCTGTCTGCCCCAGATACAAAAGATGAGCAAAAGGGGTTGCAGATGTTCAGAAAATAACAGGACTAACTTAATCAGACTCTCTCTTACCATAGCCCATAATAGTATATTCAGATATCTGGAAGTAAACACAGGATTATTGTCTTACATGTATTTGTTTTCAACTGAAAGTATTTTTCAGACTATAGAAACTGCCTGACTTCCTTTTTTTAAAGAACACCCGCCTGAAAATCTCAGGGTTTATGCTGTTACATTGTAATTTTCCTCAGTTTCTAAATCCACAGATTTGTTCTTTATCTTCTTTCACCAGTGCTTAGTGTTTTTCTGCCTTGGTCTCTAATGCTCCATGCAATTCCCAGCTTCTGCTCTGAGCTGGCTCCTTCCTACGCTGTTGCATGCCCTCCTCCCATGGCTTTCCCACATTACAGTCCATTTTTTATCCTTTCCTGTTTCTTAATTTCTGCAGTTCCATGCAGCTTTCCAGTCAACCTTCTGCCAAAGACTTCCCTTCTTTTTCCTGCCACCCCCGCTTTGTTTTGCAAGAGAGTAAAGTGCACAGGCAGTTAAGTCACGATGTTAAAGACTGCCATCACTTCTCTTCTGTGTGCCTAAAATCATGTGACATGTCTTAGGCGCTGGATAGAACACAAGAGACAAGCTGAAACACAGGCCTCCTGGAAGGTTTTGAGTACTTTTTCATGGTGCTTCCACCAGCTGTTACTGACGTACACACTCATTAAACATTCATTTGCTCATACTAAAACGATAATGCTCATACTAAAATGACAGTATGCACCTAATTTGGCTGCTGGTTTTTACTTGATAGTACAATAGCCTGGTCTAGTGGAAGGTGGCCCTGCCCATAGCAGGGGGCGTGGAACTAGATGATCATTAAGGCCCCTTCCAAATCATCAAACGATTCTACGATTCTATGAAATAGATACCATTTAAATAATAATTAGAAGGCAGGATGCTATAGACGGATGCATCTCACGCCCTGCGTTTCTCATTAGTCTGTCTCCCCAGCTGCCCGTTTCCTGCTCTCGTAAGCCGCAAGATGAAAAATCCTTCCTCAGGAACGCGCCTGCCCGGCATCTCTCATTACTACGCAGCCTGCCTAAAATCTCCCCAGGACACAAAGCAATTAAAAATCCCAGTACTGCCGAAGTGAAAACTGGTGCCACGGGTTTTCGCTGAGCGTTGCCACAGACAGGCGATTTGATTTGAGCCTCCCCCGTGCGGAACTTCCCTTGGCGGAAGCGCGACTGAAAGCGAATGGCTGCGCTCTCTCCCCAGCCCAGCGGCGGCGGGGGCGGTGCCAGCGGGCCGGTGCCAGCGGGCCCTAGGCAGGCGGGCCGCGCTGCCGCTGTCGCTCCCGCCCCCGGCGGGCGGGGCGCTGTCATGTGTGCGGCGCTCCGGGAAGCGCGGCGCCGAGCGGAGCCGGGCAGGAGCATGGCGGGCTGGGGCCGAGCGCTGCTGGCGCTGCTCGTGCTGGCGCAGCCCGCCTGGGCGCCGGACCCGGTGAGCCGGGCGGGGGGCGAGCGGGGCCGGCGGGAGCGATCGCCCCGGGGCTGGTGGGGGGCATGCGGCCGCCGCCGCCCTGCTCGGTGCGGGAGGCCGGGCGAGCCTGGGAACCCACGCGCGGGGATGCGCGGCAGCGCCTCGCTGCCCCCTCGGGCTCCCTGCCTCGGACGGGGCTCCCGTGGCGAGCGGGAGGGGCAGTGCCACGGGGGTGTTTTACAAGTCCTTGCTCGCTCCTGCGCTCGGTTTCGTGTGCGTCTGTCCTGTCAGTGTTGTCAGAACAGCAGCGAGTTCCAGAGGGAAAGTTAAGAGGGGCTCGCTGAGAGTGCGCACGGCTCTGAATCTGCTGAGTGTGTTTGCTGCAATTCACCCGAGGGAAGGAGCGTACAGCAAGTGGGCTTGGGGTGTCGTTTCTTGCTCTTTTCGCTGTTCGGGTTTTTTTAACTGAATAAGTGAAATATTTAACTTTCGGTGGAATTGGGAAGTTGGAAGGGCGGGGTAGGCATTTGGAGCAGGCTGGCTTCCCTCTCCTGGGCATTAAACAGCTGCTCTTGCTTCCTGGTGTATTTTTTATTCCTGAAGCAGCGAAGCACTCTTTCATGTCTTCGGTTCCTGAATCACCTCGTCCTCTGTGCAGAGGACAGGTTTCAAATATCTCTGGATTTCAAAATATTTTTTGCAATCTATATTTAAATATTTCGAGAACATATTACTTCCTTTAGTGTTTGCTCTAAGTCTTTTTCTAGAAAATTCTATTGATTTCAGGGAAGTTAGCATGGGTTTTGTGAAAGGGGGGAGCCGCAGGAAAAGACTGAGGACATCTGGATGGCCCATGTTCCCTTAGTGTCTTTTTTGCACAGAACTGGGCTCTCCTCTCTCCCCTCTCTTCTCTTCTTCCAGTCCCATGCTAACCACCAATACTATAAGCTCTCTCCAGCTTAAAACACCTTCAAAATTTTAGCTAAAAGTATCCTGGAGTGTGGAGTCATAGGAGAAAGTACCGGCTGTCAGCAAAGTAGCACTATCAGAGCTTTCCATCTTTCCCTATACCATGTTCTATTTCTACTTCACTGTGTTGTCTTCCTTTTAGTGTTTTGATCCTGTGCTGCCACATTTTTCTTTTTGTGTCATTAAGTACATACAGATTTGAAAGTCAGCAGTACGTAAGATAATCAAGACATGCAACCTATTTTAAAAAGCAAAAAAAGGGAGCACTAAATCACCATCCAAGGATAGCTGTATTCCTCTTAGGAGGGTTCAATGCATGTTTGAAAAGCACATTTATAGTGGTAACCTGCTGTTTGGGTCCAGCCTCCAATGGCTTTTTCTAGGGGACCACCTCTGGCTCATTGGAAACTGAAGGTGATTCTGTCGTGCTGGATGGATGTTCCTGCTTTTTTTGGACAGCTTTTATTGTTCTTCAAGTATCAAGCCTCTGCAGAGAGGAGAACCTTGCCGACCACAGTAGTCATTTCATAGCTATTTATTTCACTCTGCTTATAAAAAGTGCTTTATGGTTTTTCTGCTGCTGCAAGAAAATTCTTTAGGTGTATTTTTTTTTGTCTCTTTTTTTTTTTAACCTTCTCAGAAAGCTTTGCAGTAATCTTTAGCTGGTTGCAAAAGATAACCATTTTTTTGTTGCTTGTTAGAACTTTGTGTAAAAAAAAAAACTAAAAAACCCACTTCTAGTTTTCTGATTGTCTTGGCATCTTTTTAAACTGCTGCCTATGTGCCAGGGTAAGCCATACAGGGAGCTGCTGACGTCACTTGGTTTGTTCTCACTGGAGAAGAGAATGAGGGGAGACCTCATTGCTACAGCTCCTCACAAGGGGAAGCACAGGGCAGGCACTGATCTCTTCTTGTTGCTGATCAATAGGACCTGAGGGAATGGCCTGAAGCTGTATCAGGGGAGGTTTAAATTGGATAGTAAGGAAAGGTTTTTCACCCAGAGGGTGGCTGGGCACTGCCTGTCAGAGATCAAGATGCACTTGGACAATGCTCTCAGGCACATGGTGTGATTCTCGGACTTGTCCTGTGCAGGGCAAGGACTTGGACTTGATGATCCCTGCGGGCCCCTTCCAACTCAGGATATGCTGTGATTCAATGATACAATAGTTATCCTAAAGAAACACTTAATAATCTCTAATTTCTTCAGATTACTCAATCAATGCTAGCAGTTTTGAAAGATGTACCGGTTATTTTACGAATTACTGACTTCTTTACCTTGCTTTATACTTAGACAGGTGAGAAATCTAAAAATGCCACAAGCAAGGAAGGAACGTTTTCTCTGTTCTCCCTCACTTTAACTATTGCTTTCCTCACCTCTTCTGTGGCTTAGGTTGCAATACACTGGGAAGATAAAAATAGCTGCAAATACAGGATTAAAGTTTAGCACCTTTAGCTTAAAATCCTTTGAAATCAGTTTTGCACAGGTGCCGCTGTATCCTCTGTGAGCATGGGCTATACTGACAGAGCAACTGAATTCTCATCCACTTTACATAACTTTTTTGTTAGAGTCTTTATCTGTCAAGAAACATATTTTGAGAGAGGTATTTCCTGAAGGTCCAAATCTGTGCATCCATTGCAGTAGGATGTATATGTAATGTCACTTCTTCCTGATGAATTTTATTATTGCAGGATGGAAGATTTCACAAGACCGTTGCGTCAGTTGTGTTAAGCATTTGTCTGGCTTTGCACAAAACCTCTGACTTTTGTTGCCTAATTAGTCATCTGATATCCCTCCTACCCTCCTTGTTTTGATACTTCCCCATTTTGAAAATTAAATGGCCTTTTGTGTTTGACCTTTGTTCCAGCTGTGCAAAGGCTGTAACTGCACTGCAGTGAAATCTAGGAAACACATAGCTGCTGGTCCTGTACCTTCATTTCATGTGTTGGAAAACCAAAATTCATCTCATGCTTTTTTCCAGCAACTGGAAACAGCACAAAGAGATAACATTATAACACACAGAAATCAATCCCAATTTTGAATTGCTGTTTCCAGTTGTAAGAAATTATGCTACTGTTTAAAGTCCCTAGCATTGTGTAAGATGTTTTTTCTACATTAATGCATTAAAAACAGATAATGAGATTAGCCTAAAAAGAACACTGAGTTGAGTTAATTTCTTTGTCCCAGTTATGTAGGTGCTGGAGATGTCACAGTTCCATGGAACCAGAATGCCTTAAAAGGACACGCTAGTAATCTAATTAATACAGCCTAATAAATATTGGAAATTGAGGATGGGGAGGAAAGGAAGTGGTAGAAGGATCACTCCATATTATTGTTTCTGTTCTGTCTCCCAAACACTTGTGCTTCGGGAGCTTTTCTACAGGCTCCCATAGCAGCACATGTACCTTTCCTTTTTCCTAGAGAGATACATTATGCTCTAAGGAACTTATTGAACTTCTCACATAATGTAGGGATCAAATCTGGCCAGCTCTGAACTGGTTTGAAGCACAAGTGCGGGTGGCTAGTAGGCATCTGCTTGTATGTCACTGGGTAAAATATAGAATTACAATTGTGGCATGTATATGCATATGTTCATGTATTTATATGCATGCTTTATGCAATTGATGGAATAAAACCCTTGCATTCACTTCGAGTACATCTAAAATAGTTCTCAAATGTTCATTTGTAGCTAGCCATGCTCACAGGAATGAAGGCATACTTTTTAGTTACGTTCCTGAATTGTGCCCCAGTGATGTTTAGCACCACTTCAGCAGCACTTTCCCACACTGAATCCAAGGTCATGCCATATAGCTCATTCCACTGGCTGAGGGATTTGCCCAAAGTTCCTTATGCTTTCCCTGCCCCAGCTGCACAGCGCAGTTTCACACTAGACATAATTAGGAATGACGCTATAAAATGGGATTATGGATTGGACAAACTGAACAGACTGGTCCATACTGAGATCTGAGGTTCCTGAACTTGTATGAAGAATATGCTTTTGAAGTGCTCTTCATTAAACCACACAGAGTAAAAATGGGTTGGTATATATATCATACACTTGTGCTTGCCCTGGACCACATAAGACAAGTTGTCTGAAGGTCTGTCAGACAGCATGGGGAAGTTGCTGCTGTTCTCTCCTCTTTTGTTTTCCTCTGCATGCTTTCTGAAGTCCCAAGACTTTGAATTAACTGATTAGTCCTAAAGGTTTAATACAAAACTAAGTCTACCAGAATAAGAGTGTTTAAAAAAGAAGCTAAACAGTAATGTTTCACTGTTTTTACAGTATGGAGAAAAATGCAGGAGTAAGATGTACCCTCCTTCAGGACCAACGTAAGTAATCTGATTCAACTTGTCTAGCAAATTATAGAGAAGTTGTGATTTGCAAGTCTAAACAGGGTTTTTTCTTGAAACTCGTAGCCTATTGCAGGTCTACAAAACGCTAGTTACAGGTGGGAAGCACCTATTTTGTCAAATGCTTTTTCAGAGCCTTCTTTAAATTTGATCTCTGCTGGTTTATTTTTCAGGTTCAAAGGGAATGTACCTACATATATCATAAATCTTGATTTACCTCCCAGCAAAAGGTGGGATGACTTGATGCGTGACAAAAAGACAGAGGTAGGAAATGGAGAGCTTGCTCTGAAGCTTAGCAGATATAAAACTAGCACATAGTCTTTTATTTTGAGATAAGTTTTAAGAGGAATCCATGTGCTAAAACTATCTGAAAGGGATAATATTTCCAGTTGACTTTTCTAATATGATTCTAGCCTAAAATAATTGCTTGAGTAAATTTTTTTCTGTTTAACACTTCAGCTAGCAACATCAACTGTAGAGGTATTGGTGTTTGGGATATAGAGGTGTAAAAAACAGTGTGCCACAAACAAGTGTATGCCATTCCATTTATCAAATCTCCTTAGTCGTGAAGTGGTGCAGAATGAAGAGGGAGGAATACACCAAAGGAACAGCTTTGGTAAACTCAAGAGAAACTGAGGCAGCACCCTTCTCTGTACCTCCCTTCTTCTCTCAAAATACTGCATGAGATGATGAAATGGCAAGGGGAAAATTAGGAACTTTTCTGCCCTTTTCAGGAATGCTGTTGGTGGCACTGGTGTTTACATAGCACAGATAATTCTTTGAAACCTTTGAGCCTATTTCAAACGACTTGAAACAGCTGTTCTGAAGATTGCTGAAAATTCAGTTTAGTAATTTTTAATTTCTCAAACAAGGCCAGGGCTTTTTGCTATGTCCCTGATGACTTCAGCCTTTCCACTCTGAAAGCCAGACAAGTTCTACTTACATGCTAGTATTTATTTTAAAAGTCTCATTTAAGCCAGTGGGCGTGGGAAGCTTCAGGTTTCATCTTAAATTTTGAAGGGTTTTATCTCTTGTGTACTTTGGATTTAGAACACATGGAGTGGAGCTCTTATTTGTGGCCATTCACATGTCACAAGTGGAAAGCATGTGCTTTAAAAAGAAATTTATCAAGTATTTTTGTGTTCAGTAACCTCAGTGCTTAAGCGAAGAGCTTGTAATTAACATATTGAAAGATAGAAAAGTGCAGAGTATTAAAATGTGATCAAAGGAGCAGAAGATGAGGATGACTTTCCTGTAATTTGTTATTTATGGTAGAGGGATGTGTCAGAACTAATCTAGAAAGTTACTTGAACAAAGCTTGAAGAGTGATTCTACTGGGGAGTTGGGGGTGTTTTTCTCACCAAGAACACGACATTTAGCACTTCATTTAAATATGTATTTTTCTCAACAATGTGTTTTGTTGAAAAGTCTGTCAAGGAGTTCGTTTGTATTCTAGCAATTCTTATGCTTAAGATCTTCTATTCAATAAAAGCCCTTGTTCTTTTTAGCTGAAGACTGTGGTCCAGAATATTAAAGATATAGCAAATACCTTCTTCCCCAGTGGCAAAGTTGTTGACATAGTGGATAACAAAATAGTAAGTATTTTCAGCTTAATTATTTTATTACTGTATGCATGACTCCAGAGTTAGAATGCTTCTAAATCTGGCAAATAAGACCTTTCAAAGTTCTTAATTTACAAGTTCTTAATTCCACTTTCAGAACAGAACAAAAATGCTATTTTAAAGAGTCACTCTGAAATTTTGCCATCTTATCTACTCTGTGTGACTCTGAAACCATCAAACAAAAAATGCATGTGTCTCGTCCTCCTAGTTTTTCCTGAGATCTTTCCAAATTTGGATTAGTAACGGCAGACAAATATGCTACTGACTTAGTTGCTGTAGCAAAACAGTTGACTGAAATTCTTTTTGCCATGTTCCACTTCTTTTAAACAGTGGAGTAAAATCAGGTTTTGAAAAGTATAAAAAACGTCTGATCACAGGGACGACCTTGACCAGGCCTCACCTTAAAAATTGATTCTGATTAAAGTAAGCTTTGGCATGGAACAGGGGAAAGCAGTGTAGGGTTAGAGACAGAAAAGGTCAGATCTCCTCCCCAGCTTTAGTTACAGCATATTCCTCTGTGCCTGAGTGGGGTTGACATAAAGGCAGCTTTTACAGGTTGTCATTGCAATGTGTGAAAGTTAGGGATGCCCATAAACACTGACATCAAGCTCCATTGCAGCCGAGCTTTTAATACATACAAGTCCTACTTCACTCTGTTGTCTATTGCTGCTAAGAGATACTGTACTGATGTCCATTGCTCATGTCAGTGTTTTGATAAGTTTTTACTTTCCTTAAGTATGCACTTGTCTTCCAAGGACTCTGCAAACATCCTCAAGTTCTATGGACTGCAGAGTAATTAAACACTCAATAGTTGTGGGAAAAGTGTACCTGTTGGGCAGACATTTGTTATAAGTAACAAAGTAGTGTTAATTTAAACATATATCATACCAAACATTTCCTTTCAGGCTCATCTGACTGCCACACTGCCTTATCCTTTTAATGAAGAGCTCCAAGGGATTGCAAATTCATCTGGGATTCCTTTGGGTAACAGTTTCCAACACTTATATTAACATAGTGGAAAGCTAGGAATACAGACGCATTAAAAATTAGTATATTTACCAATCTGCAGTTAGTTTTAGTCATCTGTGACTTTAAAAAATCATTAATTAAATAGTTGAGGCAATAAATTACATCTCATGATAAACAAAAACTGTTTTAGAGGAAAATTGAATGAATCACATAAGCCTTTTTTTCAGGCTGGACTTCTCTATAGAGTTGTAAGTTCTCATTCCTAGGTTTTGGGAACTGGAGTAAGTCTCAGCTCCTGTGCACCAATATTTGAGGGAATCCTTTATTCTTGTTGTTTTGCACTCAGCTGTGTGTCTGCTGTTGACATATAAAGAAGGCAATTAACCTTTCCTGCTTCCTTGCAGGAAACAGCACAGTTTCCTGCTGTGCTTTCTTTCCCTTGTGATCCTTGCCATGTCTTTCTGCCTTCCCTCTGTACCTCCTGCAGAGAATGCCATTCCAGGTGAGGAGTAGGCCCCAAATTCTTCCAGAATTGAGACAGAGAGAAGGACCATTGCCTATTGGACCTGCTTCCCTCATAAGGGAGCAGTACACCTGCTGCTGGGCAGCAGCTCTTATGTGGCAGTAGTGGTACATATAGTGACTTTGTTCTTTAAAACAAGTTTATAGCTTGTTTTGAAGTTTCCAGAGGAGGAAGCAGCAATGACTGTCAGCTTTGTACATGGTAAGGCAGAAGGTCAAGGGATTCTGATCCTTCTGTTTGCCTTTCAGGAAGCTCTTGATGTTGGACCAGTCATTTTAAAGATCGAAGGAGATTTAAATTGAAATTTTTAACAGAAATATTACAGAATACTGAACTTTGCGTATGCTTTTTTATAACCTTTTTTTTTTTCCTGTTCGTGGCAAAAGTTTCAAACCATTGAACCTTGTTTCTTTTCTTGTCTAGGGGAAATTGTTATTTTTAACATCTTTTACGAAATTTTTACTGTATGTACATCTATAGTGGCAGAAGATAAAACAGGTAATGCAACCCAAAATACTGTCGACAGTTTTCTTTTATGTAGAAGAGGGTGCACCTCAATTATACAAATACAGTCCTCCTCAACTGCAGGCAAGAATGTCTACTACAGAGACTAAAGGCAATGCTAATAAAAATAAGAGTTCACAAGTCTCTTAGGTTAAAAAAAAAGGACAAAAATACTTTCAAAGATGGTTTGGGTTTGGTTTTATTGGATAGTGAGTTTTTTGTGGTCGGTTGGTTGTTTTTGTTTTTTTTTTTAATAGGTGCTCTTTGTTTTTTCAGGGGAAACATCAGTTAAACACCTGAAACTTTCGCAGTGCCATGCAGGACTTTGCATCTAGTTTCTATATACTGCATGTGTATGGTGGTAGAGGAAATGGACAGTCTCTTCTAAAAAAAAGAGGCTTTTTTATTCTCCTACTTAGTTCTGCAGCCCTTGTTCACACCTGTTCCAAGTCAGGAAGTTTCTAAGGGATTCTCAGAGGGCTTACAAATGTCTCACTTTTAGAGGAAGCTCAAGGTGTTGCAATTGCATTATGATAATGTGAAAAGATTTGAGGCTGAGATGGACAGCAGTTTGCAAGATTGCTTGATTTCAATTATGGCAAAACACTTCTCTGACTAAAAAAAACCCATCATTATATTGTGGTTATGAAAAGGGCAAGTGGAGAATGCTATTTTCCTTGTTCACTTTGCTAGGTATTTGCCTGCTTACTCATTTCTTGGGTTTCTGAAATTTGTATATTTGTTTAGAAAACTGTATTTATTTATTTATTTATTTATTTATTTATTTATTTATTGTTGTATAGGGAAACTGTACCATGCCAGAAACTTGGATTTTGGACTCTTTCTAGGGTAAGTACTTAAACTTTTGACTTTTTTGCTTAAAACCCAACCTAGAAGTGAGCTGAACTTGAAATACCTACATGCATTCTTTGAGTCTAACTGATGAACTGGAAGTCAGTAAGATTGTCACAACTAATTCTGCACTGTGTATTGTGAAAAAAGGCTAAAATTAAAAGGATTGTTCTGCTGATCTTAGGTGAAACTGCCCCAAGTGAAACTCCCCCAACACAAGAACAGTTGTATTTTGTGTTACTTACTTTTTTTCTCAGCTCCAGTTCAAACTCTCCCAAACCAAAGGATGGCCCATGTAACCTGATTTCTGAGACACAGTATATCTTGTTCTTTACATGGTGGGATGAAGCATCAATTTTAATGTATGCAGTGAATTGGGGATTGGTTTTTTTAAGGTTATTTTTTTCCTCCACCTCTACCCCCAGTTATTGTACTGTGCTCTACTGGCTCTATTCATCATTTCCATACAAATTCTGTAGTTTGTTGCCCAGCACTCACTAGTTCTCCTTTCATAGCCCATGATGAGGTAGTTCAGCATTTGCTTTTGTTACCCCAGTATATTTTGTAACATCACTCATACAGATGATTCTCAATGCACAACTGGAATTTAAATGTTCATCTTTATTAAAATTCTTACCTGCCGATCAAAAACTCACCTGTTGTCAACTGTAACTCCACCTGTCCCTTGGTTTAGTTTGTGTTGGACTTCTCTCACTTGCCAGAAATACTGTGAACATGCTTCCTGAAAATAAAGGAAACTTTCAAAGCTGCTCACAGAGTCAGGATTATTTCCAGAGAATTTAACGGTCTGCTAAGCGCTCTTTATCACCCTCTTGCATACAAACTGGTCTGGCTTATCTTACAAACTGGAATTGGTACTTCCCTTCATGTGGAGCAAATCCAGTGGTATGTGATTTTTTTTCTGCCTTTGAAAAATAAGAATTTGAGGTTTGGAGTCACAGGCAGTACTTGTAGTTCCCTTTGCTAGCAGGTAGAGAACAAAGTTATGTGTTCAAAACAAACCAGCTGTCATGGTGGTGCTGTTCAACCCTGAGCAATATATATGCTCTAGGTTCAAACAAAACTTTGTTCTTTTCACTGCCTCCCTGTCCATGTAGACTTCTTGGTTGTTCCTTGCTGGTGCTGCTCAGTTAACTATGGAGCAGTGAATGTTGGCTGACATGAGTAAGATCAGAGGACAGACATCACACACTGGATGTCTGCATGCTGTGAAGGGAAGCCTCAAAAACTACTGAGAGGGGGAAGTTTCAAATGCTGTACTGTCTCCTGCAGGTGGGATGTTAAAAATAATTCCTGGACGTTAACTCGGGAACTGAAGCCTTTAGTGGTAGTCTTGGACTTTCAGAGAAACAACAAAACAGTGTTCAAGTCCACAAATTTTGCAGGATACATAGGCATGGTGTCTGGAGTCAAACCAGTAAGTATGGGATGGGGGCCTTGTCAATTTGTTACAAATTCTTCGTACTTTCTGTTAAGATTTAAAGTTTTCTGCTTTCATGCTCTGCCTTGGGATGTTTTTTCATAAATGGTCTCTTAACTGTTCTGGTGCACAGCATAGCTACTTGAAGACAGATAAAAGAAAACAATGCTACACCCTTCCTTGTGAAAGGAGATTGCCTAAATGAAATGTGTCTGTTTGGACAATTCTTAAAAACAGCATTGAATTTCGAATATGAACAAGAGTGTATACAAAGTGCTGAAGTGGTTAGAGTTTCTTGCTGGCTAATAGCTATTGCTGTGATCTCAGAAGTCAAACAGCACACTTGTGCTATTTAATTCTTTCTCCAATCCTTCTTGGAAAAGGTAGTCCTACATTTTAAGATACCTGGGAGGTGGGGAGGTTTGTTTAATAGGCACCTGAAATCTGGGGTTTATATACATCTTAAAAATCAGCAGTGCAGAACTATATCAGGGTTTCCAGTTTACAACAAATTCTCCTTTTCTACATGCTCTTTCTATCTTTTTTTATAGGTAGTCTTTCTTCTTGTACAGCATTTCTGGCATAAATACCTGAATTACATTCCTTTATTTTTGTCCTCTGTTCAAGTAAATTGGGAAGATTCCATTCTGAAAATGATTCAGTGTAGCTGAATTCAGTTTTTGTCTGAAACATTCTTTGGAGAAGACTGAGATTTGAGTTTCAATTCTGTGTTCCAAGTAGCATGGACTGCACTGTGTGTAGCTGCATGCCCGTGTGAATAGCAGTAACATATCAGGGTGTACTTGTCACTGAGACTTAAAAATCTGCCTTAACTAGAATAGTACTCAGAGGTCTGAGAAGAAGGTGACATACAGCAGGGAAAGGAAAACTGCTAATTCAGTGATGCAGCACAGACCAAGAGGAGGAAATGGCCACAGGCTTGACTTGCTTAACATAAAAGTATGCCTTGCTGATTGCGCGGCCAAGTCAGAAAACTCATTTCTACTCATTCAAGCTGTGATAAATTAGATTCTTCTCAACATGAGCTTGATCTTGCAGTTGTTACTCAAAGGGGAGGAGTCTTAACAAGTAAGAAGCTCAGTTGACATCTAAATTTCAATGCTGCCTCTTGTTTATTACTGGTCCTTGTGTGCTGGCAATGGCTGAAGGTTGGCTTGTTTAATGCCTTTCAGAACTTGTTCACTCTGACAATGAATGAGCGTTTCAGTCTTGATGGTGGCTATGTGGGTGAGTAATGCTCATTTCTTTCATTATTTCTGCACAAGTTTTCCAGACCTTGGGCATACCAGTTACCTTACAAAACAGGCACACAAATGGTGAAAAGATTGCAGATGAGTAAGATAAAACACAGCTCATTTTAAAACCAGCTGTGAAAGTTAGAATAGTATGAGTGAACCATCTGGAAACAGATTATTGTAACCAGTGATATTTTGCAGGAATCTTCGAATGGTTTCTTGGTAGAAGAGATGGTATGTGGATGGGCTTTCTTACAAGAACAGTATTAGAGAATGCTACAAGGTATTCCCTCTCCCTTTAAATATTATGTTCCTTTAATCTGCTTTGCTTTCAACTAGCATGAATACTGTAGATGTATGCTTAATATTCAGTTATATAAAATAACTTCCTAGTGGCCTTAACATTAAATAGTTCTGGCTTTGCCAGTACTCTGGAGTAGGAGGCAAGGCATCACACATGATCCCTCAATTTTTTTTCTCAGATTGCTTTTTTCCCCATGAGCCTGTTGGTATCTAAATGCATAACAGCATTCTGCATCAAAGCACATCCAACAGATACTAGTATATCATAGGAAACAAACAGAAACAGAGCTAAATGCACTAAATCAATTGCAATCAAATGCACAATCAAATGCACTAACCAGTGGAATATGACAGAGTATGTCATCATTTTATTCATGTTCTAAGTGTAGAAGAACTGCAAAGAGCACCTCTACTAAACAATCATATATTAAGTACAAAATGAGAAGAGAAGCTTTGCTTAAATGTGTTTGTTTATTATGATCCTGTCTTCTCATACGTGCATGAAAGGGGAAAAAATGCAAACTTTTCATGGGTCTGTGAAATTTGCTCTTCAGTGCTTGAACCATTTATAGCACTTAATAATCCAAACTACTTTACCCACAGTTACCAGGATGCAAAAGACAGACTGGCAAAAACAAGACTGCTGGCTCCAGCTTATTTTATTCTGGGTGGAAAAAATTCTGGAGAAGGGTGTGTGATAACTCGATCCAGGACAGCTGCTCTAGATATCTGGGAGTGAGTATGCTTGACCTGACACCTGACTCAGTCTTCCAGAAGAGGACAGGTTTCACCAATAATTGTGTCCTTTGTTTCTTGTGACTTCTATTGTACAAGAACTCACTTCTCTACCATCACTGAAATATACCCCAGAGAGCCAAAAAAAAAAAAAATCCATCTGTATCTAGTATGTACTATATACATGTAGTTACCATATACTTAGAAAAGCAAAACACAAACTTAGACCTCTTTTCCAGCCTTGATATCAAGAAGGGCACATGGTACGTGTTAGAAACAAACTACGATCGCTGGAAGCCTCCACTGGTGCTGGATAATCGTAGAGGACCTGCAATGAAATGCCTGAACCAGACAACACAAGAGGTAAACATCCTCCAAATACCTCATATCCTGCTGGTTTGAAGCTCCCAGGTTGCAGTACTGACCTGACACAGCCAGGAGCATTCAGGTTATTTGCAAACACAGCTGTAATGACAGAAGTGGCTGATGATTTTTTGATAACTTGTCTCTGCTTCTGGGTTATAAGGCTGGCTCTTTACATTGGGGGGTTGTGGGTTTTTTGTTTGTTTATTTATTGGTTTGTTTGGGCATTTTTGGGGGATTGTTTTGGTTTTTTGTTTGGGTTGTGATGGTGGTGGTTTTAGGGAGGATTGGGGTTTGGGGATTCTTTTTGGTTTGGTTTGTTGGGTTTTTTGTTTGTTTGCTTTGTTTTGGGCTTTCTTTTCATCTAGGTGGGTTTCCTGAAAGTATTTTCAGCTGCATATGCAGGAGGATACACCTAGAGATACCTTGAGAAAGACTTGCGATATTTCCAGGGCAGTTATCCAGCAGTGAAATTCAGACACACACTCTCAGGCAGCAAACACACTTAAGTGTGCCATGCTCTACTAACATCTGGTCTGCTCAAATTTTTGCAGCCCAGAGTCTTCTGATATCAAGATATATGGGTATCATATGCTCTTAAAGCTGTATCTTGTTATTTAGTTGAGCTGTAAAAAAGTTAGTTCTCAGCATTTACATTAACAGGTTAATGTCCCTTAACATCAGTGTATTACTTTCTTTCAGAATCTCTCCCTACCAGCAATTTATGATGTTCTCTCCACAAAGCCTGTCCTCAATAAGGTAGTGTTTCTATTTTTGCAGGAAGTTTAGAGTGGGGGGCATACCACTAGCTATTGTACATCTCAGGAGGAGGTCACAATGGTACATTCAGGGCTTTTTTTGTGAAAACATTAATATAATAACAAATTTCATATTACTTTGTAAAAACAAAATGTAATTGCTGGAATAGCTGTTTTCCAAAGGCCCTACAGCTTTAAAACTCTGAGTAGCCTGAGCCCTTTCCTCATAGCTGACCCTGGTCTGAGGCAGCAGCTGCTCTATAGACATCTAGAGGACCTTTCTAACCAGAATTAATCCATGATCTATGCCTTTGTAATTCACATAAAACAAGTTAATATACCTCATTATTCAGGCATACTACAGGCACATTATTTTTGCAACAGAAGATGGTTTAGTCTGAGCTTGAAGTTTTTGCATTTAGAGGAAAAAAACGGAAAGAGTGAGAAGATTTTTTGAACTATAAATTTTAGTTCCTGTGTTAAGTGGAGGCAGTATTGACTGAGGACACAGACAATTCAAACTTGGCATGTTGTTGACCAAAGAATGTAAATGCTCATTTTAGTAGAACTGTTCTGCTGTATCAGAGAGATTTTTTTCACTAATTCCTGTAATGTGACTTATTTTCTTTTTTCTTCCTCCCTCATGCCTGCTAGCTGACTGTGTGCACAACGCTGATGGAGGTATATAATGGTCACACAGAGACTTACCTGCGGGAATGCCCAGATCCCTGTAGCCCTTGGTAGCCCTGTACCTCTCCTGTGCTGGAAGCTGCTTGTCCAAATTGGCAGCCCTCCATATAAAATGCTTCTGGAAAGAGATTGCTCAGTCTAACTCCTTTCTTCAGAAATCTAATGGCTATATAGAAATGGCAAAGCACTTCTAACAGTGAAGGACCCAATCTCACAGCAGACTTTCTTGCTTTGAAACCAGCAGTTGTGACAAGAAATGGATCCTCATGACTGTCTGGTGTGATTTCAGCCATTTCTGCCAAATGAGTTCAGCAGGTAGTTCTAGATCTCTTCAGTCTTGGCAATATTCTTGGTTGTTGGTTGTGGGTTTGTTAATTTTTGGGTTTTGGTTTGGTTTATTTAGATTAAAATCCTTTTAAAGCACACAAGTTATAATGGCACCTACCAAGCAGCAAAAATAACTGGGTATAAGAAGACAGTCTGGGACAATACAATTCTGTTATTTTTTCATGAGCACTTAAGATTAATTGCTATTGTTCTGGTATAATATGAGAATATGTCTGATATGCCCATTTATAAAGTAACCTACCAAGTGTCATATTTAGTCACAGAAACAAGGTCTTTGGGAAATACCTAAAACAAGACCTGAGCCAAGAATGTGCTGCCACTGATGTATAGCTCTTTTGCTGAAGCTCTTTCTGGCTGGTTAACAAATGTGGTTTTTTAATACAACTTTTTCTGTTGTCTCAAAAAAAATTACATACTTACACAATAAAGAAAAACTACTTTCTGTGACCAAAGTACACATGTACTGATTCCATACTTCAGTCTAAGACATCATGCATGTTAGATATTACATGGTATAAACTGCTTTCACTCCCAATTACACTGATTTTAACAGTGTCTGAAGAACTGATTTCTTCTGATTTCTTAAATTGATAGTTAAAGCTATTACCATAATAGGGTAATTGGGTTGTCTGGGGGGATTTTTTTTGGTTGGTTGGTTGGTTGGTTGGTTGGTTGATTTTTTTGAAAGTGGGGAAAGGAAGCCAAGTCAGATTACACCATTGGCTGAAATTCAAGTTAAGAAAGAAAGGTCCTTTAGAGAGTAGTAGCAGCACTCTTACCTCCTATGAAGCAGATAATGTAGGAGGCAGCAGTTTCATCTGTGTCAGTGGCAGGATTGCCGGGACTAGCTTACAGTTCCAACTCCTGTGTTTTATAACACACAAAGAGAAGACACTGGAGAGTGAGCTTAGGGGTTGGTATTTATAGTGGTTCCCTTGTAATCTTTTCTTAAACCCCCGTAGGAAAGAGGTGCTGTTAATATTCCCATTGTGCCAGGAATTTAAAGTTGCCAGTAGTGTAAGGGAAGTGTTTGCTCTCTGTTTGGTGTCTGTGGAGACAATATTGCATAGGGCATTCCAATTAAAACCTGCAAGTTCATGACATCCAGTCATAATGGGATTCTTGATAGCCAGGACATGCAAAACAGTATTAGTGTACTGCAGAAGTTGAGAACACAGGATACTACAGCTTCCTGTTCCAAACACTAAAGGATATTAAAAGATTTTTCCCCATGATTAGAAATTTAACACTAAGAAGTCTACAGAAGGGGTGAATCAAGTGATTGCCCATAATAATTTCCTCAGGGAAGTGATGGATTCCCCAACATTGGACACTTAACAGTCAGTTGAACACTGTGCTGGGACTTGTCTAGATTGGGCTTTTGCCAAAAAGATTGGACCAGATGCGCCTTGAGATCCCTTTCAGCTCAGTGTTTCATGGTTAAAAGATAACCTTTAATCATCTCTTGTTTCAGTAGTCAGGTTACCATTTTACTGCAAACTCTGTTCGCATTAGAGACTCTCCTTGCAACAGCATTGGAAGAAACAGGGACAACAGGAATGCTATTTACCAAGTAACTTCAGCAGCTGATAAAGAAACACAGCTTCTGGTTGAAGAAAACGTAGCACTGATAATCTAGGCCTTAGAACAATGCCTGTAGCAGCACAGCAAGAAGCAATTCAGAGGCATGTTACACTGGCAAATTGGGAGCACACAGAAATCAACATCCTACTATGTAAACTGATGTTAAACAAGGACCAGTCTAGTTGTACATCTAATTTTTAACTGAAGTATGCAAGCCCAAGTGTGTTAGCATGATTGTACTACCAGGGTCCATTTCTACTGTCAATTATGGATATTGAACCTATGTAAACCAAAATCAACATAACAATATAACAATTTAAATTAGTGAAAAATGCATGTGTGAAATGCAGCTCCTGGGCCAATTAATTCATGAAAGACAATTAAACCAAGTCAAATGTTGGCGTCTCTACTGTGAGCCCAGCATGTACTTCTGAATGCACACCTCAGCCTGGCAGGGGGCTGTTTAGATTTATTTGGAATGAAGTTGTGTAACAGCCATAATCAAATTACTTTGTAATTTAAAAATAAGTTACTTGCTTAATTAGTCTTGTCCCACTTTAGCATATGTAGAACAAGGCAGTGTAGACTATTTACAGTAATTAAGTAATGAGCTTTTGGTATGTCCCTTGTGCAAGACAGTCCACATTTCCACACTTGAAATTGCTTTACAATTGCAAAAGGACAGCTAAATTCCACGGATGTCTGTCAGGAGCCCAAATGCCTATGCTGCCATTGACTAAAATAAACAAAGTTATTTGAAAACAAAACCCCCCAGAACTCTGTCTTACTGTGTTTGCCTTAATATACAAAAAGTGATGAATGTGATTGCTTACTGATTTAACCTTCATCTGTCAACTCTGAAAGCACCTGTTCTGAAGGTTTTCTCAAGCCAGACAAAAAGTTTAATTTGCTTTTGTTACAGATAGACGTATCTATTTTTAATGTCACTTTACTGCCTTCCCCCTGCTGCTGCTGCTCTAGGCACAGTGATGGAAGCTAAAACCATTTCACTGAAGAAATGTTTGCAGTTACTTGCAATGTTGGGATTTCATTTAGCTGCTTTTTTTTTTTTTTTTTTTTTACATAGACACAATTAATGACAATGGTGTGTTTTTTCATATTAATTTGCTTTACACATAGTTGAGGTACCTCATAAACACCAATTACTTTTTCTTAGGTTAGTTTTCTTCCCAGGTCAAGTAACCAGTTATATATATTTTTGTCTTTAAGTTTTCATAAGAGATTTACGCAGCTTTCCTAATTCTTTTATGAAAAACTATTGAATGTTGCAAAAAAAGGAAGTCAATAAGTAAGCAACAAGGAAAACAGACTTCCTTTTTGATTATTACTTCATAGGCTAGTTCTAGGAAAAACAGCATTAGCTTCGAGCAGATTTACTGTTTATGTAAATGCCAAGAGTTTATCCAGTTTACCGTATAAGCTGTTACAGAAGAGACCAAGCTGTTTGGGTGCTGGCATTTAAATGGAAAAAAAAAAAAAAAGTCAGTTTGCCAAAAACAATTTTCAGCTTTATGGTTTTAGGAACCCGTGCAGTGAAGCCCTCTACCACTTCAGAGGAAGAAAGAATGTCAACTCCCACATTAAAAAGCAAAATTTTGGCAACTAATGAGGACAGGAGAATCCAGAAATTTGAATCTTAACAAAATCAAGCAGTATTTCTGGGACACACATGCAAGTGAGTTTGCATTAGAGTCAATTACAAGTCAAGGCTTTGCTTAGGCTTTGCCCCCTTAGCAGGGCCCACAGATGTCTTTGCAAGTACTTGCAAGGAAAGCAGCAAGAGTACATAGAAGACTTTCACTGGAGTGAGCAGGCATGATGGAGAGTGGATAAACAAGGAGCAGGTGAGAGCTTTAGGCAGGCTGCACAACTAACAATGAAATACTCCTTCCTCCCAGCACAAATATGTATCCTGCTTTCACACAGCCAGCCCTTTGGGCTACAGGTGCAAGGAGAAAGAAATGCAAAGAAAAAGCTTGGATTTCACCTCAGTGGCTGGCAACAGCAGGCAAATGACCTGCTTATGGCAGGGATCATCTGGTGGACTCTTCTGCTTTTGGAGGACCAGAACTGTTGGTGAGAAGGGCACACCCAAGCTCCTCAAGCAGTAAAACCTCTCATCCTTTGGACCAGAAGAACAAGATGAGCCAGGAAAAATGCTCAATCAAAGCAGTGGCACAGTTTGCCTTGGGAAGAAAACTCTAGATATTTATGCATTTTGTAAGTAGCTGCCTTTGACTGTAGAGAGTCTGGAAACACAACATAGCAGTTGGCCAAAGGCTGTCATAAATAACCAAGTGGACCATGAGGTCATTCCCTCGAGCTCTGCCTACCAGTTTTTCTGACCATTGTAACTTGGCAGAATCAAGGATTTTAAAAGTCTTTTGTAACTATGTCTGCTCCCACACGGTTACTTAGAAGAGAGGACAATAATTATAAAGGAGTTAGCTTGTTTACATACCAAGAAGCACTGTACTAGGGACATTTTCTAATCTACAGTGAATCAGCTCTGAATTACATTAATTGTATGTGGGACAATCTCAGTCTAATTTGTTTTGCAAAGTTTGTTGTCCTAGCTCAAGGGTTACACATGAGCAATAGAAGGATCCCAGTAGTGAGACTGCCTTTGTTGGGGATTCTGCATTTAAGGTAACTCCACTTGTAAGGGTTGCTCCATGTTTTGTACTATTAGTCTTGTCTTTCTTTTAATCTTGCTAAATTTTATCTATTTGGCAGATACACAGTGTAGAAAAAAAAACCCATCCCTAGGTTCTTCCCTCTATATATTCTAGTGAAAATGGTTCATCTCAGTAAAAAAAAAAAAAAAATTTAAATTTTTTTTTGTCTGCAGTAAAAAACATATCACATGCATTGAGTTGTGGCAATGTGCTGCATTGCCATCTTGTTTTTAAAGCAGAACTTTAATTCAGGTACCTGGAGGTGTATGGATTAGACATAGCCTTTTCTCAGGCTACACCCACCATCTGAATTACACCAGTACTTAAGCCTTTGAGTAGTTACACATAATTTGCATCAACTTAGTTTCCAAAATGCTACATTTGCATTCCTGCAAGAGATGTACATGCACCATTCCCTGAGAGGTGGAAACAGTTCTCTTAAGACAGCCATATGCAGCTGCATGAACCTTCATGCCTTCAGTGTGAAGCAGGTGGGAAAAAGAAATAGAAGTGACTGGATGGAAAGGAGAAAACACAGAAGGGGGGGGGGCGAAGTGAAAGGAGCAGGAGCCAAAGTGTCAGGAAATGTCAGAGGAATGACAAGTAAAACAGCACAGGAAGACGGACAAGAGTGGCAGGCTATGAAGAGCTAGTAACTGCAGTATGCCCCTCTACTGACCCTTCCTTTGCTGTCAGCTGAATCCCCAACAAAATGTGCCTCCTCATCTCCAGCAACTGCTGTTACCACAGATTTTCAAATTATGCTGTGAGACAGTATATCTAAGCTGATCCTCTAAGAAAAGAATATTGAAATTAAAAATACATATTATCTCCAGCAACTGATCTTCAGATTTAGAAATCAAGTTGCATTAGAAGTGTACTGGGGCTGTGAAGTGGCCAGAAACAGAAACCACTCATTCCCCTTCCTTTTTTGAATCATCTGCAGTCTCCTTGTATGATACTGAAATTCCCTTTACAGAGATCCCTTGTTTCACTCACTGTACAGGATGGGCTGTGTTCCTGTGCTGAATGAGAATGGCATAACAAAGGAGAAAGGCTTCTCTTTTGGTCCAGTTTTCAAGACAGTAAATAAGACAATGCCTTGCAAGAGAAGGGATGATGTTACCAACCAGATACATCTCAGTGACCCAGTACCTACTGGGTCAACTAAACTCTCACCCCAGTTCTGCCAGGGGCTGCACAGGCAGCCCAGGAGGTTGTGGTGTCTGGCTCATACCCAGCCTGTGATACCAGCAGTTGTATTTTGGAAGTACTGATCACAAAGGCAATCAAGACAGAGGGAGGTGTGCTGCAATCATATAAAGCTCTGTACAGTAAACACTAATTTTTTTACATCTCAGGTCAGGCTCTCAAAACTATCCAGCAGTCTTGGTTTCAAAGTCTGTGCCTCAAAGCTCTATATGTAACACAGGAACAATATTGTCTACCTTTCTCAATATCAGGGAGATAACAACATAAACTAATGCAAAAAGTCTAAGGCTCTTGAAGAAAGTTTAGTTTGATCCCAGCAGGCCTTCAAGGATCATGGAAGTAATACAGGGAGAACATCATAGGGAAACTGATAAGATAAATCACTCCAATGCAAGGTTTGTGTGGTTCACAAAATAAGCAGGGCTAGGGCCACACACTGTGTGCTGGACATGGACACCCCCATGTTGGCTGAGGCAGAGACTTTGTGAAAGGGCCAGCACAGGGAACAGAGGAGAGATGTGATTGTGTGATTAAGAGCCGTGTCAGCACAGGGCATCAGGTTACCTATTGGTACTTACTATAATCCTGGTGTTTTCTTATTCTGTAGTGTTTGAATGTCCAAGCCAGACAGAGATTTTATTTTTTAAACTGAGGTCTGCTATTGATTGATGAGGAGAGTGCAAGATGCAGTAGATCATAGCTTTCATGTGTCTGTGCAAGAAAGACAATAATGGAACTTAACACAGATCCCATTTACTCAAGATGTGCACCACAACCTCCCACCAGGCCCGCTGCACCATCCTCTGCTCTACCAATGGGTCAAGCATACCACATTTGCTTTGTGAAGATCTTCACTGTACCTTTGCCCCCCAAAGCAGCAACCCACTAATTTTCTCCTCCTACCTCTGATCATACTCTATTTCTTCCACCTGAGACTGCTCAGTTGATTATCTGCCTCCTTTCTATCAAGTAGCATGTAAGTGCAGTGCATGCCCACACCATTCCAGATAAACGTCCCAGCCACCCAAATGAGTTTGAAATGAAGCCAGGTGACTTTGCCTATCCCCGTCTCAAGCTCCCACTTTCAATAAAGTCTGTGTTACACAACATCACAACAACATACCAGCACAAATCCTGCTTCCCACGGCTCTTGGTGCCAGGGCTACCTGCAGTCTGAAATACCTTCTCAAACCACACTTTTTTTTTTTTTTTTTTGCTTGGCTCTGAGTGTGCAGAGCTGAGCCAGCATCTCTGTCTGCTACATGGGGGTTAGCCGTCCTTGCCAAAGGAGTTGTCAGCCACAGCTTGACAGGTGACTGCCATTTCCTGTTTCTGAAAGCAGTGTTACCAGCCACACTGTCACTCTCCTTAATTTAGAAAGCTGTTTTGTAGTCATCTGGTTCTACACTTCCATATGCAGGCTGAGGACTATGACAGGAATAACAACACTGAGGTTACAGGACACTTTCCCTGTTTAAACCACTCGGCAAGGAAACCCACAGGAATTGTTTATTGTAAACATTTCCCACAGACTAAACCCAACAGGTATCAGCAAGTAGTCTTGCTCCCCTGCATTTTCTAGTGTAACATGACAAGAAAGGAGCATGCTCATATAGAATGAGGTATATCTCTTTAATTTTACCTGTGTGGACATTTTACATTTGCAGTTGAAGGTTTATGCCCACTTCTCAGCTGTGGGTATCTGCCAAATGGATTCTTATTAATGGGGGGGGGGGGAGAAAAAGCATAATAGCAGAATTTTTCTTAGCACAAGGGATGGAACCAATCCTGCTCCGGTAAATTACAAGCAAGAGCAGAGCTAGTCTCAGGGATTTTTTTACAGTCACCTCTTCTTGCAGTTTCTCAAAAGCAGTCTCAAACCTTTGATGTTTTAAAATCTGAATTCCTGCTTACAACTGCTAAAATATGAGGCTTTTTCTTCTGGTATCCTCAGAGGCACTACCTTCTGTAGTGACATTACAGATGCCAATCCCACAACCTGTCCTATGCAGACAAACACCCACACCTTGAGTCCTCAATGGACCCACATGCCTGGTGAGGCAGAGTCAGAAATCCAGCAACAAACAGCAGTAACAAAAGCACAGTACATGCTGCAACACGTACCAGGGAGATGTAAGTCACGTCACTACAAAACACCAGCCTCCACTGTGCATATATAAAACAAAATCTGAAAGAGGCATAGATTTGAGATGAAATGTGATGATTTGAAACATAATAGAATTCAGTATTTTAACCCTAGACTGTACAATGTCTGGAAACCTTATTTCAACATTGTTTTTAAACAGAAAAACCCATAAAATAATATCCATAACTTTGTCTTCTAAAAAAGTACAGTGAAAATCTGCTCCTTCTTTCCTTTTGAAGACATAAACCACCTAAAAAATTTAATAAGTAAAAATACAGGAACTAGTAAACATTCCAGCTTTTCCTTTTAGATATTAAAGTTTCCAATTTGATTTGGTTCTGAAAGCTTCTAAACAAATTATGTAAATTACCTATACTAAATACTTGGCTTGCAACAACAACAAAAAGAGTTAATGATGATGTTACTTTTAGTCTTCTAAAGTTATGCTAATGAAAACCCTAATCAAAGATTGCAGTCACATTTTCAGTCCTTGCCTGTTGTAGGTGGATTTCATTGAGCAATAAGATTTATAGCTTCATCATGACACAACTTATATAGGGCTGAACTCACGCAGCTGCTAATGAAATTTGATTTGAGGACTCTTGCACCAGCTGGGTGATGATTAGGGCTTATCACAGATAGGTCTAGGAAAAGGCTGGGAAATACTTAAACTTGTTTTGCAGTTGCTTTGAGCTCTTAGGAAAGGAGCAATTTTTCTCCAATATCAGTTTTCTGTCTACACAAGAGAGGTAATGATAAGGTTTTTAACTGATTTGCAAGTGATAGGGTTATATGAAGTCTAACAAAATCCTACCAAATCTTTCTGGTTTAGTGCCTTTTAAATTGTGAGATGGGTACTTTGTCTTCTCAGGCAGCTCAAAAAAAAATATTAATTAAGCAACTGGCTTCAGAGAAACCTTGCAAAACTTGCCCTATATGATGCCTCTTAACTTGAAATTCTGCTTTTAATAGCTGCCTGCTGGCACAAGAAGTAACTCTGTGTAGCTTTCCCACAGCAAAAAGGGGATCTCAAAGGTAGTTTCTGCTTATGGGGAAAACAAGGCATTGCATTTCGCTCTCCTTGATAAAGGTTATAATGGCTCCATATTATCTATAAGTAGAAGGGCCACTCAAATGTCTAAGTTACTGGATAATTTTTTAAGTAATCAATGTAGTAAGAAGGCAGCTCCTACCCTCATAAAAATAAATACTTTAAAAGCAGGGGAAGGTAGGAGTTAAACTGTGATTCCTAGAATATCTTGTCTATACGTGCAATCAGCAGGGGAAAAAGATCTACATGAGTAGTAAAATACCTGTTTCCTTAAGACAGACTGTAGCTCAGCTGCAGAGCAGATTTCTGTTTAAAGCCTTTCTCTCTGCAGGGAGCTACCACACTTCCTACTCCTTTTCTTGGTAAGGGTGGTCTCCAGCTCCTCTTAAAAGAGAACTGCTGCCTGCCAACTGAAACCTACACAATAACTTTTAAAAACCAATAGTTTTCATGAACTGCAAGACTTCAGATTGGGTGATTAAGAGATAGAGAGGTTTTCTAGAGTGGATTGGAGAAATATGACCTCAAATATATAGCAGAGCACGGTAGAAAAAGCTTCCCCTGTTTTTATTTGAAATTGTTTTCATTGTAAAATACATACAATTTTGATTCTTTTGTAGCTAAAAGGAAGATTTCTCAAGGGAGTTGTGTTTTTTGTGAATGTCTCTTATTCAGGTCAAATTCAGTAAAAGAAAGTGATTTCCTTTCCTACTGAATCAAAGGCTTGCATATCTAAAATTCCCCTTCAAATTGACAGTGGGTTCTATAGATTTGTTTTTGAAAAAGCTGCTCACTTGTCTCCCAGAATACATATATGATATTTAAAGTACATGTTTAGGTATGGTGGGGGGGGAAGGTTAGGGTCTGTTGTCTGAGTGTGCTGGGTTTTTTGTGTGCTCTGGGGTTTGTGGGGTTTCTGTGTGTTTGGTTGGTTGGTTCTCTTTTCTTTCCATGACTATTTTACATGATTGTAAGACTGCACCTGACAAGGTTTTAACACCAAAGTGCTCAGAAACATTTCAGACTAGTGCTTGCTTTAGAGTTGCAAGTAGGCAGTGCAAGTCTGAGATAAGGAGTCATCCAGAGAACTGATAGGTCAGCAAACCTCATGCTTACAGTTCAGGTCCTACTTCTTCCCTAATTATGTTATCTACTTATCACACTCCCTTTGAAATAATTTCATTCTCTATTTGACTTAGGGTAAGAAAAAACAGTCATGAGAGCTGTACCTAATACAAGTTCTTTAAGTGTCAGCATTCTGCTGACATATTAACCAAGAACTAGATGAAAAAGTGGTTTTGTTCTTTTGTTTAATACTGTCACAATCCAACTGGAGGGCATGTGACACTTAGCACCCTGGCACTTTCTAAGATGTTATCCCAGACCAACGTACTTGAGAGGTACTGCTTGCAGTACAGATGCTGGGGCTGTGCTTGGTGCTCCTTAGGGGGCTGGGCTGGCTTACAGCATTCCATGATGGCTGCTTTCCTTTGGGCCTGCACTGGGGGCAACAGTGCCTCTATTCTGGGGACTCTGCCCAGTGTGGAAGGACAAGGCTTGGTGCTCTCCAGAGCGCTTCCCTGAGGGAGCTCAAAGCCATGCTTCTCTTCTCTGGAACTGGCTGAGGACACTGTCTATCCTTCCTTACTGCTAACTATAAGGCACTACACAGAAAAAAAAAATCAAAATTAGGTAAGAAAGAGGAAGAAAGAGAAGCATAAGTTAGCATATTTTTCTGTGGATGAAATTGATTAAGCCCCTTTTGAGCACGAGGGCAAAGAAGTGAAAGAGTAACGAGTAACATAATAATAACAATTTTTTAAGAGCACTTATCCATGAAGGCTTTTGTCAAAAAGCACAGAAATGCTGCTCTTAGTCTGAGGAAGATTGTCAAGAAACAGAGTGACATTCCCAAAGCTTCTGTCCCTACTGTTGTTAAATTTAACTATCTTGGAATAGAGAGGTTAGGAGGAGGATCTGGAGGCCATCTGGTCCAACCCTTGCTCATGGCAAAACTACTCTCAAAGCCTCATCAGTCTGCTCCAGGTCTTGTCCTGTTGAAATACAGAGACTCAGCCTCTTTCCTGGGCAGCCCGTTCCAGTGCTCCCCCACTTTTCCTGCAGGAAATTTAGGTCACTGTGGTGCTATTGCCTCCAGGGTTTTGAGACTCAGACCAGCAGGTTTCCATTTTCTTTGTTTTCCATAAGGTAATGCTTTCCCTGAGGTGCAAATTTAATTACAGCCCAAGTACTAGGCTAGTGCAAGTGGGTTTTGTTTGTTTTAACTAGGACTTCTGGTAAAGATTCCTTGGAAGCTCTGGCAGCAATATGCAATTACCTGGGCTTGAGCTTTGTTGAAACATACCTTAATTTATTTCTTCTCCCTCCTTACAAATAAGAAACAGTTACGACAGTTGGACTGATTAAAATGAGTTACATTCTAGTTAATGGAATTAGGAATATGGTTAGAAGCCCTACTTTTGCAGGGGAGAAGAGCACTACAGGACAAAATGTACTACCCTAAACACTCTGTGCTGAGTGAGGGCCAGATAAATTGGAGCATCCTGTGCCCCATTTTTGCAAGATCTTTGATGACAGCAGCCAGCACAAAACCCACGAAGAGCATGTGTACAGCTGATAAAATGCCTCTTTTGGCTTTGCCACTAAGACAGATAACAGTTTCAACTAAGATTTCATGTCCTGAGCTTTATTGTTGAAGATATTACTTTTACTTCAGCTCTTACTTGGCTGGCTGTGAATGCAGATACTTCAGGCAGATGTAGATATGCGAGTTAAGTGTGCTGTCTTCTGTAGGGAGGATTATTATGAACTTTCTGTAACATGTTTTCCTAGTTATCTTCTGTGGATTTTTACACAAGACGACATGAATATTTCAGGTGTAGCCACTGTACTTCAAGATTAGATACTTTCTGATACCTATTTTTACCTTCCCCATCCTCAGTGGAGGTTAAGGCTTTTACATTCCTCTATTCAGTGAAAAGACTCTTGCAGAAGTGCAGCACAGCAAATGGCATGTTTTATACCTGCCTGTGACAGCTAAGAACAGTTCACTGCAGCTCACATCCCTTCTCTTTATGGTACAGCACTTCTCATTCTGACAGCGGTTCAGCTCCTGATGGAGGAGCAAAATGCTACCAGCGAGGTGCCAGCAGCCCTAAAGCGCCTGGCCAAATACATAGTGCGTGGTTTCTATGGTGTAGAGTACTCCCTGGCCCTGGATGTCCTGATCCGCTACCCCTGTGTGAAAGAGGAAGACTTGTTAGAGCTGCTCAAGTACGAGCGTAAGCAGCTGCGCACAGTGCTCAACACGCTCAAGGCAGACAAGCTGGTGAAGCTGCGGATGCGAGTTGAAACAGGGCCCAACGGGAAGAGCATGAGGCACAATTACTACTACATCAATTACAAGGTGCTGGTGGATGTGGTAAAATACAAACTGGATCACGTACGTCAGAAAATAGAAGCGGATGAGAGGGATGCAACTACCAGATCCTCTTTTAAATGTCCATCTTGCTCTAGCACTTACACGGACCTTGAAGTCAATCAGCTCTTTGACGCATTTACAGGTACGTCACTTATATTGCTTATTTGCTGTTACCCTAAAGAATAACCCTGTGAGTACAAAGTTGTTTCCTAAGCAAACTTTGCAATAAGAGCATGTTTGTTAGGATATGCTTCTTGTTTGCTGGTGGATGAGGGTCTGGAACAGGGGATGCTAGGAGGTGAAGGTGAGAGAAATGCTGCCTGTGTAGAACAGGCCAAGCAAAAGGAAGAATGATCTTGAATATATGAGCTGAGGCTGGGAATCAGATTCCAGGCCTCAGCTTTGCTTTGAACCTGGTTGAGTAACCTTAACTCATCCAAGTCTTACGAGTCTCACTTCCTCATATGGAAATATGAACACAGTACTGGCTTTACCGTGTTTTGAATTTCTTAGTTAATAAATTTGTGTTGTCAATTCTTCTGATGGAAGAGTTGGGCAAAATGGGTAAAACTGTTTACAGCCACCTTCTATAACAAGCATCTTGCAGCTCAGTGGCAGCAGAGCAGAGGTGTTCTGTCACCCCTGGGCTGGGAAGTATAGGCTCCTCCTGGGTCAACACAACATATCCACAGCAGAAATGGTGTCAGAGCTTTTGGATTTTTCCCTCTCTAAAATCAAAATAACTAGAGTACTCTTTCAAAATGAGTCAGAATGGCATAGTGCAATACATTACTCAGAACACAACTACTGTAGACACTTGGGTCACGGGATCTGCAAAGGATGCCAGAGCTAGGCAGAATGAACTTTATATGACTAACCTGAAATGCCCATGGTGAAATTTGTGTTCTGCCAGTAAGCAAAATCATCCCTTTCTTCTAAATGGAAAGACTCTGTCGAGTTACTGAAATGCAAACATTGAGGCTGGTGATTATATTATAGATATATGTTCACACAATAAGTTTGAAGTTTTGTTTGTTTTCCTGAAGGTATAAATGTAGGATTTTAGCATATGCCTTTACTCTGATTCTGGAACAACTGAAACCATATGCTATTTATGCTTGAAAACATCCTTTTTTTCCTACATTAAGAGCTGAGATGAGATTAGAGGAAAAAAACCCAATTGATAGCATGTTTGTCCAGCTTAACCTTCTCTCCTGAGACATTTCTCACTTGTATAGCAAGTGTGTAATACCAGTCTGTCTCAAGTTTGCCTGTAGAACTGAGTTCCCCTAGTTAATGTGAACAAATGGATAAAGCCAGAATGTCTGGGTAACTGTCCAGGAGTGGACTGCTTAACGAGGTACTGCTGATCTTTTTGCATCCTCTGAACATGAGAATTTCCACTTTGGAAAATGCTGCAGAGACTTTCCGCTGCACTTACTGCAACACTGAAGTAGAGGAAGATAGCTCAGCACTTCTGAAGCGCGACGCTCGAGCCTTGCTGGCGAAGTTCAACGAGCAGATGGAGCCTGTCTTTGTGCTGCTGCGTGAGACTGAAGATATTGTTCTGCCCTATGACTTGCTGGAGCCTCAGCCAACAGAAATACCAGAATTATCAGAAAGGTATAAACATAACCCTAGAGCTTCTCATCAATGCAAACCCCCCCAACAACTTTTCAGGTGTAAAATCTTTGAAATACTGACCTTGCAGCCTACTATAAACTCCATTCTGCTTTGTTCAGTAATCTGCTGTTTAATGAACATGTCTGTAATATCTAAGGCATCCTAAATTGCTATGCCTTTTTAGTTTTTTGATAGTTTTATTTTAATTAATTTATTTCCCAGGTTACTCCTTCAGCTAATGTTCATAGCCCTTTCTATGAGAAAGTAATGTTTCTCTATCAGTGAGCTTCATCCAGAGATGCACTACTGAAGAGACCTTGCAAAAGTCAATGGTTCAGAACCACTTGCCTCTGAGATGACATAAAAGGGAATGTAAATTATTTTAATATGGAGCACTTGCTAAAGCTACTCTGCTGACAAAACATGGTTTTGGGGTTTGTTTGGCATTGTTGTTCAGTTTTTTTGAATGGGAACTGGGGGTGGTTCTTGCCTGAATTCTACCTGTTCAAAATGTGACACTTCATTCAGCTTTGATGCGAAGTTGGGCTCAAGTGTGCTGGAATCCTGCAGCCGCCCTGAAAAATGGGCACACAGAAGTTCCCCTTTTGGCCTTACGTACACCCAGAACTTAACTATTGATGTCCAAGATTCAAAGTGCAAGAAGAAAACAAGAGGAAAAGCAACTGAAAAGCAACCTATCTGGTTGTCACAGAGCACTGTGGAAGGAGCAGCATTAGCCACCAACAGTAGTGTTGGTAAGTTTAATGCATTAGCAAATAAATTCAGCAGCCTTTGTGCATTTAAATACAGCTTTCCCACTGAAACTGTAATGAGCTTGGTTTAGAAGATAATGTTTCAATTCTGTGTTAGTGGTTATCAGATCTTAGTTTCCAAAATCTAGTTTTCAGACTGATTTAGGTAGCAGAGGTCAGGTAGCAGGTCCTGAAACTGCAGATTTTAGCCATGCAGTAACATAACTGGTAATCTTTACAGTGGAAAGCTCTTGGAAATGTCCGTACTTTCAAGACAATTCTAGTGTTGGTAAAATGATGCAGAGTAGAAAAAATCATATATATGGGATGTCTGTGGTAACTGTAAACTATCAATCCCTCTAACACTTAATATTGTGTTTTAGGAGTAAACTCTTCTGAAGAAACTGAAGAAAGTGTTAAAGAAATTGTCACTGATAATGAAATCATCAAGACTCTTCTGATCCATGAACACAAGTCATCATCTAGCACAGACCAGGCTCCTGTTGACAAAAGCAAACTATATGGATCACACGGTGATAACAGTGAGTTTGAAGAGGATGCCAAGCACTCAAGAGGAGCAGGAATAAAAGTAGCAGATAGCAACTTTGACCAAGAGGAGGAACAGGAAACTCTAGGTCCTATATTAATGGTAGCTGGTCAGCCCCGTTCATACAGCGAAGTCAGTGAAAATCCAGAGCTTGTGTCTCTCATGACTAATGAAGAGAGAGAAGCTTATATAAAAGTAGGACAAGAAATGTTCCAGTCTGTCTTTGAGTAACCAGTACTGTAAGAATATGCAACCTTGTATAGAATGGATGAAGGCTTCTAACTTATGTTCTTCAAAGTTTACTACTGACAGGTGAAGTTTTGTTTGAATTTGCTCTTAAGCAAGATGGTAATACTGTAGTAGGTAACTACAGTTCAAATACTACCATTGCAGCCACAGCAAGTGTTTTCTGTTGTTGTAATGCTTACTTTGTGGATGATGTAATTAGTTTTGGAACATGAATCATTTCAGGTTACATATGGATCTGATTAAAGTAACATTTGAAAACCAGTGATGCAATCTATAGTAAGGAATAAATTATTCCACCTTCCTCCCAGAAGTAACAGTTACTTCCAGTAGTGAAAATGAGTCCAAATCCAGTATGATTGCATAGCAGTGTTCCATCATTTTGTTGTTAGGTCACTCACTATACAACAGTAAAGAACAGGTGTCACACAGCAACCTCCTGCTAAGAGCAGAGCTATTTCTAAATTGTATTAGCAAAACATGAGAACCAACTCTGACCTCTTTAAAGTTCATCCTAAGAATAGTTTTTCCAATTCTTTGTATTCACTGCACTACAGAACAGTCTTGAGTGATGAACTGCACAATGGGCATTGGACAATAACATGTAACATTGATTTTGGTCCAGATCAGTAACGCAGCAAGCAATGTATCAAGCACAAAACTCTTACTTCTCCTAGCTCACTCCCACACCCCCCAGTGTTCTTTTTAACGCAAGAAAAAAATTCTACTTGAACTAAACTACATGAGTAGAAGGACTGGCATTAGGCATACAGTGAGCAAAGAATAATGAAAGTAGACTAGAAGGGCACAAAGCAAAACACAGAATGTTCCCTCTGAATGTTAGAAAACACTTCACTGAAAAGGTGACTGAGAACTGGCACAGCTTGCCCAGAGAGGTGGAAGTCTCCCCTGATGGAGTTACTCAAAAGCTACCTGAGTAAACAGCTCCGAGTGGCCCTGCTGGAGCAGGGGAGATGGGCAAGATGATCTCCACAGATCCCTGCTGACTCTTCTGTGATGAACAGGTATTGTGAAAGTATGACCAAAGAAATACCATTGCAGTGCATTTTTAATACACACATACTCTTAGTTTTGACTGAGGTAATTTTCTTTCAAGTAGCTGATGTGGGGCTGTTTTCAATCTGTGCTGAAATAGTGTAGATAACACAGGGATGTTTCCATTACTGCAAAGCAGCACTTGCAGAGTAAAGGGCTTTCCTGCCCAGCACTGCATCCCACCAACAAGGATGATGGTGGTGCACAAAGAGTGGGGAGGGGATACAGCCAGGACAGCTGACCCACATTGACCAAAGGGCTCTTCCACACCATATGGTATCATGCTCAACATAGAAAGCTCAAAGAAGAAGGAATGGGGGAGAGTTGGAGTGATGGCATTTGTCTCCTAACGTCCTTGTTATGCATTGTGGAGCCCTGTTTTCCTGTAGATAGCTATGCACCTGCTTGACCTTTGGCTTTGCTTTACCTATTAAACTGTCTTTCTTTCAACTATGAATTATTTTGTTTTCCCTCTTCCACTTCACTCTCTGCTCCCACTGGTGAGGGAGTGAGCACCCAGCTGCTTGCAGGTGCTCAGTTGCTGGCTGGGGTTAAACCCACCACACCAGGGCAAAAATTCAGGAATGGTGTGTGCTCATGCTCTTTCTTGAGCTTAGAATTTAATGATTCAACATATAAACTAGCCTTGTTTCAAATCTGCACAAATAATCTCACTCTACTTTATAAAAAATGTCTTCTTTTACATCTACAGAGTGATTCCTGGGCTAAATTAGTAATTAAAAACTTTGATTATTCCACTTTCACAGGCTTGTCATTGTCACAATGGATTTCCTCGGTCCTCAAAATGGTAGAGTTTTTTTCTGCATAAAGTAGCACCATGAGTTTAAAGCCTGCACAGTAACTGACCTGTCTTCAACCCTTTTGCTAACATACTTTTGTCCTTGGACATGAAAGGCATGTGACCAGAATCTCTTATGTCAAAATTCACTCAGAAAACCTAGAGACACTCCAAACAAACTAGGAAAACATCACAGAAAAATTACATTCTCATTTTATTTAAACTTCAAGCATATTTAGGCTTCACCATCACTATACTGTCTCCCATAGTATACAGCCGTATTATCATACTAACCTCAAAAGGAACACAGTCCTGAATTAGAGATGACCAGTGCTTTTTACCTACTTTGAGAAAAGCCTTGTGTTTAAGGTAAATGGGATCTTTGTAATGCAGCAGGTCTGCTGAATAAGCTACTTCTAGCTCAGTTTTATGACTTATTGTTATCAGCAACTCTGTTCAGTTTTTCAGATCAAAGTTTTCCAATCTACTTTTCTATAATCCTAGTTCTACCTTTACCATGAGACTCCAGGAGGTGCTGAGTTCAACTCTTTTATAAAAACGTTACCTTTAATCATAGTTTTCTAAACTTCATTACAAAGTCAAATACTTCAGGAACAGATTCTATAGACTTTCAACTGCAGCAATTTTAAGTGTTACCTATGAAAAGATACTAACATTTTCAGACAGGTTTAATCCTTTAAACATCAAAAGGATTCAGCAAATGCAGAAAAATACAGCTGGTTTCTGCAGTCAACTACAAACCCAGGGTATTCAACTTCAGCTCAGATAAATGTGCTGATAGAAAGAAATTCCACAGGCCTTTTTTTGTTACAGACCAGCTACACTCTAGGCTATAAAGGCAACATGTAGCTATGTACTGTGTCTATACCTTGTTTTTGTAGAAGATGCAAGAAACTTGGAGACCTACAGGTCCCAGGAAAATTAGCAGTGTTTCTTGTAAGAGAAGTAATAAACTGCTACAAGCATGCCAACAAGTCAATTATCTTCCAGCAACAAACTCAGCATACCAGTTTCTAAGCCAAAGAAAATTTTTCAGAAGAGAAAATTTACAGACAAGTCCAAACTTTATTTAAAACTACCATTTTGAACAATTTTAAAATTACCAAACAAGTCACAATAAAAAATAAAAAATTAAGACAGAAAAAGAACAGTGCAGCAAAACTGAATAGAAGTGGATTCAGTTCCAGCTGTTTAAACTGCCACAGGCAGAAGATCACATACCTATCCTAAGAGGCAGTGTGTTAAAAATTTTACATTTTTATACACTTCCAGAATTCTGGGAAATTAGTGCTGTTCTTCCATATGCATTTGTATAGAGTTTATAAATGCAGATATCTTCAGATTATTCTTACACATTTTGAGCTCCAAAAGTTTCTGTAAAATAAGAATAAAATAATTGTCTAACAGCTACAAGGCATCAAACACGCCCATGACCACATTTCAACTCCTAGTAATTATTCATTGAAGTACTCTGACTAAATATTTCATCCTTAAAAGCATTTCGAGCCATGGCTTACTTAAACAGCTACAGCCATGCCCTCATGCACAGGTTAGGAATGGCTTAGAGCTAGCTGCAACTTTGGTGTGGCATGGCACCCTTGCTCAGACTGCTCCCACGACAGGCCTATGCATGAGCATCCACCAAATGGGCACAACAGACTTGTGCTGCCAGAGCTGTGATAAGCAGAATGTTGACAGGCAGTGAACAAAATGGAAGGAAAGGTACATCTTCCTTCACACTTTGTTCTGGAAAAAATCTGCGCTGCCATTGCAAATGCATTAAAAAAAAAAAAAAAAAAAAAGCAGGCTCATCAGCTTATACTGTTTGAGCAAGTGCAACTAGGTACACTAGCAGAAAACTGCTAATATCAGAATACCCAGCTCATGCCTTTATGTATGCCATTACTGAACACTCCACTGGAGAATTACAAGTCTAACAATAAAACAGAAGTCAATTTTGTCACATATTATAGTAAAAAAATAAAAGAAGAATTTTCTCTGACCTGTGTTATCATTAAGTTTTTGTGCCTGCATAATAAATACTTTATGAAAGTGAAAAATTTTACTGCTATCATTCACACTGGAACTTTTTTCTACCTCATGGTATACATCATGTAAAAAATAATTTCTTTCTCCCTGAGGATATATTTCACTGTTAAGAAAAGTCTCTTGAATGTTTCTCTCACAAAAACACTGAGCAGTCTGTCAGGAAATTATACTAAGCATTATTAAATCAGATAATAGCAATTACAATTTACAATATTATTAAACCCAAGCTTGTGTAACAAGAAACAAAAATACTAATCCATTTGAATAAGTTTCAAAACCATTATGTTGTGACATCCATTTTAAATATGTTAATTTTTACTACTTTATCAGCCACAGAATCTAACAGAGTATACAGAAGAGACATGGATAGCAAAATAAAATCCCTTCATATCAATACAATATTTTCTAAGATAACAAACCCCAATATTTTTACAGCACACAATAACTGCTTACTTCAATCAGTGATACTTAAATTCTAGCATTCCAGAGTGTTTTCCCAATTCGAGTGCAGAATATAGAAAATAATCTTTACCAGGTTCTTTCAAAGTTTGGGCATCTCCTACTAATTCTTGATCTTGAGCTCCACCTCCATCCAGTAATTCATCAGACAAACTGTTGTTTTGGGCCTCTATTTCCATTTTCTTCATTAAATCTGCCTTTGTAACAAAAAAAGCAAATCTCAAAATTCTGGATAATTCTTACTGCTGTCTGGGTAAGAAAGGTATTTAGGGTATGCACTTCCAAACAACAACCCCACAAATAATAGCAAAATACCTCTGAATACACAGCAAGTTTGAGGGGCAAGTCTTCAACTTTCACAAAGTCATCTTCATCAGATTTCTGACTTACATTTCCAGAACCAGGTTCCTGTTAATAAAAATTGTGATATTTAATAAGTGCTATTTTTTTATTTTCCCTCCAAAACTATTAAAGTTCATTAAAAAAACAATGCATATATCAAATTTGCAGATGGGAACCAAACAAGACTGCAAACCAGAAATAACAATGAAAGAAAAAAGCTTCTCCTTCCTCTCGGATGTATCTTAACTGAAATATACGTACATATTCATTCACTAGCACAGGTGACTCTGTATCAGGGCTGCCAGCCATGGAGCTTTCAGAACTTGCACCAGATTTGTTTTCTGCACATGTGGGATCTGCTGTTTGAGTTTCATTCACAGCTAAAGATGAGCTTGATTCTTCTGTTTTCACAGTGGCTGTTATATAGGATTCTGGGGTATTGACTGTTAAAGCTGGTGTGTTCTCCGTGACACTGAGGTAATGAGGCACAACTGTAGCCACATCTTGTTCACCTAAAACCACACAATTGCGTTTTAACTAGGCAGAGATAGTAAAAGATTCTGAATATATAAAAATTCCAGACCGTTATTATTCTTTCAAAAATTATGATCCAAAGCTACAAATGAGCTATGAAAGTGAATTATAGTCTCTCAGACCAATACAAAGCTGACTGAAGTAAAACACCAGTTTTTCTATACTCTTATACACCTAAGTATAAGCAACTATCACATGAAAGTTTGTGGCTTGATTTCTGACTCAAAGTTTTTAAAAAACCACAAAAACCAATTTCCAGAACTAAGTGACCTACTATAAAATATTAGTTCTAGGTATGAGGAGATATAATACAGAACAATATGTTCCTTGATATTTTGCTTCTTCAATATTGATTTTTAGTCAACAAAAAAAGGCCAAGAACAAAACCAGTATTTGCAACAGAAAAAGACAGAAAAAGTAGTAGTGAGAATAGTTGCATTAGAAATAACATTCATACAACCCAGTAGTATTCCCTTCTTTTGATGGAAAATTGTTTCTTGGTTCTTAATCAGTTACAACATTACTCACAGAAAAAAAAATTCAAATATAAAGTTACTTCAATAACTAGCAAAATGGTAGTAGCAGGAAAAATAAGTACTAGACAAATCTAAACATCAAAACACTGTAACAGATGTATTAGTTCTGATACAGTTGTGTACCAAGAGCTGTGACAATCAGCTAAAATTCTTGCTCATGTCCAGCATCAAAAACCACATCTACCTAAGTAAGATTATTCCATGTCTGTTCTTTAAAAGCTTTGCTGTGTCTATAGCAACACAGATATATCCAGGCAACTGATACAGTTCCATGAAAAAGACAGTCCAGTAAATTTGATCATCTTCCTCTTAAATACATGTATTACAGGCACTCACTATATGCAAATTCCTATGGAAGTGTTAAGTCTCTCAGTTACTGCACACACACATGGCTTACCTTTAACATTAACAGATTCTTGTTCTGATGACAAAATCTCACTGCTTTTTACCTTACTCAATTCTTGGTTTGAAGTCTGTGGGGTAGGCAAAAATGAGAACAAAATTTTACTGATCAGCTTCATAGCTTATTGGCTAATTTACTAACTAGAAACACGCTGTACACTTGCTCCATGATTCTGTCTTTTCAATAGTTTGAAATAAAGATAGCAAGTTCCTGTTTGCCAGCTAGTCAACAACAGCTTACAGAACCTTTGATACTGATATGCATTTTTTATCTGAGTATTTTCTTTTCACTGCAGTAGTTCCCAGGTAAACTGTTTGCTTCTGCTGAAAAGATCTACTGTTTTAGCCTTTGAAGTAAAATGTTCCAATGACATCCTTGCCTAATGCTAATACCTGTTGAGCAAACCTAAGTTTCGAGAGATGGTCAATCTTACTTAATATGTAAAGAACGGACAATTTTCCAAAACCAGGTTACACACATTCAAATATTTTAAAGAAAACTAAAAATGAAGCGACAATCATACCCATTAACAGTTCACCATCAGAAATAATTATTACATAATAAGGAGGAAAGACAAACAAAAGACATGCTAGAATACAAGAGTGAATGGCTCCCAAATAGAACTTAATCTCAGCAAACACAGAGAAAGAACTATATATAAAGGTTTAAAATTATGCTTTTTTTGAAAGTTTAACTTCTCATTTGCAGCTTAACATTTTTTCTCTCTCATAGCAGATATAAACATTAGTTTTGTCTCTGTCCATCCATCCACTTTGGTATAAACTGTAATAAACTCAGGTGGGGAATGCTACATTTTGCATGTAGCAGCAATTGGTATCACGCAATTTCTTATATTACTCTTTTACTTTCAATAGTACAAAAACAGCGCAACAAAAAAACCTGAGATATATATAAACATGTACTGAAAAGGTGTGCACTGCCAGAGGTTTGCTCTGCTTTTACAATTTTGGTGGTACCTGCTCATTTTCAGTTGTTGTTTCACTGCTGGCTTGTAGCGATGTCTGCACATCAACAGGTCCTTCCTCAAATTCTATTTCTTCATCTTCGTTCTCATCTTCTCCACTGCCATAGTTAGTCAGAGCTTGGGTTTCTGCTTTTGATAAACCTAAGGGCAAGTCAATGTAAAATCACCTTTGAATTGCCAAATCCTGTTGGGGAATTTACTGTTATAAGCCTTATTTCAAAACATTCTTTAGGATTAAGATACCGTAATGACTTAACTTTCAAAGATCAATATGCTTCACATCAGCCATATTATGAACAAACACTCCTGTTCTGGTGTGAAGTATCAAAGTTATTAAACAAGTTGGTGTAAATAATGTAAATGGTAAGGGAATCCAAACCAGAAGTAGTTGTAAGACAAAAAACTAATAAATATATGCAAGCTTTACTTTAAAGTAAAAGCACATTTTAAAAAACCACATTATTTAAATGAAAAAGTGCATCAACTTCAGCATCACATCATTCAGGTTAAAGGCTGAGAAACTTTGAATTAAGCTGAGACAGGATATATAACTTAATGAATCTAATTCTAATATATTTTTATAGCTCTACTGATTAGGCAAAAAAATTAACTCCTCTAACTGAAATATTTAATCCTTGCCACTAGTAAATACAGTACTGCAAGCCCTCTCTGACAAAGGACTGACTATAAAATCTGCGAGAGAAGGTGTTACAGAACACTACTTCATGCAAATCCTGTTGTAAAATTAGCTTGTCAAAACTACAGTGACAGCACTGAGTAAGAAACCTACATAGAAGTGCCTTACTTATTGCAACTGGACCGCTTTCACTTTCCTCATCTTCCTCTTGATCAGACGCATCAGACCTAATACTTTCAGGCACTCCATTACCAGCACACATTTCTGAGCCCAGGACTTGTTTAGCAGTTTCAGTTTCATCCTTGTCCTAGGAAAATATGGAACACTATGCAATTTCATGTTTATCTAAAGACTAAGCTAAGGTTTCTGCATAAAGGAGTAATTTTTCTTTCTCAAAAATAAAAAAGCATGCACAGACTAAAAATCTATGTAAGTAGTCCTTAAGGCCTTGAAATGAATACAGCAAAATAATACTTCTAAAACAGAGCATCAGAACTTCCTGTAAGAGATCATACACTGCTCAGACGCAGCTTTCAAGGACCTCATAACTACTGAGTATTTCATTATCTGAAAAGATTGACACTGATCAGCATGCTAGGTTAAAAAAATTCTTTAAATTAGATTTGTCATTATCAAGAAGACAGATCCACCTGCATTATTATTACCTTCCAGCAACTTCCCTGCTGCTCCTAAATGAGGAGTAAAAATATTCCTAACTGCAGCTTCTCATTTCTTTAGCAATATCTCCTCAGCAGTCTCTCTGCCGAATGATTTGCTAAATACGCAGAGTGAGAAAATGCTGTTCTTCCTGTATGAACCCCAAGTGAAACCCTCAGTATGGCACCAAATCTTGAAAGGACTTTTCCATACTTCAGCAACCACAACAAGTGATGAATAGCTTCCCACTTTTACTTCCAAAACAGTGTGAGAGAAGCTCTTGGTCCTTGAAGAAAGCACTGACTTCATTCCCATACATGCTTACTATTTACCTATGTTTGTTTAGGAAAGCAATCAACATTCTTCTTTTTATATATATATTTATACACACCTATATTATTCCCTTGGCTGGAGAAAGCTGAACATTCCAGCAGAACATACAAAACTTCATATACAACACATTTCTCCAATCAATGATATTAGCAGTTTTCAAAACAAACTTAAAAAAAGGACAAATTCTGAACACTAACATTTCATACTCAGAGCCCAAGTAGGCTTGGACTCAGAGACCTCAAATACTATGTGTACCAATTCAGAACATCTACATTCTCCTTAAGATGGAAAGTAAACCAACTTATTCCATACCATTAAAAAAAGTAAACGTTAACTGCTAAAAATAGTTAAGCTGTCCTTAGAAATGGAAATTGTAATTTACTTTGTTACTTTGAGAAAATAAATTAAATAGAAAGGAGATTAATAAATATCTGAAGACTGGGAAATGGGTTGCTTACAGATACTTGATTTCTGTGACAGACAACAGTAAGACTAAGTGACCTATGAAATTATCTAAGAAATAAAGACAGTTGAAAGGCATACACATACTTTGTCTTCATCGACATCTTCAACAGATGAACAAACATCCACCTGGAGACCTTTTTTTGCCTAGAAGAAACACAAACTGTCTTTAATTCTATACGGAAGTAACTTGGAAATACTGAATCAAACTAGGGCTTCATGAAAGTCAGGCTGAAATGCTAATCTTACCAAGAATTGCTATCTTAAATCAGCAGTAAACCACAGGGACTTCTGTACACACAGATGTCTTCAAAATTTAAGTTACAAAGCATTAAAAAGTCCTGTGCTAACATTTTTACTTAAACAATTATGTTTATATTGGACTAATCCTGTAGTCTGTGGTTGAATCATAATTAGCACATAGAACTAGATACATCATGGCAGGGGGGGCCTGAAACTAGACGATTTTAAAAGTCCTTTCCAACCCAAACCATTCTATGATTCTAACTCTGATGAAAACAAAGAGCTGTGTTTTTCAGCAATTACTTTACTGGACTCAAGAGGGCCAGAAAATTGAGCAAGATCAAATATGCCTGCATCAGGATTCCAGAGATGAGGGCTGTGAGAAGACCATACAGAAATAATTATGCAGGTCTGTACCAAGTAATCAGGACCTACCACTTCTGGCTCCTCTTAGGCTTTGTTGAATCTGAACCTCTGCCACAGCTACAAGGCAAACACCGACTTTAACCCTAATTCTCTGTCGTCCAGGAGAGGAGAAATGCCAAATCTAAGATAGTTCCATGCTTTCTCATAGCAGTTATAAATCAACTCTTTATGTGACAAAGGCCCAATGGGCAACTTCAGGAAAAACAGAAGTCATGTCCAAATCTTCCTGGATTCAGAGTGTTCCTGTGGCCTCTTTACAAGGCACTCCACAGTTTCCCTCATACTAGCCATGCTATTGATATATCTAAGTTGAATTAGCTTGAAATATAGCTGATGGTACACCTGACAGTACTTGTAGGACTTTATAACAGGTTCAAAAAATATCTTCTGTTGACATTTAAAAATTAGTTAAGGGTTTGCTTTGGTATTTGTTTCTAGAAGAAAGCTGAAAGGACACTGAAATCATAAATACATTAACATCATTTGGTTTATTGCTTGTTTTATAAGCAGGTCATATAACTTAATAAAAAGCAGCTATGCTCAAAATAAAACCAATACTAAAATTAATAATGTAAATGGTGTGAAACCTAGCCAAAATTTGCTTTTTAGAGCAAGAATATGTCCTAAAGTCTCAAATATTTCTGAAAACTTCACATATATTTTATACATCAATTCCAGAAAGTGTGAACTATGCATCTTTCTGCATATGCCAACAAACCAACTATATGACAACTTCAGAGGACTTACTCAAATTTGTTAAAGATGATGCCTAACTAAGCTACTGCAAGGAAACCTGCAGGCATAACTGAAGAGATGAGTGGAACCTCCAATATGCCAAAATATTTAGCTGGGTGTAGTGGGGCCATGCAAAACCAATACACTACGATAGAGTTAAGTTTCTTCACAGTAGATAGTATGAGGCTATGTTTTCAATTTGTGCTGAACACAAGGTTTATAGCACAGTGATGTTTTCATTACTGCCAAAGCAGCATTTCCGTAGAGTCAGGTGGAAGCTCCTCACCCCACCCCAACAGCGAAGGGTCTGAGAGTACACAGCACCTGAAAGAGGACACAGTCAGGGAAAATGATCCTCACTGATCCAAGGGATGTTCCACACCATATGGCATCATGCTCAGCATATAAAGCTTGACAAAAAGCATGGAAGGAGGGGAGATCCAAAGTGATGGTGTTTGACTTCCCAAGTCACCATTACATGTGATGGAACCCTGCTCTCCTAGAGCTGGCTGAACACCTGCCTGCCTGTGGGAAGTGGCAAATTAATTCCTCGTTTTGCTCTGCTTGCATGTGCAGCTTTTGCTTTATCAACTCAACTGTCTTTACCTCAACCCACAAGCTTTCTCCATTTTACCCTTCTGATTGTCTCCCCATCCCACAGAGAGGACAGAGTGGCTGCCTGAGGCTCAGCGGCGTACTGTGGTTAAACCACAACAACTACTCAATGGCCCCAGACGTTAACATCATTTCAGCACTTGTCTATTCCCTATGCTCACATATAATGACTAAAACATTTCCTCTTGAATTTATGAACAAAGTCTATACAATGAGATATTTGTAACAGACACTTATCTGTAACACAGGATTTGCCCTGAGGCAAACCAGTTCATGCTCCTACACAAGCAATACTGTGATTACAAAGCAATAATTGGTAAAATAAATAAACAAACAAACATATGGCAAGTATGAAATAAGGCAATCAAAACTAGTTTACAAAATACACATATTTAGCAATCTCAGAAAAGCTACATTTTTCAAAAATAAAATAAAACAAACCTCTTTAGCATAAGACTGCATTACTTCAGTAGTTTCTGGTTTTCGTTTACATCTCTGCTTTACAGAAATACTGTTGTTGTCCAAGTCTTGCATGAGTTTAAAAAAGGCTAATTCATTAAATAACACTTCAGAGATCTCCACAAGAAGATCCTCCCCACAATCTTTTAATTTTCTACCAGCAAATTTCGCCAGTGAATCCTGTGAAGAGAAATAATTATTCAGTTTCTGAAACAGGCTTTCAAGCCTCAAACAGTAAATATTCTTTCATATTCGTAATAACTCAAAATTAGTTATGCATATAATAGCTCTTATTTTTAAAAATAGTTTTAGTGTCTTAAACAGATTTTACGTGGAATCTCTAGTCACATAACACAGAACTTAATAAGCTCATGATCTTAACTCCATGCTTATAGAAAGCAAAAGTGAAGATTATGGATTGTCAGGAATTTACACAAAATGTCCAGGAAAAGCATTACCAGAGTTCTCCTTGAAGACAGCCACATGCCAGAGATACACCTCTCACTATCTGGCTGTGACAGAAAAGAAGTTCTGTGTGAAGCAAATCTTTCGGAATAAAGGTAATACCTCATCACCATATCAAAGCTGAGGGAAAACAGCAGCAGTGCCATTCAAGATGTCAAATACAACTTCAGAGAAGCTGGTTTATCTGTTGCTCATTAGCCAACTTGAAAGAGTATTGCAAAACTGCACTACAAAACTACTAACCTGAAGTATACTGCCAAGCTGCTTATGAAAGAACTTCACAAATTCTTTGCTTTCATCATTTTGTTGTGTAAGAGTCAAGACCATACGTCTTACTGATGTCAATAATTGAGAAGAGCATACTTCATCCATGTGTTCCTACACAGGTATCACAGAATGAGCTTTGTTACCACTTCAAAAGAAAAATTAGCTATCAACCCAAATACTAAAGTAAAGTTTAAAAAAACCCACCTGTCCACTGAAGGAACAGCACACCACAAAAAGGTCCTAATCCATCTCACAAATACCATACTTCATTAATGACTGACTGATCATGACACACAAAGATTTATCTCAGTTTTCCAATACGTGAGTACCTGCCATCATATACTGCTTGGCCAAGCTAAGAAGCTTCTTAAGTGTATATTAAAATACCTACTGTTCTATGCAGCCTTAAAATTGCAAACAAAACACAAGTCTTCAGGCCCTGTGACTCTGCATGTCAACAATATGCAGTTTTTAAACTTAGTATCAACCAAATACCTTATTACACAAACCTAAGCTTATACATGGTGCATACTATAAAAGCGAATAGGGAGATGGCTTAAGCATTTACAACACAATCTTCTCTGCTCTCCAACCTTGCAAAGGAGGAACTGTGACTATTTCTCCTTCTTTAAAGAAGTACATTTCTACTCTGTAGTCACAGAAGTTAAAAAGCTCTCAACAACTTTAAAGATATTTGTAAAAACGAGAAAATAATGCTAAAAATCAACTACTCAGAGCTATTCTTCAAAAATACCTGTTTACCTTACAGGTAACAGTTTAAATTAATTATCTCAGTTCTCTTTGCTAAAAGGCAGCAAATATTTCAAAAGTACATTTTCAAACATTCCTGTATTTAATTCTGTCAGCTCTGAAGCAAGCAACCTCTATTCTTTTTGATGTCAAGTCCACCAGACATCTAGAAACCTCCTAAAACCATTTAGTTCTACTATTAGGAACTACACAGAATCTTTCTGTGGGAACATTCAGTTCTTCATCTTCAGCATGGTCTGCAACTGAACACATTGGCAGCTATTTCTAAGATGCAAGTTTTAGATTTTAAATAATGTTCTTCTGTGCAACTATACAAGTCCTTTTCCTATTCTTCTAATTCACACCATATTACAAAGAGCCCTTACCTTCAGAAAGGGAATGACTTCTTTCATAATTGCTTTAATCTGCCGGTCAAGCTGCTGAGTATCTATACGAGGACATGGAATTGCAGAAATATCACCTGACTGTGGCACAGATTGACATTCACCAGTACCTGGACCTTGTTTTAATTAAAAAAAAAGAAAAAGCAGTATATTTAATACATTCAACATTACTATTCAAGAAATACCAATTTCAAAAACACATTTTCTTTTTAAAAAAATAAATCGTATTTCCTTAAGTATGTAAATATCCTTTCAAACGTTACTAAGTTTTCAATATAAATACAGAGGAAAGCAATTTAGCTTGATATTTACAATAATTATTTTCTAAAACTAAGCAAAATATGTATATATGTGCATACCTTCTAATTTAGCAGTAGAAGCACCCTGAAAATTACTAGAGCAGCCCTCAGAGTCAAGGGTACTTTCAGCTTCAACTTTCATACGCTCATATTCCCTCATCCAAGACAAAGCTTTATCTAAGTGAATCACTGTGTTGCCTATATTTAGAATAAAAACACTTTTTAATCTAAATAAAATTTTTTTCAACTGATAGACAAATAAACAATGATAAAAAATAATTCAAGGCCACTAGTGTTGAAATCTACATATAATTAGTTATAATATTTTATTGCACACATTGATACAATGTTTCACAATTAGCTAATTTATCTATATTTTGTCTTACAAAACATGTGATTACACACTAAAAATCAAGTAACAGTGTACTAAAACCCAGACAGTTGGAGGCATTTTGGGAGGAAGGGAATAACACTTAAAACACTAAGTCGTATCGTTCTTACCAAGGTCATCAGTGGCAAAGGGTTCAAAATTTGAAGACGTAGACATAGTACTCCCATTGTCTGCATCATGTTGTTCACAATCTTGACATGCTTCTGTAGAAAAGTTCTTCCCAAAAGTTTCCTAAAAAATACCAAACAACTGAATACAAAGAAAGAATGCACCACACACACTCATGAAGTGTGAACAAGCCACCAATTCTTTTCAGTGACATGCTGTGGTGTCTGGACTTGGTGATTCTACCACGCTTGTTTCAAATACTTCAGGTACAGAACATGTCAGAAACTGTACAGACACGTAAGTGATTTCTTAAACACAGAGAAGGAAAAATTTTTGGCATATCTTGTGATCAGTACTTGCCCTGACCTTACTCGAAAGAGGATTTTGGCTCTTTCTGAATGTATCAGTCTCCGATTTACATCCCCCTCCATGTTCCATTTATCCCTGACACATCAGGCATTTGCAATACCAAGAATCCTACCACATTTTATCACATTTGCATTGATTCTCTTGACACTAGTTGTTTAGAAAAGTCTGTGTGAGCCGATACTAACTTTAGCAAAATTCAATCCCTAGTATGAATTCAAAATTCAATCCCTAATATCAGTAGACAAGCATGCATTTGTGTAAACTGAAATACAGGATAAGTTGTCAATAGCTTCTGAATTTGGAAACTTACATCATCTGTAGAGGCAAGGCTCTCACTGGGAGTGAGTTCAGAATTTGATGCTACCCATGTTGCAGAATTCAGTGATTTTGCACATTTCCCTTTTTCATTTTTCTCAGATAAATGTCTGGTCACTATATCCTGGAAAAGATAATCTATGCTGTAAAAAGGGATCTAAGGTTTGCTTGATTCATACACAAAATCAAAAATTCTGTGCATACCTGTAAAGCATATAGAGCCCTTTGCCGCAGATAATCTGTATTTAGCAGTTGAAGCTCATGGAAAAGTTCAATAAGAAAGTGGGGACGAGACTCATTTTGAGAAATGAGAGTTGCCACTTCAGAATAAATTGTGTCTCGCAAAGCTTCAAACATAGAAAGATCACTACCAGTTTCTGTAGGAAAAAAAAAGGGAACTTGTTAAGTCCTTGACAGGTATCTACTTGAAATACAATTGCTTATCCGGTACACAAACTACAGGTATACAAATTACGTCTCAACCGTTGCAGATTCCCTTAAATAGCTGCTTTCATAAAGTTTACTGAAGAGCAAGGATTTAAATATTCTTAAATTATACCTCATGCAATTTTTAGTATATGAAATACAATATAGAGCAATCATAAAAATAATTTTCTTTACACTTCTGAACAATACTTTTAGAAAGTATTCTTTATAAAAGAGAATATTGCACACACCACAATGACGCTTTCAGAATAGGTATTTAACACTGAAAATGGAGTTTTAAGACATTTCAAGCATGATGGCCAAAGATCTGAAGTTTATATAATACAAGTAGTCCACACTTTTGCAACATAAGCACCATTAAGAAAGTTCTATACTGAACTCAAGAAAGCCACTCCTTCCAAAATATAAATGCTACATTCTCATATGTGTCTATCACTCCCAAGTGATCGCATAAAACCACGTATCACTCCCAAGTTCACATAAAACCTCCTACCCTTAAACCCTATTACATATGTATAAGAAGACAATGTGTTCCCTAACAAATCTCCCATTCACTTGAAAATTAGGATTATCCTTGCACCACAACAATCAAATTATTACATACATAATTTGGAAAGTGCTGAATGGAAACATAGTTAAATTTCAAAAACTCAGTTTAACAGGTATGTATTTGTTAATATTCAAGTTAACGAAGTTATTTGCAATATAGCAAACATTACTGTGCAATTTGATTATCTGAAATTAGTTTACCAATTTTTTAAGCACAGGCAAGTTTTTTCAACCTTAATAAGTTATCACAAATTGCTTCCCTCCCCCATTACTAATATGTAATAGCAGCTCTTAAACATTCTAAAAATGCCTACTGAAATTAGTTTTTTGTTGTAATATCTACCTCCATATTTTCTACAAGTAATTGTTACGTATCAAGAACGCAGTAAATACATTCTCCAAAACTGTAATTCAAAGTAGTCTGTAACACTGCATTTCATGCAAAGTAACTTCTCTTGTCTTGGTTATAGAGAAGGTGCTGCAACAGCACTAATCTTGAACATCAGCTAAACAGTGAGTTATAGAACCAAAGGCAAGAGAAGCAAAAAAAAAAAAAAAAAAAAAGTAACAGGATATTGTTGAAGCTAAGCAGTGAATGCATTACCTGGCGCTTCAATGCATGCATTTCTGTTAGACTGCTGCAGAATTCTCCTAGCATGCGCTGTAGGAAAGTGGGGATAGACAGTGATAAACACAAAAATGCGCACCAGAAATAAAGACAGGGTCTATACAAAACAGCAGGAGGAACACTGCTTAGTTATCCAAACCACATCAGAGCTGCTTATACTGAGAATGAGAATTTGACCAGTGAACTTTATTATGTATACTAATAAACAGCTCTTAGTGTGGACACAGCTATGCTGGCAAAGCTGTATATTGTGCTACAATGACTAAAATTTCTACATCTTTCAAACAAAACAAAGGTACTGGCAGAACCAAAAAAGACACAGGAGAGAGTATTTTTATGATCTAGATACAAGAAAAGCAGTGCAGATGGCAAAAATGTAAGGGTTTATGTGATGTTGTAAGACTGAATTTCAGTGATATTTGATGGAGCTCCTTTAAGCATGAATAGGAAGATGTATGCAGTACAGATGTAGATTAAACACTAAGCAAAGTTTCACCAGTTGTGCAGTTACTTTCCATAAAATCACCAACAAATGGGTGAGATTGGCTACATTTTTGCTTGTACAGTAACAGGTTTGTTTCTAAATTACTTTAATCAATTACTTAATATACAGAAACCACCCAAAAGCAATTAATACCCAACTTTTACACATTTACATTTACAGCATCCTTAGAAATTAAGACAGAATCCACATGCTAAATATACAGTACTGTCTTCCTGTCAAAATGCACTGTGTTTAAATAACACAGTAGCAACTACGGTCCCTTACTCAGAGAAGTTCACAAAATGATTAGACATTTAGAAAAGAGTACCTGAAGACATTTCTGTAGATCTACTGTATTTAATTATTTTTTCCAGTTGTTCCTGATTCCTTTTGCTGAACACCTTCGCATGAACCACATCATCAGAGTGTCTACTTTTATTGTTCTTGCAGGGTTCACATGCACTAGAGGCGCTTGCACTTTCATAACCTAATGGGAGGAAATGAAAAGGAAGAAATAAAGGGACAGCTTACCAAATGTTTTATTACTTTAAAAAATTTGTTCAAGGGCACTCTTGAAGATGCAAAATACTAAGGATGTTTCTAGCTAAATTTTTACTCTGTACACTGAAGTCATACAGTAGTATTAAATCCTCAGCAACCCCAACAGTACTACAGTACTAACCAGTACTGTCCCCCCTCTTCTCGATATTCAGAATTTTAATTAAATATATTTTTCAGCAAATCACCCAGTTTGAACATGAAGACAAGGAAGATGATTTTCTTTGTTATTTCAAATCTGCACTTATCTGCATCCATGATCCTTTTAAATCATGACATCTCAATTAGTTATTTAGTTTCTATTTACTGAAATACTAAAAAAACTTATGCAGTTGTATTACACAAAACGAACTCATTTCAGTAACTTATTTTCATTATTACAGGTACCATTTATGGACAGTAAATTCTCTGGAATGTAACGATTATAATCCAAGCCAAGTTTGCCATGGTATCCAAGATTACTTTACAACTTACCAGTATTTTTAATTCTGCCTTTTAGCTGAGAAGAACTCTTCCTCTTATTCTTTGATTTGGGCGTCTTATCTTTTGATGCCAAGCTTGCTTGCGCTGATGCTTTTCTAGATCTAAATGTCTTTGTCACAGTAGTTGGGTCTATTGGATCAGGCATGCTACTAAAACTGTCCAAAGACTCTTCATCAAACTCTCTTCTCCTGTTCATATCAGACTGATTTTTATGACCAGAAGCAATGCTTTGTACTGAAACTGCAAAACCTGCTTTCAGCTGAGACTGATCATCTTTTTTCACTTCTTGGCTATCATTAAGCCAAGTTGATCTTTTTCCATTTCCTCTTCAGGTTGTCTATGACTCCTTCTGTCAGAGAAAAAGATCCACAGACCAACCTCAATATATCATTACCTAATCTCTCAGACAGAAACATCATGCATTAACAAGCAAATAATTTATCTGTAATGCAAATTATCTGCCCTCATTACTTAGACATCAAATGAGTATTGAAAAATAAGTAATTCTAGAGAACCCTTCCAAACTGAAAACAGAAGAAATTCGTATCTATCACTGATTTCAACATGAATATATTTATGCAGCTACTGCTGTGCCCGAATAGTACCACAGGACAAAAGATTTCTTAAAGCAACATTCAGTACAATCTACAGTAGCAAGAAAAAAAAAATCCACTGAAACTATATACTCCAGTTATTCAAACAACTCAGCTCCAAAACCCCATATTCCTCCACTTCAGAAAGTGTCACAAAACCACTCCAAGGCTACATTTGATTTTAAAATGTTCATGAAATGATACATGAATTAACATACAGAAAAACAGAACACTACTGAAAAAAAAAAAAACTAAACTGGAAGCTACAAAAGTAAAGCTCATTTGTAATTCTATGACAATAAATTCCCTCAGTGAATGATGAATTCCCACAAGCCCCAGAAAAGGGAGGAGAGAGAGGAAAAATGATTACAGGAGAGCTGCACTTGGATATTAAATACCTTGGTTTTTCTGCTCCGTTAGAGGAACTGCTTTCAAAGGGTTTGGGGAATGCCATATACTCAGTTTTGCCAGAAGTATTATGATCTAGAGGATGTTGCTGCTCCTGCTGCTCACTGCTGCGTGGAGAAATATTGTGTGCAAAATCTCCAAAACCAGCAGGGAACACTGGATTATAGTTAATACCTAGGAAGTAAACAAGAGAGTCAGAAGATCCTACCTCATTTATTTGTGTAATAAAATTTGAGACATACTGTAGCAGCATAAAATCATGGGCAAAAATGGGAAGTAAGCAAGAACTGTTTTCAACCTGAAAGCACTGTAAACAATCAGAATTCTTAAGTGCAGGTTTCAAACACTACTGGATACTACAATTCCATCAGTGGAGATGAAGGTCCTCCAAGAAACCCCAGTAAAGAGCTCCTAAAAGTAAATGTAAAAATAACCACAGCTCCAAAAAGAGGCAGAGCTCTGTCTGCCTGAAGACCTCAACATAATGACCAAATTGACACGAAAATTCCAATGGTTCAAGTGCTCACAGAGGTGAAGAAGTCACAGATTCATAATCCTGAAATTTTAACATCGGAATCTGTATGGAAGTGGCAAACTGAATGTAACTACTCTTTTGGGCAGGTTCCATATAATTTAAAAAATGTTCTCAAACAGAAAAGAGACTTTACAATTTGAAAGCTCCAATCTAAGTCTATACCTATTTCCTGGTTTCCTAAAAAGACTGAAATATATCGAGACAGTTTTGTTTACTTTGAATTACACAGTAAAATACCTACATTTATTTCCTTTCAAATTCAACAGCAAAAGTAGATTTGACAAAGTGATTAAGAACACTTTCCAAGTCAACAATTACTCTGTAACTCTGACGGGAACAAAAATTAGCTAATACACTCCATTTACAAGCATTTATAACAAACACAAGTGTTTGAAGTTCTAAGAAAACCAGAAATAATTACCAGGTGCCACCTTCCAATTACATGGTTCACTTAGTCAGAACATGATTTCAACTATGAAATGATTGCTGAACATATGTAGAAGCTTCAAACATCACTTTTCACATATTGGATGAAGAACATTTAAAACCTTAACTTTATGGAGTATTTTCAACTATAACTAACTTCATATTGAGAGAGTCCTGCTTTTCATACTGAAGTAAAAATATACAATTATTCAGCAATAAATAGTAAACTTCTGCTTAAGACTATTTCAATATAAAGGCAAAGTCACAGAGTTTCATCAAGTTCACATTACAATTTCAATGAGAAAATGGGAATTTTTGAAATTCATATTACTTCTCACACCTATGGTAATACTCACCTGGAGCAAAGGAAGAAAAGTTAGTAAATCCTGGAACACTAAAGAGGTTCACAGGTTGTGAAGGGAAGTTGAATGGACAGAAAACAGGAGATGGAGGTGGTGGTGCACTACTGCCTCTCTCCTTTCTTGATGGCTTCTCTTGACATTGCTGTTCTTGCTGCCGCATAAGATCATTTAACATTTGTTTCAACCTTGAAAACAAGAAAAAAGTAACTTGGGGGGGGAAAAAGAATAATGTGGGAAAACAATAAAATTATACTCAAGTAATTTGAGCTTCATGTTACTTCACCTACACCATGTAATGTATGTAAAAAACTGCTCGATTTAGCTAGTAAAAAAATCCTTCAAGACACAAATTATTTATATTTAATCCCGAGGTGGTTTAAAATCAGCTGCCCTGTACAAGAGGGCATGTTTACACAGGTTAAACATCCTTGCAAGAACAACAAAAAACTGGCTACATATTAAAGAAATAAGCAAGCTGAAACTTCAACAGAAACTATCAAATACACAAAGTATTGACAGAAATTTGAGGTTAAAATTATTTTTAAAAATTGTATAGGAGGACAGCACCTATAGACCACTTACCAAATACAAAACAGAGATGAAGAGCTTGAACTTTCATGCAATGAATTAAAACAAGTATTATTTCTTTTTTAAAAAAAGATCAGTGTTCAGAAGGCAAACGTAGTACATCCAAATGGAATGTAGGAAGCACAAATTCTAACTGAAAACTCTAAAAAAGGGCAAAAAGCTTTTTTGCTATCTTTCTGCTACAAAGCAAATTACAATCCAGAATCTTGCCAGTTAGTCTAGTGAAGACTACAGACACAAAAGCATATTCAAAAATAACCATTGCAACAGATTTTTGCCAACTTTTGGTTCTCTTCAATGGAGATTACTCAAAAAGTACTTTTAAAGGTGTTAAAGTGGTGGTGTGAAAAAATAAAAGACAAGCAGAAATGCTGCATACAATTTCAAAAGCTCATAGTCAACTCAGAAGTTCAACAGTCCCATATTTAACCATTATCTGTAATCTTTTATTCAGGTAACCATGTTCCTGTTACTGAAGCATTTCAAATTCCTCAGTTAAACACTAATACAGTCAACAAACCTTTGGACATTATTCTGCTGCCAAGTCAGTTGAGTGTAACACTGATTTAGTTGATGCATAATAAGATGTATTTGCGAAGATGCAACATTATTGGGCATCATACTGTAAGGGCCTGTAAGCAAAGTCTGTAGAAGGCAGGACAGGGTCTGTGGAAAGAAAATATGTAACAGTGACCAAAGTAAAAAAACCAGAAGCTATTGCTAGAAAGAGTTAGGAAGAGAAAAAAAGGCAAATAGGAACAGCAAAATAACTGTTCTTCCCATCTACCTGCTGATCCTGCATCAAAGTTTGACAAATGTTGACACTAAATTCATGCTGTTTCTTCAACTGATTGATCTGCTCTTGCCACTGTTCTTTTTCTTCCACATATGAAAGCTCAGACATCCACCTGAAGTTCTCCTGACGCCGCATACTTATGTTTTGCTGTTGCCTGGCTTTAGACACTGGACGGTAATTCCCATCTGCTGAAAAAGGACGGCAATTTTTCCACCTGCAATGGGAAAAATTGAAGAATGAGGACAAAATCAGGCATTTCAAACAATTTCTAATGATACTTCCATTATTCAAATTATGTTTAAGTTGTATGTGAACAACTCACGTGGCACAGGCCTGCTAACCAACATACGACGTTTTGTCAATCCAACACCATCCTAAGCAAATGGAAAGTAAGAGCCCCCCAGCTGACTATTAGTGTCAAAAAAAGTGCTAAGGATGCTTCTGGGCCTTGTTTTCAGTATTTTCCATCACTGCTAGATAAGATGTACTTGATGAAAATAGAAGTTACTAACATAATGCATTAACAGGTCCAGTCCCTGATTAGCCCACTGTCTACTAGAATTATTTTGCTATCAAAACCAGAAGAAATAACTGCAGATCTGTACATTATTTTTAACATGGCATTTCATTTATTGCACAAAGATTATTAAGGAAGTCAACCCGGCAAACAAGAGTTAAAATCATTCACAATAATTAAGAAATAGTTTTCCAAGCTACAAAAGCCAGCAATTTAGAAATAAAAATTTCAGTTAGTTTAATTCTCAGTCTACTATTTTTGAAGAGACTGATCGATATCACAGCAAAAATTTCAGACTGGTTATCTTTTAAGCTGATTAGAAGTAAATGAGAACATCAGGAGCCAGTGCCACACATATGGAGAGCTCAATGGTAGACTTTTAGTAAGACTGAAAACAAAAGAAATCACTAAGTCAGTTATATGCCTTGCAGCTACAAAGACTCAGACAAGACACTGCCACTACACACAGCTCCCTAACAAGCAGGAAGAAATTGTCCTTTGCTGTGAGAATCCCTTGTAGTAAATGCAATGCTTCTTCCACCCTCTTCCAAATACACTCAGAAAAGGACCTGAAAAACAAGTAATGCTACTAACCTATCTTTGTTTTCTTTAACAAAATAGGCATTTTCTGGTATGTTGTTGGGATAAACAGAGTAACTGTCATTCAAACTTGATGCATCTTCTTCGTCTTCTTCTGCCTGACCAACTCCATCAGATAGATAACCATCTTCATCTCCATTTTCTTCCTCTAGTGCACACTGGGTAGAACCTCCCCAGGTAGCCATTGTCCTAGCAAACATTGCAGGGTCAGGAAGAGAAGGGATGTTTGGAAAAATAGTATATTTTTTTCAAGTTAATGACAAATTAGTAAAACAATCTGTTGACAATTGCAAATCTATCTGCAATTAATCAAGCTGCACCAAAAAGGATGAAACTATTCACAATATGAGCCAGCAGTGTGCCCACATAGCCAAGAAGGCCAATGGCACCTGGTCTGTATCAGGAATAGTGTCACCAGCAAGACCAGGGAAGTGATTCTTCCCCTGTACTTGGCACAGGTTAAGCCACACCTTGAGTGCTGTGTCTAGCTCTGGGCCCCTCAATTTAGGAAGGATGTTGAGATGCTGGAGTGTGTCCAGAGAAGGGCAACAAAGCTGTTGAAGGGTCTGGAACACAAGTCCTATGAGGAGCAGCTGAGGGAGCTGGGGCTGTTTAGCCTGGAAAAAAGGAGTATTAGGAGAGACCTTATCACTCTCTACTACTGCCTGGAAGGAGACTGTAGCCAGGTGAGGCTGGCCTCTTCTCCCAGACAACCAGCGACAGGATGTGAGGGTACAGCCTTAAGCTGCACCAGAGGAGGTTTAGGCTGGCCAGTTAGGAAGAAGTACTTCACAGAGTGATTGGGCATTGGAATGGGCTGCTCAGGGAGGTGGTGAAGTCGCCGTTCTGGAGGAGTTTAAGAAAAGACTGGATGTGGCACTCAGTGCCATGGTCTTGTTGCCAAGGTGGCGTCAGGTCATAGGTTGGACTCAGTCTCCAAGGTCTTTTCCAACCCAGTTGATTCCGTGATTCTCACCAAAGCAAACTTGTATTCTACTTCTAATACTGGAACAGATAAATGAAATTAATTTCTGTTTTGGAAATGTATTACTTTACTATGTTATAAATGGGGTAAAGATTAAAAAAATCACTCTGATCATTTGGCATTTTCCATGCATTTTCTTCTCCTTAGGTGATTTTTTCCCCCCACTGGTAGAATAGAAAAGACTAAATATGCTGGGAAAACCCATAAAACTGGCAAGCTGAAAAATAACTGTTACTTCACAAGTCAAGAAATTAATTTCCTGCTCTGTTAAATCATCACAGTGTTCACATGAACACAGGAAACTGTCCCAACACTGGCATCTCACTAAACAACAGAAGCACCCATTGATTAATACAGAATCTTATGTTCTTACTTTTCATTCCTGCTGTGCTGTGGATTACACTGAGCTTCTGACCCTTCACTTTTAACAGATGCAGCAACAGTAGATATTGTTTCTGCGAGCTCTCTCCTTCTCTGATCTTCAGCCATTAAAGCTTCAAGTTGCTTTCTTCTCTGTCGCAATTCTTCTCTTAAAATCTCATGTCTTCTCATCTCAGACCATAACTGTTTGCAGTAAAATGGAAGAATCAGAATATAATGCTAGCATAATTTCCAAAAGAAATCTCCATAATAAGTAATATCCAGATCATTATTAAAGACAATTTCAGCGAAAAGGAGAAGGATGATGCAAAGATAATTCACATTTCAACACATACTTCCATAATTTTCTCTACAGATAACCTGCCTATGGTATACACTATCAAATATTCATAGTAAAAATTCAAAATTAACTCAACTTCCACATTAGTATTTGCCAACAAGTGCTATATTTGGGGGAAAATGTCTTGACAGTTCAGGTCCGTATTTCCTTCTTTCCAGAAACAAAGAAATTATACACGCTTTGTTAAAACAGCTACTACTCCACTCCCCAGGCCAACTACTTAAAAATACGTCCAAGCCACCTGGAACTTGTGTCCTTTTTAAACCCTTTTATAATCACTGTATATGTAGTATGAAATACCTCATTGCCTACTGGTACAGATTCATCACACTCAAATAAAGGCTTTCCAGTTGTGTTACACTCATTCATGGCTGGAGTTGATGTTGCTTGTGAAGTCTGTCTATTTGCTGGGCAGCTACCCAGGCCAGCTGACAACTGAAAAAGAAAGCAAAATGGCAAAACAGAGTCTAATAGATTTTATTACTTACCTGCAGTTAAACCCCAGCACAGTTAAGGCTTTAGAAGGCTACAAAATCAGTATTCTAGGAAAAGGATTTTTGAATCAAGTCTAAATATTTATTTCAGAACTTACCTAGGAATCAGCAAAACTTAATTTATGTATTATTATATAATGGCCTAGATGCACAGTATTGATAATTTACTTCTCACTTTAATAGAAAGAAGTTAAATCTTCAAAGAGCATGAAAACCAGTACAGCATTGTAGAGGTAAGTTAAAATGTAACAAAGTGTTGATCATGTTTACAAGACACAGTGTTCTGCCAAAATATCTGCAAATGACTACTAAGAGAAGTAAAGAAGCAGTGACTGACAGGTATGGACAGACAAAGTTCAGGCTAGACAGAAGGTATCTTTGAAGACTCTGTCAAGGCTTTTGAAGACAAACTACAGTGAAATTAAGTGTGATACAGCAACCATCAAGCAAGAACCACTGAGAAGTGAACGACATAAGCAGAGCTCTTCTCTAGGTTTAAAAGTCCACCTGCTTACAGTACACAAAGTATTACTAATTTTAAGTTAAGCTCTTTCCAATTTTCATAGGGAAAAAACGGTGTGCAAGATATTTTATGTTTCATTGCTCAACACCTTAAGACAGCAAAGAAATACATTTTACCTACCTGAAGGTCAGGACAAGCTTTCTGTAACACCTGAATTTTTTCCTGAATTTCAATCAGTTTTCTTCTTTCTTCTTGTAACTGCTTAAGCTCCTGTTGCTGCTGCTGAAGTTTAGCTTCATAGAACTTCTCTCTGTGTAAGTTATCCACATGTTACTTGCCATGAAGTTGCCTACAGCATGGCTCTACCATCCTTTGACAAAGGCTTACCTTGCTTTGTCATTTAGTCGCGCATCTTTTTTTAACTTGTTGGAACTAGCTCGGACATTGTTTGGTTGTTGCTTCGTCTCTTCCATCTCACCCAACAAGTCACCAATATTAGACGCATTTGCAATTGTTCCTTGAGGTTCTGGATCATCATCATCCTGAAAGGATGTCAGAAAGGCAGCTGGACTACTTTCAAGTTGATACACAAAATGTAACAAATCTAGTTCATCAAGTTTGTCTAGTTTGACTTTTTCAAAACTAATCAGTCTGACTGGCTTTATCTTTAGTACAAATCATGAACTGAGACACCATTATCACCATGGCATCATGACTTTAAGATAAATTGAGTCAATGAGAGAATTTTAAGTTATAAAGCTCATACTACTGAAACTTCCACTATAAATGCAAATAATTTGTCTCATTCTGGAAGCACAAACCACTTGCCTGTGACCCAGTGGACAGAAACACACAAGCATACAAAGAAACAAGAGAGGAGGAGGAAAGAGGAACAGAAGGAGACTAAAGTGAACAAGACTGCTTATCTACTGCAGTCATGAAGTTAAGTAGTATTATTAACAACTTAAAATAGTAACAAAACTACTCTTGAAAGTTAAATCTAAATATTTTGGAGAAAGTCTTCTACTGGGTTCTCCATTCTGCTTTTATTCATCATTGCTGTATTTTCAGTTCTCAAATTGAAAACATGAAAGCTGTAGCCACTGCTGCTTTTGTTTTCCAACATGATCATTCTTCATAAAGACTTTGCAGAACAGAAGACATCACTGGTGACCAAGAACGACCAAGCTCACAGAGCTACTGTATCTTTGGTGAGTACATACACGTAACAAGCCTTGGAAATACGAAGTAAAGATTGAAGACATGCCATTAATCACGTTATTTATTAAGGAAGGTGCTGTATCATCTCTAATTCCCATTTATACCACTATACAGTTAGCATCCCTATAGTGATGACAAAAAGCAACTCTGCTCTAGATGCTGAGAAATTTTTGATAGGAGTACAATCGTGAAATAACAATATTGTGTTTATACTGTTGCTATGATAAAACTGAGGCTCCAACTGAGCTTGATTTTTAAGTTCTCACATAAAGCCTTTACTGACACAGCCTGTTGCTGACACACCTATGTGTATTCAGTATGCAGACATTACATTAGATGGTGCTCAAATGTGAGCACTCTGAACGGACATTAGATCCATGAAACTGTGCTTCTAACATCACTAAATTAGTATGAGATATTCTAAATTAAAAACACCTCCAATTTATAGCTGTCCCTCAAAACTCTGAAATAAATAAAAGCCACTGCCCCTGAACCAAAACATTCCAAGTCAAACATACTGCAACATCCAAAGATTTTAATGAAAGACATTGTTCTTCTGCATTGATCAAACAATGTTGCTAAACCTAGGGTTCAAAAACCTAGAAGTGCTGAATATTCACCATAATCTTAAAAATGTCTAATGTTTTAAAAAATAATACTGATCTACTTCTTGGTTTGTACTCTGAAATACAGTGCTAAGGTTAAATATTAAGGCCACTGCTCTCTTAAGTTACTATCCCCCAAGAAAATCCCTGAATTCAACTTCAGAACCAGCACCACTGAATTCAGAAAAATCAAACAGTATCTCTTTCTTCCTAGCCTACAAATAAGCATTTTAAATGTTGAATTAAGCAGTGCTTTTCTTTATTGGAAGTTACACATTACATGAAATAATGAAGGCTAGATTTTTGTGCACAAGTTTATATTTATAAAATACCTGCACCATAGCAGCAAGGTTTTGTAACTGTCTAAGCTTCTGTTTTGCAGCTATAAGCCTATTGATCTTCTGCTCAAACTCAGCATCTCCAGCAACATCACCCAGGCTGCTTCTGTGACTAGATACGGAATCTTCACTAACTCTGTCTTCTTCCACTTCATCATCTTCACCTTGGGGTAGATCGAGGTGTTTGTCATGCTCCCTATTATGACAGTCTGGAAACAGGGAGAGAAGGAAACAAAACACAAAAATAATGTGTACCAAAGACACATTATTGAACTTCTGAAGTCCGCTGTAATTACTGGACATTAGAAAAATATTAGCTTAATAATCAGGCTCTTGAATATTTTGCTCATCAAACAAGGTTCTGCCAAACTTTGGGCAGCTATCAGTTATTTGCACTAAAAAGTAAAATTATTGGAAGATTTTAAAACATACCTAAGGCAGAAGACATTTTTAGAGTCCTTATATTAGCAGCAGATCGGTTGTTTATTTCACAGTCTATATTAAGATGTCTTCCATCTCTGTTATTAGTTCCACACTGTACATTTGAGTTGCTATTTACTTCACTCCAACTACTGATTCCTTGAGGGTTTCTAGGGTAAAATAAATTACTCATGTTAACTTTTTAAAAACTGGTACATACACAATTTTACTTCAGCCTTTTTTTACAAGGCTTTTTTAGGAATAGGTGTCCTGATCCCAAAAGAAAAACCAACAAAACCCACAAAAAACCAAACAAACGAAAAACTCAACAACAAACAAACCCAAAGAAAGAAAGAAAAAGAAGAAAAAAAAAAAAGTAAAAAAACCAAACAACCCACACCCAAAAAACCCCAAGCCCATATAAAATCAGTCCAGACATTTGGAGTTTTTCAATATTCATCTCTCCAACAGATTACTTTTTCAAAAATCATCAAAGCAGCTTTAAATTATCCTCTGCCAGATCTGCAACAATACATTAGGCCTTATAGGTATATGTCTATATTATAAAAGGCATATGATTACATGATGCATAGCTAAGTGAGCATTCATTTCTGCACAGTGAAGATTGTCAATGCACTGTTGCCAGACTCTAGCTCTAAATGCCTCTGTAAACTGAAGGGCTTTTTTACTCCAATTCTGTAATCTAGGACTGTAATCTTCTAGTGAAATTCCATACACATAATTCAGCGCTTAAACCCAAAGGAATCAGATTTTTGAAATCTTATAGCAATTTGCTAAATGCTCATACTAATCTAAATAAGTAAGACACCAGGGACTAGATGATTATTAAACATCTGTGTAACAGTTACTTCAAATTTAAAAAAAAAAATGTAATTCTGTTAATGTAATAAGAACAGATTTAAGTTACTTCTGGTTGACTGAAATAATGTATTGCATGTTTCCTGAAGCAACAACTCAGCTACAAAGGTTTTGGATGACAAAAAATACAACAACCTAATATTTGTAACAGGCTGTGGATCCTCATGTTCAGAATCACTTTCTGAGTCTTCTGTTTCTTCCTCCTCCTTAGTGTTTTCATTCACAGCATCCGTCATCATATCAGATGTTTGCTCATAGTAGTGAACTAACTCACGTAATTCATTTAGCCTCTTACGAACCTCATTTAGCTTCCTGAGGAAGAAAAGAGTATTTAATCTGTTTTGCCATTATTAACCCAATCTATGTAGAGTTAAAAAGAATATATACACTTTAAAGTTCTTAAGAGTTTACTGCCAGTTTCCTAGCTATAAGAACTTTCCACTTGAAGTCTGAACTCAGTTAATTGTCTTAGACTGTTTACTAAATAGTCCATAATACTACATTAGGTAGATTAAAAAGTGGAAGTAGTTACTTAACACAGAACTTATTAAAAAAGTAATACTCAAAATTACTAAAGCAAATTGTGAAAAAAATTAAAGAGCTTTTACTGAAGTTTTTCTGTTGGATTTAGATTTTCATCATCTTCACTCTCATTTTGAGAAACCAGAGAATCGGGAGGATAGGGAGCAGATGCCAGACTATTTGATTCACCGTTGACAACAGTTACTATGCCTATAGGACCAGAAGCAGCTGAAGTTGTACTTCTTTGATCAATACTCCTTTGAGGAGAACCTGAAGCAGCAAAAACTACAGAAAAGAAATACAGCTTATGTGAACAATTTGCAATAAAGAATCTGCTTAACCATAACATATTAAAAAAACTACAGAAAATATTACCAACATATAAAGCAGGAATTAGTATTTTCTTTCCTTAGAAAAACAAAAGCTTTTTTCTTAAGTTTTGTTGTATGCAATGTTAATAGGCAGTGAGTTGTATTGTAGCTTTTGTAAGCAAGATCTCAGTTAGTCCCTTTTAGTCTTATCAAATGTCAAAAGTAGAAGCTTTCATACTGTGAATCTCGCCAAAGAGTTCTTTTAAGGATTTACTTAAGGCTACATTGTTTAAAAAAAAAAATTAAACACTTTAGAATTTTGATTAAAAGAAAAACCCTCGCAAATTTTTCACCTCAGCTAAGCTCTTTTGTCCAGATGCTGTGAAACAAATTGTATGTTTGCTTCTTTCAGCTACGTGAAATCATATCTAAATATGCATTAAATACATTGTCCTAGGTTACAATATAGATGTATTTAAGTATTCTATTACCACCAGCTGTGGGCCATTAGCTGTTATCACCTGCTAATGACCCACCCCTGATAACAGACAATGGGCCATCAGGGACCCACCGTGTGACTCACGGACTTATCCTATTGTGAGATGCACTGCCCAGGAGGGAGGAGCCAAGCATTCCCACCTGGATATAACCTGGCCTTGGAACTGCCCAAGGTAGCCCTGTCTACTGGGTTCCCAGAGGACAACAGCTACCACTGGATCTTCAGCTAGAGACCAGACCTTCACGGGATCACTGCTTCAACTGAACGACTTCATTTGGACTGCTACCATCACCCTAACCGGGTGTCAGGTTGTATCTGACTTTGTCAGTGTTTTTCCTTGTGTTATTTCACTTATTTTTAATTTTTCCTGTTAATTTTAATCCTGACTTGTAATCTTCCACTGGTTTGTTTTCAAACGAATACATACATACAGTAAAATCAGGATGCAGTAACATAACTATTAAATCAGCATGTTTTTCTCCAAGTCCATGCTTCAAGTGCCTCATTTCTCAAGGCTAACCAGAACATGCAGCGATCACCCCTCAGAAGTTTCTAGCTACAGGACCAATTTCACCAGTACAAATGCATTGCTAGAAACAGAGAGCAAGCAGCAAGTAGTTGGGTCTGCATCAATAATAAGAGCACAAAGCCAATAAAAGGACATGCGAAAGCTCTAGTTCAGTCAGACAGGTAAGACCCTCTAAAATAACGTGTGATAAAAATCCCTGTGATGAGTGTACGTGAAAGCCTTTTGACAGAGAAGAAGCAAAGCCGTAAAGCTACTAACGAATGAAGCGCTGAGTACATAAATGCATATGTACTGTGATAAAAACCACAAAGCTCAAGTTCATATTATACTTCTCACAAGCTAGATGTGCCAGACAAGCCTTGAAGAAAAAAACCCCATCACATCCTCACATTAGACAACTTTGATATTATAAACCAAAGTGCTAGTGGACACTCATCATTACTTGTAGAGCTCTCCATTAAGACAGAAATTATACAGCATCAAAAACCATTTACATTAATATTGCCTCAGCACAGCTTTTATCACCAGCATTTCATTAACCAATTGCAAACTGAAAGACCATGTTACAAACATGCACGTTAAAAACATTGTATTCTTGAAAAAAATACAATTCTTCCTATATTTACTTACAGGAAGAGTTATTCAGATGTTGGTCACGAAGTGTATGAAGTTCTCCTAATAGTTTGTCCATTTTTTGCTTTTTACCCTGCAACATTCGCATCTTGTTAAAAAGCTGTGCCTTCTCATCTGACTGGTGTTCAGACATTGAAGAGTTTCTGCTTTGTGAAATCTCTCTCGTAAGTGAAAGACTTTCTGCTTGCCTTCTATTATCAGGCACAGACTGTGTCTAAAAAGAGTAATTCCATTTTATTCAGAGTACCACAAAAAATGATAAATAAATTGTAAGAAACAAAAAGCTGTCTTATGGACCTTCTGTACTTGACACCAGAATCAACACCAAAACAAGGAACATTATAAAGGGAAATATACTAAAAATACTGTAATGATATCCCAATTATACACTGAGTTAATAATTAAACTGCAATACAGAAACTACATCTCTAGACTTCCACAGAAACCCCTGAGACACAAAGCATAGATCAGTCAGCTAATAACCCTTAAGAATTTTCAAGTTTGCTGAGTTTTCAAGTTCAGGGGAACTCTCATAACTTCACTAGCAAATACACACAAATGAGCAAGACAAACATTTAACAGCACTGTTAAATAGAATAAAAACTGATAATGGCAAAATTTATACAATGCAATCTCAGGACTGACCTGAGAATCATGAAGTTGGTTGTGAAAGCGTTGAATTAAGTCGTTCAATTCTTCATTCAGCTCAGATGTAAGACTTACTCCTGAAACACTACCTGTAGTTTCTGTTACAACTGCACATATGGAAAAAGGAGAAAATATAAATACTTTTCCACAGCGATGAAATAAAGGCTATTTTAACAAAAATCTGTATTTTAACAAGAACATCAATACACTCAACCTCTAAAAATACAGCACATATTGTTGATTTTGTGTCCTTTCCACCAGCTCTACTCTTGAAAGATGACTTCTGCTACAGAAATACTAACAAGACAACTCAGGGCTGCTTTGCAAAGGACCATACAAAAGGACTTTAGGCTTGTTCTGTGTTTTGCTAAAAAGGTCAAAGTCAAATGAAAGCAACCCAGTTTTTCCAAGGTTGATAGAAACTCACTAAAACTGCAATTATTTAGTATAAACACAGTGCATGTAATTTCACTTCCTCAAAATAATAAACTAACAGGACACCAAGCTTTCATATTGGTGTAAGTTGCAATCTTTACAGCTGCAAACAGTTTTGGAGGTTTGTTCTTCAAAAAACTTTGTAGAGAAATAACTTTAAAAGAAATCTTTTTCTCCTTGCCTGAAAGTTCATATTCAAATGGTAGTAACATATGCAATAGGCAGCTGAAAGACCCAAATAACTCTTGGGTTTTTTTCCCAAATATAAACCAACAGTTCAAAAGAAAAATCAAGCACAAATATTTATTTTCCCCAGAGAATGTGACTTCACTATGTGCATAGTAAAGTTTCACTGTTTTCAAATTTTGAAAACATTTATTTTGCCAGAAGCTGAATTTGGATCTTAACATTTTCTATCCTACAGTTCTGGCACACACCACATCTTTAGTCAACACAATCAGCAGGAAGAAACTGTTAGTAAGAGTGACAGAAGTAGAAGTGTGAAAAAAAGCCAAAGAAAAAGCCCTACTCCAAAGAATATTTTTTAAAAAGTCCTCGTTTATCATAAGCAATCCTATTTTCTACCCACTACCCACTAAATTTATCTACCTACTCCTCAAGATGGAGCTTTATATATTTGAGCAAAGCAGCAAAAGCAGATTCCATCACATGTCTACTGCTACAGACAGAACAAAACTACTACTGAAACAATGCAACCACTGAAATGCACTTAAAGAAGGAAACATCTCACAAAGGCACCTGCTTCTCTTGCTCCTATGGTAGCTTTCTAAAATATCTCCACCTACCAACTTCTCTGGTTTCTTCCTACACTAAAATCTAGAGTTTTCTTAAGCATTTACACCTTATTTCCTATAGTCTATCAAATCAAGAACAGCAGAACAGGAACAGGAGCTCATCAGAACAAGGAACCTTAAAAAAAAGGAGGTTTTTGCAAAAATGTAGAAATCAAGGCCTTATTTTACAAATTAAGGTATTTTAAGTACAAAAACTAACCATAATAAAGAACTACTATCCCATACATGCTCTAATCAAGCAACTCTTACAGAAAAGAGTCAACAGTAACACAGACTGTATCTGAATTTCCTCAGTGCAAAAATGTTATTCCCTGCAACTGCACACACACTGCACTGTAGCCCATCACAAAAAACCCAAAAAGGACTTGGGGGGGTGGGGGAGAGAGGCAGGATGAATCTCCAACAAACAAAGGAAAATTCATATGTCCACAGCTGACAAAACAAGGACAACCGTTTCCCTTTGAAGACTGAGCTCTTGAGAAAACAACTCTGCTTGGTCAGATATCAAGAAGCCATCTCTGTCCCAAAGACAATTTTGAAAAATTTGGAACATAAAAAAATTAATTAGTAGAAGCTTTTAAACTGAAGGTTATAACATAATGATGATGCTCTGTAATCAGAACCATGCCCCCAATTTACATATGCCACAGAATTTCAGAGTTCTTACCTAACTGCTTTAGCAACTCTCTCCTTTCTTTTATTGAATAAACTCTCCAACAACCAGTCACCAAAATTTAAAAAAAAAAAAATCATGAAAAAACAAACAAAAACTCAAAACAAAACTACAAACTGCCTATAGCGAGAAGGATGCAGAAAGGGGGAGAACACACTGTATCCCCACTCTGATTCTCTTCTCCAAAAGCCTAGTACAATAATGGAGATGAGAGGCAGGCTTCTAATCTGATGTGGTAGTCCAATTCTTAAGAGAAAAACCCATGCTTTTAGGATTTTACAAACAAACCACAGTCATCAGCCCTGTGATTTTTTAAATGACACATTTTACGGTGTTACATTGTCGACTCTTTTCAGAAATAGAAGCTTTGCCAAAAAACCACTTTTTAACATGTATTTCACAATTCCAACTTTAATCATTCAGTCAGCAAGCCAATATGGTATCAGAGACACCATCATTCCACATACCAGAATCATCCAGGACAGCAATGGCTTGCTCTGCTTTATGCTGCAAAGCAAGAAGAGCTGCCTGTCTTCCTTGAAGAGCCTTCAATTGCTCCTGCTGTTGTAGCATCCTTTTCAATAAATCGTGCTGCTTCTTCAAGTTCTCCAACTCCGCTTTAGCTTCCTGTTGAGGATCTCTGGCCTGCAAGAGATAGAGCAACATTACCATAACCACAACCATTTATGTGTTGAGTACTAGTAAAAGAAGTGTCAAAACAAGCACAACCTGCATAAGAATGAACAGCCTTGTTAGTGTAAAAAGGTAAAAATAAACCAGCTTCACCTTCTGGTAGTCCTTTATTTATAAAAAAAATTAGACATCCAAAAGGGAGAAGCCTGTGCCACCAAGATACAAGTCCTGGGGGTTTAAGTTTTCTTTGCAAAGCCCGTCAGATGCCCTGAAGTGTCCCAAAGACTAACCCAAGCATCCTTTTGTCTTTAAATCATAACAGAAGGCATTAACCTTTAAGACTGGTAAAGGTAAGCAAGGTAAGGCACTGGATCATGGAGCCATACAAAACACAAGATCTCAATTGACTTGCTGGCCTAAGATCTCTAAATTTTCAGCAGAATGCTTTAGGCAGTTTTAGGCAGTAACTCTTTTCTAACCTATAATGTGTTTCATTTTGTGTGCTGTATTTATGGTAATACTAGAATACAACAGGATTTAGGTAAATCAATTTCAAAGTGAAAACATGCACAGAATCCTCTCTACATTGTTTTCAAACACATGGAAATAGTTCTGAAAGAATGAAAGCATGCTGAGCAGTTAAAATATATTAAAACTCAGTTATTTTCTTCATCCTATCCTAACTAGGAGCTGGAGATTTGCATAAAAACTTTTATTCTAATTAAGTATTTTAATGAGACATCCACATGTAAGATCCTGATCCTGTCTCAAGGTGGATTATTGCACTATGCAGATGAAATCATAGAAAATAACATGCATTTACAAAGAACACTACTAACTTGAAAGTATAATCTTCTGTCCACATAGTACTGAGCTCCTGAAGTAGAAAGTTCAGTTCAAATACTCTGCATCCAATGTCAGAGTAGAAGCAGGTATCTTATTAGCTAGTTCTGGTTACCAAGGAATGCTCAAATTTCCAGCAGAGAGAGCTGAAAACATCCAGAAATCGAAACTCCTCAAAGTGTCACTAAAAGATGCCCTGCAACTGACACTTATCACTCCTGTTAAACTTTACCTTTCATATAAACAGGAGAGTGAGCATTCAAAATAGATCATACCACGAAATCAGTACAGGAAGGAACAAGGGGAAGAAAGGGGAAAACGGTATGTGTCTCAGGCTCACTTCCCTATTAAATAATCCAGGCTTTAACTAAAGTACCAGATTTGCTTGTGTTCATGAAAATTGTGTTAAAAATATTTTCAAACTTAGTTCTACATTTAGACTAGTGAGCTTAACAAAACATTTAAGACTTTTATTTTAGGGGAAAAATAATTAATCTTAAGCCTTTTTTTTAATTAAAAACTGTAGAAAAACTAATACGGGGTAAAAATAATAATGGGTAATATGGTAATAATGGGTAAAAAAAGGCATTTTAGACACCACCACCCCTTGAAAGTCTTTCCCCTTCCAACCAAGTATTTGTATAAACAGCTATACAAAAACGTTTCTGGAACAAGTTAAAGCTACTAGTCTCTAATTTATTTTCTGTACTTGGTATTAGCTTAAATGTGCATTGGCAGACTATTAGTGTAACCATGACAAGTGTCTGAAAGTCACATTTACAATATGTTTTCCTAAGGAAGGAACAACTACAGTAGAATGATCATCTACATAAAATCAAAACGCCTGCTGTACAGAGCTACATCAATGCTGTCAGTGCTAACAATTCAGAAAAAAAAAAGTTGTCAAATAGCTCTATTCAAGGAAAAAATATTCAAGCAAAGAAGATTCATTCAGTGAAAAGACAGCTGGATACAGATAAGCAATCCTGTGGGAACATTCACTGTAAGTAACAAATACATCTGAAGCGATTAATAAGGGAGATGAGGGGATGGGGAAGACTAGCCTGTATAAACCCTACTTGAGGCTAAAGTAACATTTTGAAGTGTACCTTTGAAAGCAATCCATGATCCTGGCTATTAATCCCACAAGGCCAGATTTCCCTGTCATTCAGAGCAGCTCTCTCACTTTTCCCTTTAGGGCTTGGTGTAACATCAATGTCTGTAACCTGTTCCTGTGAAGCTGAATTCCCTAGTTTGTCCTCAATGCGGGGCCGACAGTTCAAACTAAAAGATACCTCCTATATTGAATAGTTTAGTATGTTAGATTTTGAAAATGTGCTTCAACTTAGCATGCATTTTTAAGTTATAAACCTACCCACTTTATCTTGTCAAATAATGAAAACTAGTATCTAGTAACATCTACTAAAGAGTGAAGACATTTTTAGTCACTCTTAGAATTTGCGTAACAATGAGGCTCCATATAGCAATCAATGTTATATGACCAGAAGTATGCACTCCACATGTAAAATATTCAAGCTGCATGTAAGAGAATTTAGATGCAAAATTAACAGCCAAACTGCAAATTTTGGAAATACGAAGACAAATGCAAGTTTACAGGGATACTTCTTAAAAAACATACCTGTCTTTTTCTGCACTTTCCAATTTTCTTTTTAAGTTAAAAGTGCATCTTCCATGTCTATCATTTTATTTCTTTAGAGACAGAAAGAGTTCTTATAAAGCTAAAAACAATTACCAAAGCTTCTCAATGTTTTAACTGTTTTATTTCCAAGCACATAAATTCTCCTCATCCATAGGACATTCAGTGTTAACCAGCCAGAAAGAGTACTCGCTGTCTGGTACTTTTCCTCAGTATAACAGTAACGCAATATGCAAAACTTAACTTCAACATATTTAAATGCTTTTGTATCTACTACAAGAAATGTTTACCATGTTGAAAAAAAAAGCTTTTATAAATAGAAAGGAAGATTGACTGTTTATCTCAGCACCAAATTCATAACACATTTTCTTAAAAAGGTGCCCATCTTTCCAAAAAATGAGAGAAACTTCTGTTTTAGATCAACACTTCTATCACATCACTAGAAAGATGCTTGGACAATGGCCCACTAATGACACATTTCTAACCCTCCCCTCACCCAACACCTGAAAATTCTCCCACTAACAAAACAAACCTAGAGATGAAAAACTGTATAGAAAGATATTTTTTCCTACATCAAGTCAGTGAATTCTCTGCCAAAGTATACATTCAACCCTTCACTGCACATTGAAGAAAGAATAAAGATTTAAAAAAAACTAATCTCTGGACTAAAAAAGAAATGATTCTTTAGATTGTTGTTGTGACAGAATCACTACTTTTTTCTCATATTAAAAAAAAAAAAAAAATCCACACAAGCATGGACACCTCCTGAACAGAGTGCTTGGGGATTTACTACTTTTTTAACTGACCTGCAGCTTATAACACTATCATAAGAACCATGACAAAACCAAAATAAAGCCTTCATTTCTAGCACCTTAATTACTAAAAGGCAGCTTACCGTGGTATCTGAAGCCTCAGACTGCACATCAATGTTTAGCGATGTGCTCTCACCTACAGAACCAGATCCCACAGCTGAATCTATAGTCCGAACATCATCCTCCTCATTTTCTCTAGCCTGAAATATTTCATTGGCACAAATCAAAAGCTATATAAGGGGGCAGTAAAAATGAATTATGGAACGTACTACATACCAAAATCAACACCCTCAGTAGCACCATCAAAACATCAACAGTAAACTCCTAAAAAAAAGCTTACAGTTCAGAAACAAATACATTACATTCTCAAACTTACAAGCATCTTTTGCAAAAATTTCAGATAGGATTTCTCCTGCTCTTTAAGGTCATCTATAAGGTGTGATAAACGCTCAACATTGGCCGATCTTTCATTTTTCTCTACAAGATCATCCCGCATGGAGCTGGCCTTAGCAATATAGTCGCGAATTTGAACTAGTCTGCTCACAATCTGCAAAGACACTGAAGTTACTGAATGCATTCAGCTACAACTTCAACGTATTCAATGCACAAGACATGGTGATAGCAACAGCAAAGGAGTAATGAAAGAGAGGACATATTAGTACTTTCACTCCTAGGAGCACTCTTCCACAAGTGGTTAAAAGTCAACAGCTCTTTTAAGGATAGATTTATGCATGCGGGAAGTTGCAAGGCTGAAGCACAGGGCTTCTGGTCAACATAGGCTAAAACACAACTGAGCTCAACACAGGAAAACAGTGAACTGTAAGAGGATTTTCTGGAACCGTATAAATGGGAACCAACCTCTAAAATGAAAATTAATATTATTTCTGTTACCAACAAGCGGATTTCTACAGAACAGTAGATGATTAAGTTTGGTTTCACACTTTCTTCAAGTTTCAGAAGAGTAAGAAGTTAAATATTTCAAACAAAGATTTATAGTTTTAAGAAATTTACAAAGAAGCATTGAAAATTAAGAGTTGATATTCATTAGCCTTTACAGGCTATGTAAATACCTGGCTACTATCCATTGTTTGTTCTCCTCTTCCATCTTCTTGAGCAGAGACTTGACAATTTTGCAAGAAATCCTTGCTTAGAGCAGCTCCAAACAACTCTTTACATTGTGCCGATACCCCACTTTCCTTTTTTTGTGAACCTGAGGCAGGATCTTTGCTTTTGTTAGTGTTAATCTGCAGTGACAGGAAGTTGAATGGCTTTTTGTTTTCATTAAGTTGACGCTTGTTGTTAGCAGCCGTTGCCCTGCCTTGAGAATCGCTTCCAATGCTTCTCTATATAAAAGCAAAAGAAAGAACAATTGCTTTATTTTTTCCATCAATATGTTCTCAACACTGCTGAGTTTCACTGCTTGTATTAATATTTCTACATTAAAGTTGCCTAATTAGTCACTGACTGGCCAAAAACTAGCTAAAGACGGTGCCAATGATTTTTGCCATATAGTTTTCAGAAAGCAAACCAATCCTCCCAGAACAATGAGAAACAAAAAGGTTCTGTAGTTCCTTGGAATTTAGTTCCTCATTCTTGCTGTGACATCCACCTTTGCTGTAGTGAAAGGCACTCTACTTCTCCAGGTACATTTGAGAAAAGAACAATAATAAAAGAGAAACATTCCTGTGCAGAATATGATACCTCAGAACTTCAGCTTTTCTTAAGAACATTGTGGATAGCAGCATGTTGCCCTAACATACATTTGAGGAGGAAGTTATGCCCAGCCGTTAAATTATAAGTCAATACAATGAAACACACTGGAAAGATCTTCACAACCAAAGAAGTTAGCAACAGACTTTGGGAAAAGATAAAGTAGTCTCCATTCTGAAACTGTTAACACAAATTTATGCCTTGTTCCAAAGGAATTAATCCCTCATACTTTTAACTGGTTTTGGACAGGGGAAGGAAGAATGCACCATATTTTCAAAATGTATTTAATAATGAAGAATTTGTGCCATAAAATTCTCTACACTCTACTGAGGAGCACTTTTTAATGATACTCCTCTGCTTAATCCACAAGGACAACAATGTTCAGGATCACAAACTGACAGTTCAAGCACAGACTTTCAAAATAAGGTAACAGCTATTTTCAAGTGGCAGACAAGTACAATGAGTAAGAAATACTCTGAGGACACAGGAAACTGCTAATGGTTGAGAGCAAGAAATTGAAGACAGCTAGCACTCTCTCAGAATTTTGATTTGATTGTCATGGTGCCTGTAAGCTTTCTTTTATCTCAATCACTTATAAAAGTATTCTTTACTCATCTGTCACATTATTAAGAGATAACTGAATAAATTTTGTAGGTACATTTCTATGGGAGCTAGTATTCACACAAACCTGATCCAGATCACTGAAGTTTATTCTTTGTTTAAGCCTTTCTAGTTCAGCCTGCTCTGGAACAGACATCTGAGTCATGTATCGAGCATGAGGGAAACTATGAGAAGTTCTGCTCTTCCGTCGTTCCATTCCAGGTGAAGATTCTGGAGATATGTCATTAGTAAGCCGTGTTTCAGCTTCTCCACTAAGCTTTTTTTTGTTTTTTTCTGAAGATCTGTTTGCTTTCTTCTGTTGACTTCCCCAGTCCTTAAGAGGAAGGAGACAGAATAAAGAAATCATACTTGTTATCCACATAGACAAAAAGCAATTGTCTTCATTCTATGAGAGAATTTACTTCCATTTTAGAAGTGAAAATAGTAAGCCATATAGAAACATGCACTACGTTTTCTAGAACAAACGTCACTTTACAACATAAAATTTTCTCCATTGCATAATTAAGAATACATTGTCAGGAAATTTTAAATCTACTTCATCCTAAATGCATTAAATTAGTTTCAAACGAAGCTAAAGTTGTATTTTTCTTCTTTGCTGAGGACTCTTTTCACTTTTAAGAGTTCAGAATGTTTTACATTATAGCCTGCACTTTCATGATGCCTACAATGCTTTTGTATCTAGCTACTTTATTTACCCAAAACACTTGCCAGAAATACCTCTATAGACTTCACAATCTCTGAATTATATTCATTGCTTGCTTACGTCTACCTTAATTTTTCCAGGTATTTACCTGTAAAGCTGTACTGACAGGGCTTAAGAGTTTTGCAATTGTTACCTCTCACCAACAGAGTCTATCTGGTAATTCTAATGCACAGCATCAAATGGCAACAGAAAGATAAAAATAATTTTACCGTGTTATTCAGCCGGTCATCAAGGCTCTCATTGCTCCAGCTGGGCAAGTCCTGATCATTCATGCCTTCTTCAAAGGGGCTACCTCCTGTTGCCATGACAAGCTATCAACAAAAACAATCTGAAAGAGATAGTTGAAAGAAACGTGCTGTATTAAAATCAGTTTACATAGAATATTTTGAAGATTCATGATCTGAGAAGACAACTATATATTCATTATAAAATACAAACACAAACCTGTTTAGGGAAGTAAACTCCCCATTTACTAAACTGTGTTACTAGACATATGTCAATGAGAAGAACACAGAAACAGGCATTAAAAAATAAAGTAGTAGTAGTTGTGGGATTAGGGCTTTTAAAACCTCTGATCTATGAAGGTAACATTTTGAGGTTTTTTTGAGGATCTCAATTGTTCTCACTTTAAAACAAACTACACACTGCTCAGAAAGATGGCTTTGTAATTCATAAAGCCTACACTTTCAGGTCCAGGGTAATGTCTATTGGATGCAATAAGTGACTTTGGAGACCCAATACATCAAACTTTTACATTCATTTTAATACTGAGATGATGGTGACAGAGTACTGAATGAAAGGTACACTTGAAAAAAATACAAGGAAAACAGACATCAGTAAAGATTTTTACTTTCATTACCACACATTAAGCTATTTAAGCAGTGAATGACCTGCCACTTGCATTACAGTTTCTACCAAAACCAAACAAAATAATGTGGGTTTCCTAGAGCTTTGCTGCTCTCTATCATTGTCACTCTGTGCAATATAAAGCAACCTAAATGTTAAAAGTTTTCATTTTGTTTTGACACTAAAGATTAAAAAAAAAAAAGGTCAAAATTGAAAGATCAGAAAAACTTATGACATTTATGTCATTTACGACACCAAAATTAGATTAGCCTGTTCCGAAAGGTAAACCACACATAACTGTATTTGCTAAGTGCTACGGGCATAATTCCACTGCCCAAAGCTACGAACTTTACCTATAAAGAACTGTTACAGATGCAGAAGAAAAACGGTCCTGCAGAGATTTACTTTTTCCAGCTCCTTTCCACCACTGTGTTAGGACATAATCCTAACCTTAACAGAAAAAAAAACCCAACAAAACTATAGGAACCACTTTCTCAACATTTTACTGCAGCTATCTACTATTAATTCTCACATAGGGCAGGTGAAGAAATAATCTGAAACTCAATATTAGGAAGTATCTAAGAAGTTTGTTGGGTTGAGTATCAATTCCAGAAAGAAAAACAGATTAATCTTGAACTACGTTTAAAAGCTGTCCCGCTACACCTATCTTGCTTAGGGATAGGATTCAATCAAAATCACACAGCACAGCCCTCTCAGTAGGCACACTTGCACAAAGCAGTACTCCCATGCAAACACAGCCTGTTACTAAATCATAAAAGAAATGGGATCTACCAGGTATGCTCCTCACACTATAACCACATCTCCACTTGGCAGTGTGCTACCCCAGGTCATGTTAACATAGTCAGGAGTCATTCAGCTTCTGCATCTCACAACCATAATCATAACATGGGTATACGCAGAACAGGTGTAAATGCCTGCTACTTTGGGAACTTTGCCCACCTGTCACTGCACAAGAATTCATACTCCCTGCTTCATACCACCAGAAGTGCCCAGAGGGTATCACCTGTGAACTAGATGGCCAACAAATAATACCAAAATTCAAAAAAAATTACGTTTATCAACTAGATGAGCTCCCTGATGTGCCTAACTTTATGACTATACGAAAACTGTATGTTGGGTCAAGGACCTTCTGTGCAACTTTCAGGTAAACTGTCTGATTCAGTTAGAAAATTGGAACACAATGGCATTTCATATTTTGTTTACTTTCATGTTGAAATACAAGCATCCCATAAGTTCACAGGGAAGCTCAAGCTAAAAGTGACAAGTGTTCAAAGCAAATGCATAGTTATCAGTTTAAAAACAGTCAGGATTTTAGAGAACTTTCCTCAATTACGGATAAATGGCTCAGCTTTGTAGGTGTACAAGACCCAACACTTCAACAGACACTGTATCCTGACCTATGTCACTGAGCATAATGAGGAAGATTAGAGGCCATCTGGGTTTACAGTCCAATTCTGTAAGCCGTTTCCTCATCATCACGTTATATAATTCTACTAAAACCATAGCAAAAGTAGTTTTTCCCTACCTTCCACTCTAACAAGAAGTGGCAGTATTCGTCTTTACATAATACAAGTAACTACTCACATTTACTTCTTTTAAAACTTTCACAAAAGGTGTTCTTGAATATCTTTGCTGTAGGAAACTCTCATTACTTCTGAAGTTAATTCACTACCCCAGACAGAATAGTCTGAATACTCTCAAACAAGGAGACCAGGCATACACCAACACGCCCTTATAAATACTGCTCAAAAATAACACTATCTTCATTATTTCCAGCAAGCCAATTTTAAAGTGTTCTAACAGAACTGTGCCCTTCCCAAAGAGCAACTTTCTAAACATTCATATTATAGTCTTAGATACCTCCAAATGAACTATATTCAAGCGAGTTCCAGATCAGAGAGATCTGCTGGTATTTTTTCCCTTTAACTCAGCTGAAAAACACAAAGAGATTCAGGCAGGTTTTTTCTTCTCTTTTACATGAAGCTGTGTTTTCCACATCCACACACACATTTCATCAATATGCATTTTTTCATAGCTTTCATTTTACCAGCTATTTCTATAAAAAATCCTGTTCTAAAAGCTTTGCTATCTTCCCATGATCTATCTATCTATACAGCAACCCATTGCCAATTTCAGGTTCTCGCAAGTCACAGGATCTGTATAAAAGCTCTTTGAGCATATGCCTACTGCCTTGCATTTACCAGGGACTGGGGAAAAAAGTAAGACTTTCAAGTAGATTTTCTACAGAAATAATAACTTCAGATAACATGTAGGATTACAGGCAAAACATGTTAAGATTGCAGTCAAAACATATTCTGTACACATTACAGCAATATGCAGATTGCACAGAAGAAACACTACTTAACATGCAAGCAAAACAAAGGTATGTAGTTCAAAAGACTTTTTTTCCTCCAGTAAAGACGTTCTTGAGATTTTTTTTCCTATCAATTCGTGTGACCTGCAAAAAGCTCTCTAGAACTCCTAATACTGCAAACAAAAAAACTTTTGAAAATAAAAATTAAACGGAAAACAGAAAGTCGCAAAAAGCCATCATAGTGCCACAAAGGCTGAAAATGGGGCCGAAAACTTCCTTTTAAGTTCAGCTTTTTAAGACGTCCGCTCCTCACTGGGCATTAACCCTTTAAAAGCAAACCATACATTATCATCAGACAGGAGCAGTCAACAGAGCAAATCCTCTCCCCCCGCACCGGACAGCGCACACTCACACACCCTAGCTAGGGGCAGTGTGCCCGGCACTTCCAGCTTCCAGCGCCGGGGCCTTCCCAGCGCCCGCAGGCTCTGCCCTCCCGACTGCTCTGATCCCACGGCGGGCGCCGAGCCCAGGCCCGGCGGGTCTCGTCGCCGCCAACGGGGCCGGCGGAGCGAGCTATGACCCGGGGCTCTGCGGGCCGAACCGCTCGCTGCCTGAGGCGGGCGAGGCGCTCCGGGGGCGGCGGGCGGAGACCCCGCTCCTTGCCGGCGCCAAACCCCGGGCGCCGCGGGGTGCGTGGGTAGGCGGGCTCTGCTCAAGGCGCCTGTGCTGCCGCGAACCCGGCGGCGTCTCCTTGGAGAGCGGATAACGCGCGCTGCCCTGTGAAAGGGGCGCGGCCCGCACAGCCCGCTGCCGCCGCACGGTTTGCCCGCCGTCCCGGACCTGCCTCCGAGCCCGCTGCCCGCGCCTCGCCGCCCACCCTCGCGGGCCGCCGCCCTGCCCCACCGCACTAGCGCGGCCCCGCCGCCACCGGGGGAAAGGAACGGGGAAAGGGCAGCGCGCCGCGCGAGGTGCACAAGGCGGCTCACCCCGCGCCGGAGGGGAGGTCACCCGGCCTGGCTCCTCCTCCACCGCCGGCCGCCACGCGCGGGGCCCGGGCTGCCCGGACGAGCTGTTCGCCTTCGGGCAGCGGAGGAGCGGTGCGGCCTCGTTCGCCCAACGCGGCGCGACAGCGCTGACGGAGGCGCTCACAGCGCTCCTGCCTCAGCAGCCGCCGCCATCTTGGCCGTCAGTCCGCTGGGGGCGGTCCCTGGCGGAGGGATACAGACAGACAGACAGACAGACAGTCACCGTTACCTGGTAACCTCCGCCCGCCCAGGCCCTTCCGCACTGCGCACGCCCCGCGCGACCCGGACCGCGGGGTGCCCGAGGATCCCCGCGCAACCGCCGGGGCGGTCGAGGGAAGAGCGGGGTGCGGCAGAAACTCCAACTCCCAGCGTGCATTGCGCGGGGGTGCCGCAGGGGTCGAGCCCCGCGGCCGGCGGCGGTGCCTCCTGGGAGTGGTAGTTTTCCCCTCAGGGCACGGCCCCACCCGCCCCATGACAAGACTGAAGCGCTAGCGCCGCTGTCCTGCGGCCGGCGGGGAATCGCCGAGCGTGTTTTGCTTGTAAAATAAAATAGGAAAACGGTGATGAACTCTGTAAATGTTTTTGCCTGATTGGAAGACGAGTAAAATCACATCGAAACCCTAAGCGCGGACGAGGATCAGCTCCTGGCCTCGTTTGGAGCAGTATCCACTGTCTGTTCCTATCAGCCTTCCGCGTGTTTTGCTCCTTGAGTGTGGCATGGAGTTTACACATCTAGGTTTTTATACTTCCCTTTGAGGGGAAAAAGTATAAATAGAGGGTTTGGCATTTAAAAAACAACGTTTGTGCGTAAAAGCCTCTGTGTTGTGCTTGGTATTTAACAGAAGTTGTTGTTAGAATCATAGAATATGCTGAGTTGGAAGGAACCCTTCAAGATCCAACTCTGGCCCTGCACAGGACACCCCAAGAGTCACACCATGTTCCCGAAAGCATTCTCCAAATACTTGAACTCTGTCAGGCTTGGTGCTGTGACAGCTTCCCTGGGGAGCTTGTTCCAGTGCCCAACCACCAGCTGGGTAAAAAACTTTTCTTAATATTCAACCTAAACTATCCCTGATGCAGTTTCGGGCCGTTCCCTCAGGTCACCACAGAGGAGGTGAGTGGCTACCCTTCCTCTCCCCCTCACGGGGAAGTTGTTTGTCCTTCAGGGGACTGGACTTGGATAAGGCACTCGGGATTTCTATTTCAGTGAAGCTGGTATCGTTTATATTTCTTTGATTTGGGGTAATTGTCCCTTGTCAAAATCAAAAAACTCAGCATTTTCAGCATTTCCATTACACTGAGTTTCTAAAGCAAAAGCATTAAGCATTTACATAGGCCTCATAATTGATCCTGCTAGAGAAACATTCTACTGGTACAACATGGAAATGTAGTTAGCCCCTATTTCTCCCATATTAGGGCTTATAATAATGTATTTTGCTAAAAAAAAAAAAGACACATGAAAGGACATATGAATCCTTTTCAGTGACCCATTAATTTATCTGTAATCTAGAAAAGGAACTAAATTATTGGAAAAGCTGCAAAATAAAGATGTTTCAATAAAAATATTTTTGTCGTCTCCAGCAAATTCTCCTGTATCAAAGAAGTAGTTATGAACAACACTGAGTGAGTGAAAGAGGTGAGCTTAAGACTGCCTATTACAGCAGAATCTTTCTCCCATTTCTACCATGAGCTACTTGACTGCATATCCATAAATGAAATCACTTTGAAAACAACCTACAACAGTTTGATGGAAGCTGTGTGATGAATATACATTATTAATCTGTATTGCAATACTGCAGCTAATAAAGAGTTAGTTTATGAGTGTTTTTATTATACTTTTAACTAATGTCCTATGTTTCTGAACTCAGGTATCATGTCTGGATATTCATCACAATATTGGCAGTGTTGCTGCTGACAAATGTTGCTTTGTAATGTCACAGTGGTAAATCTCCCATAGCCTGGCAGGTGGAGGCAGAACTTAAGAGAAAATACTTCTCTAGTGCAATAACTATAATTTTTTTTTCTGTGCCTTATTCTTAAAATACAGCTTCCTCATTCCTATTGTTTCCTGCAGGAAAAAAACCAAACAACATGCAAACTTAAATAAAAAATATAATACTTTGTTAAGGAAAAAAATCAAATTGACTGTAGTATGCTTCAGTAACAATGAAGTAGTTTAGAGTAGTCCCTTGTATGTCATGACTGTGTGTTTTCCTTAGCACAGTATGAGCTTACAACATCATTACTCTGATTCCTGCTTGACATTTGCAAGATGATTTTTCTCTTATTTTCCCCCTATTCTGGAATTGGCTGCAAACTTGTTTGTGTGTTTTTCTTTTTTTGTTTGTTTGTTTTAGAAATGGCTCCTTAGAGACATTTTTCATTTGGGATGGAGAATTCAAAAAGAGAAAACAGCCATGAAGGAATCTGGGACTGCACTGCAAGAAGCGTTTTTTCCAGTAGGTGGTTCTCCACTACTGTTGTAAAATAACATCTCAGGATTTGGGAATGACTATGAGGCAAAGCTCATATGGCTTAAAGAATGTCCCATTAATTAAATAAAACAAATATTTTTGGGGAGATATCCTACATCAACGCTAATGAGCCTCTAGACAGGGTAACTAAACCCCCCTACAAAGATCTCTGTTATAGGCGCTTGCCTGAGCAGACATGCTAATGAGTGCATCCTCACAGAAACAATGGATTATTTTTGGGATAGCCCAATATAATTAGGATTGAAAGCTGGAAGAGATGGGATAATATTTTCCTTGCACAACTACTGGGTGTATCTTGTTGATTTTATTTTATCATCCCAAAGTGAAAGAAAGCAAACAAATTACAGGCATGTAAGGACTGGAGACAAGAAGTGAAAGATTAATGTTTTACTGAGACAGAGGAGATGTGAGAAGTATCTAGGGAAAGGGATTTTTAAAGGCCCTGAAAAAAAGATAGTAATTAATTGAGCATTCCATTCAAGCAGTTGTCAATTTTTTCTTGATTTTATGACAAAGAGATTTTTGCTGCAAAATTTAGACTGGCCAAAAATGGTAAGTCTACCATAATATGGTTACACAGTGAATATCAAGCTACTACACAAAAGGTTTTTTTTTTTCCCTTTTGCCTAATGTTAGATTGGCAAGATCTTTTAAGGCATTAACAAAGAGTTTAAAGTTGATTTATATAGGAAGATGAAGTGTCCACTTATCCCTATGGGGTCTGATGACAAGCAAGTGTAGTGGGAGAGGATTTAAGACCACAAAGGCAAGCTTTAAGCTGGTCAAGATCCACCAATTTAATACCAGTGAAGAAACCAGGACAAAAAGGAAACAATTTTCAATGATCCACTCAAGCAAAACAGTCATCAGAAGCAATTAAGTAAAGAGGAATAAATGGAAGACAGGTATTAGCTAACTTAGTGAAATCCCAGGAAAAATCTCAGATGAAGAATGGACATGATCCCTCTTGTAAATCTTCTCCACATCCATTGGGGTGCAAAAAGTAATCCTCTTGATACTGCTATTATGTCATCAAGTTGTAACATTTGCTGTTATAGGCATTCGAGGTATTACACGCTAGTAAAATATTAGTGAGTGGTATCAGACCAAGTGATAAAGTGATGGATGGACCCACAAGACATAACCAGTTTTGTTTTATTAAACACACATTTCACACAACCACAACACATCAGGATCACCAATGCTGCCCTGCCTAGAAGCCCTAAGACCACATTTTTCTCATGTCCTCTTTGAAGTCAGACTCCATTAAAAAACCTATTTTTAAAACTATTTTAAAAGAGATCTGTATAGCACAGAAGTTGGCAAGGTTATGAGTACTATTTCACTCTTGAGATATTAAATAAAGTTTCAAAAGCAACATGCAAATACAGGTTTTAATCTGGATGTCCCTCTGTGTTGTTTAATTCAACGTTATATTTTATTGTCTTAATTACATAGTCTCATATTTTTCCTTTTTTTTTTTTTTAATTTTTTTTTTAATTTGTAGTCCATTAGCATCTTCAGTTTATTCCTTGGCCAACAAAGATAATCCAAGAAGAAACAAAATACTTCAGTTGTTCTGAAATAACGGACTTGGCTTAAACAGTTCTATCTGCAGATTCTTCAGAAAAGTGAGTAGGAAGAACCTTTAATTCATAATACCTTGGGTGGTAGTTTTATAACATGATATTGTCTAGCCACTTCCATGTTATTTAGATTTCTAGAGTCACAATAAAATTATGTGCTATATTGAACAAAGAAGTAAATTAAAAAGTGAGCAGGAGAAAGAAAATTATGATACAGCTTAGAAATACCACATAAATTCGTATCTCTGAATTGAATCAAAGAACAAGAATATGAGAGAAATAAGCAACCCCACCACACATTACAGAGAAATTATCCAAACCAAGAATTCTCATTTGCAAATTAAAATTCTAAGAGGAAAAGTTTGAAGATACTTCCCACATTTTTGCTTTGTGGCTGGCAATCTGCAATTCATCTGATATCAGTCACTCCTGTATATTCATAACTAAGTGCTTTCTCTACACTCTATGGCTTCAGTTACATTGAAGATATACCAGCATTAAAATAGTTAGCATATAAAAGCTACAGCGAATTCCTCAAAGCCACCAAATATTTTTTTCATATGTGTTTATATTTATTTAAATGGCCAGATTTCTTCCCATTTTACAGCCACTAAACAGTTTGCTAGCTAATACCCAGTCCACAAAAAGAAAAAATTCCAAATAATTATGTAGCCTTTTGTTCATAATCAATCATGTGCTGACTTCTAATAAAAAATGTTTTTATAAGGAATTCCACTGTAGCTACACAGAGTTGATTAGTTTAATGATATTCTGCATTTTATCCTCTGGCAATAATGCTTCTGAAATAGATACTTGCTTTTGTGATACCAGTTTTGCAAATACAGAAGTAACCAAGTATGATGGCTTTGCATGTCCAATGACTATATACATACATACCTCTATAAATGCAAGGGTTTAAATTAAAGTAATTTTGAAAGGTTTTAAATAACTTTGTAATCTAAATCTTTCTGTCACATTTGCAATGAAATTGCTTTTTTGTTTCCCTTTTTTTCCTGGTGGTAGAGATTTGCTGCTATGTGGTTCCAGTTATACTGTTGATTAGGGCTGGTACAGATGGGTAACAGCACTAAATTGATAAATACCAAGGAAGAGGGATTAGTTGGTGCACCTTTCCAAAGACATTCCATACTTTTCAAAAGTAGAATATAGGAGAAGGATGTCTTTGAAGAGGACAAAAGGAAAACTGAGGCCAGCAGGAAGCTTCCTGCGTAAAGAAGGCAAAAGAAGGCAGGATATGTAAGCTGTTCTTCTAAATAAGGCAGAAGATTATGAGCCATGTTCTTTTCTTGGCACTCACACTAAGATCTTGAGCAGGTCACTTTGCCAGATAGATTTCCTCACAACATAGCTTAATCCATATTTGTTATTATGTTGAGGGTAACGATTAGAAGACAAACACCAGCGATGGAACTTACTTTGATAATTTATTTTTTTTTAGAATTACTCTGGACCTTCTCCAAGTCCACTGTTTTTCTCTGCTCTGCAAAGATGTGTACAGACCGAGATGTTAGGTCTTCAACTCCATGATGTGTTCCATCTATGCTAGTAGCACTGTCTTTGCTACTGCCTGTTGAAAAAGATGTGAGGGACTCCTTATTTTATATTTCTAATAAGAGTTAGGGATTTTTTCCCATATTTGGTGTGAGATAAAATAATGTCTGAATATGTTGAATTTACTAGTCTTATTGTCCATGATAATGATATGTTGCTGATTTCTGTATTGCATATCTGAAATGACAGATTATGAAATGACTAAATAATGCACCTGTTTCTTAGAACACTGCACAAAGTGAGATAAATTGCTTAAAAACTGGGCTCTATTTTTGTATACTTTATCCATACACCAAAAAATAAAGTACCTTCAGTCTCCAATTTCAGAATAGGTAAGAAGTTCTTTTCTGTTTATCTCTTGGTCTCATTAGCGAATTGCATTTATTGATGTAACAGTTCAAATTGATCATGTGATTATGCAACTTTTAGAGATCACATACTTCAGGTTGCATTAATAGGCCCTGGTCATTATGTGCAATATATTTGGTGAATATATGAATATGGCAAAACCTACACATGTTTATGGATGGATTGCTGTATTTTGGGTGCAATTTATTTTTACCATTGCTTTCACTAGGACTGTGACAAGCGTTTTGAAGACAGCATGCTAAAAAATGAAGAAATTTAAAATAATCTGAAGCTTCTTATTTGTCCAAAAGTAAACAAAGTAGTGGCTTGTAGTACTTTAACTCATCCGGCATTGAAAAAGTAAAATATTATGAATAATCAAAACAATGAAGGAAGCAGAAGCTGAAATACAGGAAGAAGGCAACAATGTTGTAGAGTGAGGCAAAAAAATCAGGAACCCATAAGTGGAGAATTGGAATAGTGAACAATGATCCTGCCTTATTTTGTTGATTTCTGTTGTGTTTGGTACAACAGAACTTCTTCATATACTTCATATACTTTTCCATGAATAAGTGGAATTCCCTCGAAGAGGTCAGTCATTAACATCTTGTGAACTTTTGGGATTTGTACTGCCAAGAGCATGTAATTTTAAATTTAATCTCATTTCATAGCTATTCTAGTACACTGGTGCAAGATTATTGTATATAAATGAGACAGTACATAAAAAAAAGTTGCTGACACTTGACTAAGCAGGACTCAGTTAAACTGATACAGATTTTTCCAGAGGAATACTGAAATACCAAATGGCAAAAGAAGAAAGCAAAAGGGAGAAGAGATACAGTAAAGAACAAATATAGCTACTACTCCTGGTTCCAGCAGTGTTTCAGCTGATCAAAACCCAAGGGAGGCAGGATCAAGACAATAAGCTTGCCTTGTGCTCTGGCTTAAGTACGTTTTAGCTTTCTTGGGCCCTTCCCCCAGGTGGGACTTCGGGTCTGGTAGCCGCTCAGGGAGCTGGGTTAGGGGCTCCAGGGGGAGGGTGTGGAGCATGGCTTCTGGTATGCCCAGGATTGGCAGCCCCTGCAGGGGGCCAAGGGGCCCAAGGGATGGGTTGTGTGGAGCAGAATGTTGCCTTGCCAGAGCAAGATTTGGTCTGTCCAAGTCTTTTAAAATGCTATGCCTTTTTTCCTCTTTCTAAATTCAGAGCCCACCCACTGAGTAACTATTTGTTAGGAGTCACACTATAAACAGGTATGTCCCTCCTTGAAAAAGCCATTAGTCATAATAAGAATCTCAGTTAAAAATACTTGCTGTATGATTTTGAATTTTTGAATGATTCTTAGTGTGGGCTTCTCAGGAGTAATTTATTGTAATTAATAAATATTTTAAATCCAGAATATGAAAATAATTAGTTGATGTAATGTAATGAGTAAAGAGAAATACTGCCAAGTAACCAAATTCCAAGTAATGCGCCATAAATTATTCTGAGGAAGCTTGCAACAATATTACTCTTCAATAGGAAGTACCTGAAGGGCACCTACAAGACCCTAAGATGAGCTCAATTGGTCTAAGTGTATGTGCTAATGATGCCATGGTTGCAGCTTGATCCCCATACAGGCCATTCACTTAAGAGCTGGACTTGACAATCCTTGTGGGTCCCTTCCAACTCGGAATATTCTGGGATTCTGAGAAAAAGATGGCGAGAGACCATTTACAAGGACATGTAGTGACAGGGCAAGGGAGAAGGACTTTAAACAGAGAGAGAGTAGGTTTAGATTAGATATTAAAAAGCAGTTCTTTACTGTGAGGGGTGGTGAAACAGGTTGTCCACAGAAATTGTGGATGCCCAATCCCTGAAAGTGTTTGAGGCCAGGTTGGATGCTTTGAGTAACCTGGTCTAGTGGAGGGTGTCCCTGCCCACAGCAGGGGATTTGGAACTAGGGAACCTTTAAAGGTCCCTTCCAACTCAGACCATTCTATGATTCTGTATTGATATTGTGGAATGTAAAGCTCATTTTATTGCTATTGTTCAATATTTCCTTAAGACTTTTCTTCCAGCACCTTCCATTAAGCATACTCATTTATTGAACTTTTTGGGAAGAGCCAGCATAGAAGAAGAGCAAACACACCAAACAAATTGCATTTTAAAACACTCTGATGTATTTGTCTTGCTCTAAAAAGCTTGTATAGAAAGTGATTTTGTGTAACAAAGTTACTGAGATGCTGTGCCTCTGAGGGCCTCAACTAAAAAATACTGACATCAAGAAAGACTTTTTGTCCTTTTTTCTCATTCCCTTCAGCTTTGCCTGTACTGTGTTTGTTATTTTGGGTTAGTTTTTTTTAGAATATTTCTTTTTTTGTTACACCGCTAACATGTAATTTCTAGTCTGAGTGATTATGAGTTTTTTTCTTAAATCAGTTGAGTCAGTTATGCTCTCTATGTACCTCTGAAGTCTAAGAGATTTAGGCTCTGACTATAGAAAGGACTGGAGTATAAAGCTGAGTATGATACAGACAGCAATTTCCTGGATCTCAACAGTGAAAGGGAATGGATGATCCTTTGTTATTTTTGGTTTGTTTTTATTTCAAAATGTTGTGTTAGGCACAGAATTACCATCATCTCCTTCTTATGTTGCAATTTAGTCTTGATAACTGCAACTTCTCAGTAACATTCCAGCCTGGTGACTCATAGCAGATGTAAGCCTCAACTCTACAGCATTTAATAGCAAAAACAATCGCAGCTTGGGAAGGGCTCTGGAATTTTTTGCATCAGCTTAAGAAGATTTAACAGCAGTGAGTTCTATCCAGAAGTTAAAGGTAAACATTTAAGGTACCTATGAGGGAAGAAGGAAGAAGTTTGGCTAATTTCTTTAGTTATGGTTTAAAAGTAACGTGTTTTTGAAGGCTATATAAGTGGTGCAGTGCTGCTGCTGATGTATGAATGTTTTACCAGGATCTAGCTATTTTCATGTATTTCTAGATAGTTAATAAAGCAAATATTCAAATCTGCAGTTTCTAAATTTGCTTTACTATATGGCTGTATGAACAAGGCTGCTTTTAAAAGCTAAAAGTAAATCAAATCATGATTTTTTTTTCTGATGAAGAAAATGGCAATTTTTGTAACACCACCAAACTTAAACGAAGCAAAATTTGTGCAGGAGTTTAATCATTTGAATTTTAAGAAAGCAAACAAAAAACTTTCCAGTTGTTAGCTATCCTTTTGGTAGATTCTCTCTTACTATTATTGTATTTATTAGCAAAGCAATTCTTATTGACACTGTGCCAACAGGAATAGGCAACTAAGTTCCATCTAGTTTGCTGTCTCTTAAATTCAAAAATATAAGAATATTCTAATGGTTCAAAATTCTCATAGCACAGAACTTTATTGTCATCAATTCTATTTAGTAATTTGTTATTTAGACACTTGGAAATTTAGGGGAAATTTGAATATAGGATTGATTGTCTGTGTATCCTTTAAAGAAAGCCCTGGCACAGAGAAGAAAAAAGGTGTCTTTCTAGAATTTTGATTCTGTAGCTTTGGAGAAGAATTTCTGCGCAACTGTCCAAGTGCATATTCCAGGTGTAATCTTTGAATAATAAATGAATATCCTCAGGGATAAAATGTCAAGGTTTTACAAGAGTTGCACTTAAACTTGTATCAATCTTAAACTTGATTTCTAAATCAATCTTAAACTTGATTTCTTTAAAACAGAAAGTGATACTTTTTTTTCAGCTAACCATTAAGGGCCTGTGTTTTCAACTTGAAAATATAACACCAAGTTTTCCTCAGTCTAGCATGATGTGTGATAATTAATCTGCATATCTACTGTCTGAGATTAAGATTTTCCTGGAAAGGTATATCCCCTGTACAAATTTGTGGGGTTTTTTTTGTTTTTGTTAAATCAACACAGGTATTATAAAAAAGTCTTGTGAGTCTCTCAACACTGACTAACTCTTTGGGTTCATCTGTGACAGATTAAAATTTGTAATTTTTTGCAGATTTTTTTGAGTGAAGGATTTTATTCAATAGTGTGTTGTCAGCAAATCACTATATTAAAACGGCAAATATTTAAGGACTGAAGAAATTAGTTTAAGAAACTGACTTTCAAAGCAGTCTTCCTAGAGCAAGATGTTAAGCTTCCCTCGAACTTCGTCTTTGCATATTACTAAATACCATGGATATGCACTTTCAGAGAACTGTTACTGATACAGCCTTTACTGATACAACTTCTTTTAGAAATGTGGGTAACTAAGTAAAAGTTCCCCACATTAATTCCATGTCTGAATCTGTTGATTTCAGTATTATGTCACAGTGCTTTGAGCATGTATGGGGCTTGACCCTATTTACCACTTTTTTGTAGTTGTAGGGTTGACCACTCAGTCACTGCAATGGTGAGATAGACAAACTACAGGAGTTCATACCTGCTGAAAAACTGGTTCAAAGGTGCAAGGTCCAGGACCAGCACTGCTGACTGTCCTCTTCCTTGTCTGGGTCTCCCTGCTGGGCAGTGACGGAAGCAGAGAATCAATTTTACGTCTCCCATTTCCTTTCAAAGCTTGAGTTTTCACATCTCTTCCTAGTCTTTTTGACGTTCTCTCTTTTTTGGAGGACAGTGGCACAAAGACTTTTGTCTTCCCCACCCTACTAGAGGCCCACTCTGGGGGTGTTTTACCCTGTGTCTTTTCTGGTTTAGTCTTCCCTGTTTCTTGACTGATAGATCTGCCAAATGGAGCTCTCAGTTTCTCCCCCTTTATAAGCCTCTTGTCTTACATTCGTAGTGAGTTTATATTGTGAGTGGCTACAGGATTAATACCCCATCTTGTGTTTACTGTCCAGCTTGCTTTCTTAAAAATGAAATTCCAGGATTAAAATACATTCACCATACATTCATTCAATTTATTTAAATCATCATATTTAGAAATTTATGAGACTATTATTATATTTCTGTATGTCTTTTGAGCATGTCTTAGTTCAGTACTAAAGCTGACATATGCTGTCTCCCAAGTGCAGTCCTTATGAAGTTTCTCACAAGAGAAACATGCTTTAGAAAGAGGCATCCTTAAATAGAAAGGTGACTTCATCTAAAGACAACAAACTGAACCAACTGCACACACTCTGAATTCCTCAGCTATTTGTTCCTTTTCTGCAGCTTGCTCGTAGTAGCTCATACGTGCTGTAAGGGACTTACCTGACTTGATTATGCCTCGTAGTCTTCTATTTTTTTTTTTTTTTTTACAAGCATAAATTTCTCTGAACATTATGCAGAATTTACTTGATAGACTTATTTTAAAAAATAAGAATACTGTAGTTGTAAAGCTGTGCAATCCATTTAAGATTGATTGTGGTATTCAGGCATTCACAGTCAGTGAAATCATGATAGAACAGTTCAAAAATGAATATAGGGGAGAATACTGTGCTTTCATAATTGAAATAACAGGGATGAAGTAGAACATATGAAATATGAGTCTTCCAGTGAAAAAAATAGAGTGCCTTCTTTCCTAGAAAACATATTTAAAATATGCAAGGAGTCAAGACAGTAGTTATCAGAGACAGATCATTTGCAGGCTGTCCAGATAGCTAATGTACTCTTTAGTCACTCCTGTCACAGACAGTGTCATCCCAACAGATGGCAACAGCTGCTTTCAGAACAGAAGTGGCTGTAATAGCTATAATTACTCGTGTTGTACGGTGAAAGTGCATGTTTTATCGTGGCAGAAACCTCTGACATTTAAATAACAGATTAATTGCCAGGCAATTCCTGCAGATTCCTCATACACACACACCCCACCACCCATTTTTTAAGCCTGTAGTTCATAGGATTTGCCACTTCAAACAAAATCAGAACTTATTGCACTGAATTCTAGTAAAGTTTCTAATTCAAATGATGCAACATTTATTTGGTCAGCATGAAGGACAACTTAGTTTTAAATTCAGAAAGTTTATGGCATAGAAATAACTTTGCCTAGGATTTTCAGTTCACGTTTTTACATAAGACACACTTTGTAGATCATTTTTAATGTATTCCTTTGGAATCCTCAGAGATAGACATCAGCTTAGTATGGTGCTTTGCAGCTTAGTGATAGACCTTGTATACATCCAAAATGCCTAAAAAGACTTCTGAGCTTCTGTAACATGGGTCAATGCTGAGGGTACAGAGTACCCTCAACACTTTGTGTGTGCATCAGTCCTGTGCAAGAAGTGGGATAATGAGCTTTATACAGATACACTTGGGCCTCAAAACTCTGTGCTTTTGGATATGATACTTTCAAACCAGCAAACCTTGGAAGTAAAAAAAAAATCATAAAAACCCAACAAACACCAAACCAATGTTACATACTCAAATAAATGTAATTTTAAAAAGCATCATAAGTATTTCATAGGTAGCTGTTGAAATCTGAAATTTGTCTGGGCTGTAATTTTTAGTCTTGCATGAAGAGATGTTTTCAGAGACTGGTGAAAATACAGTTGGACTTGTCCAATTTTACACGAACTTAAAAACATACCTCTCATAAGCACCTTGCTTATCTCTGTACAGTAAAATGCACAGTCTGCAAAAATTCCACTGATGTTTTATATTAATTCCTGTAGAAACATGAGTGAAAATTTTCGTAAAGCTGGTGTTTCAATAAGCACATGCTGGTATTAAATTATTAATCTCTATTGTAAATCTTACACTTTGTCTAACCCCAAATGCTTTAAAGTGTCACCATTCCTGGAAGCATTCAAAAAATGTAGATGTGGTGCTTAGGGACATGGTTTAGTGGTGGGCCTGTCAGTAGTCAGTTCATTGTTTAACTCGATCTTGGGGACCTTTTCCTTAATAACTCTATGATTCTATGTAGTTAGACGATTCAGTTTAATAAGCAGGAAAAGCAGAGTGGATACATATTCTGGTTTAAACAGGTGTTAGCTTATGCTAAATGAAAATATTTGTAGTTAAAAAACAAAAAGAAACATTCCTCAATTGATAGCTTGGAGCAGTTTAAGTAGTTAATTCAGAATATGTTTAAGCATGATCTAAACATTTTACTGATTGGAAGCCTTGGTTTGTCCTCTGTGAACTGAAAAGCACACATCTGTCTTACAAAAATATTTTGTTCCATCAACTAGTGTTTGCAAGGCAGTGAAATATAGTGGTGATTGGTTTGGCCTATAAAATAATTTTCATATGAAACAATGGGGTTTAAAATGCTATGGATAATACAGTACAATGGATCCATAGCTGTCAGTTTAAAGATGTCATCCATGTCCCCATTAGAATAAAAGCTGATAACTGTTTTGGATTTTTCCCCCAAATTACTCTATAACAGTAAAATCATCTTGATCCTCTTCTGGTGCACAAAAGTTGCACAAATCCTTAGTTCAAGGACAACAAGCAAAATTCAGATTTTAATTACTTGTCTATGACAGAGAGCTTTCTCACAAATTTAAAGGACCAACAAGGAATATTGCCCTGCTTTTCAGCTTGTTTTAGAATGTTTTTTTTTGCTTTTGTCTTGAAAATAAAATACTTGAGTTTGAATCTTGAATAGTTGTCCTAAAATACATGGAGAGCTCTAATACAAAGTGGCATAAAAGGATAAATTCTGGTTTTACTGTCTTTTGGAGTTGTATTTTATCAGACTATTTTAAACATTTGTAATGAAGCCTGAAAATACATTATATTTACAATTTGTAAGAAAATAATTGTAGGTTAAATAGACTCTTTTGAATAAGATTTAAGATGTCAAGTGTGAATATTTAGGTTTTATGTTTAAGCTAACTAGAATTTCCTTTGTTCCTCTACTTCACAGCTTCCAAAATGAAGATTTTGATAATGATTGATTTTGTCCTTGCAGCTAGCTTGATGGATGTCATTGGCAGCTCTGTAAGTTCTAGTAATTAAATTCATTTAGAGAGTTTCTTCTAAACACTGCATGCCTTGCTCTCCATAGTGCTCACAATGCACATGTCCTCCGTAGTGCTCACAACCTCTACATGGGATGGCAGAACCTTTGATGGAAAAGATTGGAATTCATTAAAAAAATTAAAGGAAGGGGAAATAACTTCAAATTATGTTAAGTGGGGACAAGTTTCCAATAAGGAAAGAGGAAATAAATGCATAAATATACAATGGAAGGTAAATCACTAGGCAATGGCACCAAAGAAAGAAATCCAGTCAGTTTGTGACTGGATCTGATATGAAACAGGAGACAACATATCTCTCCTAAAAAGATATCATATGGTGCATTGAGGCCCTTTGTACAGAAGGCACACAAGATGGTTATAATACCATCCAGGGGTAATGCTAACTCAGAATAACACCTGTAGTTTTGAACAGCATACTTAAAGAAAGTCAAAGCCCAGGAACTCCTAAAACAGTGGCTGCAGCAGTGGTATTTCTGGTCACTGACACTTGGTATACACAATGCTTCTGTCCTTTTCCACCTTGTTCACTTGCCATACATCTTTTTCTCAAACAAGATCCTTCAACTTCATGTTCTTACTTGTTTCCATGTAACTACATTATAATTCACACTCAGAAGCAATGATCAAAGCTCCTTCACTTCAAGCTCCCAAAACCTTTTCCTATATATTCTGTTTCTCCTACAAAATCCTAACAAAATCACACTTCACAGTTTAAAATATCTCTAGCCTCACTGACCCTGCACTGCCTATCTTGGCTGTCCTTACTAGTTTGATATTCTGGTCCTAAATAGCAGGGATTGAATTCTTGATTCATAATTGCCTAAGTGGAAGTACCTTATGGAAAACTTTTGTTCAGATAAGTAGCTTTATAGAGGCAGAATAGGAAGCACCTGCCTCTGTAATCACTTCTGCTCAGTGGAAAAAAATAACACTAATTTCTGCAGAGGCCTACTGAGAAAAGAGGCATTACAGTTAAATGCATTTACTTTTCTTTTTTAATTATTATTTTTCGTTTGGAATATTGTAGACTTTAGCTGACCTTCTGAGTAAAAAATGACAATATTCTGACCTTCATCTCGAAGTTTTCACATTTTAATCTCATTAAAACACTAATCTTAATATAGAGATATTTTGGAGCTAGTTTATATTCTAAAAAAATTAGGAAATAGCACCACAAGTAAAAACTTTCTATTTTTATAGTTTTCTGAGTCTAATTTATAGCAATACTTTTAATGGAAGGTCACTAGCTGCTAAATAATTCCCACAATAATGAAAGTGAATGCACATTAATTGCAGCAACTGGTTAAATGTGGGACTGTGTGCCCAAGAGCAGAGCTGTCAGCAGTTGTTAGATAATTGCTTCTCAATGTGTAGTGCAAACAGTTGCTTCACTGAAACAGACAGAACAGGTTGTGTTCAGTCTGGTTTCAGTCAGTGGGCACCACTGGGCACTGGAGACAGCCACAATAAAATTCACATTTTGTTGAGTATTTCAACATTATAATGGTTTAACTTTAGTCCATATCTAACAATTGGAATAGCAAAATGTTATAGCTGTTGATTTATAATCCTAATTTACATTTTGCTTCTATATTACTGTGGCTGTGCACAGGTTTAACTCGAATGATTTTAAAAGGGTTATCCTGTGAAAAAAAGGTGTAGTAGCATATTGAAATAACAGTCTGGTAAACTGAAGATTTAAAGCCTCATTGATCCAGTCTGAAGTTACAGTTACATTGTGAGTGTCCCATGAGAAAAATAGACATGGAATTCCAAATACGAGAACTGTAGTTTTGCTGTTCAGCAGCAAAGTCTAATGCGATTTGTCTGGAGTTGACAGAGAGAGACATCAATGAGAAGGCTGAAGTCAGGGAGTGAAAGCAAAGTATCAGATACCAGTACTTTTCATATGTAGGTTTCTTTCAAAACTTAATTTCTGCTCAATCCTTTTTTTTGTTTTGCTGTAGTTATTCAGTATGGCTAGTCGTGTCTTGATTGTCACTTCCAATTTGGTGTCACTTCCTAAGCGCTGAGAACTTGAAACCTTTTTAATCAGGAAATTGCTATGTGTAATGTAGCTACATTGCTGTTCACCCTGTCATGAGAGTATAGTCTGTAAAGTACATGAGAATAAGCTCATAGTTAGTTTTTCATTCTTATGAATTCATTCATAATTTTAAAGTAAACAGTAAGAAAATATGGAATTTAATGCAAGTTTAAGAATAATATTTAGAGACATAGCCTGTTGCAGACTTGTATTTAATTTGGTTCAAAGGAAGGGACCTTTTATTGTGACATATGAAGCAGTGTCATACTGAATTTAGATACCAAGTTTTTCTAAGGAATGATAATAGTTTTTGAGAAGTTCTATACTTCCATTATATAATTTAATCACAGTAGGAGAATGGCTTTTAGCAGTATGAAAAGGGGAACTGATAGATGCATTTCTACTACACCTGAAAGAAACACACTTAAATGCCTGTAGCTGCCTCTCCTCAAATATGTCATCTCTTGCTCTTTCCAGAATGGAAAGTAGCTCTTTGTGGCTCAGATCTTGCCATATATTAAAGAGGTTACCCACCTGCAGTCTTGTCTATGAAATTGCAAGGGTCTGGCAACAGGGGCCACTGTTTCCAGGTTTCTCCTATTGCATTTTACCATATTGTCCAAGGTTGTGAGTACTGAGTTCAGACTGATACAGGCTAACCTTCTCAGTAAAACTGGAAAGTGTGGCATGGTGGCTTCTTTATCAGTCTTAGCTTAATATGATTAGAATTAATATTTGACTGGGAACATGGGATTTTTTTTTTTTTTTTACAGCTTTACTTTTATAGTTAACATTAGCTCATCAGAGTGAGCCTGGAAATATTTTTCAATATTTCAATATTTTAAAAATTTCTTTGCTCTTTCTCAATGCACCTGTGCATCTCTTTCTCTTTCTCTAAAGCTCTAAAGTCCCCTGTAATTTTCTCTATGCACACAGGACTAGACTGTCAATTTGCAGACACCTGTCAAAGAAGCCTCTTCTGAATTTCCCATTGATTCATTCCCACTGAACTGAAAATTCAGCTTTTGTAAAGGGTTTGTATGAAGCAGCAGATACAATTGAGACCCTGGAAAGGCTGAACAATAAATAGTGCATATATTCTTTGTAATATGCAATGTGTCCCACATTAAACAGTGCAACCCTCTAAACCACTGTAGCAACTTTGTTTCTGTATGTCCATATATTTTTGCTATTTTCTTCTCTTGTTTCCTGCTAGAAGAAAAGGATGATATGCTAGGCATCTGATATAGCTATCAATTTAGCTATCAACAACTGAAAAAGATTTTCAAGGGAAGGTTCTTAAATAAGATAGGACTTTAGGGATATTTCTAGGTCATTGGCTGCTGTGTCCCTCTGAAAAGGTGTTCGGTAAATGTGCCTCTGGCCTTGCAGCGTCCCCTTGTGGCCAAGTGTAGCCATGGTTCCTCAGCATCTCCTCGGCCAGCCCACGGCTCAGCTCTGCGGACACACCCGCGGGCCGAGCCGCCCGACGTGGGCAGCCCGAACACAGAGAGGCTGCTGAGCCTTTCCCTCTCGAGCACGTCTCTGACTAACTGCCTAGTTGTGCCACATATATATGGCATAACTATATATATATATTTTTTTTTTCCCATTCTTTCATTCCACTATGTGTATTAGATTGCAGTTAAGGATGAATTAAAGCAAGTCTGATACACTCCAGTAACACGTAAGGCAGAAGTCTGTATTCAGGATTGTTCTGCACAGCCTGATGATGAAATTTTTCAGCGTAACTCAATACTGCAGTCAAATGGAACATTTTGTTGGGAGTGTTCTTGGACAATGGGTGAAGCCTGAGCTTGATGTGAACCTAAGTATGCAGACACCACTGTGGTGCAGACACCTCACTGTGCACAGCAGTGTGCTATTGCAGACATTTCTATAGCTCAGTGTGATAGGGCGACATTCTGAGATATCCATTATTCCATATGGATGGCAAATATTGCAGGTCTATATGTTAATAATGTTCCCTATAAGTAAGGTAGCACCAATTTAGAACTACTATAACTTGGAAACTTGATCTTACATGTCAGATTTCCAGAAATTCACCCTTTGATTTTGCCTTTACAGTGCTAGTTGTGCTCTTTTACAAGAACCATAGTGACCAAGCTTGGCTCATGTAAAATTGCAGACAGTGTTACTGATGCAAAACCTGTGTCATGTTTCCAAAGGCTTTTCTCCCTCACACTGAAATCAAATTTATATAGTAACTGTTTTAAACTGTACAGACTGTTTGAATTTAAGCTCCCTAGCTCAGGTTCTGTTCACTTTGGCTATTTTTCCATAGTCTTTAATCTAAAACCAATTATTTATTGCTCAGCATGCATTCAGCATGTCAGAATTTGGAGCAGCTATTCCAGATCTTGAGGGTCAAGTGAGTGCTAGGTATTGCTGTATCAGAATTGCCACATTTCTCAACTGTGGCTAGCACAGGTTCTTCCCGTGGGAACATTTTGCTATATTTCATAAACAAGATAACGTTTGGATGTTTTGCAAACAATTTCTCTGGATTGAGTCAGTTTGGGCTTGGCCAATTGGGCCTAGGGGGAGGTCTCAGGCTGACCAATCTGGGGCACCTCTGTAAACTCTATATATATGGAATTCAAAACAATAAAGTCCTCTTCTCCTCTCTTTCCTTGTCTGAGAACTTGGTCATTCCTCAGCTAGCCGCTCAACAGCGACACTCAACCACTCTGCATGGCAAAATTAAGTGTACAAGTCACAGTGCAACATTAACTTTTGTTTTAACTTTTATTTTTCATGCTAATTTACAGCTTCTTAGGGACTATTTTAGCATGCCAAAAATGAGCTTAACAGTATTTATGTTGGCAATGTTAGGATTCTTATCACAAGAAGTGTATAATTTAAAAGCATTTGAAAAATGCACAATGAAGTTGAAAACATATCCATGTGGATTGCATTTCTTTAAAACTCTTTAGAACCTTCACAATGTTAGTAGCAGGCTTTACTGGATAGCACATCTCTGTGCATGGCAGATGATAGAGAATAAGCCATCCTGATGATAGGGTCTCTATTATAGTGCTTTTCTCCAAAGTCCATGCTGCATGGCTGCAGTTAGAGCTGGTAGCTCTAAAGAGAAGGTCTGTTTGCGAAGTGTTCATAATATGTTTTATATATTACACTTAGTAATATAGATGAAATGATTCTAAACAGGGGTAGCAACAGAGGTGGAAGTCAATGTAGTGACCAAAATGTTTCATTCAAGTTAAATTTTATTTATGTTTTGGTTGGTTGGTTTTTGTGTCACGTTAAATATCACAAAAAAATTGTTGGTTTTACAGTAAGATGTTTTCCTCTCTAGGATTTACAGAAATGTTTTCAAGAGCAGATACTTCTTCAGGGCCAGGTGAGGCTTCTGGAACATCGTGTGAAACAGCAGCAGTTAAAAATTATACAGCTCTTAGAGAAGAAAGAGATTCAGTACAGTGACAGAGAAGATGAAAACAGTGTCATTGACTTGGGAGGAAAAAGACAGTATTCAGGTTAGAAATGAAGCTATTCTTTTCATTTCCATTCATTGTAATGATACCCAGAAGCTCTAGCACAATTGGGCCTATTGAGTTATTGTTTTAAACCTCATCATAGAATAATGTTTGTTTAAAATACAGTGCTCAGCTTTTACCTAGACCTGCTGTGCAGGGGAAAATTGTTAATGTCAGATGCTAGAAATCAAATCAGGATCTAAGAAGTTTACTGATTTATTAATAGTGCATAATTAAAAAACAATCAGTGGAAAAATTAAGCATAAATACCAGCAATACAACAAATAAAAACCAACAATAGTCTTTCACCAAATGTTAATCAGCCGTTACAGATTTCTAAACACTGTTCTTTGATTTATCACAGAAGTTCTAACAATCTCAGAAAGAACTAACATGGTTAGTTCACATTCATACATTCAAACAGTTGCCTGGTTTACAAGCACACATTGACTTTGTTCCAATCTGTAAAGTCCCTGAGACATCCATATTTAGACACATAAGCCTGCCATATTGACATCTGCATCCCTCTTCAGTAATATTCTTGTGTTGCACTTTGACTGAGTTGGATTCAGCTCATGACATCACAGCTTCTAAAATACTGGTTTGAAGTTGGTTTTGTAATCTCACCAGCATTCTGGTTGTGATCCACTCCTTCTATAGTGGAAGGCTCACAGGAGCTGCAGTGAGGCCCAAACTCTTAAAATAACAAAACACCATCCAAAACAATAGTTGGATTGAAAACACAATTTGGGAGTCTGACCCCTAGAAGGTGTTTGTTTCTAGCTGTCCAGTGCTAGAAAGTCTAAACTACTGTTATTTTTAATAGCCTTGTTTGAGTACACTTGTAGTGCTTATGCTCCTGGAAGAAATACCAATGTATGTAGCATTCGGTCCCAAGTCATCAAATATAATAAAACGCCATTAAAATGAAATTAAAAGCAGTTGGAAATCTGACTTTAAATTTTAGCTGTGTGTTTATGTACTCAGCATCCTGGAACACTTTATTTTTTATTATTAGGGCTGGCTCATTTGTTACTGGAAAAGATTATTAAACCCACATTTCTCTGAAACGTATTTGTCTTTTCTTAGCATACGCATCAATTTATTCTTTTACAATGTTATTCTAAAAAACAGATCTAACTTATTCCCGGTTTTGATTATTTTTTCCTCCATTTTTTTTCACTTTCCTTACATCTTGGAAAATGCTTTTCCTTGTTCATACTGCATTGTTTTCTCAAATTGCTGTAGCATTTTAATATAAACAGAGCTGGATAATTTGAGTTAGATAGTTAAGGGGAAATTTCACACTATACACATGTGTTAAAAATTAAGATATATTTGTGTTTTGCTAACCTACTAAGAAATCAATGGACAAGAAAAGCTATTTTCTATAAGGCAATCACACATTCTCTAGAAAGACAACTTAGCTGTTATTTAAATCATGTTTTCCATTAGAGTTTATTCAAATCCTGGCACAGCTATTTGTTTTCAGTATAAAGTGTTTATTTTCTATGTCTGATCTTCACTGACACTTTCACTGAAAAGAAATATAGTAGTTCATAAAGTTCCAACCAGGCCTGGAAGTTCAGCCAATTCAGTGAATTCCTTAATCAGCTCTACCTTGGCCAGGAAAAACAGAAATGCTGAAAATTATACATCTTTTCTTTATGACTGCTGATGGTAGATTACATATAAACAAAGAACTCCTTTCATTTCTTAATTCCTAGAGGAAAAAATATAAGATTATGCAATTACATTGCTGTAATATTTCCATGAGCTCTGAATTTTGTTATTGTTGCAAATTATGTTCATCAAGAGCAATGCAAACCAGACTGTGAATGGTATCAAGTCAAAGTGGTATCATTTTACATATACAATGCACTTTTTGGGCATAGTCTTCTATATATTTTTGCACCTATTTGGTAGAAGGGACAGGAGAATCAGACCTCACAATTGTTTCAGTTTTTTAATACTGGAGATTCCATACTTTTGTTTTAGGCACTTCTGCAAACTTTCTGGACATAGAAGTATGTTTTTTTTTAAAGATGTGTGTTAAATGTAATTTTATGCTTGTAACAAGATTCTAATATGGATGACACCACTGTAAATTGAAAGTGACACCACTTGAAACAGAGACATTATTTTGCTAGTCAAGTAGAAATAAAAATTATAATATTTCATGGTGGAAATATATTCTTTTAAAGATATATCAAAATAATTACAGCTCAGTAAAGTTTCAAAGCAACACAAGTACCAAAAAATGCCCAAAAGTCAAAGGAATGTGTTTGCAGAGATTTTTTTTTTATTAGCCTGGTTTATATGTGACTACTACATAACATGACTTGATTACTGTTATTGACTTGATTTCTGATTTTGCTAGTAAGCACAGAACTGAAAAAGTTGTGTCTAATTAATGATTTCTGAACAGACTGTGCAGAAATCTACAATGAAGGCCATAAGCAAAATGGATTTTATAAAATAAAACCACTGCAGAGTCCTACTGAATTCCTTGCATTCTGTGACATGTCTGAAGGAGGCGGTTGGACTGTTTTTCAGAGACGTTCTGATGGCAGCCAGAATTTTGATAGGTAGGTACTTGGTAATTAAAACTGGAAACAAAGTGGAGAAACGTTGAACCAGATGGAGCTATCCCAGTTATCCCAGATAAAAGGGAGAAATGGTTATTCTGTGGTACAGCCTCCACATGAGATACCACTTCTAGCTCTTGTTCTGGCTGTCTTCTGTGAGACATCCATCCCTTCTAGTCTTTTTCTGACAACCTGTGCCTTTGATGTGAAGACACTTCAATGCCAGATGCATTAACAATTGTTGGAGCAAGGATTCTTCATGACAAGTAAAGGACTAGTTTGTCTTTTGCAATTAGTATGAATCTAAAAATTTTAAAATGTAAGCAATCTGCTTGAACCAAAACACCATCAGCAAGCAAGTATGAGAGAAACCCACCACATAAGTAATTCATAGCTCACGGTAAAATGTCCCCAGAAAAGATAAAATGGGTGAGAACTTGATTTGTGCACACCTAACCTTGCTTTTGCCAAGACTCATGCATATTTTGGGAAATGTCCAGAAGTGAAAACATTGGTCCTGTGAGCCAAAAAAAATAAGCCATTTGTGAGTGAAGAAGACTTTTATAAAATATGGTCAGATACATTACAGAAGAATACTCCAATATATAATGAACTTACAAAGAGTTCAGCAGAAGGCTACCAAGATGATTAAGGTTTGGAGCAATTTCCCTATGAGGACAGGCTAAGGCTTGTCCAGTTTGCAGGAGGGATGGATTCAGCAGAACTTAATAGCAACCTGCCTGTACCTACAAGAAGGTCACTAAGACAACAATTATAGAGCTCGTGGAGTAAAAATGTTCTTCACAGAGGTGTCCTGTGGGAGGAGGAGAAACAAAGTACAGAAGTTGAAACAAGAGAGCTCTAGACTGGATATAAGGAGAAACTTTTTTACCATGAAACGAGTCAGCAGGTTGTCCAAAGAGAAAGTGCAGTCTCCACCCTTGGAAGCTTTCAAATTTGGAATGGACAAGCCCTGAGCAACCTGGTCTGATCTCATGGCTGACTCTGGCTTGAGATGACATTTCACTAGATTGCCTCCAGAGGTTCCTTCCTTTTTGAGTTATTCTGTGATCTATAATTGTGTAATAAAACATCCAAACAAACTTGCTTTTTTTATAAATTAGTAATTTATACCTTTTTCAGAGTATGGGCTGACTATGAAGAAGGCTTTGGAAATTTTGTTTTGAAAAATGGTGAATTTTGGCTTGGAAACAAAAATCTTCATTATTTGACTAATCAAGGTAAGATTTGTATTGCAACAATAGTCTTATTGTTTCTGTTTCTTTGCTCTTTCCTGGCCATTTTTGTACCCCTTTTTGTTACCATAAATCCTGAGTTCTGTAGTTAGTCTGCATGGACTTCTCCAATTTTCAGGAAAAAAACACATTTAAATATATGTTTTCTCACAGAAGGTTCAAAACTGTCCTTAGGCCACTGGCATACAGAGAGTCCCTGTAAAACAGGAAAAAGGAGACAGAACTATACCTTAAAAGAATCGTCTTTATCCATTTTGCAGTCAGTACCACTAACAATCTAGAGTAAGCTATATACTGTACCAAGACTTTTAGTCAGGGCTTTTTAGCTGTGTGGGCTGTTACATGAAAGTAATTCTAGGCCAGTCTTGTTGATTAAGCCAGTAGTAGAAAGTTATTTCCATCTTTCTAATAGTCACTCAATCTAAGCTAACTTCTGCTTTTTTGTAGAATGCTGCAGATACAAAACTTATCCATTGGCTTAGCCAGCTAAATCATATGGAAATCAGTGCCACCAGGATGTGATCCTAGTATATCTCTTTCATAAAATTAAATCTCATTTTAATAGGTGAACATTTTATTGATCAGTTTTCACTATGTTTTCATTACCACCTCAAATATCTTACTAAAATGTGAAACCTGTAAAGCTTTTTTTTTCATACTTTTTTTTTCTATATTTGAAAATCTCTATTGGAATAATTCTAAAATTTTCTGAGCTGGCTCAGGTGAATAAAGGCAAAGAATAGCAAGATGTGCTTTAATATGCATTTAAAAAATAAGATAAAACCCCATCAAGTATGCGGAGGTGATAGAGATTCATGATAAAAACCTTTTTATTTAATCTTCTACTATAATGCCCAGTTCTGGAAAGTAAAAGCTACCCTACTTTAACTAAAATAATTTGTATTGTTATTTTTAAAGGGAATTATACTTTAAGAATTGATCTAACTGATTTTGAAGGAGAACGGCGTTTTGCACAATATGCAAGATTCCGAGTTGCAGGAGAAGAGGTAATAAAATGTTAAATAACTAAAGGTTTTAATGAAAACTTGGATTCTGTAGACAGACAATAAATATACAGGTTCCCTAATTTTCATAAAGGTTTGTGTAGAATTTTTGTGTAGATTTTGTGTAGAAATTATTACCATATTTTCTTTCTTACACATGCTTTTAATTTTCAAATAGATTATAAATGTGGTTTACCCTGATACATTAATTTCACATTTTCTGTAAGATGTATGAGTCAATTGGTTTAGCAGATGTGGATAAAAGCAGTTTTTCTATTTTGGTTGATAGTACCAACAATAATGGTACAAGATGTTCGGACTTGTTAATGTATACAGCAAAGTAGCCCAAATGATATTTTTATTGGGTCATTTATACATAAGGTTAATGACAAGTTTTATCCCTGTTAAGCATCTTTACAGCCTTTCATTATTTAGTACACAGAATTTAAGTGGCATGGCATTTCTCAGCATAAAAATAGCAGCAAATGGAACAGATTAGGTTCCTCTTCGTGGTTTCACTCTCTGACATGCTAAGAGCTAAAGACACATTGGAATTTCATTTTTTTTCCTTCTTCACATTTTTTTATTAGCATTCTTATGAGATGAGTTGTGGTGAATACTCTGGTACAGCTGGTGATTCCCTTACTGGTGAATTTCATCCTGAAGTAAAATGGTGGGCTGATCATCGAGGAATGAAATTCAGTACTAGAGACAAGGATAATGACAACTATGAAGGGAACTGTGCTGAAGAGGAGAAGGCTGGCTGGTGGTTTAACAGGTATTTTGATTTTATAGAGGTACTGTCAAGTATTCTGTTCCATGTGTATTCATAAAATAATAACATATGGTAGAAGATAGATTGGGATTGTTTATTTATTTGCAGTGTGCCTGTGTCACCTAGAAGAGATCTCAGTGTGGGTAAGACTGAGGCTCACCTTAGAAGGGGCAGCACCTACTGTGCAGCTCAAGCCAGTCTGTGATAATGGTATTTGCCATAGGTCATCTTTGTTATCAGGCAGTGAGGAGGAGATAATTCTGCCCCTCTGAGGTAAAGGTGACTAGTTTTTACACAAGTAGGTCATGTAGAGTTTGCAGATGTATCCCTGCTGTACTTCACTCCTGCATTTCTCCTGCGTTGTGCTAGACCAGATGTGGCAGCACTGCAAATATCTGACAAGCTAAACTAGTGCCAGCTTATCAAGCCTCATTTTTTTCACCTCACTTCACAGCATCTCACTCTTGTTATTCTTTCTAAATGGAGATGGTAATGTGTCCACTCAGTTTCTGTCATTGTGCATATCTGGACTGAGTGGAAGATTTTTTAAAATAGGGTTCAATAAAAGAATTTTAAAATTCTACTTACATGCAATATACCAAATTAAAAAGAAAGGATAAAACTGGTGGCCTTAGCACAGCCTGTACAGATCAGCTATGTTCTTTCCTGTAATTAATTAGATAAATATAGCCATGAAGAGAAACTCTGCAATTTAGCTGTGCAATAGGGAGGTTTGAAATACAGCTCAGGGAAGCATACTACTCTCTCACTGTGATCTCAGTTCACTTGGCAAGAGGTGCCAGGCTGGATCAACTCCATTGTTTGTGTTGTGTCATCCTTTGTTTCTCTTTTTAACTCTTGATTTGCCAATTACTGTTTTTATAAGTAGTCTATGACCACCTTAGCTGACATGATGTAGCTATTAACTCAGTGTTTCACAATTAACTACTTCTTTTAATACGTTTTAATATATTTGCATGAATAGCCAGTCAGCAGAATGTCTGAGACATTGGAAAAAGTCATATGTGGACAAAGTTTTTTTGCATTTCTCAGGAAAGCTAAGATATAAAAGGGAAAGGCAACTATGTTGGAGATTCTTTTCCCATGAAATCAGAAATTTTGTAGATTTAAAGGAATATCTGGAACTCAAAGCACAAAAAACTGATATAATGCCATGGAGTTCATGAAGAGTGAATCACTAATCACATTTAGACCACTGCATACAGTTTTTGTCTTTTAAAAACTTTTTTAAAAAATACTGGATTGATCTGGACCAAAGAATGACCACTTTGCAAAAGTAGCTGTACAGCAGAACTTGACAGTTATTTATACCTTGTAGTTGGTGCTACATAACTTCTAAAGATAGCTGACTCCTACTAGGCTAGTTCTTATTATGGTTTATTATGGTTGTGTAGTTCATGCTCTTAAAGTGACAGTCTAGCTGGATAATGAAAATTAGTTACTAATAGTGTTATTTCACTGTCTTATTATTGACTTTTTTATGTTAAGGCTAATATAAAACTGAAAACTGGAAAATACTAGAAAATGCCAGTATCAGTAAGTCCTACTCAAAAGAACGGTACTGGCAGAGAAAGAAAAGCACTCAGAAACACGTATTTGTCATGCACAGATTAGCAAATATAGAAGGAATTAGTGCTCTTGGCTGGTTTGTATCAGAGCTCCCAGCTATGAAGGAATTGTTTATAGCCAGCTCTATGCTATTGTGACTAATGAAATACAGAAAAGCCCAGATAATATGAAAACCAAGGGATGCAACACAAGTGAGGCCACATGGAAGTAACGAAGATCTAGTTTAAAGCCACCAGTCTTGCTCCTGCTCAGCATTTGTTGTCCTGAACTTCTGCAGCAAAATGGCCCCTTTTGTAAGCAAAGCTCTCGCAGAGATTTTTACCTTGACTGCAAATCCACAGAGCTGGGTTCTCTCTGGTACTAGCCACAGGTCATAATCTTTCTAGCACCTAGGGCATTGCAAAGCTCAGTAGGTTCATAACTATTGAAAGAAGGGTGAACAATTCAAGTTGGACAGGAGCTTATTCTCTCCCAGCAGTCTAATTTTTAGTTATACCATGTATGGATGGTATCAGGGATCTGTTAGGCAACAACTTGGGGCCAGATATCACTGACTCAAGCTTCCTGCCTCACCAATCATTCCAGAGACTGCATAACTATGTTCATGTGGGGACATAGTGGAGTCAATAAATCCAGACATAATTCAAAGACTTCTTCAGGGAACCAATTCACATCGCTCCGTATCTGCCACACAGTTAATACATAATTCAGATAAAATTTCCATGGACAGTTGAGAGTTGACTGTACTTTTGAAACTACTGCAGTGTAGTTTTTGACTTTATATTAGCCTATTGAAAAGATAGGAGAAATATAGCCTAACATTAAGGTGTTTATTGACTCATGAATAATGAATTTTGTTTCACAATATCATATCAATAATTACATGCTAGTTGTTAATTTAGTATGTCCAGTTACTTTGGACAGCATCTAGTTGGATCCTGAATGCTGAATACTGTAATTTTCACTACTCGTGCTTCCCAGCACTAATTAAGACTTTTTACTGGCTCATATTGCTGTTGACCAAATTTATGGTGTGCCTTCTTATGATTCTTTTAATGAAATCTGTGTTTTGATTCAAAGTAGGCAGAGTGCCTGCTCATTACAGAATTTGTATGATTGGAAAAGTCATGTCAGCTCTGATACAAGTTTGTTGTTCTCAAAAACAAACTCACTTTTGATGTCCACAGTTTATAAGCTTTTAATTAACACATCATTAAAACTGACCTTAAAAATTGTAAGCAATAAATAAGCATATATAGATGAGAATTTTCCTGTGGGGCTTTTGTCACAGTTTTTATTTCAGCTCTCCAAAACTTTGTTAACAAAGTGCAAGCAAAGCCAAAAAGACTGAAATTTGCCAGTAACAATATTCATAAGGTTCATTTGGAATGTCTTCTGTTTGCATATTTTCTGAAGCCTGTTTTTGAAATCCATCATGGTGTTCAACAGCTAGATATTAACAGCATTTATAATGAAATACTGAATTGGCAGATAAATCAAGATGATTCATCATAACATGCTGCAAAAAGAACAGCCAGTTTGCACTCCATATGGTCACATAAAGATCTAGACTTCATTCTGGTTGAAACCAAGCAAGTATCAAGGTTGTGTTGGTTCCTATTCAAGCCTTTTGGGTTTTGCTAGGGTTTTTGTTTGTTTCAACCACTGAATTTAATAAAATATAACAGCATTTCTGCCTCAGTCTGTTAAAAACCAACAACCCCCCCCCCCAGTTTTGTATAGTCAAATAAAATGCCAGCTCCAGCTGCCAATCCTGTGAATTGGTACACATATGTGTAATTAGCTGTCAGAATTCATCTATGTGTAAATAGAAGTCCACAGGTGAATAGGCAAAATGAGGGTGGTATTCAGATTTTGTCATACAAAATACCATGTGGTACAACTGGAAAACTTAAGGCGAGCTACTCTGGAACAACGAAGAAACACAACAGTATTTCTTTCCCAGAGTTTTTCTTGGTGTAGGCTCTGCTGTCATCCATGCTGAACAACTCTGGAGTAATTTTCCACTGAAACAGATTAGCAGGAAAAACGCCAAGAGCTAGGAACACCAGAAAACGCGGAAAGAGCCACGAGCAGCACTTTTGTTTAAAAGAAGCGAAAAACACTTGTAGTTGTGCCCTAATTAAACCACTGTTGTTTATGAGCACAAGAAGCCACAAGTGCAAATTTATGCAGCTGTCAAACTAGGCTGGTATCAACATGGCAAAACTTTTGACTCACAGAGAAATTACAAATGCTTGAAGCTTTTCGGCAGAAGGCCTTATTGCTGTTTCCCTTTTCTTTCCCACCAGGTGTCACTCTGCCAACCTGAACGGTTTGTACTACAAAGGGCCCTACACTGCCAAGACAGACAACGGGATTGTTTGGTACACCTGGCATGGGTGGTGGTATTCCCTAAAATCCGTTGTCATGAAGGTTAGACCTGCAGACTTTGAACGTGATATTGTTTAAGTATTCTATTGACACAATTCACCAGGTTAATATTTTAGGAAATTCATTACAAATTAAAATGGGCAGATTTTTACTTCTCAATCTATGCATGTATATATTTGAATAATTCCTCTACAACTGGTAGTCTTATGAGATGTGAGTGAGAAGACAGGCTAGCCTAAAAATCTTTAGATGCAAATATTAATGCTAATATGAGTCCAGGGTTTTTTTAAAAAGGCAAGTGTTCACCTAGGAATAGACATCTTCATCAAGATGGAGAATTTTTTGCTTTACAGTAATTACACATCCTTTCACCCTTAAAAACAACAGTATTGCTACTGCATTATCTCAAAAACAAAAAATAATTTTACTTATTACAATTAAAAAAGACTACTCAAATAGACGCAGAAGATTTACTCAACGGATGGAATATACCTCCTTTGGACAGGCTCAAGACTTTAGAAGCTAGTTTCCTGTAGATTCCTCTGATGCAATGGTTGCATGTGTTGCACACATAGCATACATAGAAGGTATAAAGAGTGATGCAGGAAACTGACGAAAGAGAAGAGGGTCTACCAGGGTAGAATCAATTGAATCCAGCATAGAGAAGTGGATTGTCTGTTGTTTGCTGAAGCATTTCTAGGGCTGGTCAAATTTCAATCTAACATTTTTAGGTGGTCAATAATTATGCTTTTCTCATTCTTGGTAACCGTGATGCCTTTCTTTCTCTTTTTTTTTCTATTTTTTTTTCCTTTTCTTTTTAAGGACTTTAATATATTGACATTTGGAGTTTAACAAAACCTGCAACTAATTTTAGTGTGAGCTAAGCTTTGAACAGAAGGCATGTGTAGAGGGAAGTGTATTTCATGTGCAGCAAAAATCTGTCATTTTAGAGATTCTTAGTGCTTGGCATATAAATCTCTACTTTCTTTTTTTATCTGTTAGATTTTACAACCCTCTAAATTTGAATGTCCTGTTCAGTCACTACTTCTACTTTTCCTATGTACTTGCTTAGGCTCTCTGGGCTTTTTTCCATTTCAAGCTGCAGATCCATATTTTTATTTTACAAGAAAAATGGTAAGAGAGACTCTGCCTATCACCGGCTTTTGTGCCTAGCACTACAATAGACTCTAATAGCCAGTAATTACAAGAGTTGCTGATTAGTGCTTGCTGCCATGGAGAAGATAGGAACACTCTCTAGAAAGCTATCCAATGAACTGCAGTCCATTTCTGCTGGGCAGATGCGAATGAAGACTTCCAAAAAAAAAAAAAAAAAGGATCAAAGCTTGCCTTTCTAAAATAATTTTGCTTTTGTGGTTGAACTGTCACTCTCTCTCCCTCTGTCCAAATACAGTTTTTGAACATGGCAGCTACTTTCAGTCACACAACATAATTGAAACTAAGTTTTGCTAAAGGTCAGTTTATAACTGCATTGCTATGAATACAGGTCAGCTGAATGGTAACTCACTGCATGGCAATTTTTCTATTTTCCTTCTCCTGAAACAAAAGTTTGTAGAGAATCCTTGAAAGACTTGAATGGAATAAGGGAGCAAGTATGTTTGTAACAACTGGAGGGACAAAAGAGAGTTAATACTAAACAATCTCACTCAATAAGATAAATTAGATTACACCTAAACAAAAAAAATGAAAAAAACAAAAAAAAAGGAATTAAGTAGAGAAAAAACAGGGAACAGGGTTCAGGCAGATAAAATCATATTATAATGTAAAAATTGTGTCGATAAAAATCTGTAGTATAGAGGTTTTAATGTTTCTTCTTTTTGTGGTAATAGCAGGTATTCTAGATAATTCAGTCTTTTTCTTGATGTATCAATATTGTGCTGGAGATTTCTAGCCTTTAGCACATCCCTGTACATGGGAGGACCAATGAACAGGTCTACAACTGCTTATTTTGAACTTTAATTAGCTACACCTTTAATTAGATACATTCAGTGTCTGAGAGGAAGTCCCATCACCCTATGTGTGTTTGTGTGTAAATGGGGCGAGGGGTAAGGGAGGGAGAGAGAGAAATTCAACATTTAAACAGAAAGTCTGATAAAGTATTCTTATTCAAATTTATTACAGAACTTAAAATGGGTTCCTATGTAACTATGCATATGTCTGTAGGTATGGGTTATTAATAATGTGATGGAAGTTTTGGCATAATTTAAAAAAATGTTGCAAGTACCGTATTTCCTGTAATGATTTTCAAAATCTTCTGCTAATCTAAGAGGAGAAAGATTTAATTATTTGGAAAAAATCCAGAATGCCATTATGTAGAAATTGTAAAAACATCTTTAGTTTTTCACAGGAAAATGGAAATATTTACTCATGAATTTGGAGAGTATCAACGCAGGTCATATTCCAACACAATAAAAGACAATGAGGATTTATGTACAGCAAAGTTTGATCTTTAGCACACAAAGAAAAGACTCTCAACATGTACAGATTGTGCTTATAAAATCTATGATTTTTTTTTATCTACTGCAGCATTAATCCATCCTCTTCATTTATAAGAACACTAAAGAAATCTTTCAGCCAAGTTAGGGTGCTTTTGACCTGATGTTCTGATGTAAAATTTGACTTCCTTTGTATATTGGAAATCATAAAATGAAGAAGAATCAAATCTGTCTTTGTATATCTTATAATGCATTTATATGTTTATTTGGACTGAATATTCTTCAGAACAAGGAAGCATCTAGCATACTGTCAGCAATATGCAAATATTGTATTTAACTTCCACCACTTTTCCATAGCCTTTCTTTGTGCAATAAATCTTTCTGTCCACATGAAAAGTATGTGAAAGTGTTGTAATTCAAAATGGTCATTTAATTGTTCTTAAATAAAGAAACCATTTATTTTCAAAAGGGAAGTTTTAATAGCTACCAGACAAGACAAGCTTGGAAGAGAATTCTTTCCTCTGCCAGGCTTGCCTGTTCCCATTAATTTATTTCCTCAACAGGTACAAACATGTTTTAAATAGTCGTTATTCTTACAAGATAGCAGAACAAAAAGCAGTTTATTTGTTCAGGTGTTAGACAGAATGTAACTCCCAAATAGCTGAAAATGAATACATACTATTTGATACAAATCATATAACCCAACAGAAAAGCAGTAAGAATTGAGGAAATATTAATGAAAATGTTTTGACGGTCATGTTGATAAAGAACATAATGATAGCTACCAGCAATGTGGAATCAAAAATATCTTTTTGTAACATCTGTTCAAGGGAAACGCTCTTGTATTTTATTTCTATTTCTGTCTTCTTCTTGCATTTGCTCAATATTTTGGAGATTAAAAGAACGGAAACCACAATCCCAGGTGAATTAAATGAGCGGTAAAAGAGCCATTTATGTTACAGCATTTGTTTTCCCTAGAATAGCTAGAATGCATTGATGGAGCTGAGGTACTGCAGTCTGGCCTACTGCTTTCCATTGGAGATTCTTGTCTGCAGCTCTACTCTGTTGCTACAGTCTAGCTCTCCTCACCATGCCTAAAGCTGTTACTCCTTACAATTCCCGAACACCTTTTGTAAGTATAACATTTTGTTCTGTCAGAGCTACTCCTTGTTCTTGAAACAGCACACCAAGAAAGGGGATTTGAACCACAGTTTGCCGGGTCTGTGAACATTTCTATCATGTTCCTTTAGTTCACTCCTCATTAGCTCAAAAGAATGAAAATTCAGCTTTTCCTTCAGTAGTAGGTTCTCTTTGGCAGTTGTAACAGAGGTAGAAAGAGCAGAAGTATCCAGGGAAGTACTCTGTATTTAAATTTTGAAAAATTTCCACTTATTTCTGTTTTGTTTTTTTAAACTCTATTAAAGTCAACTTAGAAAGCAGAAATGGAGCCTTCAAAACCAGGAAATACCTTGAAATGAATATGAGTATGCTTGCTGTTTCCTCAGAGCAGGTCTGAGAATTGGGAAATTGGTAAGGCTTCAAACATTCAGCTAAAATCCATATGCAAGGTATGCTCAGAGGGAGGTTCAAATTTTTGTTCAAATGCTTCTTCAAAGAGGGTATAAAGCTTTACAGTGATAGTGGCTTTTTGATGCTTAATTAGGCTTTTTTTTTGTTGAATATACAGTAATCATCAAATATTATTTTCCAGGTACCTGAGGGCCATCTTAATCTTTGTTTGTGCAGGATGAAATCCAGCTTGTCATTGCTACGTCATCAGCTAACTAAGATAGTTCCTCTTAATCCCACCCTAATGCTAAAAAGATTGCATCAGAAACATCATGCTGATATATAAACACTGAATAAACAACCTTGGGGCCAAATTCATGTTTGTTTGCTTGCAGAAGAAGCAAAATACAGCCTTTGCAAAAAAAACCCCAAGCAAACCATCTTGTAGCTCACTTTTCTGCTCTTCCTCAGCAAGTTCTAATATATCTGTGTATAATACCTGTGTATGAGTTCCTTTTACCTGTCTCTCCTTCAGAATTGAGCTGCTTTTTTTTTTTTAATTATTATTATTATTCCTGTCTTAATGGCAGTCAGATTAAAGACCTGTTAGTCATGCTTTGCATACCTGTGACTGTCTGGCTTAAGGAACCTGGATAGCTCTAAGGTTCTGCAGAACCCAAGCAAAGGCTCCAAGCAGATAAATGATGTTCTTAAGGCACCTAAAATGGAGTATGTGAGAACAGAATGGATTGAATTATTTAATGAATCTATCACCCAACACTATGGGCAGGAAGATAAACAGATTCCTCTTACAGGTAAATGGTTCTCACAAATGGTTGCCTAAACTTCCGTGCATCCAGTTTTGCTGTTCTTGCAAAAGATCGCAATTTTCAATTCATGGTCTGTCATGTAATTGCAAAATTATATTGCCATAGGAGCTCCTGGTCTGGCACTTTATGCAACATGATAGTTCATATTAAATTAGCTGAACACAGACATGTGACATATGAGCCAAAATGCTTTTATGTTAGTGATATCCCACACTAGATGGTGCTCTGTATGTGGGTTTTATTAGGCAGCACTGCATTTGTAAACTAGTATGTTTCTCCTGATTAAGTTCATTATTAAGTGATAGAAAACAAGCAAAAAATATTTAGGTGAAGTTAGTACTTACCTAATTTTTTAAATAATACATGAGTTCCTAAGGTTACCTAAACTGTAGAAATTCACAGTATCTAATTCTCTTGAGGTACGGCTCATTTAGGTAGTTAAATTTTTTCTTTATTTTTAAAAGTCTCACAACAGTAGTTTGTGTCTTCTGATGATTAGGAAACAGAAACAAAACTGTGCAAGTTCCAAACACTACTTCAACTAACTTACCTGCACTAATGCATTCCTGCTATGATTCCTCTACTGTTCTTCCCTGCTGGGATCTCTTCTATTTTTCATGTCTCAACTACCCAAATTCAAGGGAACTTGACTGTAGTGAGGCCTGTATTTATGTCATAACACAAATAATACAGCATTTGAATGTTTCTTCTGATCAAGAAACTGAAATTAGGCAAATACTTGTGGCACCAGCATCATGAAGTAAGTGCTTGAGCCATACTGAATTCACTGCAGTGATAACAGGAAATCCATCTCCTGCCATAATGCCACATACCCCTCTGGGAAAAGCTTCCTCACTGAAATCGGAGGGTTATTCATGTCGTACTCAGCAAATATAAAATTCATGCTGCATGTCACTGCTAGAAAGTCTTGCAAGTCTTACTCTGTGGGTTACTATCCAAGTTTGAATTGTTAATGCTTGCAACATGTGCAGTCACTTTGACATGTGACTGTGATGAAGGGGATTTTAATGATTGCAATGTATATATATTTTTTGTTTTCTAGTAACTCTGAGTATCTTATTTTAAATATCTCATGGAAGTTTTTGAAATAAGACTATTTCAAATTGTTCCAGTCCTCTGTCACTGAATCCTACCTCTGTTACCCAGCATGCTTAAATAAAGATCTCAGCACAGTTCTCATCTATTTCTCTTAGTGACTTTTCCTAATAAGGGGTTAAATACCTTATGAATTGTTTTCACTATTGGTTCCTTTGATTTAGTAAAGAAAAAGAAAACAGAAAAATCATGCCCATCTGGAAGGACACAAGCCACTCAAGCTAAAATTTCTAAGCAAAAAGCTCTGGGATACCGAAGGAAGGGAAGGGCTTCCTTCTTATGTTTACACAATCTGAATAAAACAAGTCATTAATAATACAACTTGGGAAAAAAAAGTCCTTAAATAATTGCAACCCATGACAATAACTTTAAATTCTACTTTTTATTTCCCTTTAACTTCCAACATTAAACTAAAGCACTTGAGCTACTAAATTTGACATAAAAGTTTCATACATAGTATAATAACTGGACACCTTTCCTGCTATTTAATTTTAAACATTTTCTTTCTATCCCTGAAAGAATTAAGAAAATTAATCTCATGCAAATCAACTGAGTCCAGGAAAGTTACACGGGCGATTAATTAGGCATGTCATCTGCTTTTCAAGCAGCTAATTTATATTGTATTTCAAAGAAAACACAGCTTTAAAAACAGACCTTTTCTGTTATTCTACTTTCTCATAAAAAAATATATCAGCCACATACATTATTTAGTATTCTATAGTGAATGTAGCCCTTTTAGTCTGTATGTACTCTGTAATTCATCATATACTAATGATCAACCACCTTCTCTCATGTTACCAGAACAACAAAAATATCTGTGTCTGTTCAGCAAGAGCAGAACAGCGAAGAGCTACAGCTAAGAAAGCAAGGAAGAAATGGCCCATGACATCTCAGATACACTCGTTGATGCATGTGATAAGACACATTCTCTAGAGAGGTCACATGGTGTCTTTGCCATTTGTACACTAATTAACCCTCAACCCTGAAATTCAAGAGAAATTAAGACATCCTGCATCAGAAAAGATGAGGAATGAGCAACAGGCTGTTCAACATAGGAAGAGCTCCTGACAGAAATAAGAGTGTTATGAAATTCACTGTTGAGATCTTCTGGTACATCACACAGTGGCTGTAGGGAAATAATAAAGACTTCCTCAGAGAACAGCACCACCATAATGATTTCAGCAGGTGAAATATAATTTAAATGGATATTTACATTTGGTTCTTATTTGATGGGCAGCCTCTTCATGTAAGACAGCTTTAAAGAAAATACTCAACTCTGTATCCTAGACTTCTCTCATTAAAAGCTCTTACCAGAAAATAAAAAAGACTGCCTGTTTCACAAGGACAGATGCTGCATTATGGTTCTTTATAATATCAATGAGGATACTGATATTTTTGAACAACATAGTGGAAGCTGATGTCTGGCAGCTGCCTTGTCTCTGTTGTCTCTGTTACTCACCTCCATCTTTTTTACAGGATCTCCTTTCAATTGAATAGTGCTGGAACCAAAAATGTAAAATGAGACTTGGGAGAAGTCAGCTGCTAGTAAAAGGTTCCACTGTCCTTTCTTGCTGATCCACTAATTTAAATGCAAGCAAGTCTGATGTGCTATCAGAGAAAGCCTTAATTGAAGTGTGCTAATGCTTACTCATTAAAAACAGGTAAGTTTCAGCAGACTGCTTCTTAGAAATGCTGTGACATACATATTCAGCTTCAAATGTGTTTTTTACTTTATTTTAAGCGAAGTCTATATTATTCTCTGAAATAAAAAAGTACTGCAGTAGTATTTATTTCACTGCCTGTTTTACCATCCAATCATTGTGCGAATAGAACAAGTGACCAAAATGAAAATTCCTTCTTTGGGACATAGAGATTTTGAAAGCTAGGAAAATTTGGAACCTTCTGACTCATGAATCTCTTTTTTCTTAATATTAAGAACAAGCCCTAAATATATATTTTTTCAGTTTAAGAAGTGAAACCTTGAATTTGTAAATGCAAAAGTGAACATTAACGTTTTTCCCCATCACATCTGATATTCTCAGAATCATGTAGCAAGTTACTGAATTCTTTCATACTATCCTCTTGTATAAGGGAAATACATTTTAAACATTTTACAGAGCACTTTGAAACCACTTCAGGAAACAGGTGATTCAAGAATTATATTTTATTCTGTTACTAGCCTAGGCTAATAGTTCTGTCTGATCCTCATCTATAATCACAAATCTTCAGTTTTTTCACTAGGATAAAACCTTATTAAGCAGCAGGTCCTAAACTATATCCAACATATGAAGAGAGGTTAAGGGTTTTGTGCACACTTTGAACACAGGTTTAAGGCAGGAGAATGTTTTTTTTTCAGAAGCATTTTACACAATTATTCAGCGCCTGGGAGAGATGTACTGTTCAAGTGTTCCAGGGTGTATTTAAAATGCCCACAGTTCTCCCTGAAAGATTACTTTTGCTAGCCTACATTCAAGCTGTAATATAATATGAAGAAGTGCTGACTATAGCAAAAAACTCCACTATACTTAGCCCTTATTGTCTTCAGTTTCTGGACTGGCAGGATTAATTAAAGAATTCTGCAGCTTCGACTTCCACAGAGACAGCAGCGCTGAAGAGGAGGAAGTAATCAGCTCTAGTTGGCACCACTATCCATTATACCAATATTCACAGAGACAGGATCAGTAACTCTTAATAAGAGCACTGCCTATTATAGCCATTTTAAACACTGCAAGCTGCTCATTGTAAATGGCAAATGAAATCCAGGAGTACAAGTCAGTGTGCAGAGTATGGTATTTCAGTCAATTTTCTATGATACATATAAAATAGGAAAAAAAAAGTCAAGCATACAAGGATTCCTTGGGGAATTCTAGTCATTCTAGGCTTAGAAAATGCTATCTGTTACCACAGTTTCCATTTCAGACTGTGGAAAATTATGAAGACTGACAAATGCCATGAATAGGAGGTTCAGCAAGAAATTGTGGATAAGGAGGGCGCCATGTGGGACAGCAGGGATGAGTATTCTTCCGCTACACCTTCCAGCTCTGACTCAGAAGCTTGTCACAACAGAAAACATGTTTTTTATAATTCCTTGTGCAAATTAACTGACATCTGCCTTCAAAACACTCCAACACCACATGTTGGTGACTTACCTATGTGCAAGCCTTAAGTACAGCTATAAGAAAGCAAGTAGCTAGTCCCAAAGAAACGAATATGTTTGTTCCAGTTCCAATTTAACTATTCTTCCTACTATCCAGACTACTGACCTATCAGAAAAAGGAACTGAAGTTATATCAACAAAAGAAATGGATTGCACAGACACTGTTAATGCTAATAATTTTGTAACTTCATATGCTTGGATTTTCCTTTATCCTTACAGTTCATTACACTTCCAATTAACCCTTAAGACTGCTCAATAGCCAAAATAACACATCTAAAATGTTATTTTATTAATAAAACATAAAAACATTTATCTGTTTTATTAATAACTTTATTTACATTGTAATTACAGTATGAAATATCAACAACACATAATTTCACAGTTAAATTGTGCTGAATCCCAGATGAAGAGTGCTGTAAACACATAACACATGCCTGATCTGTCTCATTCACTTGCAGTTTTCCAATAAAATAATGCTGTTCTTATTTCAGGCGCACCTGATTCAACAGTAACCTTGTCCAGTTTGTAAAGGCAAGTGGCCTGAACCCTACACAGGGCTGAATTTTCTTATGTAAGGTCTGTCCAGCCATTAATACTATGCCAAGAAAAACAAATTTAGGGTTTTTTCCCTGGCAAAACTTCCTTTGTCAGTTACAACAAATATTGGGAGAAAGAAAATTAATACATCAGGCCTGTTCAAAGGAAAATAAGGATTGACTCGGAAATGAGTCCATGTAAATATCTCTAAGTGATCTAGGCTGCTATAGAAAACATAGGCAAAGACATATCAAGTGCAAATGAGAAACTTCTTTTACTCCCATGGGATTATTTTCACTCTAAATTCCATATGTGTTTCCTTACCTTCTTTCTTTTGGCTTGGTTTACCACCCAGAAGGGAAAAAAATCCTACATTTATTTTCATTTTCTTGCTTCCAGTGGATTAATAGCATTTCTTTAAAATGACAGGCCAGAAAAGACTTGTGTTTTCTTGTTTTTTCCTGATCTCTTACTATCCCATGTAACCTTTCTTGCATAGAGAACATCATTCAATTTCAATCACCAAATCAAAAGCACATGCTATGCTTTTATTAATGTTGAGATTCATCTTTCTGTGTTAGAATATGGGAAAGAGGAAAGGGTTTAATTCTCCAATTATCTGTCTTTGAGCAATCAGTGCTAAATACTGCCATAGGCTGCTGCAGCATACCTTCCGCACAGCACTTTGTTCCATCCTAACTCAGTGAGGCTCAGGAGGGGACATCTTGTTGCCACACAGAACTGGTTTCAAATTTTCTTCTCTATTTTGTTGGTGCAAGCTTCTGTTTAGTACACACTACCTTTATAGCAATTACTCCCCGTTTTTTGTTGTTTTTTTCTGTTGTTTCTGTCCTGTTACATTTACTATACTTAGTTCAAATTAGGACTACTGCAGCCAGTGTGAACAAATGTTATAACCTGCAATATTAGGGTGCTGTGTGTCTAATGAAACACACATTCACATACATAAAGATCTGAAACCCACAGAAGCTATTCCTGATAGAACAGGATCTAAGCAAAAGTAGTGTGGTACACAATATTACATTGGCTTGTGAGCTGAGAAGTACCATCAAGTTAGCAACTGTTAACAACTTACTGTGCATCAGCTGGTCTGCAGAAATTGTCAGCATGTATTACTTTGCATTTGCTGTTGGAAAACCCTGTGCAAGTTAGCTTAGCCTCCTCTCCTGTCAGAACAAGTCACATCATCACATATTTGCTGCTGGCTAAGAGTCTCTTCATCCTCATGTCCACATTTACCATGGTGCAAATGATACTTGCTAAACCCTGCTAATTCAATCTCACATCCAAGCTTCACAATGGGAAGATGCTGCAATAGCAATATGATTTATGTGTTCTTTAATCATAGAAAAATGACAGAAGCAAGTAATATTCAGCATCATTTAAGCAGCTGACCTGCTACAGATAAGAATGAAATTGCTTTTTATTTCAGCAATTTTTTAAAAGACATTAGGTCTATAGTGAGCTAGTGATGAAACCACTGAAAAATAGGAAATGAAACTGCCTGTACGATCTTTTCCTTCTATTAATTTCCCTTAAACAAGTCTTAGTGTTAATCATTCTTCTGCAGTCCCGTTAACCACTGTTGTATAGCTGAAGGCTTCGAACTCCTCCACAAACACAGCTCCTAAAGACTCAGAACCACTTGCTTCTGACAAGTGACAAGTGAAAGCATGACACACTTTCAAATAGGTCTGTGCAAATATTCACTTGGAATTTTTATCTTCACCTTCATTTCTCTGCCACAGATGGTTCCTTTCACAGAAAGATCTTAAGGAGGACTTTTGAAAAAGAAGTTGTTTTCCTTTAAATAAACAAAATAAGGCAAAAGATCCACCCAATCAAAAAAAAAAAAAAAAAAGAGAAAAAAAAAAGTAAGAATGTGTTGTGCAGTCTCTAATACCTAGATTATCTCCCACTTCTCCAGCCTTCTGACTCATCTGCCAGCATCTTGCATGGAGAATCCCTCCACTGTCTCCTCTTATTTGTTATCAGGTGCCACAGAAATTTATAGTCAACCATTGTCTCTTTATCACATCAAACAGCCTCATCAGCTAGCACCTCCTGGCACTTTTTTCACAGGTCTCTTCCTCTCTCTCCCTTGACCAAATCAACTCATCACTTTAGTGTTCCTTTGGTTATTTAACCATCAGCTCCAGTTCAGCATGACTGAAAACTAGGATTCTAAATGTTTTATCTGTTCAGTCATTTCTTGACATCTACAAAGAACACCACTACTCTCTTAGGAAGTGAGCAGGTTTGACTGGAAATATTCACACTGTGGCAATATATGAATCTCTCAAACATCTTCACATGATCTGTGATTTAACCTTTCCTAGCAGCCATCCTCCCAGTCAGTACACTTTTGCAGTTTAACCATCTTCCCTCCCCGTTGACTTGACAAAGGCAATTAAATTCTCAAATGTACTCACATGGACTGAAGCTACTGCTTCAAGGATAACTCTTCTGGTTCAGCATGTTCACTATAAAACCTTCCCCCCTCCCACCCACCCACTTCCCAAATACACAAATAGCCATATTTGTTTTTTTTTTTATAAATCTGATTATGTGAAAGTGTATTTGTTTAAGAAACAGTGTATGTGGAAAATGCTGAAGTGTAACAGTTGATACAGAACAGTACATTTGTCATTCTGCATATGGCTATGTAAACTCATTGAAATGTCACTGAAGAAGGAGGGAAAATTAGTCCATTTTTTATTTCACTTGAAAAAGAAAAGTAATTAAAATCCTATAGAAGAATAGCACACATCTTTTCAATCACAAATACCAGAAAGGAAAAAAACCTGTCTTGATTTCTTGATATACTCATAGGAATGAATCAGTTAAAGAGGTATTTTAACTCCACAGATGATGAAACTTATGTTATTTGCCATTAGAAAATGCTTTCTAGAATTACTGAATAGATTTTTTTCTTATGAATTGTGCTAGAAACCATGAGCCAATTCTTTAACATCCATTTAAGAATAATGGAAGGAATACATAATTAATAACACATAACGTAGAGGTTTATGCAACACATAATGGCCCATGAAGGGAAGAATTTATTACATTACAGAATCAGGTAAACTACAATTAGTCTAATTGTTAGAGCATTCAGAGTATCTTCTAGTTCCTCACCAGAGCTGCCTGTAAGAAGGTCTGAATCTTGCTTTACTGGAAAGCATATGAAAGAAAAATTACACATGTAACTAATTTAGCCCAGAGATCTGTGATCTGTTCACCACTACTTTTTGTGAGGATACATACAGCCTGTCTGAATGTTTTCTGAACTCCAGAGGTAAAATACAAAGGATTCTTAGAATGATGTTACTTGTAGCTATTACAGGTAAAATCATCAGCAAAATTACAAGATCAAACCCAAATTGCTATCCAAAGACATTTTCAACATTTTCAGCAGGACTACTCAATGATTTTCTCTGGCATACCTCACCAGTATGTTGTCAAGGCAGTACATATACAATGTAATTCAAATAAGGCATATGAATGTGAAGTTTGTGGTAAAAAAAAATTAAAGAATATTCATTAGTAATTGAGCTTCAGAAGATAATGAAGCGTTTCAACTGTGGTGCTATACTTTTCTTAAACCAAAATTGGCACTGGCCAGCAGAAAGGTTTGCTTTGCATTAATGCAGTACTTTAAATGTAGTCTGCATAAGCAAAGGGGCACAGTACTTACCACTTGCCAAAGTGTTTGAATGCAGTTATCAACAGTCATTACTGGCCCTCTCTCCACCTCCAAAAAAAAAAAAAAAAAAAATCACAACAGAGTGCTTTAACCTCCAGCCTACAGGAATTTCTTCTGACAGAAGTCAGCCTCCTGATGCCAGAGAATCACCCATGAGCACACTGCTGTGTAACATAAATCCACAACATGGTGTTTTCCCAAATACAGCCAGGATAAGACTTATCACAGACTATAAATCCATCCCAGTCAAGCTGTTGCAGTGTTAGGAGCTGCAGCCCCCAAGTTCTGGCACCATTTTGCTATCCACGAGCCCTCAGCTCTGGGCCACGAACCCCCACTCCCCACCACACCAGAAGCAGCAGTACCTTGGACCAGAATCTCCAGTAAGTAGTGTGAGAAGCACCCCAGTTGTCAATTACTGACATTCCAACTACAGCCCTCTTGATATTTAGAACATTTAATTCTTGTGTTAGGCTTCAGCGGGGTCTGCACTTAGATTTTGACATTTTTCAAAAAGCATGACAGGAGGAAGGAGAGGTTCTTCAGCAGCTAAACAGGCAGATGTTAGACCTGAAGGGTCAGGAGGACAACAGTGAAGTCCTATCTGACACTTCCCAGGAAGTATCCATCATCACCAGGCCAGAGGCTAGCTGGGAGGAATGCCTTTCATTGTGCCTGCTGAAACTCTGTTATTCTGAACAAACTAATCCACATTCATTGGACCAGGGAAGCAAGGCATCACTTTGCGATGCAACAATTAAGGTCCCTAGTTGGGAGCAGGGAAATTTAAATTTCAATCCCTATTACAACACTGCTTTTCTAGCCAATTACCATATAATATTAAAGTACACAAGCAACCTTTAAGAGCCAGGAACAGAAACTGAGTTCCCTAATAACCTATTCAAAACTATCCATTACCCTGGATACCAGCAGGACACAGACTTGGCCATCCTGTGCTGCTGCATTTTTAGTGTTATTGATACTCAAGTTACCTGGTACTATTTCAAATTATTTATACCCGCTGCAATCATATCTATTATTAAAGACAGACATGCATTCATCTTGGAGTATGAATGTGTTTGAAAGTATCTATCTTTCAGAGGCACTTGTGGAGCCTACTCCTGACTAACTCCTACTGACAAGAAACAGGGAAAGAACATTAAAAACTGTTACTCCATTTATTCCCTGTTCCACCTATTCTGATATTCACCCCTTGCTTTGGTGTCTCCAATTCTTTCCCATGATTTATTCTACTTTGTGGTCCAGGTTACTTCCCCCCTTGTCATCCTTTGTCTTTAATTTCCCTTTCTTATCTAAGTGATTTTGCCTTTCTTCCCTCTTCTTTCTCATTTCCTTCCCTTCAATTTCAACATTCAATGAAACACACATTCAGTATGATCCTGCAGTTTTCCTCCTACTTTTATGAAACTCAAAAATGCATGAACCAGAAGACCTGAGGAAGGAAAAAAAAAGGCAGAGAAGTAAAACTCATTATCTCATTCTTATCTCATTGAAAAAAAATTAAGTATCTGGTTTTCAATTTGATTTTTTCCTTGATTATTGCTGTATGAAAGACCTAGACAAACAACAAAACCAGGAAAAATTAAAGAGCCATCAGAGTGGAATGGTTGCAGTAACACGGAATGAACTGTGATCTTTGGCAGGATAAAGATCAACGCCACAAGCTTTCAGCTGTAGCAATCAGTCGACACTTTCCAGACCATCCCCACGGTGACAAAGACAGAGGCATTTTTAAGTTGTAATTGAGATTAGCCTTGATACATACAGTTGGAGCCATGCCTGTGAATTTTGCTAAAAGGCTGGCTATGTAAACTATCTATCACTCAGTTTCACATGAGCAGTAATCTAATGACACCACAAAAATCTCACGATATCCCTTGCTCCACACGTTCAGCCACAGCAGTGTACTCATGCCAGCATGCTTTGGCTGTGCTACTCAAACGTTTGCCTCCCATGGTCTGGAGCACCATATAGACTCTACTGGGGTGTCCAAGTTTTGTACAATGCTCGGTATTGTAGCCCAAAAGCACTCTTGCTCTGATCCAGCTTACTAGATTTGCAGTCACGTGCTAACTGAAAACCCATACATAATAGTATTGACTCCAGCACTCTTTGGATAAAGCCCATAAAGACACACAGGATTGCTTTTCATGGATGGGAATAAAATATTTTGTTTGTTACTACTAAGCTAACCACAATAAAAATAAATAGTTCTCTTTCATGTGGTGATGAGACAAAGCAATCATGCTCTATTCCTTTTTTAATTATTAGGTTGAAAGATTCAATGTCTTCCTGGCATGTTTAATTCTGAATCATATTCATCACATATATAAATAGCCAGCAACTGTATATAGTAGAGGAGGGTGGAGAGGAAGGTCAGGGAATTAGCTTGATGTCAAGAAAGCATTTCCTGTGGAGTCACCAAATCTGTCCTGGATAGACTCCTACATTGGCATACAGGGAGCCTGAAGGCTGCTGTGCTCTCAATGCACCAGACATGCCAGCTAAGCATCTCCAACCTTGCTGGCATTTGGAAGTTTCTCCTCCTCAGACATCACATAAACATAACTTACTTCTTGGGGCTTTGAAATGATGAGTAAAAAGATTTTTCCTCTATGCCTCACATTACAGGCAGTGCCACCACTGTGAAAACACAACTTTAGTGCAGAATCCCCAGCAGCTACTCCATTGGGTCAGGGAGATTACCACAATATGAACCTTCTTCACTGAAATCTGAGTGAACAGACCCTGGAGGGAAGTGCTGGCTCTACTACCACTGAAATCACGATGTTGAGCATAAAGAAGTGGCAGCAAATCATACCATGGAATGGAATGAGTGCTAAAAAGAGTTACGGCAGAGTTAAAAGTTGGGGCCAGTCACTAAACTCACACACCTTCTATTAAGTTTGCATTTATAAACCGTTCTGTATAAACACAAATTTAGTCCAAGACTGTCATTGAACAGCTTAGGCCATCAAGAAAATTATGCCTGAACCTGCTGGGACTTTTTCTTGTAACGTGGACATTGCCTAAGCGTTGCTGCACGCTGCTTCACTAACCTCACACCCATGGCAGCTCTCAGCTGACTTCACAGAATCATCGAGGTTGGAAAGGATCTTTAAGACCAAGTCCAACTGTCAACCCAGCACTGCCACTGTAACCACTAAACCCTATGACCAGGTGACGGATCCAGACACCGCTTAAGCATCTCCAGGGGTGATGACTCGACCACCTCCCTGGGCACTGCAATAGGTTGCAGCGACTTCGCAGACTGAAACCTGATTTCCGCGCTGCCTCATTCGGGACGGCAGCAGTGGCCCCACAGGCGAGCCAGCGCTTCCCGCAGCACCCCGGGGGGGAGGGCTGGCAGCCCGGCCCGGCGGGGGCAGGGCCCTGCCGGGGGAATGCGGCCCGGCCGGCCCAGGCGCTGCCCCGGGCGGGTGATTGAGCCCAGCTCGCCAGCACCGCCGCATCCCACGGCTTCTCGCACCGCGCGCCGGCCGTGAAGACACACGCGGTTTAGGAACTGAAACGAGGCCAGGCAGGTTCTGTCGCCGTCGGTTTTAAGTTTGAACCAGCGTACCTTGCCCGGCTGAACAAGGTCACCGCCTGCCCCGGCTCGGCCAGGATCCCCCGTCCGCCGGGCCCCGCTCCCCCGCTCCCGCCGACAGCCCCCTGGAGGGGCGACCGCCTCGCCGTTGCCGTGGCCGGATCCTCCTCCATCCCGTGCGGTATTTTTAGCCGCTGACCCAGTTCCCCCACTCGGCTACCTGCGCCTCCCTCGCTGCCCGGCGGGCCCCCCCGCCGACAAACGCACCGCCCAGGGCCGGCCCGGCCCCGCGGCCCGGCCAGCGCCAGGTGAGCGGAGCGGAGCGCGGGGCTGCTGCGGGGCAGGTGCGGCCAGAACACGGCGCCCAGAGAGGGCGCGGGGCCGCTGGAGGGGCGCAGCCCGGAGCGGGGCAGCCGCGCAGTGCGGCCCGGCGGCGCTGGCGAGGAGCGGGCGGGCTGGTGCGGGCGCGGCGTGCCGGGGCCTCCGCGGGGGCGGAGGGGGGCGGTGCCGGCGGCGAGAGTGGCCGCGGCGCAGTTTGCTCCGGCGGCGCCGATCTACAAGTGAGGGGCAGCGTGTGAGCGGCGCCGAAAGTGCTGACTTACTGTCTCTTACAGAAGTGTGAGTGCCCCCCTTTCTCCCCTTCCTTCTTTTCAGTGTTCGCTCTCTCAGCGAGCTCCCGGGGCGGCCGGATAACGGGGCGCGGGAGCGGAGCGCGGCTGGGGCTGCCCGGGCGCCGAGGTGCCGGCGGGGGAAGCGGGTCACTGCCGCCGCTCTGTCCTCCTCCAACTTTCTTTCCTTCTTTCTCTGTGGCGATTCCCGCCCGTCGCGCTTGCACGGCCTCCGGGCGCAGCGCAGGTGCGGCGGCAGCGCGGCCCGCCCTGAGGGGCCTTTCCCTGCGCTGAGGATCACCGCTTCGGGGGGCCCGAGCTGTGCGTTCGGAGTTTGCGATATTGAGAGATACTGAAACTCTGTATTGCCGGCGTAGCTTTTTTAATCTAGATGAACACTGACATGGTGTTTGAAATGTTTAAAAGCTGCTACAGCTTGCTCTCGTGCACCCGGAGTGCTTTGGTCCTGCACTGCAAGCACGAACACTCCTGAGATTTTTAAAGGAGTATTTTTAATGCTCGCTCCTCTGCTTGCTGCTATTTATACCCTGCAAGGTTGGCAAGGAGAGGAGAGCCAGAGCTTGGAAAGGACATTGAGCTTTAACTTGATACCATTGTTCCAAGGCCAAGGCGAGAGAGTGCAGATATTTAAAATAAAACAAAGCAAAGAAATGCCCAGCAAACAACCCTGTGAAAACACCCGACTCCTCTCTTTTTCTGTTGCATGATCAGAGGAGAGAACTGAGCATCCCCTTCTGGTTGGGGAGTGTAGGTGATGTTCTGCCATCGGGTCGAAGCCTGTGCATTGGTTTTATTATTTGTTTGCTTTATGCTTGCGATGTGCTGGCCCGTATACAGCTGGTTAAACCCCACACCAGGGAATTATCTGAAAGATGAAGTCTGACACTGTGGCAAATGCATGACTTTCACTTAGACAGGTAAAATAAATCATTACTGGTCACTGCCTATGCATTGTAAAGTCTAAGAGTAGCTATAATGTAAAATATTGTTAATACTAAGTCTAACAAATTGGATGATACTTATGCTATTGAACATATATATTAATGAGTAATAATTTTCTTTCCTCTTTTTCTAAATTAGTTCAATACACAGTAACACATCCCTCTCTAAAGTGAGAAAAGATAAGCTTTTCATATAGTGAAACTTAAATTTTGGGAATAGAAAAGCTTTAACCTTCATTATTTATATCACTTAAGACTTTCAGAGTGGGTGATGATGAATAATATGATGGATCTCCCTATCTGGATTGCTAAATAAGATAGGCATTAAAAATTGTTTATTCCTTGTGCCATGCACCGTGCTCTGGTGGAACTGCAGAGCAGCACTGTAGCGGCTGGCTCGCATGACTCCAGAGCAGCCACTGGGGTTAACTTAGTTCCCCTCGTGCTAATTATCGTGGGTGAGCAATCGGTTGCATTTGAGCTCTGTTTTTATGGAGTGTAATTGGACATGTGGTAACAAGGCTGTACTGAAAAGTCACATAGTCGCTTTTAAAATATTGCAGAGATCTGACTTCTGGCTGAGATCAGTCTGCCTCAGAACTGTGGCTGAAGCAGTGATCATAATCTGGTAAATCTGATGCTAAAACTTTACCTAGTGTAATTTTCCATTCAGGGTAAACATGATTCTGTATGTACACTTTCCATAACTGGAAAATACTTGAACAAATGTTATACTTTTAGTAGCTAGCCCCTTAAAATAGATTTTATGATCTTTTTGAGCTGTTACAATTCAGTAAATAGGAAGCCTTACTGTTGGATGCATAACTGTTCCTTATTCTCATGTGTTTTACTTAGTCTTACAGCTGAAATCAATGTCTGAGAATTTACTAACTGCAGAAGTGCAGTGTGAAGGCCTTGTAAAAGTCAAAATTGGACAGAGTAATGACACTCTAAATGCACTTGGGGCTTCTGTTTCTATCTCTTGCATTTTGTGGTTTCAAACTTTTGTCTGCAACCACATATGGAAGAAGTGGGGTTTTTTTTTAGGAAGAGCCAAGATTCTTGTACAAAATTGTCAGCTTTAAGGAGTCTTTGTTTTTAATCTTGCAGGACTTACTATTGAGCTGAGATTTAACATGTCAGGTAGCTAATGGTCTCAACAATCTAGCAAAATAATTACTAAGATTTGTAATAGGAACTGTGGAATGCAGATTTGCCAGCTGATAGTGGGGGACTGATTTTTTTGTATCTACAAAAATAAAAACGCACTTATGTTTTCAGACATATATAAGCGCCATATACATGTATAAAGGTTTTGTATAGAAATATGGTGCATTGCATATTCATATAAGATGCTAAAGTGTACCACTGCTGTATTTTGATTGTTTGATGTTGAGAGATAATTATGTGAGCACAAGTTTCATGTGTGGTATGTATGATTCAACAGAAGCTGTTGAAATGATTGCCTGCCCCAAGTCCCTATTTCTGTTTAAGTAATTTTGTTCTGTTCATTCAGTTTTGTGATGTATCCTGATTTATTATTTAACTGGGAAAACCAAGCATTTTTAAAGTTGCCTTTATCCTATTAATTCAGAAGATTACCTGGTGAGTTTGTGGAATGCTCATTCTATGGAGTAGTTTGGAGTTAAAGCTGGAAAAATTAATGCTCTTTATTCTACTTTACTTGATTCAATGTAGAAAGAGTGCTTCTTCAGTGTTTGTGGTGTGGAACTGGCTGTTGTACAGTTTGCTTTATGCAAACATTAAAGTGAGAATGATAACAGACTACTTCTTTTTAAGGGAGTTCCTGCACTGGGGAGCTTTTTCCTTTTCCTAATATATGTACAAAGGTGTTTTTAGACTCAGTAGTTGCTCTGATGGAGGCATGGGAAGAATTGTTTTCTTCTTTCCTATTTTCTCTGTTTTGGAGATTATTCCACACAGTATGCTCTGCATAGGTGTGCTTTATTACCTGAAGAAAAAGTCAGTGCTAGTAATTTTGTGTCCTCCAAGGGAAAAAAATAATATTAATTATGAGTCTTAGTTTTCTACATTAATGAGATTTTTCAGTACCAAAAAGTTATGTCAGGATTTAAATTGTACTGTTCAGTGGGAAACTTCCTTTTTCCCATCCCTAGCACTTATATTAACTTTAGTTTTATTTCATGGACTTCTCCTTCCCTTGACTTAATTGCATTAATCCTTTTATACTGTTACCTCAAACTGCTCTAGTTACTACTCTGTTTAGTTTTTGCATCAGGAAAAACTGAAGCTGCTGTTAGGGGATGACTTCGATGTGATCTGTGCACTGCCCACTATTATCGACTGCCCAGTCTCTGTTGTCATTCCTCTTTAGACTGTTCCCTTACATCTGTCATTTTGTTTGGCTTTGTCATAAAATTTACTTTAGCCCTTCCAGCTTGGCTAAGTTGCCAGTGTGCTCTCAGAAATCTTCAAATATTTCAAAATTATTAAAGATTTCAAAATTATTCTTCTTTTGCAATCTTAGAGAACTTTAAAAAATGCAAACTAGCTCATTTTTGCATTTAATGTAAATGTGGGTTTATAGACTGCAATATGATAATTGTGCAGGGAAAGGAAACTAGTGGTCTCAAGGCACTTGGAGTCCAGATACTGTAACCCACATTGGGTTTTGATGAACTGGTTCCTAGTGCAGACCCCTGTGAATGTGCATGTGGAGGCTGTGTGTGTGCTCAGAGTGACAGTGGTCTTCAGCTGTGGAGCTGAATCCCTGAGGTGGGGTGAAACAGTCGGAATGTGTGTGGTGTAGCACTTCATTTTAGTGGCAAGTATTCCTAGTATCTAATATCTTTTACTGTGTACTCTCTATACTGTGTCTAACAGGAATAAATAAGACAACCTTTCTTCCCCTGTCAGTTTGCTGCTATGTTTGCTCCATTGATGTCAGTGAAGAAGCCTTCTTCAAGCAAAAATAAAGTATTGAAGGAGAAATTGTCATTATTATGAAAAATACAGTTGTACATACGTTATATGTTTTTTCTCTGTGTGCTCCTGAGGTCCATATAGTGTGTTCTGGACTTGTTAGTTTAGTTTGATGGGATTAGCTGACACCAGTGAGGTCTGGATGGAGTCATCTGTGAAATGGTGCTCCTTTTTTCTTTGTGAGATCAGCTGTAAACCTATGTGACTGGCCAAAAAAGAAATTATTTTCATCACTGGGTTCCTAAAAGAGTGTGATTGTACTCTTGGATGTGAATAGTTGGTGCTGCAAGTGTTACAGACTGTGTTTTGCATCCATTCATCCTCTGCTGGAGTTGCAGCTGAGACTGCTGCAGAGAGATGCTGACTTGTCACGTCTCTAGTGTTGAATTGCAGCAGAATGAATAATGTTGAAGAATTTAAAATACAGGAGGATTTTGCTGCACCATCATTCCAGGATGGTTTGGGAACTAAGGATGTGTATGCCATTGGGTGGTCTGAGAGCATTGTGATAAGAGTATGGGCTGATGAATCTCTTGTTAAATAAGACTATGACTTGTCCATCAACTGTGGTTTGTGTGCCCATTCTCACAGTTAACATGATGTACCTTTCTTATTTTACGTGGTGTTTTACCTGTATGCTTCTGGTGAGTAAAATGTGATTACTCTTTCCTGAGTACACTAGAAGATAGTTGTACTGTTTCGAGAACATGGTGTGAGACCATTTTTAAACTGGAGGTATGTCGCTGTTGAGCCGCTAGCTGAGGAATGAGCCAGGTTCTCAGACAAGGAAAGAGAGAAGAGAGCTTTATTGTTTTGATTTCCATATATATAGAGTTTACAGAGGTGCCCCAGATTGGTCAGCCCGAGACCTCCCCCTAGGCCCAATTGGCCAAGCCCGAACTGACCTAATCCGGAGAAGTTGTTTGCAAAACATCCAAACTTTATCTTTGTTTATGAGATGTAGCAAAATGTTCTCACGAGAAAGACCTGTGCTAGTCACAGCGGTATGAATGGAAGATGTTGCTGTGGTGGCTTATGCATAGCGTGCATCCTGTTAATGCATAGTTTACAAGAGTCATCAGTTCTTGGACTGAGTCTGAGTTGCTTGCTAATTAATATCTGATTCAAATGTTTTAGTGGCGCTGAAATACTTCATTTACTGTGATTATTAGAGGTATTTGAAATACCAGTGATGTGACTTTAAAAGGGAAGTCAGGCAGTGCATTTACAATATTTTCCTCAGGTTTTTATTTTTCTTTAAAAAGTGCTTTAATTTACAGAATTACAATTTGGCTGGGAAGTACCTCTTTCCAGCCTCCAAATTGAAGCAGGACTGCAGCCTGTGCTAGATCAGGTCAGTCATGACAGGGTCCAGCTGAATCTTGCAAATCTGTGTCTGGAGATTCTGTAACCTGTTTTGGATATTCTAGCAAATAGCTTTTTTCAAGGAAAGAAATAATTTGAATTAGGGTGGTTGATGAGCCATTTACAGGATTATATGCAAGTGTTGTTACTGAGGTTAGTTGGCAATTGTACCTGGTTTTGGTACTGAATTCTTTCAGATGAGACACAGAGACCTTCAAGGAATTTGATCTAAGTAAGCTGTTGGTGGCCCTTGCCTCTGAAATTCTGCTGATCAGGTGGTTAATTCTGTCCCTGAGCAGGATTGTAGCTCTTTATTGCAGCTCTGAATTGCAAGAAGATTGTAGTTCTGCCTGTAGGTGCTGTGCAGTTTTCTGAATGCTGGTTCCTCCTGTAAGAAATTCTCATATGCTCCCCTTTGAGCCTGTTCTTTTATCCAGTTTAAGCTTTAATGTGTCAGATGTCCTTAGCATTGCTTTTAGTTAGAGGGGGTAACAATCTCCAAGTTTTCTGGGAGAAATTAGTGTGAAACTTCATTGATTTTAGTAGTATATGGGTAAATTATGAGAAATTGGAAGATTCCTTTGTGGTTATAAATAATAGCTTTAAAAAAATTATTCTGTAGAAAAGTGGCTTATATACAGTGGGTAAACCTTGAAGTCTGGATGTCTTTGCAAGCTTTATTTAAAATTTTTGAAGTTCTGGTAACCTGCACTATGCAGTGGTCAGTACGACTTCTACTGTGGAGCAAAAGTGACAGACACAGCTGGTGTTACTTTTGGTGTCCAGTTTTAGAGATGTATAAAGGATTGTTTGTTTGGAAATTGTCAAAATTTGGCATATTTTTCACTTTGAGTTGCTTTGGTTATTTTCTTCTGCTTATTTTATTACTTCTGATGTCTTGAGTTCTCTGTTATTTAGCATCATTTCTCTGTAGTGGCAGTATTTCATGCTGGTAGTTTTCTTGTGTCTGTCTTGGCCTTTAAGTTGCTCAGTTAAAAAGCTTATGGCAAACTCATTCATCATGAACATTTGGAAATAACTGGGGTGGGTGTTCATTTCAGGAGATGGTGGTTGATAAAGAAAACCGATATGCAGTATGCATCCCAATATTAGGATTATTTATGTCTATATTAATTCACCATTTAACTTATGATTCAATGTAAAACTTCAATAGTATCAGGAGGCTGTCCTCTTGAATCTTTGTGATGTTCTTTTGGGAAAAACTGAAGAATAACTTCAAATTTGGTCTGAAAGGCTTTTAACACTCCTCTCTGCCTCAGGCAGTGCTTTTTGGACTACCATGTCATCTGCAATGATGTCACTTGGAGATTAAAATATTCTGGTATTCTATTGATAGACTTCTACCTGTCACAAAGCATGAACTTTCCTGACATCTTCATTACTAGGCTTTATTTAAACATTTGTTAAACCTTCTGCTGATTTGCATTGGTTTTGTTCATACTTAAATTATGCTCTTTGGGGTTAGCAAACATCACAGTTTTCAGAAAATGCAACTTTTAATGAGTCCCATTATTAAATCAGTGTATAACTTTCCCAGAAACTGGAGAATTAAATGTGATAAAATGGCAACTGTTGCATCTTGATTTGCTGCCCAGATTTGTCTGAAATCTGACTTGTTGGTAGAGGAAGTGACAACTAAACACATTAAAGCTCAAATAAACCCAAAAGTCACTGGAGTGTAAGGACGAGTTGTTTGAGGAACTAATTCTTGCAGCAAGGTGTATGCAGTATTAGGGTTTTCACTTTGTGGAACATAAAAGCAAACTTCTATAAATTATCATCTATATTAATTCCTGGGAGTATACATTATGCTCAGCATTTCAGACTGAAATAGTGAGGTTGTTCAGCTGGTCTCTGAAAGTAGTACTGAAATTGTCTTCTCATACTGTTTTTCAGCACAAAAGGAATGTTTTTATTGAACTTCTCCTTTTTTGAACTTCTCCTTTTGGACATTAGTCTTTCAGTCCAGTGTGTACATGATTATTGCAGACTCCTGGAAGAAGCTCTTAATGGTCCTGTGGCTTCTTTGTTGATGCTGGCTGTCTAAGCACATGAAGCATTGATGCTGCCTCCGCTGTGTCTGTCTCGAGCTGCAGGACAGCTCACCTTTGGCTACCACTGTTTGATGGCTGTGTGATGCAGACCTTTTCTGGATGTACTGGCCTAGCAGTTCTTGGTAGCATAAGAAGGCTCCATCTGTTGCAGTGCACTCTCATTTGATGTGTGCGCTTGGTTATTGCTTTTCTTCCATCAGTCGTCAAGGATCTTAAAACCATTACTCTGTGGCTGACTGCTGTCTAATCTTGGGAAGCCTATTGATTGCTATTCCACTGTTGCAATCCTACCTAATTGCACGGCTTGTCTGCCAGTTTCACTGCTGCAAGACGCCCTCAGTGCTGACTTGATCATTTCATTAACTTGTAGATATCTAGAAGGTATCTACAAAAATGTGCAGAAATTTGGTGTTTATGTTAGTGCTATTTTAGCAACTCCCTGTTTCAGGTGTGCTCTCTACCAGGTATTTGTAAGTGGGAAGCCTATATGGTGCTGTATCCTCTCAGTCATACTTCAGGCGTGAGTTTGCAGGAGGTGAACTGTACTGCAGATTTTCACCAAAGAGAATGTTATTTTGTATACTTTATTTGCTCCTCATTTAGTGATACAAGCCAAACTCACGGAAATTTATTCTTACTCCTTTATTTTCAAGCTGTGTGGAAGGAACATGGGCTGTTTTCATTGTCTGAAATCTCATCCTTTTCAGGCCACTATTACCAGCAGCTGCCATCAGCAGCCTGAAGGTACTGGAAGAAAATCTGTTGGTATGATTCGTAGTTCGTATGTGTTATCATATAACATGTGACTCAGTTTAATAAATTTGTTGCCAGAATCATCTGAGAATTACTCTAGATCACATAGTAGGCAACTTACCATGCACTTTTTTTGATGCAGTGAGGGTCATTTTATTTGGTGTTGAGTTCCAGGTATTCAAATCAAACTTGTATCTACAGGTGGATTGCTGGAGTTTTTTCTTTGCGAGCTTTCCCTAAATAAAAGGAATTCCTCAGATATTTTGGTCTGTTTGCATCCTTACTTGTGTCTCAGTATAGAAGTGTCTCAAAACTACTGATGTTCCCTACAGTGCATCTGTGTTTCCTCTGCTTTGTTTCATTCTCATGAACAGCTCACAGGGCCTGTTGAGGAATTGTTATAGTTGAGTGTTATGAAACTGAACTGTCTGGGTGTTGTCTCTTGACACAGTATTATAATCAGCCAGAGCCTTGATGCCAGGAGATAATAATGGCTGGTTCTGCAGTCAGCATAGGTTGGTGGCCTTGGGCAGCTGGATGCCTTCAGGCGTTTGCACTGTCAGTATCTGCCTGGAAGGACAATAGCAGAGGCTTGCCAAGCAGCTGGGAAGCTCACTTACTTTAGCGTTCTTGATTCTGTAGTAACAGAATGAATGTTCTTGCTCTGCTCTCATCTAATGAATAGCTTCTGATTTGGAGTTGTGCAGACCACTGCTTCACCTAAGGATTTTCTGTGCTCTGTAGATCCTTGATATTCTAGTAGCAGATAGTACAAACGTTGTGAGCTTGGCAGTTTTCTCAGGACATTTTAAAAGCTTTTGGTCACCCACTTCATTATGTATACTGCTTGTGGTAAAAGGTTGCTTCTACCTTATTGCACAAGCACACAGATCAAGATACCTGAGCAGTTTCTATATGTGGTTAGGACTCATCATTACCTTTCTTTCCTTGCCCTGAACTTGTTTCGGGTTTGTGTGCCATAGATTTTGTGTAATAAAATGTCCTGCTGCTTAGCAAGTGGCCTCCAAAGTCAAATACCATAAAGCCAGTCTTCTGCATTACAGATTTCTCATAGGTTTCATAATAGCTGTATTGGGCATAACTAGTATTTATTTGTGCTTCTCTACTTTAATCAAGCTGCATCTCAACACTTAAGAAGTCAGTGAGTCTGGCTCCAAATTTCAGCCAGCTTGAGCTGGTGGTTCACTTAATAGCTTAATTGCAAGGTGATAATTGAATAGGAGCTGTCTTCAGTTTCCTATATGTGGAGGCTATATCATTAGACCTTCTGAAGTCTTGCTAAAAGCTGCCTCCACTGAAAGATGTATTGCTGCTTTAGCTATCACTTCAACAAGGAAAGTATTGAGCATGTTTGTTGTTGTTGTTGTATTGGACTAGTAGCTTCTCTGCTTGCCCAGATGACTATTGGCCAAGTGCTTCAAGCACAAGGCAGTGGTGCATGCCATGTTGGGGTCTCTGGATGTTTTTCAGTGTTTGGCTTTTTCCACCTGTCACAGCCAGGGTGGTAATTCTTCCCCTTTGTGCCCAGCTATCTTTATTGCAGTGTCTTGTGTAAGCTGAACTGTCGGCATCACACAGATCACAGCACTGTTGTGCTGGTGTGTAAGCCTTACCCTCCATCATTGTGCAGCCACAAACACATATTTGTAAAAGATGCACTCTTTAGACAAAATAAGCACTGTGAAGCCCTGAGAGCAGTGACTGTAATGTACTCAAAACTGAGAAGAGGGAAGGTAAGAAACCACAGTGGTTAGAGCAGCCCTTCCAGCACAACATTTGACACTTCAGTGGTATAGCTTGGCATGTGGGCATGCCTCCAGCTTTTACTCTCCTGGGGGTACCCTCTTGGTAAGGTGTCACCTAAATATAGTAAGCCTGTGTGGTGGGGGTGTTTTTTCCCCTGCTATGGGCTATTTTCTGTGCAAAGTAAGCAGGGAAGCTTTGTCTTCTACAAGGTCACTCCATCACAGGCTTTCAGATGTTTCCAGTTGTTTAGCTTTCTTATTGAAGTCCATGAGGCAAGTTGGTGGCAGACCTTGAGATCAATGTTTCTGTTCTCTAATCTGTAATGGGATGCATATCATTGATAAAAGAAGCCTGGTTCTGTAGAGGTCATTCCATAGTATCTACATAAGTTGTATTTAGTGCATATTTCTATCTGATTGGTGTCAGAATAATGCTACTGTTACAAACTGCTTGCTTATTTATAAAGACAGAAAATGCAAGCTTCCTGTGGAGGGACAGCCTAGAATTTGGTTCTTAAAAAAACTGGGGGGGGAAAGGTTTCTAGGAAGAAGAAAACAAAAGAGTTGCAATGTGTTCTTGATGGCTGTTTTGTTTTGCCAACCACTGGCTTTATAGAAAAGTAGGTTTGTGGTTGTCAAAGGTAAATACAGCTAGATGTTGTAGAGAAGTTTCTTAATCTCCAGAACTAATCATGGTCTGCAGGTAGCAGAAGGTGGCTTACAAAACAGTTGCACAAGTGGTGGGCTGACTCCTTCCCTGCACGTCCTGAGATGATGTTCTCCGCTACTCCCCCCACCCCCCCAGAAAAAAAATCCTTTGAAAATGCTGTATTCATGGCTATCCCATTTCTATTTACTTGTGAGGGAACACTTGCAACAGTGCACAAAGGGGCAGGTCCTTGAATCTCTTAGCTGTTAATAGCCTTTCAGTGTATGTGTTTTGTTTTCTGGTTTTGTTTTAGAGAAGCCTTAGATGGCAAATTCGTCTAACTTTATGCCTCAAAAAACATTGAATAACTGGATAATCATATTAGGAGTAAGTGTAGCAGCCCTGTGTTTTTTCATTCAGCTTTTAGTTGTTTATGATTTATTTTTTAAATGTGATTTTTTTATAATGTGATTTTTTTTTTCAAAACAGTGTTGTGTTTTTTGCTCTTTTCTTGTTTTTGATAGTTGTTTTGTTTTGTTTTGTTTTATTTTAAGCTCCTCCACTGTTTTTTATTGTCACATAAATGTTTAAAGTTTGCCTTATTTTGACTTAAACCTGTCAGTGTAGAACTACTGTTTGGCAGCTGGGTTTGACATAGAATAACCACAGGAAAACTTGCCTATAAACTCACACAAAGTTTTTGGGTTTATTAATGCAAAAGAGTAGCATTTCTAAAAATACAGAAGATTAATTTCTTGTGTCAGAAGGGAGAAATGTAAGATAATATGCCTCTGTCCACTCATGTGAAGAAGTTTGTCATTGAAGTGATTATGAGTACTGTAGTATCTTTTTCAGCTCTTCCAGAAATCACTTTTAGAAAGAGGCAGAATGGCCTTTGTACTCAATGATACTGCTTGGAGAAAAATTTAATCTCTCTGGACTAACGGCTGCTTTTTTACAAACCAGTGACATTGAGGTTAATGTTTAAATATTTAAATGGATTTGGCATGTTGCCATTTTAGTGGAACAGAATGTGCTTAACCCTGAAACTCAAACAGTTCCCTGGGTAGCCAAAAAAATAAATACTCAATAGTGCAGTGATATGGTAAATTGAAAGATTATAATTTAATGCTAATCCTGAAGAGAGGTATCCTAAAGGAGGAATATATATCTGTTTTTTTTCTATTTAGTTGAGGGGAACTTTTATGGATGTTATTCAGAACTTTTTATAGGAGTTCTTAGGCTAAATGATAGCACTCATCTGTGGGTCAAAGTTCAGTATAAACAAATTCTAGTGTAGGGTAGTAAAAATAGTCCTAAAGGATACTGATCTGCATGAAGGAATTATAAACTTGATGAAAATGAGGTAACTTGCTAAATTCAGATGACTTTATTTTTAGTTCTCTTTGTTTGGATTGGAACATAAGGGTTAAGCAAAGGTTTGATGCTTGTAAAGCTCAAACTTGGTTTGGGAGTCCCAAATCTTCGACTTGAAATGGAAGAAGTTAAAGAACAAAGCCAAGAGCAAGTGCACTTGGCATTCTTCACATCTCTAGGGCTCTCTACCTTAA